>JBAIZL010000002.1:336541230-336668730 GCA_036971475.1 Prosapia bicincta
TACCCTTGTACACTCCGTTGTCATAAGACAGTAATTAAGGGTTGCTATTGTGGATATATATTATGAAGGGACATAAAACTAAATGTTCAGGTTCTGTGTTCCGTAATTGAAGTAGACTCATAATAATCCCATGACATAAAAAGTTGTTTACCCTTGTACACTCCGTTGTCATAAGACAGTAATTAAGGGTTGCTATTGTAGATATATATTATGAAGGGACATAAAACTAAATGTTCAGGTTCTGTGTTCCGTAATTGAAGTAGACTCATATTAATCCCATGACATAAAAAGTTGTTTACCCTTGTACACTCCGTTGTCATAAGACAGTAATTATGGGTTGCTATTGTGGATATAAATTATGAAGGGGCATAAAACCAATGTTCAGGTTCTGTGTTGCGTAATGGAAGTAGACTCATATTAATCCCATGACATAAAAAGTTGTTTACCCTTGTACACTCCGTTGACATAAGACAGTAATTAAGGGTTGCTATTGTGGATATAAATTATGAAGGGGCATAAAAACAAATGTTCAGGTTCTGGGTTGCGTAATTGAAGTAGACTCATATTAATCCCATGACATAAAAAGTTGTTTACCCTTGTACACTCCGTTGTCATAAGACAGTAATTAAGGGTTGCTATTGTGGATATATATTATGAAGGGACATAAAACCAAATGTTCAGGTTCTGTGTTGCGTAATTGAAGTAGACTCATATTAATCCCATGACATAAAAATTTGTTTACCCTTGTACACTCCGTTGTCATAAGACAGTAATTAAGGGTTGCTATTGTGGATATAAATTATGAAGGGGCATAAAAACAAATGTTCAGGTTCTGTGTTGCGTAATGGAAGTAGACTCATATTAATCCCATGACATAAAAAGTTGTTTACCCTTATACACTCCGTTGTCATAAGACAGTAATTAAGGGTTGCTATTTTGGATAGAAATTATGAAGGGGCATAAAAACAAATGTTCAGGTTCTGGGTTGCGTAATTGAAGTAGACTCATATTAATCCCATGACATAAAAAGTTGTTTACCCTTGTACACTCCGTTGTCATAAGACAGTAATTAAGGGTTGCTATTGTGGATATAAATTATGAAGGGGCATAAAAACAAATGCTCAGGTAATGGGTTGCGTAATTGAAGTAGACTCATATTAATCCCATGACATAAAAAGTTGTTTACCCTTGTACACTCCGTTGTCATAAGACAGTAATTAAGGGTTGCTATTGTGGATATAAATTATGAAAGGGCATAAAAACAAATGTTCAGGTTCTGGGTTGCGTAATTGAAGTAGACTCATATTAATCCCATGACATAAAAAGTTGTTTACCCTTGTACACTCCGTTGTCATAAGACAGTAATTAAGGGTTGCTATTGTGGATATATATTATGAAGGGACATAAAACTAAATGTTCAGGTTCTGTGTTCCGTAATTGAAGTAGACTCATATTAATCCCATGACATAAAAAGTTGTTTACCCTTGTACACTCCGTTGACATAAGACAGTAATTAAGGGTTGCTATTGTGGATATATATTATGAAGGGACATAAAACCAAATGTTCAGGTTCTGGGTTGCGTAATTGAAGTAGACTCATATTAATCCCATGACATAAAAAGTTGTTTACCCTTGTACACTCCGTTGTCATAAGACAGTAATTAAGGGTTGCTATTGTAGATATATATTATGAAGGGACATAAAACTAAATGTTCAGGTTCTGTGTTCCGTAATTGAAGTAGACTCATATTAATCCCATGACATAAAAAGTTGTTTACCCTTGTACACTCCGTTGTCATAAGACAGTAATTATGGGTTGCTATTGTGGATATAAATTATGAAGGGGCATAAAAACAAATGTTCAGGTTCTGGGTTGCGTAATTGAAGTAGACTCATATTAATCCCATGACATAAAAAGTTATTTACCCTTGTACACTCCGTTGTCATAAGACAGTATTTAAGGGTTGCTATTGTGGATATATATTATGAAGGGACATAAAACTAAATGTTCAGGTTCTGTGTTCCGTAATTGAAGTAGACTCATATTAATCCCATGACATAAAAAGTTGTTTACCCTTGTACACTCCGTTGACATAAGACAGTAATTAAGGGTTGCTATTGTGGATATAAATTATGAAGGGGCATAAAAACAAATGTTCAGGTTCTGGGTTGCGTAATTGAAGTAGACTCATATTAATCCCATGACATAAAAAGTTGTTTACCCTTGTACACTCCGTTGTCATAAGACAGTAAATAAGGGTTGCTATTGTGGATATAAATTATGAAGGGGCATAAAAACAAATGTTCAGGTTCTGTGTTGCGTAATGGAAGTAGACTCAAATTAATCCCATGACATAAAAAGTTGTTTACCTTTGTACAGTCCGTTGACATAAGACAGTAATTAAGGGTTTCTATTGTGGATATAAATTATGAAGGGGCATAAAAACAAATGTTCAGGTTCTGTGTTGCGTAATGGAAGTAGACTCAAATTAATCCCATGACATAAAAAGTTGTTTACCCTTGTACAGTCCGTTGACATAAGACAGTAATTAAGGGTTGCTATTGTGGATATAAATTATGAAGGGGCATAAAAACAAATGTTCAGGTTCTGGGTTGCGTAATTGAAGTAGACTCATATTAATCCCATTACATAAAAAGTTGTTTACCCTTGTACACTCCGTTGTCATAAGACAGTAATTAAGGGTTGCTATTGTGGATAGAAATTATGAAGGGGCATAAAAACAAATGTTCAGGTTCTGGGTTGCGTAATTGAAGTAGACTCATATTAATCCCATGACATAAAAAGTTGTTTACCCTTGTACACTCCGTTGTCATAAGACAGTAATTAAGGGTTGCTATTGTAGATATATATTATGAAGGGACATAAAACTAAATGTTCAGGTTCTGTGTTCCGTAATTGAAGTAGACTCATATTAATCCCATGATATAAAAAGTTGTTTACCCTTGTACACTCCGTTGACATAAGACAGTAATTAAGGGTTGCTATTGTGGATATATATTATGAAGGGACATAACACCAAATGTTCAGGTTCTGGGTTGCGTAATTGAAGTAGACTCATATTAATCCCATGACATAAAAAGTTGTTTACCCTTGTACACTCCGTTGTCATAAGACAGTAATTAAGGGTTGCTATTGTGGATATATATTATGAAGGGACATAAAACTAAATGTTCAGGTTCTGTGTTCCGTAATTGAAGTAGACTCATATTAATCCCATGACATAAAAAGTTGTTTACCCTTGTACACTCCGTTGTCATAAGACAGTAATTATGGGTTGCTATTGTGGATATAAATTATGAAGGGGCATAAAAACAAATGTTCAGGTTCTGGCTTGCGTAATTGAAGTAGACTCATATTAATCCCATGACATAAAAAGTTATTTACCCTTGTACACTCCGTTGTCATAAGACAGTAATTAAGGGTAGCTATTGTGGATATATATTATGAAGGGACATAAAACTAAATGTTCAGGTTCTGTGTTCCGTAATTGAAGTAGACTCATATTAATCCCATGACATAAAAAGTTGTTTACCCTTGTACACTCCGTAGACATAAGACAGTAATTAAGGGTTGCTATTGTGGATATAAATTATGAAGGGACATAAAACCAAATGTTCAGGTTCTGTGTTGCGTAATGGAAGTAGACTCATATTAATCCCATGACATAAAAAGTTGTTTACCCTTGTACACTCCGTTGACATAAGACAGTAATTAAGGGTTGCTATTGTGGATATAAATTATGAAGGGACATAAAACCAAATGTTCAGGTTCTGTGTTCCGTAATGGAAGTAGACTCATATTAATCCCATGACATAAAAAGTTGTTTACCCTTGTACACTCCGTTGTCATAAGACAGTAAATAAGGGTTGCTATTGTGGATATAAATTATGAAGGGACATAAAACTAAATGTTCACTTTCTGGGTTGCGTAATTGAAGTAGACTCATATTAATCCCATGACATAAAAAGTTGTTTACCCTTGTACACTCCGTTGTCATAAGACAGTAATTAAGGGTTGCTATTGTGGATATAAATTATGAAAGGGCATAAAAACAAATGTTCAGGTTCTGGGTTGCGTAATTGAAGTAGACTCATATTAATCCCATGACATAAAAAGTTGTTTACCCTTGTACACTCCGTTGTCATAAGACAGTAATTAAGGGTTGCTATTGTGGATATATATTATGAAGGGACATAAAACTAAATGTTCAGGTTCTGTGTTCCGTAATTGAAGTAGAATCATATTAATCCCATGACATAAAAAGTTGTTTACCCTTGTACACTCCGTTGTCATAAGACAGTAATTAAGGGTTGCTATTGTGGATATATATTATGAAGGGACATAAAACTAAATGTTCAGGTTCTGTGTTCCGTAATTGAAGTAGACTCATATTAATCCCATGACATAAAAAGTTGTTTACCCTTGTACACTCCGTTGACATAAGACAGTAATTAAGGGTTGCTATTGTGGATATATATTATGAAGGGACATAAAACCAAATGTTCAGGTTCTGGGTTGCGTAATTGAAGTAGACTCATATTAATCCCATGACATAAAAAGTTGTTTACCCTTGTACACTCCGTTGTCATAAGACAGTAATTAAGGGTTGCTATTGTAGATATATATTATGAAGGGACATAAAACTAAATGTTCAGGTTCTGTGTTCCGTAATTGAAGTAGACTCATATTAATCCCATGACATAAAAAGTTGTTTACCCTTGTACACTCCGTTGTCATAAGACAGTAATTATGGGTTGCTATTGTGGATATAAATTATGAAGGGGCATAAAAACAAATGTTCAGGTTCTGGGTTGCGTAATTGAAGTAGACTCATATTAATCCCATGACATAAAAAGTTGTTTACCCTTGTACACTCCGTTGTCATAAGACAGTATTTAAGGGTTGCTATTGTGGATATATATTATGAAGGGACATAAAACTAAATGTTCAGGTTCTGTGTTCCGTAATTGAAGTAGACTCATATTAATCCCATGACATAAAAAGTTGTTTACCCTTGTACACTCCGTTGACATAAGACAGTAATTAAGGGTTGCTATTGTGGATATAAATTATGAAGGGGCATAAAAACAAATGTTCAGGTTCTGGGTTGCGTAATTGAAGTAGACTCATATTAATCCCATGACATAAAAAGTTGTTTACCCTTGTACACTCCGTTGTCATAAGACAGTAAATAAGGGTTGCTATTGTGGATATAAATTATGAAGGGGCATAAAAACAAATGTTCAGGTTCTGTGTTGCGTAATGGAAGTAGACTCATATTAATCCCATGACATAAAAAGTTGTTTACCCTTGTACAGTCCGTTGACATAATACAGTAATTAAGGGTTGCTATTGTGGATATAAATTATGAAGGGGCATAAAAACAAATGTTCAGGTTCTGGGTTGCGTAATTGAAGTAGACTCATATTAATCCCATGACATAAAAAGTTGTTTACCCTTGTACACTCCGTTGTCATAAGACAGTAATTAAGGGTTGCTATTGTGGATAGAAATTATGAAGGGGCATAAAAACAAATGTTCAGGTTCTGGGTTGCGTAATTGAAGTAGACTCATATTAATCCCATGACATAAAAAGTTGTTTACCCTTGTACACTCCGTTGTCATAAGACAGTAAATAAGGGTTGCTATTGTGGATATAAATTATGAAGGGGCATAAAAACAAATGCTCAGGTAATGGGTTGCGTAATTGAAGTAGACTCATATTAATCCCATGACATTAAAAGTTGTTTACCCTTGTACACTCCGTTGTCATAAGACAGTAATTAAGGGTTGCTATTGTGGATATATATTATGAAGGGACATAAAACTAAATGTTCAGGTTCTGTGTTCCGTAATTGAAGTAGGCTCATATTAATCCCATGATATAAAAAGTTGTTTACCCTTGTACACTCCGTTGACATAAGACAGTAATTAAGGGTTGCTATTGTGGATATATATTATGAAGGGACATAACACCAAATGTTCAGGTTCTGGGTTGCGTAATTGAAGTAGACTCATATTAATCCCATGGCATAAAAAGTTGTTTACCCTTGTACACTCCGTTGTCATAAGACAGTAATTAAGGGTTGCTATTGTGGATATATATTATGAAGGGACATAAAACTAAATGTTCAGGTTCTGTGTTCCGTAATTGAAGTAGACTCATATTAATCCCATGACATAAAAAGTTGTTTACCCTTGTACACTCCGTTGTCATAAGACAGTAATTATAGGTTGCTATTGTGGATATAAATTATGAAGGGGCATAAAAACAAATGTTCAGGTTCTGGGTTGCGTAATTGAAGTAGACTCATATTAATCCCATGACATAAAAAGTTGTTTACCCTTGTACACTCCGTTGTCATAAGACAGTAATTAAGGGTTGCTATTGTGGATATATATTATGAAGGGACATAAAACCAAATGTTCAGGTTCTAGGGATGAGTAATTGAAATAGACTCACACTTTTCCTGTGACATAAAAAGTACTTTCCCCTTGTACACACTATTTTAACACGAAGGGCAAGGATAGGATGTTATTGTAGATAGGATAATTGAAGGGATATAAAATCGAATGTTCAGGTTCTGGGGTTGGTAAATTGAAGTAGACTCATACTAATCCCATGACGTAAAAAATTGTTTACCCTTGTACACTCTGTAGTAGAAAGAAGGGAAGGAAGGGTTTTTGTTGTAGATAGAAACTATGAAGGGACATAAAACTAAATGTTCAGGTTCTGTGTTGTGTAGTTGAAGTAGACTCATATTAATCCCATGACATAAAAATTTGTTTACCCTTGTACACTCCGTTGTCATAGGACAGTAATTAAGGGTTGCTATTGTGGATATAAATTATGAAGGGACATAAAACCAAATGCTCATGTTCTGTGTTGCGTAATTGAAGTAGACTCATATTAATCCCATGACATAAAAATTTGTTTACCCTTGTACACTCCGTTGTCATAAGACAGTAATTAAGGGTTGCTATTGTGGATATATATTATGAAGGGACATAAAACTAAATGTTCAGGTTCTGTGTTCCGTAATTGAAGTAGACTCATAATAATCCCATGACATAAAAAGTTGTTTACCCTTGTACACTCCGTTGACATAAGACAGTAATTAAGGGTTGCTATTGTGGATATATATTATGAAGGGACATAAAACCAAATGTTCAGGTTCTGTGTTGCGTAATTGAAGTAGACTCATATTAATCCCATGACATAAAAATTTGTTTACCCTTGTACACTCCGTTGTCATAAGACAGTAATTAAGGGTTGCTATTGTGGATATAAATTATGAAGGGGCATAAAACCAATGTTCAGGTTCTGTGTTGCGTAATGGAAGTAGACTCATATTAATCCCATGACATAAAAAGTTGTTTACCCTTGTACACTCCGTTGACATAAGACAGTAATTAAGGGTTGCTATTGTGGATATAAATTATGAAGGGGCATAAAAACAAATGTTCAGGTTCTGGGTTGCGTAATTGAAGTAGACTCATATTAATCCCATGACATAAAAAGTTGTTTACCCTTGTACACTCCGTTGTCATAAGACAGTAATTAAGGGTTGCTATTGTGGATATATATTATGAAGGGACATAAAACCAAATGTTCAGGTTCTGTGTTGCGTAATTGAAGTAGACTCATATTAATCCCATGACATAAAAATTTGTTTACCCTTGTACACTCCGTTGTCATAAGACAGTAATTAAGGGTTGCTATTGTGGATATAAATTATGAAGGGGCATAAAAACAAATGTTCAGGTTCTGTGTTGCGTAATGGAAGTAGACTCATATTAATCCCATGACATAAAAAGTTGTTTACCCTTATACACTCCGTTGTCATAAGACAGTAATTAAGGGTTGCTATTTTGGATAGAAATTATGAAGGGGCATAAAAACAAATGTTCAGGTTCTGGGTTGCGTAATTGAAGTAGACTCATATTAATCCCATGACATAAAAAGTTGTTTACCCTTGTACACTCCGTTGTCATAAGACAGTAATTAAGGGTTGCTATTGTGGATATAAATTATGAAGGGGCATAAAAACAAATGCTCAGGTAATGGGTTGCGTAATTGAAGTAGACTCATATTAATCCCATGACATAAAAAGTTGTTTACCCTTGTACACTCCGTTGTCATAAGACAGTAATTAAGGGTTGCTATTGTGGATATAAATTATGAAAGGGCATAAAAACAAATGTTCAGGTTCTGGGTTGCGTAATTGAAGTAGACTCATATTAATCCCATGACATAAAAAGTTGTTTACCCTTGTACACTCCGTTGTCATAAGACAGTAATTAAGGGTTGCTATTGTGGATATATATTATGAAGGGACATAAAACTAAATGTTCAGGTTCTGTGTTCCGTAATTGAAGTAGACTCATATTAATCCCATGACATAAAAAGTTGTTTACCCTTGTACACTCCGTTGACATAAGACAGTAATTAAGGGTTGCTATTGTGGATATATATTATGAAGGGACATAAAACCAAATGTTCAGGTTCTGGGTTGCGTAATTGAAGTAGACTCATATTAATCCCATGACATAAAAAGTTGTTTACCCTTGTACACTCCGTTGTCATAAGACAGTAATTAAGGGTTGCTATTGTAGATATATATTATGAAGGGACATAAAACTAAATGTTCAGGTTCTGTGTTCCGTAATTGAAGTAGACTCATATTAATCCCATGACATAAAAAGTTGTTTACCCTTGTACACTCCGTTGTCATAAGACAGTAATTATGGGTTGCTATTGTGGATATAAATTATGAAGGGGCATAAAAACAAATGTTCAGGTTCTGGGTTGCGTAATTGAAGTAGACTCATATTAATCCCATGACATAAAAAGTTATTTACCCTTGTACACTCCGTTGTCATAAGACAGTATTTAAGGGTTGCTATTGTGGATATATATTATGAAGGGACATAAAACTAAATGTTCAGGTTCTGTGTTCCGTAATTGAAGTAGACTCATATTAATCCCATGACATAAAAAGTTGTTTACCCTTGTACACTCCGTTGACATAAGACAGTAATTAAGGGTTGCTATTGTGGATATAAATTATGAAGGGGCATAAAAACAAATGTTCAGGTTCTGGGTTGCGTAATTGAAGTAGACTCATATTAATCCCATGACATAAAAAGTTGTTTACCCTTGTACACTCCGTTGTCATAAGACAGTAAATAAGGGTTGCTATTGTGGATATAAATTATGAAGGGGCATAAAAACAAATGTTCAGGTTCTGTGTTGCGTAATGGAAGTAGACTCAAATTAATCCCATGACATAAAAAGTTGTTTACCCTTGTACAGTCCGTTGACATAAGACAGTAATTAAGGGTTGCTATTGTGGATATAAATTATGAAGGGGCATAAAAACAAATGTTCAGGTTCTGTGTTGCGTAATGGAAGTAGACTCAAATTAATCCCATGACATAAAAAGTTGTTTACCCTTGTACAGTCCGTTGACATAAGACAGTAATTAAGGGTTGCTATTGTGGATATAAATTATGAAGGGGCATAAAAACAAATGTTCAGGTTCTGGGTTGCGTAATTGAAGTAGACTCATATTAATCCCATTACATAAAAAGTTGTTTACCCTTGTACACTCCGTTGTCATAAGACAGTAATTAAGGGTTGCTATTGTGGATAGAAATTATGAAGGGGCATAAAAACAAATGTTCAGGTTCTGGGTTGCGTAATTGAAGTAGACTCATATTAATCCCATGACATAAAAAGTTGTTTACCCTTGTACACTCCGTTGTCATAAGACAGTAATTAAGGGTTGCTATTGTAGATATATATTATGAAGGGACATAAAACTAAATGTTCAGGTTCTGTGTTCCGTAATTGAAGTAGACTCATATTAATCCCATGATATAAAAAGTTGTTTACCCTTGTACACTCCGTTGACATAAGACAGTAATTAAGGGTTGCTATTGTGGATATATATTATGAAGGGACATAACACCAAATGTTCAGGTTCTGGGTTGCGTAATTGAAGTAGTCTCATATTAATCCCATGACATAAAAAGTTGTTTACCCTTGTACACTCCGTTGTCATAAGACAGTAATTAAGGGTTGCTATTGTGGATATATATTATGAAGGGACATAAAACTAAATGTTCAGGTTCTGTGTTCCGTAATTGAAGTAGACTCATATTAATCCCATGACATAAAAAGTTGTTTACCCTTGTACACTCCGTTGTCATAAGACAGTAATTATGGGTTGCTATTGTGGATATAAATTATGAAGGGGCATAAAAACAAATGTTCAGGTTCTGGCTTGCGTAATTGAAGTAGACTCATATTAATCCCATGACATAAAAAGTTATTTACCCTTGTACACTCCGTTGTCATAAGACAGTAATTAAGGGTAGCTATTGTGGATATATATTATGAAGGGACATAAAACTAAATGTTCAGGTTCTGTGTTCCGTAATTGAAGTAGACTCATATTAATCCCATGACATAAAAAGTTGTTTACCCTTGTACACTCCGTAGACATAAGACAGTAATTAAGGGTTGCTATTGTGGATATAAATTATGAAGGGACATAAAACCAAATGTTCAGGTTCTGTGTTGCGTAATGGAAGTAGACTCATATTAATCCCATGACATAAAAAGTTGTTTACCCTTGTACACTCCGTTGACATAAGACAGTAATTAAGGGTTGCTATTGTGGATATAAATTATGAAGGGACATAAAACCAAATGTTCAGGTTCTGTGTTCCGTAATGGAAGTAGACTCATATTAATCCCATGACATAAAAAGTTGTTTACCCTTGTACACTCCGTTGTCATAAGACAGTAAATAAGGGTTGCTATTGTGGATATAAATTATGAAGGGACATAAAACTAAATGTTCACTTTCTGGGTTGCGTAATTGAAGTAGACTCATATTAATCCCATGACATAAAAAGTTGTTTACCCTTGTACACTCCGTTGTCATAAGACAGTAATTAAGGGTTGCTATTGTGGATATAAATTATGAAAGGGCATAAAAACAAATGTTCAGGTTCTGGGTTGCGTAATTGAAGTAGACTCATATTAATCCCATGACATAAAAAGTTGTTTACCCTTGTACACTCCGTTGTCATAAGACAGTAATTAAGGGTTGCTATTGTGGATATATATTATGAAGGGACATAAAACTAAATGTTCAGGTTCTGTGTTCCGTAATTGAAGTAGAATCATATTAATCCCATGACATAAAAAGTTGTTTACCCTTGTACACTCCGTTGTCATAAGACAGTAATTAAGGGTTGCTATTGTGGATATATATTATGAAGGGACATAAAACTAAATGTTCAGGTTCTGTGTTCCGTAATTGAAGTAGACTCATATTAATCCCATGACATAAAAAGTTGTTTACCCTTGTACACTCCGTTGACATAAGACAGTAATTAAGGGTTGCTATTGTGGATATATATTATGAAGGGACATAAAACCAAATGTTCAGGTTCTGGGTTGCGTAATTGAAGTAGACTCATATTAATCCCATGACATAAAAAGTTGTTTACCCTTGTACACTCCGTTGTCATAAGACAGTAATTAAGGGTTGCTATTGTAGATATATATTATGAAGGGACATAAAACTAAATGTTCAGGTTCTGTGTTCCGTAATTGAAGTAGACTCATATTAATCCCATGACATAAAAAGTTGTTTACCCTTGTACACTCCGTTGTCATAAGACAGTAATTATGGGTTGCTATTGTGGATATAAATTATGAAGGGGCATAAAAACAAATGTTCAGGTTCTGGGTTGCGTAATTGAAGTAGACTCATATTAATCCCATGACATAAAAAGTTGTTTACCCTTGTACACTCCGTTGTCATAAGACAGTATTTAAGGGTTGCTATTGTGGATATATATTATGAAGGGACATAAAACTAAATGTTCAGGTTCTGTGTTCCGTAATTGAAGTAGACTCATATTAATCCCATGACATAAAAAGTTGTTTACCCTTGTACACTCCGTTGACATAAGACAGTAATTAAGGGTTGCTATTGTGGATATAAATTATGAAGGGGCATAAAAACAAATGTTCAGGTTCTGGGTTGCGTAATTGAAGTAGACTCATATTAATCCCATGACATAAAAAGTTGTTTACCCTTGTACACTCCGTTGTCATAAGACAGTAAATAAGGGTTGCTATTGTGGATATAAATTATGAAGGGGCATAAAAACAAATGTTCAGGTTCTGTGTTGCGTAATGGAAGTAGACTCATATTAATCCCATGACATAAAAAGTTGTTTACCCTTGTACAGTCCGTTGACATAATACAGTAATTAAGGGTTGCTATTGTGGATATAAATTATGAAGGGGCATAAAAACAAATGTTCAGGTTCTGGGTTGCGTAATTGAAGTAGACTCATATTAATCCCATGACATAAAAAGTTGTTTACCCTTGTACACTCCGTTGTCATAAGACAGTAATTAAGGGTTGCTATTGTGGATAGAAATTATGAAGGGGCATAAAAACAAATGTTCAGGTTCTGGGTTGCGTAATTGAAGTAGACTCATATTAATCCCATGACATAAAAAGTTGTTTACCCTTGTACACTCCGTTGTCATAAGACAGTAAATAAGGGTTGCTATTGTGGATATAAATTATGAAGGGGCATAAAAACAAATGCTCAGGTAATGGGTTGCGTAATTGAAGTAGACTCATATTAATCCCATGACATTAAAAGTTGTTTACCCTTGTACACTCCGTTGTCATAAGACAGTAATTAAGGGTTGCTATTGTGGATATATATTATGAAGGGACATAAAACTAAATGTTCAGGTTCTGTGTTCCGTAATTGAAGTAGGCTCATATTAATCCCATGATATAAAAAGTTGTTTACCCTTGTACACTCCGTTGACATAAGACAGTAATTAAGGGTTGCTATTGTGGATATATATTATGAAGGGACATAACACCAAATGTTCAGGTTCTGGGTTGCGTAATTGAAGTAGACTCATATTAATCCCATGGCATAAAAAGTTGTTTACCCTTGTACACTCCGTTGTCATAAGACAGTAATTAAGGGTTGCTATTGTGGATATATATTATGAAGGGACATAAAACTAAATGTTCAGGTTCTGTGTTCCGTAATTGAAGTAGACTCATATTAATCCCATGACATAAAAAGTTGTTTACCCTTGTACACTCCGTTGTCATAAGACAGTAATTATAGGTTGCTATTGTGGATATAAATTATGAAGGGGCATAAAAACAAATGTTCAGGTTCTGGGTTGCGTAATTGAAGTAGACTCATATTAATCCCATGACATAAAAAGTTGTTTACCCTTGTACACTCCGTTGTCATAAGACAGTAATTAAGGGTTGCTATTGTGGATATATATTATGAAGGGACATAAAACCAAATGTTCAGGTTCTGTGTTGCGTAATGGAAGTAGACTCATATTAATCCCATGACATAAAAAGTTGTTTACCCTTGTACACTCCGTTGACATAAGACAGTAATTAAGGGTTGCTATTGTGGATATAAATTATGAAGGGACATAAAACCAAATGTTCAGGTTCTGTGTTGCGTAATGGAAGTAGACTCATATTAATCCCATGACATAAAAAGTTGTTTACCCTTGTACACTCCGTTGTCATAAGACAGTAAATAAGGGTTGCTATTGTGGATATAAATTATGAAGGGACATAAAACTAAATGTTCACTTTCTGGGTTGCGTAATTGAAGTAGACTCATATTAATCCCATGACATAAAAAGTTGTTTACCCTTGTACACTCCGTTGTCATAAGACAGTAATTAAGGGTTGCTATTGTGGATATATATTATGAAGGGACATAAAACTAAATGTTCAGGTTCTGTGTTCCGTAATTGAAGTAGACTCATATTATTCCCATGACATAAAAAGTTGTTTACCCTTGTACACTCCGTTGACATAAGACAGTAATTAAGGGTTGCTATTGTGGATATAAATTATGAAGGGGCATAAAAACAATTGTTCAGGTTCTGGGTTGCGTAATTGAAGTAGACTCATATTAATCCCATGACATAAAAAGTTGTTTACCCTTTTTCACTTCGTTGTCATAAGATAGTAATTAAGGATTGCTATTGTGGATAGGAATTATGAAGGGACATAAAAACAATTGTTCAGGCTCTGAAATGCGTACTTGAAGTAGACTCACGCTATGCCCATGACATAAAAAGTTGTTTACTTACTATTTATTAGGAATATACTGTGGTTGAATTTAATAATAAATACACAAAAACCTCTTAACCACAAACTTTCTTTAATTTACCCTAATGTACATTTCAGTTACAAAGTAACCATCCTCAGAGGGATAACATACAAAGACTGGAGTCTTTGTATGTTATCCCTCTGAGGATGGTTACTTTGTAACTGAAATGTACATTAGGGTAAATTAAAGAAAGTTTGTGGTTAAGAGGTTTTTGTGTATTTATTATTAAAGTTGTTTACGCTTGTACACTCCGTTGTCATAGGACAGTATATACGAAAAGTTTGGTCGTATAGTAGGATTATTGTGGGGATATAAAACTCAATGTCAGGTTCTATGATTGTGTACATAAACTAAACTTAGACTACGTCCATGCCATAAAGAATTATTTACCCTTGGGCACTCCCTTGTAACAAAATGTTTTGTTATTGTAGACAGGATTATTGAAAGGATATAAAATCAAGTGTTCAGGTTCTTGGGTTGCGTAATTGAAGTAGACTCACACTAAGCCCATGTTATAATAGTTCCTTATCCTTAATCACTCTATTGTTGCAAGAAGGGCAAGGAAAGGTTGCTATTGTGGGTAGGAATTATGAAGGGACATAAAACCAAACGTTCAGGTTCTTGGGTTGCGTAATTGAAGTAGACTCACACTAAGCCCATGTTATAATAGTTCCTTATCCTTAATCACTCTCTTGTTGCAAGAAGAGCAAGGAAAGGTTGTTATTGTAGACAGGATTAATGAAAGAACATAAAACCAAATGTTCAGGTTCTTGGGTTGCGTAATTGAAGTAGACTTACAACAAGCCCATGTTATAATAGTTCTTTATCCTTGATCACTCTATTGTTGCAAGAAGGGCAAGGAAAGGTTGTTATTGTAGATAGGATTAATGAAAGAACATAAAACCAAATGATCAGGTTCTTGGGTTGCGTAATTGAAGTAGACTTACAACAAGCCCATGTTATAATAGTTCTTTATCCTTGATCACTCTATTGTTGCAAGAAGGGCAAGGAAAGGTTGTTATTGTAGATAGGATTAATGAAAGAACATAAAACCAAATGTTCAGGTTCTTGGGTTGCGTAATTGAAGTAGACTTACAACAAGCCCATGTTATAATAGTTCCTTATCCTTAATCACTCTCTTGTTGCAAGAAGAGCAAGGAAAGGTTGTTATTGTAGACAGGATTAATGAAAGAACATAAAACCAAATGTTCAGGTTCTTGGGTTGCGTAATTGAAGTAGACTTACAACAAGCCCATGTTATAATAGTTCTTTATCCTTGATCACTCTATTGTTGCAAGAAGGGCAAGGAAAGGTTGTTATTGTAGATAGGATTAATGAAAGAACATAAAACCAAATGTTCAGGTTCTTGGGTTGCGTAATTGAAGTAGACTTACAACAAGCCCATGTTATAATAGTTCTTTATCCTTAATCACTCTATTGTTGCAAGAAGGGCAAGGAAAGGTTGTTATTGTAGATAGGATTAATGAAAGAACATAAAACCAAATGTTCAGGTTCTTGGGTTGCGTAATTGAAGTAGACTTACAACAAGCCCATGTTATAATAGTTCTTTATCCTTGATCACTCTATTGTTGCAAGAAGGGCAAGGAAAGGTTGTTATTGTAGATAGGATTAATGAAAGAACATAAAACCAAATGTTCAGGTTCTTGGGTTGCGTAATTGAAGTAGACTTACAACAAGCCCATGTTATAATAGTTCTTTATCCTTGATCACTCTATTGTTGCAAGAAGGGCAAGGAAAGGTTGTTATTGTAGATAGGATTAATGAAAGAACATAAAACCAAATGTTCAGGTTCTTGGGTTGCGTAATTGAAGTAGACTTACAACAAGCCCATGTTATAATAGTTCTTTATCCTTAATCACTCTATTGTTGCAAGAAGGGCAAGGAAAGGTTGCTATTGTGGGTAGGAATTATGAAGGGACATAAAACCAAACGTTCAGGTTCTTGGGTTGCGTAATTGAAGTAGACTCACACTAAGCCCATGTTATAATAGTTCCTTATCCTTAATCACTCTCTTGTTGCAAGAAGAGCAAGGAAAGGTTGTTATTGTAGACAGGATTAATGAAAGGATATAAAACCAAATGTTCAGGTTCTTGGGTTGCGTAATTGAAGTAGACTTACAACAAGCCCATGTTATAATAGTTCTTTATCCTTGATCACTCTATTGTTGCAAGAAGGGCAAGGAAAGGTTGTTATTGTAGACAGGATTAATGAAAGGATATAAAACCAAATGTTCAGGTTCTTGGGTTGCGTACTTGAAGTAGACTTACAACAAGCCCAGGTTATAATAGTTCTTTATCCTTGATCACACTATTGTTGCAAAAAGGGCAAGGAAAGTTTGCTATTGTGGGTAGGAATTATGAAGGGACATAAAACCAAACGATCTGGTTCTGAATTGCGTATTTGAAATAGACTCATACTAATCTGGAGGCGTCAGCTCCGCTAAAATATTAGAAATAAGACGAAAGAGAGAGATAGTCGAGGTTAGTAACGTGACTGAAATTGCACATTAATAAAATGAAGGCAGGCGGCCAAAATGACTAATCGACAAATAAACAGTGTTTATCACTAATTAAGTCTCGGGAAAGAATAGGCACAAGTTTATGTTAAAAGTATATGGAACTGATTAACACTTACCCTAAGCTGAACAAAGGGGTTACGTGCACGGTAGGTTTGATGTCTTCTGGACTTCTGCAGCAGGGCCCTGGGTGAAGTGGTGATGGTCAGACGGCTCGTGCTGTAAAACTTAATAAACGGGGTTCAATTCTACTACTATTCACAATTGAAAAAGTCTTTAAAAAACTGCGAGCGACTTCGTAACGGCGGCTTGTAACGGCGAGGTTAAGGCGCATTCGAACACGGCACTTGGACTAAATAATGTAAACTTTCGCGGTTAACGAGCATATAAAACAAGCACAATACGAAACACTTACATTTAGACATACGCGGGGCGAACTTAACGTCCACGAGGTTAGCAAATAAGGTTAAACCCGCAACGGACGTGCTGGTCTCCAAGCAAAAGACTGGGGGAGTGAGGGAACTGTGCTAGGGTGGGGATTAGGCGCGCGGCAAAGGACAACGTGGTCTCAAACTATCGATGATAAACCATAGATTGAGCTATCGAATAGACAAGGCACAGGCTGATTAAAGTCGATACTGGAGCTGTTTAATCTACCAAAGCTGACTCCAACATTCCGCCCACCAAAAACGGATGTTTTTAATCCGCCAGGTGGGTAGAGGGCGAAGAACTAGAGAGCACCGGAGACCGAGGGTGCCGAAGAAGAAGTGGTCGGGGTACGAAGAAAGCAGAAAAGAGCAGTGAATAGCTCCATTAGCTGTGCTGAAGACAATAGACTACCGCCCACCCTGGAATACCACTGGGTGACGGTGAACGGGGTTGACTGGAAGAAGCGAGGTGCTGAAGATGTAGCGAAGAAATCTATGGCGTTGAAGATACTTAAAGAAACGAGGTTGCACAAAATTGCTGAAGAGGCGAAGAAGTCGAGTGAGATTAAGAACTCGAGGAAACGCGGTTGTACCACACAGGTGCTGAAGAAGCGGTCAAGAGATTAAGGTTGTAGCGGAAAGCCTACAAGCTTATGGACAGTTCGCTTTAACTGTCCATGTGAGGTCTTGACGGTGACTACGCGGGTTATCCGGTCGGGTCCAGGGTGAAGACGTACGATCCGACCCATTGGCCAATGAAGAGGGCTCGGATGTTCTCCAGTGATAAATACAAGCTGACCCTCCTGGAGGGGTGAGGCGTCTTTGTTCCATTTACAGCGTTGAATCTGCGAGTGTAGGTATTGGGTAGACCAGGTTTTCCAAAACCGATTGGTCATCTGCTGTAGCATAGTCCATCTGGATTTGAGCGCGGGTTCAAAATGACATTCCTCAGGGAGTGCTAGAAGGGTACGGCCGATGAGAAAGTGTCCGGGCGTAAGGAACGAAGATCCTTCGTTGGGGTCAGGCGAGACCTCGAAAATAGTTCGACTGTTGAGAATAGCTTCGATGCGTATAAATAACGTAGCTAACTCCTCGAGGTTCAATAACGTAGTGCCAAGAGTACGGCGTAGGAGCCCTTTGACGGATTTAACGGCAGCTTCCCAAAGTCCGCCGAAGTGTGGTACGGCTGGAGGGTTGAAGTGCCATTCAACCCGTTGTGCGGCGAGCTTGCGTTGGATGATTGACTTGGATTGGTCTAGCATCCTATAGACCTCGTGCAGGCGGTTGGCGGCGCCGACAAAATTGGTGCCATTATCGGAATAAATGTCTGTAGGCAGACCACGTCTTGCGACAAAACGCTGAAGCGCGGCGAGAAAAGCATCAGTAAAGAGGTCTGATACTACTTCCAAATGTACAGCCTTAGTGGCCATACAAACAAATAGGCATAAGTAAGCTTTCAGGATCTTTGCCGTACGAAGATGGTTGGCCTTAGTGTCGAAAGGTCCAGCAAAGTCAATGCCTACCTTACAGAAAGGTGGCGACGGAGTGACGCGAGCAGACGGTAAAGCTGCCATCACAGGTGGCCGAGGTTTCGACTGCAGTCTAAAGCATCGCATGCAAGCATGATTGCGTTGTCGTAACAACGAACGTAGCGCAACGATCCAGAACTCACCATTGATCATCGCTTGCGTAGTACGCGGCCCAGCATGTAAGGCGAGGCGGTGATAATGATCGCATACAAGGTTGACATAATGATGCCGCTTAGGCAGTAAAATGGCATGCTTAGCTGCGTATGGTATATCAGCATGATTAAGACGTCCGCCCACCCTAAGTAGCCCCACTGAGTCGATAAAGGGCGTTAGGCTGCGAAGTTGAGCACTGATCGGGACGCCGCGGTGTAGGCGTTGCAACGTTTCGCTGAAGGCTAGTTCTTGTACGAGCTTAACGCAAAGATTTCTGGCGTTCCTTAATTCTTGTACTGAAGGTGCAGCGAATGGAATCTTGGCTACGGTGTTCTTGGCTTTGTAGCGAGTGTTGTGACAATGGCTGGTAGACTGGGTCTTAATGCGGCAATTGTTAACGAAACGAAGCACGTAGGCGAAGACATGATGCAGCGTGGTTAGATTGGAATGACGCTCAATAACGTTCAATAAGTGGTTAGGCGCTTGGACAGTCGCGCAGAGCACCTGAGGCTCGGTCTTGAGCTCGGTCAGGTCGCGGTTCGGTCCAGTTGGCTTAGACAAACGCCAAGAGGTAGTACATTGTAACGCCCATGGTGGTCCGTGCCACCACAATGGATGTGTAGCAAACTGCGCGGGTAGACACCCACGGGAAGCAACGTCAGCGGGGTTGTCAACAGTTGAGACGTGGTACCAATGATTGGTCGAAGTGTTCGAGGTAATTTCAATAACACGGTTGGCAACGAAAGTTTTCAAAAGATGTGGCGGGGTGCTAAGCCAATGCAGCACAATTTCTGAGTCGGTGAAGAAAAGCGTAGTGTTGTCGGCCACAAAATTCACAGCAGGCTGAACAGACTTATAGAGCTTGGCCAGTAAGACGGCGCCGCAGAGCTCCATTCGAGGTATAGTGAGTGTTTTGACGGGAGCCACTCTGCTCTTAGCCTTTAGAAGGCTGACGGAAACTAAACCGTTCCATTCAGTTCGCAAGTAGATGGCGGCTGCGTAACCAGCTTCGGACCCATCACAGAAGCCTAATAAATGATGTTTGGCATCACGTGTGCCCACATGTCGAGGTATTTGAATGTCAGCTAACTTAGCGAAGTGGACAATGAAGCTGCCCCAACGACTGCGCAGCGCGGTTGGCAAAGGTTCATCCCATGATAACCTTTCGAGCCACAATTGTTTCAAAAATGACTTGATCCAAAATGTGATAGGCGTAAGGAAGCCCAGTGGGTCGAAGGTGCGAGCGACATAAGAGAGAATGGTGCGTTTCGTAGGCACCGACACAAAGTTTTGAATACGGTAAGAAAACGAGTCATTAACAGGATGCCATTGGAGTCCCAATATTCTAACAGCGGTAGAGTCGTCTTGGAATAGCAACGGGTGCTCCAGGTGAGAAGATGGCAGCGTCGACAGCAGCGCGGGATCGCTGGAAGACCATTTCCTGAGCTCTAGTCCTGCCAGTGCGAAGATGCTAATAAGTTGCCGTATTAATTCCTGGGCGTCCTCGGACGTATCGGCGCCAGTGACGACATCATCAACGTACGTTTGATGAAGAATGGCGTGCGACGCAGCAGGGTAACAGTCGCCCTCATCTTTGACGAGTTGTTCGAGTGTACGTAGGGCTAAATAAGCAGACGGGGTAAGCCCGTAAGTGACAGTGGCTAGTTCATACTCCGTCAGTGGAGAATGTGGAGTCGGCCTGTACAAAATGTGCTGATGACGACGATCATCCTTGCGTACGGCAATTTGGCGGTACATCATTTTAAGATCCGCACAGACGGCGTGAACAAACAATCGAAACGAGATAATAACGTTGGACAGGTCCCTTTGTAACTTAGGGCCAGCCAGCAATTGCTGGTTTAAAGAATGCGCGTTGCAATCAGGCGCAGAAGCATTGAAAACTACTCGTAATTTAGTAGTAGAACTATCGGCCTTGAAGACGCAATGATGTGGTATTAAATAATTCGAAGGCTTAACGGCAGGGTACATATGACCTAAAGTCATATATTCTTTCATGAACTGATGATATTGTCGTGAGACATCCGGTTGTCGGCTCAGACGGCGTTCCAGAGCATGATAACTAGCAAGAGCGACATTACGGTTTGACTTAAGTTCGACGGCGTCAGGTTTAAAAGGCAAAGCTACGACATATCTCCCAGTGGCGTCACGTTCAGTTGTGGTGGCAAATAAATTTTCGCAGAGCTGCTCATCAGGGCTCAACAAGTTAGACTCGTTTACCTCTTCGATTTCCCAAAATCGTCGCATGTTTTCGTCGATAGACTTGAGCGAGGTGATAAACACGCGTGGTTGTTGTGGCGTACTGTAAGGTACAGATCCCATAATGACCCAACCTAAAAGTGTGTTAAGTGCCGATGGTTGGCCATGAATGATGGTACGAGGCCCGTTGATAATTATTTGCGTGAAGACATCGGCGCCCAGTATAATGTCAACAGGGGCAGGTAAGTCGAACTGAGGATCAGCTAACGGTAAGTGCTGATATTGAGCGCTTAAAGCAGAGGATAATTTATCAGCTGGCAGCGGGTCAGTTATATGGTTGAGCACAGCGGCTTCCGTAGTCAGCATGACGCCCGCGTCATGTCGTGAGAATAAAATTAAAGTTACGTATTCGTAAATACGTGTAGACTTGGCAGCGACGCCAATCAACGACAGGTTCGATCTTCGAGTAGGCAGGCTCAACATATCGCTAGCTTGTTTCGTAATGGCAGATATTTGACTGCCGGGGTCGATAATAGCTCTTAGAAGACGAGGTTGACCATAATGGTCCTGTAGGACGACTTGCGCGGTACCCAACAGGGCGAGAGACGAGGTAATGTTGCATGACAAAGAACGAGGTTGAGCTTTAGTATCGATTGGATGGCTAGCGGTTGGCCTAAGGCGTCGTGGGGCGGCTAGTCATTGCTGCGGCGGTGCGTCGTTGTGCAGCAGTGTGTGATGTGCTTGGCTGCATTGTCTACAACGATGACGAGACTGACACTGAGCTTGATAATGAGAGCCGAGACAATTATAACACCGTTGTAATTTTGAAATAGCGTCAATGCGTTCCGCTATTGTAAGAGAAATAAATCGTTGACAATTAATGATGCTGTGACTTTCTCCGCAGTAGTAGCATTTACCTACACGCGTGGTAGGCATGTTAGACTGATTGAGGTTAAGCGGTGGCGAGCGATTGCGAAATGTTGACGTTCTAGGCGCATTCATAATAGGCAACAAGTTAGGTTGCAGTGGTTGATTAACCGGTTGCATAGTGACTGGCGCAGCACGTTTGGACTGAATAGTACCTTGGGCGTCCTTATGCTGATGGCTATTGTCATTTGACGCTACTGATTGAAATCTAGGGCTGTGACCCAAAGTGAAGTTAGGTTCAGACAAGTAATTATTCGGTTCAAGGGCCCCTTGAAACCCGGGTTTATCCATCGATGACACCAACATGCGGGGTCTTTGTCCACGTCCGGCGTTTGCTACAACCACGGCAGCTGGTTGGCTAAGCATCTCCAGGGCTCTAGCCTGTTCAGTTATAAAGTCGTTCAATAATTTATATGTCGGCATGCGGTTAGTGCCTAGTCGGCTTTCAAAACTTAATCGTGTCTTGGCATCCAGATTATTAATTGCCATAGAGAACAATAAGAAATCCGCTAAGTCTTCGAGAGGTATAGCTCTTAATGCACAGACGGCATTAGAGTGCGCGGTTAAGAAACGATTTAGTTCCGCGGGTGAAGCATTATTGATGCGCTGAAAGTCTTTAATTATGTTAAAGTAATGATCTGCGAGACGTCGCGGGTTCGCGTATCGGTTACGCAACGCATTGTAAGCAATGTTGTAATTTGCTTCGGAGATGGAAAGTCCGGTGACGATGGCCAGTGCATCTCCCTTTAAGACGGACTTTAAGTATTGAAAACGTTGGATATTGCTAAGCGTCTCATTGTTATGTACCATAGAGTCGTACATCGTAACGAAATCTATCCAGTCGTCGCTCTGGCCCGAAAAGCTTGGCAAAGTTAGACTTGGAAGGTTAGGTGAAGTCGGTGTTGATTTGACAGGCGAGGTCGAGGTAACCTCCGTCTTAACGAGGTTAGGATATTTTACTATCATGGGCAGATAGGTGTCCTGAAATTGACGTTTTGCTATAAAGACATTCTTGACAAATTCGGAAGCTTGACTGTCAAAAGTCTGCTCCGCGCGGTCAAAAGTTTCGATAAATTCGACATGAAGGCGCCTGACTTCCTGCACTATGCCCTCAGACATTTCACTATCACCGAGCAAGCTGTTTACTTGCTCTAAATCACTGCATATAGCCTTCAACTTATCAAGGCAATATGCGTTGTTATTAGCCATCGTGACAAAATTTAAATTAACAAAAAACAAAATTTAAATTAAATTGCAATTATGTTTAAACCAAACCTAATGACTACACAATGGTACATTTAATTACGAAAAAGTGGACTGTATAATAAAGTTAATAAAGACATAACGTTTTACAAATCATAAGCATTAGATTAGAACGGCTGCAAGTTTTCCTTATTGAACAGGATAAATCTACAGTGTAGCTACACGGATCAATATTGAGCCTATCTTGCCTAACTTGTTTAGTCAAGTGTTCCTTATCTGCGCAGGTGTCCCATAAATCTGCTGATAACAGCGGAAAGCAGCTGCAAGCTACAGCTTGTGACGTCACTACTGCGTATTGAATTAGACAAGGAAAGGGAAGCGGGAAAATTACACAGGCTTACGTAATGCTTGCAACTTAGCTTATTACTATGAAATTTAACACGCTTCGAAATTGTTCGCATAATAAATAACACTTATAAATCGCTATGAACTTATTTATAAAGCAAATGCCTTGGTATTAAAACTGAATAAGTTTCGAGGTTACTGAGAACTTTAACACTTGTTCTTTGCACTTTAAATGTTTATAGGTCGCTACAATGCAAAAATCCGGCCCGGAGGACCAAAATGGAGGCGTCAGCTCCGCTAAAATATTAGAAATAAGACGAAAGAGAGAGATAGTCGAGGTTAGTAACGTGACTGAAATTGCACATTAATAAAATGAAGGCAGGCGGCCAAAATGACTAATCGACAAATAAACAGTGTTTATCACTAATTAAGTCTCGGGAAAGAATAGGCACAAGTTTATGTTAAAAGTATATGGAACTGATTAACACTTACCCTAAGCTGAACAAAGGGGTTACGTGCACGGTAGGTTTGATGTCTTCTGGACTTCTGCAGCAGGGCCCTGGGTGAAGTGGTGATGGTCAGACGGCTCGTGCTGTAAAACTTAATAAACGGGGTTCAATTCTACTACTATTCACAATTGAAAAAGTCTTTAAATAACTGCGAGCGACTTCGTAACGGCGGCTTGTAACGGCGAGGTTAAGGCGCATTCGAACACGGCACTTGGACTAAATAATGTAAACTTTCGCGGTTAACGAGCATATAAAACAAGCACAATACGAAACACTTACATTTAGACATACGCGGGGCGAACTTAACGTCCACGAGGTTAGCAAATAAGGTTAAACCCGCAACGGACGTGCTGGTCTGTCTACGGCAAGCAAAAGACTGGGGGAGTGAGGGAACAGTGCTAGGGTGGGGATTAGGCGCGCGGCAAGGGACAACGTGGTCTCAAACTATCGATGATAAACCATAGATTGAGCTATCGAATAGACAAGGCACAGGCTGATTAAAGTCGATACTGGAGCTGTTTAATCTACCAAAGCTGACTCCAACACTAATCCAATGACATAAAAAGTTGTTTAGCCTTGTACACTCCGTTGTCATAAGACAGTAATTAAGGGTTCCTATTGTGGATAGCAATTATGAAGGAACATAAAACCAAATGTTCAGATTTTAGGAATGCGCAATTCAAGTAGACTTACATTATGTCCATGACATAAAAAGTTCCTTACTTCTGTTCTAAGAAGAAGGATAAGGAATGGTTGTTATTATAGATAGGAATAATGAACCAGAACATTTGGTTCTATGTCCCTTCGTTATCATATCTAAATCACAACCCTTTCTTACCATCCTTGTTGTTTGTTAGTGTACAAAAGTAACAAAACCTATTATGACATAGGCATAGTGTGAGTCTACTTCAATTACGCTACCCCAGAACCTGAACAATTGGTTTTATATCACTTCAATTATCCTATCTACAATTACAACTCTTTCTTGCCCTTCATGTTACAATAGAGTGTACAAGGGTAACTAACGTTTTATGTCATACAAATATGCAAATCTACTTAAATTACGCAACCCTAGACCTTGAACACTTTTTTTATGTCCCTTAAATAATCCTCTCTACAACAACAACCCTCCTTCCCTTCTTTCTACAATAGAGTGTACAAGGGTAAACAACTTTTTATGTCATGGGATTATTGTGAGTCTACTTTAATTATGCAACGCTATAACCTGAACATTTTTGTTTTATGTCCCTTCAATTATCCTCTCTACAATAATATTTTGCATTTTTTTTTGCTACAATAGAGTGTAGAAGGATAAAGAGCTTTTATAACATGGGCATTGTGTACGTCTACTTCAATTACGCCACCCAAAAACTTGAACATTTGGTTTTATGTTCTTTCATTAATCCTATCTACAATAACAACCTTTCCTTGCTCTTCTTGCAACAATAGAGTGATCAAGGATAAAGAACTATTATAACCTGGGCTTGTTGTAAGTCTACTTCAAGTACGCAACCCAAGAACCTGAACATTTGGTTTTATATCCTTTCATTAATCCTGTCTACAATAACAACCTTTCCTTGCCCTTCTTGCAACAATAGTGTGATCAAGGATAAAGAACTATTATAACATGGACTTAGTGTAAGTCTACTTCAATTACGCAACCTAAGAACCTGATCATTTGGTTTTATATAATTTCATTAATGCTGTCTACAATAACAACCCATATTGTTACAAGGGAGTTCCCAAGGGTAAATAATTCTTTATGGCATGGACATAGCCTAAGTTTTGTTTATGTACACAATCATAGAACCTGACATTGAGTTTTATATCCCCACAATAATCCTACTATACGAACAAACTTTTCTTATATTCTGCAGTCGATAATAGTCATTGCTACTGTCTTATTGGAGCTAATAACTACTAGATTTTGCCTTTAAAATAAGAGGCCTAGTTAATACCATTAGAAGGTCTTACTTATTTTGTACACAGATATAAGAAACATACACATGTACAAGTAAACGATTATAAATATAATATATTAACAAAACTTTGTGAAGCATCTAAGGCATTCTTCCTGTTACACATTCCCCGAGAATGTTTTACTTAGAAACTTGAACTCTTCTTGGAAATATGAAATTTTGTAATGTTTATCTTTTAGATCACTAATTAAATTAATTTGCATATTAATTTGGCTTGATTTCACTTAACTCTATTTCCTTACACCACCGTTATACTTTTTACAAAATATGAAAGTCCACATGTTCGTTATGAAACTGGTTATTAGTTTCATTAAAAAAGTCATCCCTTGTTTAGCGGGGTTGCTTTATCACGATTGCTTTTCCTCTATAACTACTTAATTCTTTTTCACAGGAGAATTGTAGCTCTCGTAACAATAATTTCTCATACATACTTGATTGGTTCTTTTATTACTTGATGTTTTTGTTGCAGTTGATACAACATTGGTTTTACTCATGGTTTCCGATGCTTTTTTTTAACCATCTACCTAATAATTTTGAATTATGTATTCACATTTAACTATTTATGTTTTATTCCATTCACTTTTTTATTTTAGTTCTAATGTCATACTTATTCAATCATTGCACTCGCTTCTTTACCTTTCCGTTTATTTTCCCTTTCCTACTATGCATGTCATCTATTATATTTTATCTCTACCAGCCACTGTTATTTTACCTTCTCTGCGTTAAGTAGTAAGCCATATTTCAACTGCAGGGATGATCACTCTATGACCATGAATGTTTTATTTCTTTAGGTCAAGTCATTCTTTTTTTTCTCCACATGATCTTATCTTTAACTAACATTCACCAGCTTCTTCCCTTTTCTTCGCCTATACTATTTCCCTCATCTTGCAAAGATAATAATTGAAAAGCAAACCATATTATATATTTAAGTCACTAGCATTTACACAACCTAAATGTTGCATCTAATTTAAACAGAAATGGATTGTTACGGTCCCATAACCCGTAGCAGGTCTTAACGGGAAGGTCTTTAGACATCCCCTATCTAAAAGGAATTTTAAACAATAACCGGGCCGGGGGGGGAGTACATAGTTATAAATAGGCAAAAGACTAATTACGTTACATATTATCACTATAAAATCCATTACCTGAGGTTGTTGGGGCAGTGTTCTCGGGTAAAACAACCTCACTTAGATATCATTTTAAATCATTAGCTAGTTAACATGCATACATACTTTCAAGAAAATATGATCTTTTAACATTAAGAGACCCAAACATCTTGCACTCCCAGAACTAACGATTTCTGCCCTTGAGACAATAAACACTTTATATCCTGAACCAGACTGGCTGCACGTCTACATGGATCTAAACTTTTTCCCACTGCAGCTGGCGCTGGAGCTTTTTCCAAGCTGATTGAAATCAGCCAGAGGGTTGGGGCAAACGCAAGTAATTTTGATGGGGAAGTAAAGGCTTGCTGCTCATCACTCAACAACGAACCACCACGTTTTCTTTATAGACTCCCAAGCGGCCATAATTGCAATAGCCGACAACTCTTCAACAGACTGTTCTAACATATTCCACTGCCGGGAAGCAATCTCACATCTTTTGCAAAATGAATGGTCAACTAGCCTTCAGTGGGTCCAAGGTCTCGTCGGCATCACAGGTAACAAAAGAGCAGACGACCTAACAAAAAATGGAACACAGATGCAACAACTCTACGCATAAGCCGTCCTCACCTCTGCCAAACACCTTATCGATACAGACCTGAAACACTCCATGAAACAAGGGCACGAAGAAGCCAGCAGGGGGAAACAGTTGGCAACACTTAGCAGTCGCGGTCCTCTGGTGCCCACAAGCGATAGAGCAACTTCTGTGTTTGGACTAGCAGAATCCGATACGTGCCCACTCTGTCTCGATGGTGTCATGAATGGGGACCACATGTCAACCTGTCCTGAGCTGGACGACCAGCTGTCCAGAATCGGTCGTTACTGGGAGGCTCGACGCCGAATGGCTCAACAGGCAAGTGCGGGCATTGGGTAACGTAAAGTAAAGTGTGTTAAAAGCCATAGCTATAATATTACCGGCTTACAGTCGGCCTAGTACTTAGCATGAATAAAGGCATCTTAATTTAGACTACACAATTAATTATATAATAACAAAAAATTAAAAGTATGATGGGTTTAACAATAGATTTTGGTTCATGGAATCTTATTCTCATGAGTTTTATCCAACAGGGCTCGGCAAATCTATTAAACAATACTTATATAAGCTCTACTTATACTTATAAGTATTTGTACAAATGCATTTTATATATTCATTTATAAGTATCGCTAGAGTTGAAGGCCGTCACGACAATTTGTCCCTTTTAAGAAATGTGAATCCCCATACTCGGATTTACCTTCACTATTCTTGTAGTTGAGTTGTCCACTGCCAACTAATTCAGAACTGATTAATAATTTGACATTAAACAATTGAGGATTAATTAACATCATAAATTAATTATTAGTAAACACTGTTAAATCTAAATTTACAAAGTTTGGGTTAGTTCACCTGAGGTGCTTTTGAATTATTAGGCATGCTTCAGCTTACTGCCTTAATTGAGCGTTTTGTAGACTATGCCTTAGATGTAAAAACAACTTTGAAATAACTTTTGATATCTAAAATATAGGAAGCCATTTTTAATTACTCTGTTGTGTTAATGTAGGATATGTGTATTTCATACGTCTCTCAGAGCTTGCTTACCTCTAATGCAGTATTTCCCGGACAACCTTACACACACGTACTAATGTTTTGATAATTTGCCAAAATATGACGGATTTTGGCTGCACCTAATCCCTACTTGTTAAATTAACATAGTTTACGTGACGAGCATAATTGTCCTACTCTTTGCTTTCTAGAGTTGTGGGCGGGGGTTGACAATCATAACTTTCGTGACAGTCAAAAGTAGGAGCAGAGATCATTCAAGGAGACCATTAAACTAGAAGTGGGAGGCAAACCGCAAGATATGAACCAGTAACAACCTCTGCGAACTTTACGTCGTGAAAACGAATAGTTTCTTTTGCTATAAAAGTTCATTAGTTGCAACCGTTATCACTAATGAGAACTTTATGCTGCAAACAATTCACCGATGAAGAAGGAATTAAAATATTTACATGAAATGAAACCTTCCGATTGCAAATATAGTTTCATTCAACGTTTCCAATGAAGCGCAGAAAACCTTTTAATATTTGAACCAGATATTTGTCTTTAAAGAAAGTATATCATATTAGAATACTGAAGTTGTGACTCTATAGAATATTTATAAGTGAAGAACCTATAATTTCCAAATAACAATCAGCCACTGGTAAGACCAAAGACGAGCCATTTTATAATCCTCTGGACATAAAATGTAAGTGAGAAATGTTAAAAATAAAGTGAACATGTTGGCAACGATTTACAATAAACCCACCAGAGATTCTATACATAAATTGATTTACGTAAATGTAAACTTTTCCAACAGTCCTTCACAAAAGAGTTTAGGAGTAACTGATTTCTTGTGTGGATAACTTTATAACAACATGTGTAGACTCATTTTACTCTTTATCAGTTCAAATACTCTGGTTGTCATCAGCAAAGCATAATAATCATCATCATTATCATCATCTTCAATGAATTTTACTATTAGATTTTACTACTTCATAAGTTTTACTAATTGGCAATTAGAAACTTTTTCATTTTCCAAATTCTCTACCTAGCATACTCTGCCCCAAGATACTATAGCGACTTTTAATATATTATTGCTAACACTTTATTAGGTACAAATCTCTTCCTCCATTCGATTTTCTTTGTCTCTCATTCCTTCCCCCCCTCTCTCTTCCTCTCTCTCTCTCTCTCTCTCTCTCTCTCTCTCTATATATATATATATATATATATATATATATATATATATATACATAATTAATAAATTAAAAATATTTCAAAAACAAGAATACTTTTAATGAATATATTTATTCAAAGCTTTTCGCCGATAAAATAGTACCAGCATCTTCAGGAAAAAAAATCTAAATATATAAAATATATTAATATATATATTATATATATATACATATATATATATATATATATATATATATATATATATATATATATATATAATTGTTTAATATTCCTGATGATGTTGGTACTGTTAGCCAACGAAAGGCTTTGAATTGTAAATTCAATTATAATTCTTGTATTTATATTTTGACCTATGTTCTTTGAACATATATATATATATATATATATATATATATATATATATATATATATATATATATATATATATAAAGAACTAAGTCAAAATACAAATACAAGAATTATAATTGCGAATTATAAATACAAGAATACATATTGCGATATTAAATATATATATATATATATATATATATATATATATATAGAGAGAGAGAGAGAGAGAGAGAGAGAGAAAGGAAGGGTAACGAAAGAGAGAAAATGAAAGCATATAGGCCTATATAGAAACACAAAATGATCCAATTCATTTCTAGCTACAACGTAATTATTTCATGATATTTCTCTTAATTTAAAGTAGTTCAATAATTTAATTTAATAAATATTATAAGCATCAAATAATTTAATAATTGAACGTTGTTTTGATTCAACTCAAAATTTTACATTACAAGAAAAATTTATAAACTATTTTCACAGAAACATTCTAGCTTCTAGTTAAATCAATGCTTGTAATTGTCATTGTATTTAAGTACTCCATCATCACAATGTCAACGTTAAATTCTCATTTTGTTGAAAGCTGAAACATTTTGACACAAAGAATAGCTTGGGAATGATTGACAAAAGGTCTTTATTTCTTGTTAAGGCTGTCAAGAGGTAAAATAAAGGTTTTGTGAAAATTTTATCGAAACATTTTCCTGAGTCCTTTGCCCAAACAAAGTTTGCAACGAGAGTTCAAAAACTCACAGAGATTATCAAATAGTTTTTCATAGATTTTCAAAGGAGAATTTTGAGTGTTAAATAATTTACAGTGTAGTAAAAATTTACAGAGACATTTTCCTGATGAGATTATTGTCTACAGTCGTAGAATATTTCACCTCGTTATATCTGTTACCATGGGCTTGTAATGTTATCATGAGGAGAGACATCGAAAACTGGTTACAGTGAGACGGACATGTAAGGATGCCGTCGTTTATGAAGAGGTCTTAGTGAGTGATGGTAATGACTGATAACTCTCTCATTCGGGAATGAAACATACTGTGATATTATTGTAACTTTTTTTTTTAACTCTACAGAAAAACTAACAGAAGATGTATAGGTCTTCACTACGATTTTGGCTTAGATCCAGTTAAACTGTAAACTTGGCATTGGTTACACCATCTGATTCGTTTCCTTCTAAAAACAGTGACTAGAAATCTAAATGTAATCCAGAAACTACAATTTCGAAACAAATAATAATTTTGGACCGCTGCAAAGAAACAAAATGTGTTTATAGTATGAGATGTAAATTTATGTTTCTTTTATGACAAATATATCAAAATATAGGATATTTTGTAGTTCTTAGCTACTAGTTTTTAAGATACGTTCCATAGCCTACTATTTTTATTTCAGGAACGAGCATAAATTTGCTACATTGAAGTGTAAGGTAGCTATGGCCACCAAGATGTGATCACATGAAGACTAGGCTTTTTTCTGTAGATTCTGGGTATTCCTTTCTTATGCAACCTTTCTATGCAGCCTTCATTAAAGATATATTTTTCTTCCTTCTGTAAAATCTTTCTTAGCAAAGACCAGGTCAATCTTCTTCTCCAGTTCTTTTTTTTTTTTATTTACCACTCCATTTAACCGACATCAAATTGTAAACGTACGCACTTTACTTTCCCGCTTTGCTAAAGTGCTGGTTTTATACTTTGTGTATAATGGTGTCAATTCACAGGAGTAAAGAAGTGGTGCAGGGGCGTGTCTTGTACAGCCGTCTTTATGGAGACACGCCCCTCGCTACATTACCATACATTAGCACAATAATACGTGCCTAAATAAAAGGAGAACTTAGTATATTGTTGTTTTTAAAATCTCGTTTCTTGAGATATATTTCTTTAACAATAAACACGGATGGGAAGATGGGTTTCGGACCAATGGTAACGGGCCTCGGACTATATTCCGTGGCATATTATACAGCTGTGAACAAATATTTTGCATGAAACTGTATAAAAAGAAGTTACGAATATGTTATGCATTCGTTGAATGGACACTTCTAGTAAATGCACGTTAGAGCAAATAACTATTCAGTAAACCAACATGGGGTGACATTTAGAAAGTTAGAGAAGATGCACGATTGGGAAAATTTGCAATAGCTTGCTAATTACATAACCATTCAAAATTTCCAATTGAGTGAAATGAAAGCGTGCATGGCAATATTTCTTTTTACTTCCGGTAACTATTCAACACACTTTATACTTATTAACGCACTATTAAAACAGTTTTCATCTAACTAATTCGTCGGTTTTAGAAATATTTTATTTTTTTCAGGAATAAATTAAAACAAATGTGCTTGTTTATGTGCAATATATCCATGTTTCTTTCCCAATTAATGTTTATACTGAGGAATTATTTTGACATGAATCTGTTACGTTTATGCCATTTGTATCATTGTCACATATTACGCCGAAAATCAATATATCAGAGATGTCTGTGTACTCCCAGCACTTACAAATATAGCAGGCCTCTCTCGTACGTCATCGTTATGTGTGACGTCAGCGTTTGTAGACCGACACTAGGCAGCGCTGCTGCTACTGGATCCTTTGTTGAAACCTACAAATTTAAATGTAATGTTGGTTAAGTTTTTCTTGTAAACACCAAATAAGTAATACAATATGGGTTATCGGTGTTGTGTTCCTAATTTCCATGGAAATGATGACAACGGTCCAGAAGTATCAGTATTTTTTTCCGAAAACCAAACTCTACTCCAGAGATGGATTCAAAAAATTCATGGGAAAGATTTCAAGCCAACACAGTCCTCTAAGGTTATATTATATACTTTTTCAATTTATTGTACAGTTCTAGTTCATGAACAAATCTAAATAAGCCTACAAAAATTTATAGTTGTTGCAAAGTATTGAATTCTCTTAGTTACTAAAGAAATTTAATCAAATAATATATACTTGTGGTTACAGTTTAAACAAAACTATGAAAATATTTGTAGTAATGTATATAAAAACCACTGTGAACGTTACTGAATAGTAATGCATAATTATAGTGAATCAGAAAAACTTATAATAATTTATATTATCGAAAGTAAATTTAACGTCACAGTCAATCTAATCTTATTTTGTTAGTCCTGCACTAAAAAGCATTTAGTATGAATGCAATAAATATAGGCTACCTCTGAATATGCTGCATACCTTTTTCGAAGTACTCAGTTTATTTATTCATCAGCAAAAAATACAAGCTTGTAGATTTACAAATTTTCTACACACCGCTATAGAAACATTTTAGTCTCTGTTACTAGTGCAACGGCCAAATTGACTGTTGCAAAAACAGGTAATAGATTAGAACAAGAATTTAGGCCAAAGCACTAAATATTATACAAAATTAAACTAACTAGATTAAACCAAAATAAAAATGGGCCAAGTAATCAAAACTACACTAAACTAAATTTAAGTTTAATCAATTAACATTGTTAAAATACTGAAATATGAGAAAATAACTTAAATTTTGTAAAGATAGTTCGAATAGATAGCCTTCCTCTATAGGAACAGCAGACAGAATTATTATTAAATAAATGTTATAATTTATTCCTAATAAATATCTTTTTATATTTATTATAATAATTAAAAAAATGTAATTTTTTATAGGAGTAGACTGTTATAAGTTTAGCATAACGAATTTATATTGTTTTTCCAGGTTGGTGAAAGGCATTTCAATTCCTGTGATATTATACGAAAAGTAGAGGAGTATAATAAAAACGGAGAAAAGCTGCAAGCTCCACTTCATAGAATAAAGTTGAAGGAAGGAGCAATTCCAACAGTGCTTCCCAATTCTAGAGCATATTTGTCGGCTGAAAAGTTTTCAAGGGAAAGTGCTGAAGAAAGACGAGAGCGCGGTGAAAATGAAAATTTACAACGTGCAATTCAAGACAGTTTGATTTCTCAGCAAGAATATTATAAACAAAGTAAATTTTATAATTTTTAAGATGTTTATATTCAGTAAAAGTGTCGTGTGAGTGGAGTGTAGTCAGCAAGAATAACTGTATTCTCTTTCTTAATATTCAAACATATCCGGTCCCAATGCAATACTTTCTGCCAGGGTGAGCACTGATTTAAAATTATCTATGTTTGTTGTTAGAACTGAAACGTGTAGCCGGTCTAAGGTACCCAATTGTTTTAAACGATACGAATATTTTGAACAATTCATTAGAATCATTGGTGAAATTAAAAAAAAAAACCATTCACAGTTTAAATGAGAATTTAAAATTGAGTGAGTTGATAAGCTTGACTGATGAAAGAATTTATTAAAGAATTTATTTTAGTTCTATATGGGAGGAAAACTTTTCACAAAAGGAGTAACACAGCAATTAGTTATTCCGTACCATTTGGTTCTAAATAAGTGATAAGATATGTTTTCATAAAACATCTGGTTTTATAAACAATATCAAGTGCACAGTGAAAATATTGGAAAAAATCCCAACACAAACAAAAATCAAAAATAACAATTAATACCAGTTACTCAAAATAAAACCCTTATGTCCATTTCGATGGCCATGCCATCATCAACAGAGGGTCTTATTACAAAATTACAATCTATCAAACAAGAAGCTACAAAGTCACTCTAGTTTGTAACTTCTTGTTTGCTAGTTTGTAATTTTGTAATAAGACCGTCTGATGATGATGACATGGTCATAGAAATGTACATAAGTGTTATCTCTTAAGTAACTGGTATTATGTGTGTGTTATTTTTTATTATTTATCTGTGATATTGGGTTTATTTTCAATATTTTTATCTTAATCTGAATTCATATTATAGATTATGTAGTAGAACAGCTGTTTAAACGCATAGAATATGTTACTTTTATTTTATTAATTGCAATTATTTAATACATAGTAACTCAAATAAAAATTTTCTCTCTTGACCTAAGTAGGAATTGGCCTTTATTTTTTTTTACATTACTTGTTTTTATTTTAATAATTTTAGATTTCTCAACAGGTTTACTTTGAATTTTTATTTACAATTTTAAAATGGGCGTTGTATATTTATAAATGTTTAGTTGTAGGCTACTAAGATGTTTTCCTTTATTTGCGTAAGATACTAGTTTCATCGGGTTTTCTATTTCCTTCTTTTATATGTTTTGTCGTGAGGATTATCGTATTTATATGATGTATTGGGATTTTATTCTACTTTTAAATATACTACTTATTTGTCCTACTTATATTGTGATCCATTCCTATTTAAATTCCTATAGAGTACTCTCAAATTCACATTTACAGTCCATTGGATGTTCTAATTGTTGGAAATTCTCCGAATTGCGCCCACATGAAGGTAAATAACAATGCTAGGCTTAGCAGAAACGTACGATGCTCAACAGATTCAAGTAAAGCCTAGAATAGATGCATTATATTCTAACAATGGAGACATTTGTTCCCTATTTTGTAACGGTTTAGTGGATTAATGTAACGACACTCAAGTTGTGAAAAAAGGGTAATCATTGTGAAGCTACTAAAACCATTTTATTACCGTGATGTGGTAAAACTTTGGCGTTGATACTTATTCAGATTCTATGTTATAAATAAGAACAATATAAGAAGGGAAAAGGAAAATGTTAAGGCTGAATTGTGAAGTAAATTAGACGTACTTCCTCTGTTAGGTCTCTATTAAGATGGAACAAACGGCAACACGTTGGTAATAGTGCAAGGTCAATCAAAAAGGTTTCATAGAATTACTAAGGCAGAGCAATACTCGCTGATTCAAGAACCGGGTTCACTCTACGTTGGCCAAGCTATTCCAAATTCTTCAAGTTCTGAAGTTATTGTCAAGTCTGTAATTTCTTACCTGTTTGAGACTAAAAAATCCCTAGAAAATCTAATTGTCATGGCTGTCATGCTACTGTTGTCAGTACAGGTTGGGAAACTGGTCTAGTTCCCCGAGTTGGACGTTTTTTTAAGGAAACCTGTACAATGGCCAATTCACTCCTCCATTTCATTGAGTTGCCATTCCGCCACATGTTTGAGCACCTGCATGGCAAGACAATAAGGGCCTAGTACTTTTAATGGGCTAATCGATGCAAGGGTAGTTTGCTACCAAAAACAGCCTGTGGTTAACTTCAAGAGAATTGATATTCAGATCCCACAGAGAGACATAAACGTGCCTAGCAAAGATCACCAATACCTACTTGGTATTTCAAAAGCAATAAAATCAGAAACCTATAAAGAAGATTGGATGTACGGGATCCTGGACACTTATCACATTCGAACTGGATGACAAAAGCAAATACAACTTTCAGATTGTACATAAGTGAAGAAACCTCCAATAACTAGTCTTGTTTACATTGAAACCATACATGCCAATGGGGTTTACTTTCAAAACAAATAAACTCTTTATAGACGGCCCAAACCTTGTTTATAAAGCAACACAATCTCTTAGGTATTTGCTAAAACCTACTCTTTATTTGTGTGATCGAACGGAATGTTTTTTTCGCCCACCCAGAACACATAATATCCATGACTCAACATGCCAAGAAACACATGAGAGAGCTCGGAAGTCGAAGAATTCTGAAGGCAATTCATATAGATTCAAGAAGAAAAACAGTAAGAAACATTCACAACTCCAAAAATCAACATCAATGCAAAATAATACTCAGAAATTATTAAGTGGGTACACTTTGAACTATCTTCTCCACCATTGTTGTTCAGTGTCGACGAAATCAAATCGCACATCGACAGTGACCCAATCCCTGAATGTAGCATTACTTCCAAGCAATTCCCAGTTCACACGCAGGCTGCTGAACGCTGTATAAAACTCACGAACGCCTCAGGAAAGATTGTGGAGCTGAATCTCGAGACGGATTTATAAGAACCACTGTGCTGTCCAGATCATTCATGCCAAACTTCACCAGCAAATCAGTCTTCAAAGTAACTTTGCTTAGAAAATAAAGAACATTACTAATGGACAGGTTCAACTAACAAGGACTATTTATTCAGTACTATGTTCTTCCTTTTTATTTATTGTTAAAAACTATAATGCAACTTAGTAATTTAACCTTTTTAAATATAGAGGGAATCGAAGAGGATCATTCCCATTGTTGGTGTTTTCACCCATATTTTCACAACTTTATCTTTCTTCAGGTTGTTTTTCTATATCAGTAAGGTCATTGCGCGACCGAGTTGTTAATTTATTCACAGCTTAATAAAACAAGATAATTTTATTCTTTTGTTTTGTCAATTAAATTCGCAACTTTTTTGCGCTATTTTAGCGTTGAAATAAAAATATGAGTTTGTGTTTTGAGTGTGTGTGTGAGTGTGTTTGTGTCTGTGTTTTGTGTGTGTATGTGTGTGTGTGTGTGTGTGTGTGTGTTTGTGTGTGTTTTGTGTGTTTGAGTGTGTGTGTGTGTGTAAAATAAATCTAAATACATTTTTTATGGAAGTTTACATTTTCTTCATAAAAAATTGTCATAACTTTATTTCTTAAAAACATTTTACAATTTTGTGTACACCATGAGACTTTAACAGCTATGACGCGTCAATGGAGCAAAAGTTGTGTTTAAAAATATTGAAACATCTAGGAAAAGTTACAACACTTGAACGTAGCAAAACTAGCAACAACTAATTCCAAAGTGCTTTAAAAGTCATTCGTTTAAAACATGTTTAAAGGAAATTACAAACTAAACTTCCTTGTGACAAACTTGAGTTTCGTCCTTCATGCTTGATGACGTCATTAGGCAAATTCACAACTCATATTACTACGTAAATATGTAGCTAATTAAAACCGACTGTTTTTAAAACGAATCCTCATATTAAAGTCAACGAAGCGCACAGTTCAGCCCGGAGCCCTGTGAAGCACTCATTGCAGTTTTAATTGCATTAATAAATCCTTAAATTCAATTTTGTGTTGTTTATTGCTTTAATGTAAATATAATTAAAAACTATCATTCTTATCTGTTTTATATACACTAGTAATTTATCTCTGAAATTACCTTTTCCCTTTGTGAGGATTTTTTAATAATAAATATCTAATAAATGATGAATATAATGAAGTCTAACACATTTCAGGGAAGGACTAGATAGTCTCTTTAGTTAAGCGATCTTGCTCTCGCGATGTAATAATTAATTTTCCTTACTTCTCTGTACTAGTACAGCACTGAAAGGTAACCGTTCGGAAGGTTCTACTGGTCTCTGGTAGCTCTGGAAACTTGGGCGAAACTAAGGTTAGAGTTCGAAATAGAAATGGGTAGGTGGATGGATTGGATCGCCTAGTATTGGACATGAGGAAAATCTAGTAAAGAGTTCCATAATTAAGTATTACCGAGGTCTAGCCTAAAGAAGATGATTCCGGAATATATTCTTTAACGTGTAATAGATGCTCGTTGAAATTATTTGGTTACCCTACTGTATAAGAAATATGAAAATTAGGATGGGATAATTCTTTTACATAAAATATAGAGATAAACGACTTGTAAAATCGGGAATGGCAAAATATTGTTTCAAAAAGAACCCAGGTATCCTATTGGTAATTTGTTTGGTGAGCCACCTCCGTGCCTTGAAAATATCTTCGGATTTTAGTCCTAAATCCTTCCACGTGGCAAGGATATTAACATTCAATTCCATCTGAGGTGGAGGTAGTTCATAAGAGTCTGGCCACCAAGAAGCCATCTTCTTATTACTTATGTTTAAGACCTTTTATAGATGTTACTAATGACGATCACTTATTACACTTATTACTTGCGACCAGACTTTTTGTTAACTAAAGATTGTTAAATTTTTAACGTACACTTGAAGGAAACGTTTCGCAAGTAATAGCAAACGTGTAATAAGTAATTACAAACCTACTCGTCGTGAACAGCAACAAGATTTCGATGTTTAATGACGATCATTTAGTTATTATTTCATAATTAGGGAGATCCCGTTTCACTCAACATTTTGTCAAGGCCATATGACCTAGGTTTCTTTCATTTGACGTTGACTTCAATCCTTCCTAACAACGGAATGAAAGATTGTTCAAAGAAAGAAAAGTAAAACAACGCTGAAAACAAGATCTTGTAACCAGAATTACAGGTCATCATGTGTAACTTGATCAGGGAAATTCTTATAGATGAAGCCAGATAAGCCGCGAGTGGGAGCTGCTAGCGCCGGAGGGGAAACGGCGCAGTGTTATACACTATACCACCCACAACCTCATACTCTGAAAGAACCTTAACAAGAGACTGTCTTAGGGCACAATTCATCATATTTATTTTATCAAGATGAATCCACTATATTAAAAAAGCATGATATTTTCATAAAAATTTACTCTGTAAGATATTTCTTAATTTTCCATTTTCAGCCCAAAACATTTGGTTGTATTCTTCACTCATTTGAAAGAGAGAAGAAAGCTCTAACCCTATGCAACTCGAGCTGATTCCAGGCATCTTGTAATCATTAGAGCTAGTTTGATACAGGTAACGCCAGCCATTTCTTCTTTATGGTAACGATGGCTTCCGTTCCCGAACATTGGTTTGAGTTTGTTATCGCTCTTCGACCTTTATCCTTGGACTTACCGTTTTACGCGTTACTGCAAATTTTATTTTTAAAATTCAAGTTCTGATTTATTTTAAAACAATATTTTCACTGTCTCTAAAATTCCTTTCTATTTATGTCTATTCTTTTTGGACCTAGCTCCTAAATTGGAGGGGGTGAGTGTATGCATGTATGTATGTGTGGTGATTATGTGTGTGTGTGTATGTGTGTGTGTGTGTGTGTGTGTGTGTGTGTGTGTGTGTGTGTGTGTGTGCGTTAGTTGTGTTCAAAAGATTCGTACGTAAAACGTATGTTACTGGTGGTGTTATGGTTGACGTGTACCAAGAGTGATTTCGTTAGGGGACACTTAAATTGCGGGAATGGAAGGAGAAAGATTCAGTATTAAAATAGAGACAACGATGCGTACTTACATTTGTAGCTAGGAATGAATCTAACAGAGGCATCTTGTATGCAGTGGCGCCAACTCTCTTTAAGTGCTCTTATAACTTTTCGCTTCTGGATCCAGACAAGATGGATGCAAAACACTTCCTGCAATTTTATGTTCATGCCTTATTCAAGGAGTAATACTAATTCAAAGAGGTTTTGGTATAAAAAGAAAATATACATCAATAATATTTATGAAACTTATTCTTGAGAAACAGATTTATGTTAATATTTATGGTATTTTAAGGAATACAATGGTACTATTGAAAGAATAAATGAAAACGTTAGAAATACAAATATTTCAGAAATAAGAAGATTTTAACACCTTTGTTGAGCGGTTTGTTTGGGGAATTTTTATGACTCTACATAACTTTGGGGATAATTCATGATCAATAATATAGCTTTAAATAATACAAAAATTATAACTACAACTTTATGTAATAGAAACAATATTTGCTTGTTCTAGAGACCATTGTATTTAAAATAAACTGGAATGGCCCTGATGTTGAAACTTGTTAAAAAATGTAACCAGATTGTTTGTTACGCTCAACAAAAAGAAAATGCTTTTGTAATTACAAAATAATTGAATGTCTTTGTGAGAAGTAAGATCAAAGGGTCCATTGCCTAACCATAACACAAGTAAACTAGAGCCTTTCAGAACATTCCAAATTACCGAGCTGAAATTCTGGCTTTTAGAAACTAACGTCAAGACATTTTACTTTTATCACTTTTTCATCACAAAATTTAGCAATCACTATAAATATGCAGGGTTAGATCTTACAAGTTTTATTGTTCTTTGTTAAAATACATACGGAGAATTAGGTTTCACAACAATCTTTAATATTTGCGATTACAATAAACATGCAAGGTAGCCCTTACAATGGCGTTTAATCTTTACTGTTACAATATATATGCAATGCCATATTTTAAAATGCGCCTTAATGTTTACTGTTACAATATATATATGTTACAATGACTCTCTAATGAGCTTAATTAATTCTTCGATGTTACAATACGTAAGCGAGGTCATCTCGTACTATGAGCCTTGATGTTCTGTGTTACAATACACATGCAATGTCGACTGTTATAATGAACCTAATTGTTACAATACGTATGGGAGGTTGACTCCTACAAAGTGTATTGATAGTCTCAGTTACAAAACATTTACAACTTTAGATCTTAAAACTACTAATACAACGTCGATTCTTACAACGAGCTTAATTGTTTCTTGTAACAATAAGTAAACGAGGTCAGCTCTTCCAATAGGCTTTAATGTTCACTGTTACATTACATATACAACGTAAGCTCTTACAATGAGCTTTAATGTTCATTGTCACAATAGGTATATAACGTCAGCTCTTACAATGAACTTAAAACAGCTGCTCTGACAATGAACGTAAAACGAAGGCTCACCGTTACATTACATATACATCGATAGCTCTTAAAATTACCGATATGTTCGCTATTACAATACATATGCGTCGTTAGATCTTATGTTCGCTGTTACAATGATCATGAAACGTCGGGTCTTACGATGAACATACAACAACGGCTCTTACAATCGAAAGCTCAACGTAACAATACATATTCATCGTTAGCCCTTACAATGAGCTTTAATGTTCGCTGCTACAATGATCGCTGTTTCAATGAACTTACAACAATGGTTCATATGATGAACATAAAACAAAGGTTCAACGTTACAATACATATGCACCGTTATTTCTTACAATGAGCTTCAATGTTCACTGCTACAATAATCATGCAACGTCGCCTCTTAAAATAAACGTACAACAACGGCTCTTACAATCAACATAGACAAAGCTTCAACTTTAGAATCCATGTGCACCGTTAGGCCTTACAATGAGCTTTAATTTTTGCTGCTACAATGATCATGAAACTTCGGCTCTTAGAATGAATATACGACAACAACTCTTACAATAATAATAAAACGAAGTCTCCACGTTATAATGCATATTCATCGTTAGCCCTTACAATGAGCTTTAATGCTCACTGTTTCAATGATCATGCAACGTCGGGTCTTACAATGAACTTACAACAACGGCTCTTGCAATGAACATAAAACGAAGGCTCCACGTTACAATACATATGCATCGTTAGCTATTACAATGAACTTTAATGTTCACTGTTACAATGATCATGCAACGTCGGTTCTTACAATGAACTTACAACAACGCCTCTTGCAATGAACATAAAACGAAGGCTCCACGTTACAATACATATGCATCGTTAGCTATTACAATGAGCTTTAATGTTCCCTGTTACAATGTTCATGCAACGTCGGCTCTTACAATGAATTTACAACAATGGCTTTTACTATTATCTTACAACGTTAGGTCTTCAATGAGGGAACGTCAACTCCTTATATAAAAACTAAAATGAATGATGTTACAATGAACTTAAGGCTGTGATTATGTAATCGAAGAATAGAGTCGTATTAATGAGGCCGTATTATAAGCGATAGATTATTTGTCCGGAAAGTTTTTAATTTTATGTTTTATATTTACTATTGTAATTTATTTAAACAAATGTAATGTATTATTTAGAATGGCGTCGGGATATATTTACCTACTATGCCTGTTCTCGCATATTTTAAGGATTTTAATTTTTGCTCTTGACTTACAAATACGTATTGCCTACTTACAATAAAGTTAGGCGTGGGCTGAAATTTTATTATATATGTTGTTTTTGTTTCAGGGCAACGAACAACAGAAATTTGTCGATTGCTCATTTTAAGGCAAAATTAGAATATCAACCTTGTTAGGGTATGTCGTAATGTGGAAAATAACTATAAACAACACCAAATCTCAGGGAGGGGGTGAAGAGAGTTGATGTTAAAATAAGGACTTGCAAACAATGAGAAAAAAAACAAAAACACCAAACCAATATATTCTTATTTAAAACATAATTATATATTTTATTTTTACTTTTATTCATATGTTTGAAAATAAATTTCTAAACAGACTGTACGAGAGGGTGCGTCCTGGAACAGACACGGGCGAGATAAAGAGTGCTTCACAAAGCAGGGACTTTCGCCCATTGTGTTCCTCGAACGTAATTTCATTCTTCCCCTAACTTCCGTGACCTTATTAATTTTAATTGCAAAAAGTGTATTTTTAAGTCCATCGCATTATTTTGATATGTTAAGCGAAATTATTTTAGTTTAGCGTCGGTAACTATAATTAATCCTGTAACCATCTTGGTGGGTGTTTTAAAACCGAAGCAAAATGCATACAAACTTTCCATACAAACTGGTCTTACAACAACTTCACTTCACATTACAGCCAAGATCTTTTTAAGGGGGGGAAGCCCTACTAAGAAAGGCGAGGGGTTTATTCTGGGGGGATGTTGAAACTTTGAGCATGTAGAATAATATTTTATGATATTCTGGCACTGGTTTTGGTGCCACGGGATCTGGTACAGTATGTAAAGGTCCGAAGTTGTTACTGCAAAACCTTCATTGGTGGTGAACGAGCTTATGGGATGAGACGATATTCTTACCAATTGCATAGAGAGGATTAATTTAGATCTTGAAGTAAATATAAAATATCCTTAATTTTTGAAAAAGAATTAAGTTAAGAAGAAGTTGATTATTTGAAGAAGATTAAATTATTTGTTTACTAAAGATGTTATACAACAGGTTAAGTAGATTAAGTAGGGTCTTAGAGATATAAAAATATTACATTCTGTGCTGTAATATAAATTATATTTAAAATAATAATCACCGACGTTTTTTTACTCACTCGCAACAAAACAGTGATTATATTTATTTAAACAAATTTTGTACACAATCGTAAACCAGATGGGTAGTTAGCCATGATATGCCTTCAAATGAACTCATTACCCGGGATTTGATACCCAAAGGGTTAAATCTCAGCAATTTAGGTTTTAAAAAAAAAAGTTCAGTGACTGGTTCTCTGGCAGGTTTTGGCGAGCATTGCACAGAGTTCTGTTCGTAGGCCAGACGCTTCTCGTTTCAAATTTTTTACCTAGAAGCTAAAGGAAGGGCTAGGTACGACTAGCCCCTCTGCCAACCCTTGGCAAAAAGGTTGTGGGTGTTGAGTCGTTGGGTCGGTCCATTGCAGTACACACACACACACACACACACACACACACACACACACACACACACACACACACACACACACACACACACACACACACACACACACTCACTCACTCACACACACACACACACACACACACACACACACTCACTCACTCACTCACATACACACACACATTTCAACCCTATTATTCAAATTCAGCTTTGATCACCGGAAGATAATTCAGGAAGGAATTGAAATACATTCACGCCAAATTGTGTCACATCAAATTAAAAAAGTTTTTATTAGTTATTAACATATTAATTGGAAACCGGAAATTGTTGTCATGTGACAACATTATATATATATATATATATATATAAAAGGTAAATTATGTATATAAGGATAGGATACAATACTAATATTGTGTTTTAGTCCACCATGGCCCGTTGGACCATGGAGATATCCGATACAAAAAAAGGTGGGTCACCAGCTGAAAGAGGTAGGGATCCACTGCCCTAAGATCTATTCTGTCGCCTTATTTTATTCCATTTAGCCAAAGAAGATACAATATATAGGCACCTCTTTATGTCATTCATGGGACACTATATATATCACGTAATGTCCTATAGGATCAGCTTCTTACTGACCTTTTTCTCCTGCCTTACCTTGGCCCTTTCTTTTCATCAATTGCTAAGTCAGTAAGAAAGTAATGGTTTATCCATTGACTACGAACCTAGTTTCATAGACCTGTGCCTCAAGGAATAAACCTCTCAGAGAACCAACCCCTGAATTTTTGATAAAACCAATTAGCCTCCGATAAGCCCTGTTCAAGCTCCTTTTCGGGTAGTGGAATCTTTGAGAGACACTTGTGATTTAAAGACTATACCTGGATACCTAGTGAACTTATCTTATTTAGAATGAAAACACAGCTAATTGGAAAATATACCTTTTTATTTATTTGTTCCAAGGTTCAAATTAATTATTATTGTTTTTATTTAATTTAACAGGATTTTCTTGACTAACTACTTTTTCAAAATTTCATACAACTTGCCATTGAATTATACATTATTATCTCATTCTATGTTTTTAAATTTTCTTATTATCATTAATTTTATATATAATTTAAATTATCAAAGTTACCATAATTAATTTTGTATATAGTTTTGATTGTTACAGTTAAATTTAACATACTTTAAAATCTGATTCTTTTTCAAACACTTAATATTACTATTTAATGCCTTTAGGGTAGGCCTTGAACAATTAACTTCTTTAGAAATTATTCATTAGAAATTCACTTAGAAAAAGCCATATAAGATATACATCTTTATACTTAATCCATACATTCCCACAGCGATCGGAATGGAAAGTCAATTTTGAATCTTTGTTACTTAAATTTGGGTAATCTAAGAGAGTTGACTAATCAGTCCCTTAGGTTATTCCCATCTTATTTAATTTTGAATTTAAGTTAATATAATTTGAAGTAAAATGTTATTTAAAAAGAATAATTAAATTGATTATATAACCTTGTACTGTAGAAATCTTTTTATCTTCATTAATGTTGTCATCTGTCGGTCCCATTACAGCTTCAAGGGTCTTGGTAGGTAGGCGTCTCTCCATAATTTCGGTTAATCTTCTTATTTTCTTTAATTTTGCATTTTGGTGGTCGAAATTTTGTTCTGGGTATATATGAGCCCTTGCTCATATATATCTTCCTTCCCCTGATCACATCGTAGCACTTTTTACTCTGTTTCTAGCACATTTTTTCTTGTCCTTTTCGCATGGTACAAAAACACGTCTGCTCGCCTTGAGAGCCTAATGCATTCTCATTCTGGATAGCGTCCCTTTTTTGAGGCCTCACTTCATAGTATCCATTTTTCAACTTTTGACCAATCAGAAAGCCGTTACCATGGCAATTGACTTTGTTTGTTCGGAAATTCTGAACTAAGATTAGTTTCACTTTTTGTAAAAGGCGTTTCTGTATTCTGGTGTGTCCTTTCCATTTTTACCTTTTATTTAATAACGTATTTGACTTTATTTCTTCTTATTTAATTTAATTTACTTTTTAAAATTCCTAATCCAAAGTTCGACTGTAGCGCTTTCGTTTCGTAGTGACAAGATTTATAATCAATACCCTAGGCGGATTTTTCCGGAATCAAATATGACTGCTTCTATTATAACCTAATTTCTAGGCTATTAAATTTTAACATTTAATCTTTACTTTTACATAAATACTATTTTCCCTAGCTAGGCCTAATTTACTTTCCTCACATCTTATAAATTTACATTCTTTATTCCTGATTATATTTAATTACAATTATTTTAATAGCCGGCATCTAGGCCGAGTTTGTTATACTACACAATTACCGTCTTTTTTGTATACATATTTTAGGCTATCCACTTTGAAGTGATAATTTTCCTTATTGATTATAATTTATGTTTTTTAAGTCTAAAGTTATTTCTAATTTTCTTCATTTTACTATTATTTACCCTAGTTTTAATATTATTATTATTATTATTATAATGCTTTAAAATTTTTACATATAAATTTAGCCAATTATTTAACCAGGTTAGGTTTGATTCTGGTATTCTGTACAATTACCCTGATTCTTTGCATCGGACATTCTGGCCGCTGCAAAATTCCCCCCTTTTTTAAAATATGAAAATTTTGGTTCTTCTCTCCCTTGAAACAGATAAACATAATTAATAACATATTTGTGAAAAGTAACAATAACACTTAAACTAGTTTATATTAAAATTTTCATATTCCTTTCATTAATCTACTATTTCTATTCATCTTCATAACTTAATTAATTTTACTAAAGTTCACAATTTACTCTCCTGTCCCTTTCACTCACATATATATCATTGTCACATTAGTCACTTCACATTCTATTTACTCATTTATTACTCCTGTCCTTAGTCACATTCTTTTTTATTTAATCTTATTTCAAGTTTATATTAACTATACAATATTGTATATTGTAATCCTTATATTACACATTCATTGTCGTTTAACACAACATTTACTTTAATAAATTCAATGAATCCCGTTCATTTAACATATGGCTTTTTCTTTTACTTTTAATACTGATTTTATATTATTAGTCCTATGTATTTGGATTAAGTTACTGCTTTAATCTATTACTTAGGATTATTTTACATTTTTATTTTTATTACTTAACCGTTACTCCCTATATCACTGATGGATCATTTTTTATTTACCTTGCCTTTTTATCCTTTATTCTTTAAATTTCTTTATGTCTTTGATGTCATAGATCCCCCTTATATTCCCTGTTTCCAAGTTTGCTATTTCATAAGTTTTTGCCCCCAATCGTCTAGCCACTACATATGGACCCTGGTAAATTAATAGCATCTTATCGGTTTCTTGACGGCTCAAGTTAGATCTATTTACCCTTGTTACCAGTACCTTGTCCCCACATTTCAATTCCGTCTGCTTCGTCTTTCTATTTAATTTCTCAGCCCTGAGCTCTCCTGTCCTTCTCATTCTATCGTATGCCTTCTGCACACGCTGCTGTTGTGTTTCCGTTACTACATTTTTACAAACGTCTGGTACAAATCCTTGCCACACCTATTCCGGATCAACCCCGAACTGAATCTGCTCTGGTGTGTATCCAGTAGCTTCATGCGGTAAAGCATTGATTACTCCTTCTATGTATGACAGGTACTTCCGCCAGTGCGATTGGTTATCATAGCAGTAGGTCCGCAATATCCTTTTCAGTTCTCTATTTACTCTTTCTGCTAAATTCACCTGCGGGTGCCGTACTGGGCTCAGTATGTGTTGGATTCCTTCACACCTGATCCAAGTACGCCATTTCCGTGATGTAAATGCAGTTCCAAAATCTGTAAGGATCTTGCATGGTTTCCCTACTGCTTGCAAATAATGCAGTAACTTCAACTTTGAGCTCCTTGTTGTGGTACTTCGTACTGCATATAACTTAACATACTTCGAGAAGCTATCTATTACTACCAATATATGTTTTACCCCTCCAACGCTGGTTGGTAAGGGCCCTAGATGGTCTATCGCCACCATTTCGCCTGGCCCTCTTGAGACGATTGGTTTCGTGCTTCCTTGGAGGTATCTATTTGTCGGTTTTGCGTACTGACATATCTGACATCTTTCTATCACTTGTAATATCCGTTTCTTCATTTGCTTTATATACATGCTCTGGCTCATTATATTCGTTATTTTATTTCTCCCTATGTGAGCATATATCTGATGTATGTTCTCAATTACCTCGTTTATTATTGATTCCGGGATTACTATCTTTATTTTATTTTTGACTTCTTTACACAATATCCCTTCTTGTATTGAATATTTCTTAAATTTGGTCACGTTTTCAAAAATTTTTTCTAATTCTGGTTGTTGTCTTTGTAAGTTTTTTATGTTTTGAAACTTTGCTTTTAGTGTTTCTTCACATCCTATTTGTAACCGTCCTACTTTTATAACCTGACGGTTCTGACTGTTTCCCTTATTATCCATCTCATTCTGATACATTCGACTCACGACGTCGCACGGTATGTTTTCCTTTCCTGGGCAATGTATCACTGTTGGTTGAAACTCCTGAATCGCCAATATCCACCTAGTGATTCGTGAATTAGTGAAATTGCACGTGTTCATAAATTTCAATGCCTTATTATCCGTTATGATAGTTAGTGGCGCTCCCACTATTAATGGCCAAAATTTTTTCAAGCCATGCACTATAGCCAATAATTCTTTCTCGCATATAGTGTATGCCTTCTCACAACTCTCAAGTGTTCGGCTAACGAACCCTATTACTTGCATTTGCCTTTGTCCATCTCTCTGGAAAATCTGACTGGCAATTGCATTATCGCATGCATCTGTCTGTAGGAACGTACGTTGCCCTTCGATTGGATGCATCAGAGTGACTGATTCCGTAAACAAGTCTTTTACCCTATTGAAGGCTTTACTCATGTATTCATCCCAGATCCAGGGCTGATCTTTTCTTAGTAATTTCAACAAGGGTGAAGTCTCTTCAGCATGTTTCTTTGTAAATCGTGCATAGTAATTTACAAAACCTAGAAACGATTGTAGTTGTTTTTTGTTTCTAGGTTCTGGGAAATCCTGTATTGCCTGTAGCTTCTCTGGGTCTGTGGTGACCCCTTCTTGTCTGAAGATATATCCTAAAAACTTCACCTCTTTTTGACAGAACAAGGTTTTCTTCGGGTTGATGGTTAAATTCCCCTCTCTGAATCTGGTGAAAATTGTCCTCAGGTGACTGAGGTGCTCATCGAATGTCTCAGATAGACACAACAGATCATCGACATACACTAAAAGATTTTCCTCTAACTCCTTACCCAAAGTGATATCTACCGTTCTCACTAGAGCCGCTAGGGAGTTTTGGAGTCCGAAAGGCACCACTTTGAAATTATATACTTTATTATTAAATAAAAATCCTGTATATTTTTGGACTCATTAGTCAACGGTATTTCCCAGAAACTTGACGTTAAATCTATTTTTGAAAAATATCGCCTGTTGCGACCTTTCCTTAGTATATCGTCAATAGTGGGTGCACTTTCATAATCCGGCACAGTTATCTCATTCAACTTCCTAGCGTCTAGGCACAGACGGATGGTCTTGTCTGGTTTTATTACTGTCACCATTGGGTTGATGTAAGGAGTTCTTGAGCGTTCAATGATGTCATATCTGAGCATTCTTTCAATCTCTTCTTGGACCTGTTTACGGTAATTAATTGGAATTGGATAATTCCTTCGTACAAAAGTTTTATTCTCTATTAGTTTCAATTGATGCTTATATTTATTTGATCTTCCCGGTATCTCGCTAAATATATCGTCATATTCCAATATTAGCTGGTTTAATTGATTTTGCTGTTCTTTGTCTAATATACATTTATTTTCTGTTTCTTCTTTTTCGATTCCTAAATGGTTTATTCTCAAATATTTTCTTATTATCCGACCAGCTTTATCTTTCTTTTTCTTCTTTCTCCTTTTCCAATTTCTTAACTTTCCCTTATTCTCCTTAAATCTACCTTTTATTTTTCTGTTTTTGAATTGTAATGAAATGAAGGTTCTTCTCGTATTTGGATTGGTTCTCATTTTAATTGACTTTCGAACTCTTGATCTAGTAAATGGGTTTTTCTTTTTTCTTTCTTTAATTTCAATTTCTTTCCTTTGGGTTATCTCTCCAGAATCTAAAGTCTTAGTCATGGGCTTCCGAGCTACTTGTTGGTTATTCATTTTAACCTCGTTGTTCCCCCCTTTTAATTGTTTCGACGCGACGTTTATATTTTTATTTATATTTATTTTCTTATTTATTATTTTTCCACTCACATTATTTCCCCTTTTTGGCACTATTTCGGCCTTACCTTGTTTATATTTTGTTTTGCTCTTAATCTCAGCTGCAGCTCTTCTTTCCATGTCCTTTGTTTCTTTATCTCCTGTATTGACTCCCTCAGGTCTTAAATTAATTTCCTTATTTATTATATTTTCATTTTTGTTTTTTAATTTTTTGTTTTTGTTTAATTTTTCCTCTGTTTCATTTTTTATTTTTATTTGATATTCGTTTTTTATATTTAAGATTTCTCCTTTACTTGTTTCTTGTCCATTTCCTCCTTCATTCATTCGGCAGTGCCCCTGCTTCTCGCACTGTCGCATTAACCCCTCCTTTTTGCTTTGATGCCCTATTGTTGATGCATCTTCTTTTCCCTGGGTTATCTGACATATTTTTCGGACTTCTTTATTTTCCTCTATCTTTTGTATTTTATTTTTAAAGTCCTGGTACACCATCTTCCCTTCTATCTCGAAGGTCACAAAGCGTCTATCCATGTTTATCCGTGCCTTTAGGTCATACAGTGTGTTGCACCCCATAATCATCTCCGACCGACGTTTGGAGACCACTATGAAGATGCAGTCCACTTTTATGCCTTTAATTGTTAAGGGAATTAAGCATTGCCGGGTAACCTTTATCTGTGCAGTCTTAATGGCTGTTACAACTCCCACATTGTTGATGGGTAGTTCCAGGAACTTAAACCCATGCAACTTGAGGTTGTTGTAAGCCTTTTCGTGAATGACTGACACGTCTGCACCCCTGTCAATCTCTACCTCTATAGAGAGCTCTTCTACCTCACAGTCAATTACAGGGCATGGCTCTTTCTTCTGGTTACCTTCGCCAATCTCCTTGTCCTCTTCTAACAATTCAGCACGAATATCAAGAGATAGTCCACCAACTCTAAGCTCTTGATTTTGGTGTACTTCATTGTTATTTTCCTGTTGTATTGTTTTTTTATTTTTGTTCTTTAGGTCTTCCGCCTTTCCTTTATTTAATGTTCCCTGTTTCTCCGGGTAATATTTCCTAAATTTTGTTTGTTGTTGGATCTCTAATGGTTTTCTCCTCTTTTCCTTCCTACCATTAGGGATCCTCTCATTTAGTTTTTTGATTGACCACTCGGCCCTGGATTTTGTGGTCTCTTTTCTTTTGTCTGTGGGCCTTCTTCCGTTTGGTTTTGTGGCCTGTACTCTGGCCTTTGTTGTTGCCACTGATTTTGCGGCCTATTTCTTGGTCCCTCTCTTTGGTAGGGCCCCTGTCTCCAGTTTCCTCTCCCTTCTACCGGGTAAGGCTCTTGCCTCCAATTTCCCTTGTATCCGGGGTTTCTCGTTTGGTGTGTCCACCCTCTCCTCTCAGGTTCCCGTTCCTCAGTCCTAGGCTGAGTCCGGTTCCTGGTAGCCTCCTGCTCCATGTTGGTTCGGATGTATTTTACCGCCTCCTCTATGTCGGTAGCCGCCATCCCGGAACATCCTATATACATTCTATTCCCATAATGCTTCATAATCTTCATAATTAACTCCGCCTGATTGTATGGCGGGGTTAGGTGTCTCGCCGTGTTCACCATTTTTAAGAAATAATTTACCATGTTGTTTGTGCCTCGATGGTATTTATATTTTCCATTTTCGATTCTTCCTCGAATTCTCTCTTGTGCATGAGATCCCCAAAAGTGGCTAAAGAATCTCTCCTTAACTTCATCATAATTTTCCTCCTCCATATTCATGGCCAACCACCATTCTTGTGCTGGTCCTTTAAGATGTCTCTCCATTATTTTCCGTTTTTGTCCTTCCTCCATGTCAGGATCAATTTCGGACATCATACCTTCTAGGTGTTTAATGAAATCAATAGGGTCTTCATCTTCCCTACCGTAGAATTCCTTCTTGCTTTTGTCTCCATTATCAACCAACTCAAACATCCTTGATTTAAACAAGGTAGCTATATTTATTCCTTCTCCCATATTCTTTATCTTATTCTCAACTACTTGTACCCTTCTTTCCACTTTTTTGACTTCTCCCTTAACTGTTTCTACAGTCTGTTTATTTTCACTGACTGTTATCTCTAAGTTATACATCTTTTCTATAGTCTCTTGGATTTTATTTCCCATTTCCTCATTATTTCTTGTAATTCCTTCATTTATTTCATCTATCCTCTTATTCATGATTTCCCAAAGATTCTTAATTTCTTGTTTATCCTCCTCTCTTTCTTTCTTTCTTTCTACTTTTTCCTCCTCTCTTTCTTTCTTTCTTTGTTCCTCTATCTTTTTTACTAATTCTTCTTGTTCCTTTATTCTCCCTTGTTTCTGTTCCTCCATCATTTTTTTAAAAAACTCCATCATTTCAGATGGTTCTGTGTCTTTTCTCTGTCTTGTCGCCATCTTAAAGTCTCGTATTTAACTATCCTTTTATTCCCTTACTAACTTCTCCTACTTCTATATTTTTACTATATACTGAGTATTTAATTAAATATTCATTTATAATTGTGCTCGATGTGATCCGGTTCAGTGTTCCCTTGACCTTGTCTATCTAACGCCTATGTATTCTATTTACTTTTATTAATAACTAACATTATTTTTTATATTATGCCCTACCGACGCCTACTGAATTTTATTTTACTTAATTATTTCCTTTTAATTATTATTATTTATTCTAAGTTCTTTTTAATTTCATTTTTATTATAATTAACTCTTATTTAATTTAAAGAACTTCTTTGGTTTTCATTTTATGATTCCTATTATTATTTACAATTTTAATTGAATTCTATTTAATTAATTTTGTTTCACTAGGCTCCTTAATCGATTTAAATCTGTCTCTATTTGATGTTGACCCGATGTTACAATGTAAGCATCGATCCTCAAATGTTGGGCGCCATACTTTTCTTACTGACCTTTTTCTCCTGCCTTACCTTGGCCCTTTCTTTTCATCAATTGCTAAGTCAGTAAGAAAGTAATGGTTTATCCATTGACTACGAACCTAGTTTCATAGACCTGTGTCTCAAGGAATAAACCTCTCAGAGGAACCAACCCCTGAATGTTTGATAAAACCAATTAGCCTCCGATAAGCCCTGTTCAAGCTCCTTTTCGGGTAGTGGAATCTTTGAGAGACACTTGTGATTTAAAGACTATACCTGGATACCTAGTGAACTTATCTTATTTAGAATGAAAACACAGCTAATTGGAAAATATACCTTTTTATTTATTTGTTCCAAGGTTCAAATTAATTATTATTGTTTTTATTTAATTTAACAGGATTTTCTTGACTAACTACTTTTTCAAAATTTCATACAACTTGCCATTGAATTATACATTATTATCTCATTCTATGTTTTTAAATTTTCTTATTATCATTAATTTTATATATAATTTAAATTATCAAAGTTACCATAATTAATTTTGTATATAGTTTTGATTGTTACAGTTAAATTTAACATACTTTAAAATCTGATTCTTTTTCAAACACTTAATATTACTATTTAATGCCTTTAGGCTAGGCCTTGAACAATTAACTTCTTTAGAAATTATTCATTAGAAATTCACTTAGAAAAAGCCATATAAGATATACATCTTTATACTTAATCCATACATTCCCACAGCGATGGGAATGGAAAGTCAATTTTGAATCTTTGTTAGTTAAATTTGGGTAACCTAAGAGAGTTGACTAATCAGTCCCTTAGGTTATTCCCATCTTATTTAATTTTGAATTTAAGTTAATATAATTTGAAGTAAAATGTTATTTAAAAAGAATAATTAAATTGATTATATAACCTTGTACTGTAGAAATCTTTTTATCTTCATTAATGTTGTCATCTGTCGGTCCCATTACAGCTTCAAGGGTCTTGGTAGGTAGGCGTCTCTCCATAATTTCGGTTAATCTTCTTATTTTCTTTAATTTTGCATTTTGGTGGTCGAAATTTTGTTCTGGGTATATATGAGCCCTTGCTCATATATATCTTCCTTCCCCTGATCACATCGTAGCACTTTTTACTCTGTTTCTAGCACATTTTTTCTTGTCCTTTTCGCATGGTACAAAAACACGTCTGCTCGCCTTGAGAGCCTAATGCATTCTCATTCTGGATAGCGTCCCTTTTTTGAGGCCTCACTTCATAGTATCCATTTTTCAACTTTTGACCAATCAGAAAGCCGTTACCATGGCAATTGACTTTGTTTATTCGGAAATTCTGAACTAAGATTAGTTTCACTTTTTGTAAAAGGCGTTTCTGTATTCTGGTGTGTCCTTTCCATTTTTACCTTTTATTTAATAACGTATTTGACTTTATTTCTTCTTATTTAATTTAATTTACTTTTTAAAATTCCTATTCAAAGTTCGACTGTAGCGCTTTCGTTTCGTAGTGACAAGATTTATAATCAATACCCTAGGCGGATTTTTCCGGAATCAAATATGACTGCTTCTATTATAACCTAATTTCTAGGCTATTAAATTTTAACATTTAATCTTTACTTTTACATAAATACTATTTTCCCTAGCTAGGCCTAATTTACTTTCCTTACATCTTATAAATTTACATTCTTTATTCCTGATTATATTTAATTACAATTATTTTAATAGCCGGCATCTAGGCCGAGTTTGTTATACTACACAATTACCGTCTTTTTTGTATACATATTTTAGGCTATCCACTTTGAAGTGATAATTTTTCTTATTGATTATAATTTATGTTTTTTAAGTCTAAAGTTATTTCTAATTTTCTTCATTTTACTATTATTTACCCTAGTTTTAATATTATTATTATTATTATAATGCCTTAAAATTTTTACATATAAATTTCGCCAATTATTTAACCAGGTTAGGTTTGATTCTGGTATTCTGTACAATGACCCTGATTCTTTGCATCGGACATTCTGGCCGCTGCAAGCTGTATCATGGACTTAAACGGTCAGCATATTACGTCACAAAATGGTAACAGGGAATTTTGTGGCCCTGCTATAAACCTGCCTTTATATACAATCACGTAAATTCCTATCCTTTGTAGGGCATGCTATAGAATTTCGTTTATCTTTAATAATCTTTAGATGGACTTTATCTAGACATAAATGTTATATATATATATATATATATATATATATATATATATTTGTTTTAAATATTTTTTATTACATAATAATGTTGATGTATACCTATTTGATATTTGTATAGTATGAAGGTCAGCTATCTATTTTAATTTTTTCACTGGCAATGTCACAGTGCCATAGAGTTAAAATGATGCTTTTTGTAACAAACTATGACACAACTCACTAAAGGGTGACAAATATCCTTTTGTGTGTGAGGATTTATATGTGTCACAAATACAGGGAGAAATGTTTCCAGTGGTCCGTTTCACACTTTACTAAATCTCTAACATAATTTAGAAATGTAAACCTAATTTTTTTAATTGCTATGAAACTTGAACATTATTAAAATGTTAAATTGCTATAGTTCTCTCTGGTCTATATTGTTAAAAATGTAATAAGGTCTAGTTAAAATGAATTGAAACTATTACAAAAAGCATTTGCCAGTGCAGTATCCGATGCACCTTCACCTAAACCTATGGCTCCGAAAGTTGTACCGGTATCAATTTTGGCACCACCTGAAATCCAACCCATACTTTCTCAGTCCCCATCACCTACCGTAAACCCTTCACAAGCCACCTCCATTCCATTCCACACAGCCCAACCAAAATCCGGATCCCCTGTCCTTTCAATCGCAGCCTACGAACTTTAGCGTAGTTCATTCAAGAACGTATTCCAAAACTATTTCAAGGTCTAAATGTACAGTCACTCTTCACCATCATCCTTACCTTTATTTCATTCATCCTCTTGAGCCATATCTAGTGAGGTACCTGTGATCGCATGGAACACCAGTGTCCTTGGCCTAAGAAAATCCTAGTTACAATCCTTCCTTACGGAGTATGATGTGGACGACAACTCATCTCCGAATCCCACCCCAGTCCATACCATAGCTTTTCTCTGGCGTCGGACGTGTTACATAGGACTGATAGGCCGAGGGTTTCGGGAGCACCTTCGTCAGGAGGAACTCCTATGCTCCGTCGGATTACTCATAATCAAGATGCAGTTAGTTCCAACAACTTTGAGGACACTGCCATCAAAATTTCGATCAACAACCTCCAAATTACCATCTCTTCCTACAAGCTTCCAAGACCACCTTCTTTCCTCTCCAAACCCAATCCTAATGGCTGGTGATCTCAACTCCAAGTGTCCCACTTGAACTGTTTGTAAACCACCAACAACTCCGGCAAAACCCTTTCCCATCATGCAACTTAGGATCTATTCATAGCCATCCTGGGTCCATCTGAACCAACTTACATCCAGAACAACATCCCATCTTGACATTATTGTCACCAAAAATATCCCTCTACCTTGCTCCTTGTCCTCCCATTACCATTCCATTTTTGCGCGTCCACCACGCTCAAGACAGAATAACTAGAGAGAATACTGTGTCTCAAAATCCTCCACCTATTTCCAATGTCGACGACCTGGACGCTCTGACACTACAAGTTCAATTAGTCATCTCCATATCCAAGAATTCCTCTCGCGTACAGTCGACTCAAAACAGATTTCCCTTCCAAATCATATATAACGCAATCTGCGTCACTCATCTCAGAACATGATATCTCCGGAGGTCAAACGTTAACTCAATCGCCAGTTTCTCTTGGTGTAAGATCTCCTGGAAGGTCGCGCCAACGCTCTTGGTTTTCTACTTAGACTCCTTAGACATCATGGATTGCTCATTGTGGAGACTCCCCCGTCGGACTCTTTGCGAAAAGAGACGTGTCACTACCATGACAAAACATGCCTAGTGCTCTCTTACGCAGACAAAGCCGAGATCTTTGCTTAATCTCTGGAAAAACAGTTCACGCCACACCATTGGACCGCATTCACTGCCTTTGTTGAGAAGAACCTCCGGGAATATATAGCTAAACTCTTGAGCCGAAGGCACACCCTTTCACCCAGCTTGACTTCACTGGAGAAATCTAGAAGCTTCGACCCAAAAGAGCTCCAGGTCTATACACCATCACGTCCACTGCCCTTAAAAAAGAGGGTGTAGCTCTACCCATCCTAACGAGCTACATCCTAGATATATTCAACTTCTTCACCCGGCTACATCATTTCCCAGCCAGTTGGAAATCACCAAAATCATCCTTTTATAGAATATTGTACACCTCCAAACATCCCTGTAAACGATCAACCACATTTTCTTCTACCCACGTCATCCAACGTTTTTGAACGTCTCCCCTACACCCGCATCTTTCCTATTCTAAATGGTGGTGTCAGAAGAGGTCAGTCCACTATACAACCATTGTTATGAGTGGCGAACATTGTAGTGGAAGCTTTCAACAAGAAGCAGCCCAAAACAGTAGTCCTAATTGATGTCAGCAAGGTCTTCGACCGAGTATAGCATTAAGGTCTACTTACAAATTGGCCACCAGTCCTATAACCAAACACACCGTCTTCTTTCTCCGCTCTTACCTGTCAGACAGAAACTTCATCGTATCGGTCGTAAATTGCCTCTTCCCCATCCGTCCTATCTGTCCGGGTGTCCTGCTGGATTCCTACCTACACCGCCTCCTCTATACCAACTACACCTCTTCCTTCCAAATGTCTCCCTTTCCTCTACTCGAATGACACCATTTACATGTCAAGCTCTTGGAGAATATCCAAAACCACAAAGACCATCCATATGCATCTGAACTCTCTGTCACTGCGGCTCAAGAAATGGAGAACGCCGGTTAACACCAAAAAATCAGAAGCCACCTACTTCACCAGAAAGCAACGGCCGCAAACTGGAGCCATCGCTCTTGCCGGAAGGGCCATTGTCTGGAGGTCTTCAGTAAAATACCTAGGCGTCATCCTAGTCAAGGACATGTCCTTCTCATTACAAGCTTCCTCAGCTCATCAAGGGTAGAGCTATCCGTGTCAAGCTCAACCCTCTTCTCTGTCACAGAAGTACCATCCCGCTCAAGATCAAACACCAAATTTACCAAGGCCCCATCATTACCTAAGCAGCTCCTGCCTGGTGACCTCTTTGCTCCAACACGTCTCGGAAAACCCTTGAGTAATTCCAATCCTCTTCCCTCAGACTCCATGGTTCCTATCAAATGTTACCATAAGTAACTCCCTTCCCTCTCCCTCGTTTGCTTTCTGCTATTGTCAGATCCCAACCTGAAATGCTCTTCGGTAGTGCCGAAATCTCATACTACCCGTTCTCACAGGAATCTTGCAAACTCTGTTGGTCCAACTCCTACTTTCCGTCCTCGTCTTAAAGTCGTTCTCGATCCTCAATACCTCCTCTGCAACTCACACCTCCAGGCCCTGCCGTCTACCTCTCTCCTCCTAGAATAGGTACTAGTGTTAAGTTCATGTATTAATACTTCGACCGTCTGTAATAGTTTTTAGGTTCACATTTTGTATTGTTAACATCAACTCTTTGGTTTATATCAAATTTATCTTATGTATTATTTTATTGCAGCTTCATGTATCTTTAGGTTAGGTTAAGCTAAGCGTATCCGTAAGTTCTATCATGTGTCCAGTTACGTTAAGTTTGATCTTAAGCTCTTCTTTATTAATATAGCTCTGAGCAATACGTTCACAAACGTCTGACACTATGTTACGTCATACAACAACAGTACTACACACAGGTATTAATGCATGTAAAGCCAAAATGTCACTAAGAAAAAGTAGAATGTCAGTCAGCCATTGTAAGTAAACATAGTTCCCCAGCATAAAAATCTTATTATCGTCCCACAAAGAAAACGACCTGCTTTGTAGATATCCCTCTCCCATATTCCTACTTGGAGACATTGTCTGTTAAAGACGCGCAATAACCTCGGGTGTCACCAACCCAATCCTTCTCTATCTGACTGTTGTTCCATTAGGGTTATATTTTGTCAGATATATTTCATCAGATTTTGTGTATCTATTATGATAATAAATATAATTTTGACAATGAAACGTGTTTTATAGAATGAATATTTATCCTACAAACTTTGAACCTCATAACTTATTGATATATATATATATATATATATATATATATATATATATATATATATATAAGTTATATAAACATTTTATGTGAACATTTCATAATTAAATGCGTGCTAGAAAATTTCCTGCTTACGCAGCTTTAGTATTATATAGGTGTGAGAACAGAGCCCCGGCAGTGTGTAAGTCGCCTCTGTATCGCACAGACGTTTTCCACTCCGATTGAGTGCATATCAATTGTATTGTTTTATTAAGTAAAATTTATGTAACAGTTTTCTAAATTAATTGTTTATTAAATTCAAAGGTTTGTAAAAATAAAAATCATTTTAAAAAACCTTTCTTGCTTAATATAAAACGTAACTGGCGCAGTCGGTAGGACGCCTCAAGGAAGTTAGTGAATATAACGTCCGTCGGTTTTAACCGTTAATTGAGGAAACTTTAAGTAGAGTGAATATCTACAACCACTTAATAGAGCGCATATCTATTAAGAACACGAGCGAATATCGTGTAGGTGAAAAGAGAAAAGTGAAAGTTGTTCAAATGAGCAAAGTATTTTGGATCAACTTGTAAGTAGATCTTAAGATATAGAATTAAGAAAAAGTAGAGTAAATACTTTTTAATTTTATATAATTGATTTTTAATTTTATTATTTTAAAGAAAATAATATTTTAAAATGGCAACGCCAACATTAAAGAAGGAATATCTAGATATGATTCCTGAGTATAGTGGAGAACCCACTATGCTCCACAGATTTATCTCAATATGTGATAAGATAGTAAATAAGTTTTATGTAAGCGAAAATCCAGAGGATTTTCAAAATGAGTATCTGTTCTCCTCTATTCTTTCTAAATTAAAAGGCCAAGCACTGGAAATGGTTGTAAACTCTAACTCTTACAATTGGCACGAAACTAGAAAAGTATTATTAATTAGTTATTCAGACAAAAGAGATTGTTTCACATTAAACTTAGAGATGTCAGAATTAAAACAAGAAAGTAACGAATCACCATTTCAATTCTATGAGAAAATTCAAAAGTTACTAAATTTACAAATTTCATTTTTTATGAATAAAGAGCCTCAAAGGCAGATGGCTAAAGACGTTTTAATAGAATACGTTCAGAAACTAGCTTTAAGAGTTCTCCTTAAGGATTTGCATGAACCCATCGGGTCACTAATGCGTACCAAGAACCCTAACACTCTTAGTGAAGCACTTAATATGCTCACTAATGACTTTCAATTTAAAAATAACAAATTATTTCAAAATATTAAACAGAACATTCCACCTAGGGCCCCACAATACCCGTCTATTCGCAAACCCCTTCCTAGCAAACAAACCTTCCAAAATTATAGGCCCAACTACCAAAATAATCCTAACCAATTTACTAAACCTAACTCATACGTACAGCAAAATCAACAACCGAGACAGTCTAACAACTACACACCATTAAAAGTTCATCAAAAATTTGAACCAGAACCAATGAGCATTTCCACACGTCAAACAGGGAACACAATTAGACAAAATAGACTTTATCAGATGACAGGGAAACCAATAGAGGAGGAAAATTACGATCAAACTATGAATCGATTGACTGAACAAATGACCAACTCTTATCTGACCGAACAAACAGATTATGAACCGCAAGAGGACCCTGACAGCTACATAGACTTTGACGATTCCACGCAAGAGGAAAACGCATGCGGATTCACTCAAGAGGACAATCATACCCCACATCATTTTTTAGGACTAACCACATTAAAAAGACATTTTCCATAATGCATATAGAAGACGACACAAACGAACTACCGTACATCCACGATCCCAAGATCAATTTAAAGATTCTGATTGACACTGGAAGCACGAGATCATTTATTAAAAAATCAATAGCTTTCCAATTTTTCAAAAACACTCTAAAACAAGAGCCATTTGAAGTGAGTACAGCTCATGGAGTATCAAAAGAAAAATACAGTTGTACGCTACCACTTTTAGGAAAAGAAACAACCAAATTCTATTTATTTGATTTCCATAAAGATTTTGACTTACTCCTTGGATTAGATAACATAAAAGAATTAAAAATTAATTTAAATTTTGTGAATGATAAATTAATATTTCGCAATAAGCAAATGCCGATCAAATATTTTAACACAGAAGAACAAAATAATAATAATAATAATAATAATAATAATAATAATAAAAGCGAATGTCAGGAACAGAAAGCAAAAAAAGGAACAAGTTATGTTATACAAGCCCGCGCTAGCCAAATGATTAAATTTAGAATACAAAATATTCAAGATGGAGAAGGACTCTTACCATACAAAAACTTAAATGGATTAGAAATTCCGCAGTGTATAGTCTCAGTACACAAGGGAGAAGCCTACTGCCCTATAATAAACAACACAGAAGTAAATGTAGAATTAACAGTAAATGAACCATTAGAATTAAAATCTTTAGAAGAATACAATATCCTTAGACCTGATGCAATGCAAATGAACGCTAATTTCAATTTATTAGATTATAAACAAAAAATTTCGAGAAAAAAAAATTTAGATTTATCAAAATTTAGAATGGAACACATGAACTCGGAAGAAAAATCCGCTATAACAAGTTTAATAAAAGATTATGCAGATTTATTCCATATTGAGGGAAACGATTTAACTTTTACCAACCAAATAAAACATGTTATTAGGACTACTGATGAAATTCCCGTATACTCCAGAAATTATAGATATCCAGAGATTTACAAGAACGAAATTAATAAACAAACTGAGGACATGCTTGAACAAGGAATTATTAGACCTTCAAATTCTCCATGGAACTCTCCTGTCTGGATTGTACCCAAAAAACAAGACGCTTCTGGCAAAAGAAAATTTCGATTAGTAACAGATTTTAGAGGATTAAACAAAAAAAACAATTGACGATAAATTTCCCTTGCCAAACATTACCGACATATTAGATAAATTAGGACGATCTCAGTATTTTACAACTTTAGATTTAGCCTCAGGATTTCACCAAGTAGAAATGGATAAAAATAGCATAGAAAAAACAGCGTTTTCAACAGAAACAGGACACTACGAATTTTTAAGAATGCCATTTGGAATAAAGAATAGCCCCCCTACATTTCAAAGAATTATGAATAATATTCTGAGAGGCATCCAAAATGAAACATGTTTAGTTTATTTAGACGACATTATAATTTACTCCACTAGCCTCCAAGAACATATACAAAGACTTAAAGAAGTATTCGACAGATTACGCAAAGCCAACTTTATAGTACAGCTGGATAAAACAGAATTTTTAAGAAAAGAAGTAGCGTATCTAGGGCATGTTGTTACACCGGAAGGCGTAAAACCTAACCCAGCAAAGATTTTGGCAATCAAAAACTATCCAATACCCAAAACCACCAAACAAATTAAAGGATTTTTAGGACTAATAGGCTATTATCGAAAATTTATTAAAAACTTCGCCAAGATAACAAAACCGTTTACTAACTGTTTAAAGAAAAACGCAAAAATAAATATAGAAAATCCAGACTTCATAGAATGTTTTGAAACATGTAAAAATATATTGACTAACGAGCCCCTTCTACAATACCCAGATTTTGAAAAGGAGTTTACTCTAACGACAGACGCGAGTAATTTTGCACTAGGAGCAATTTTAAGCCAGGACAAAAATGGAAAGGACCTTCCTATAGCGTATGCCAGCAGAACTTTAAACGACAGCGAAACTAATTACTCCGCGATTGAAAAAGAGTTATTAGCGATCGTATGGGCTACCAAACACTTCAGGCCTTATTTATTTGGGAGGAAATTTAAAATTTATACAGACCATAAACCTTTACAATGGTTATTTTCAGTTAAAGAACCAAATTCCAAGCTTTTAAGATGGAGATTAAAATTAGAAGAATATGATTATGACATAAGATACAAAAAAGGCAAATTAAACACAAATGCCGATGCTTTGTCCAGAATACTATTGAATGTTACTGATAAAAGGTCAACAAACACCCAACACACTGTAGAACCAGACCTTGAATTATCTCCAGCGAACTTACTGAGTCGTTACTTCCCGGAATTGAATGAAGATAATGAGTCTATGGTCGTACAACTCGACGCAACAGATAATGCCAACTTAGAGTACGATCAAGAAAGTGACAGTCAAACCGTGCATTCCAACTTCGAAGGGAACACCCAAATTGAAATACCATTTTCCGACGAGCCTGTAAACTTTGGGAAAAATCAAATATTTTTGTCATTAGTAAAATATGAGCCAAAGAAAGTAAAAATTATAAAACTATTCGGAACTTCAAAAATTCGTTTAATAGTCGAAATATCAGAAAATAATTTTAAAGAAGACATAGTTAATTTTGTAAAATCATATTTGGTACCCAAAATAAAATATAATCTATATTTTGAAGACGATTTTTACGAGAAATTTGCATCATGCGTAGCCAAAAATTTCAAACAAACTGAACTAAATTTGGTTAAGTGTAATAACAAACTCTTAGACCTAACTTCGGAAGAAGATACCTTAGAAACGATAAGTAATTATCATGTCAGCAAAACCAATCACCGAGGGATACAAGAAACATACGAACAAATTAAGCGAAGATATTATTGACCCAATTTAAAATCACTACTCCAAAATTTCATAAATCAGTGTGACATATGTCAAAGAACCAAATACGACAGAATTCCCTTACAGCTAGAAATGAACTTGACACCAACAGCTGCAAGGCCTTTCCAGATAATTCACATCGACACTACCTCTTTAGAGAAGAATGCGTTTATCAGCATTGTCGACAGTTACACAAAGTATGCTCAAGCTTATCGCTTGGGAAGCTCTCAAGCTACAGAGATTGCAGACAAGTTATTAGATTACTTTGCGCATTTCTGCTTACCAACAGTTATTATCTCAGACAATGGAACGGAGTTTAATAACAGAATTGTGAAGGAGATATTAGACCTTCATAAAATCAAAATTCATTTTATCAGTACACAATACCCCCAATCAAACGGATTATGTGAAAGATTTCATTCCACCTTAATAGAACACATAAGGCTGTTAAATAATCGAATTTAAAAAAGACAGTATAATTAAGAAAGTCAAATATGCTATAATTGCCTATAACAATAGCATACATTCAGTCACAAAATTAACGCCGTGCGAAGTCTTATTTGGACACATAAATTCAAACAATTTATTAGATATAGATTTAGAAAAACAAATTGTAAATGACTACGTTTTAAACCATAAGGAAAAAACAAAAATACTTTACGAAAACATTAGGGATAGCAATCAAAGAATTAAAGAAAAAGTTTTAGAAAAAAGGAATGTAAACAAAGAACCACTTCCAGAAATACCATCTGAAGTTTATATAAAATCAGTTCAGAAGCAAAGCAAAACTAAAAACAGATATAGCAAGGAAGAAATAGCTTCGATAGATAAAGAAAGAAAAAATGGAAAAATAAAGCCTAGACATCATAACACAAAAGACAAAATACATTTGTCGAAAATTAAAAGGCCTAAGAAGATAAAAAATGTAATTAATGACCAAAATCCTTCTTGTTCATATTCGACACAATCAAATTAAAATCCCTACCATACCTTTGTCCACTGGTTCTATGCAAGAAACTTTATTAAACTTTAAGCAACATTGTTTTTATTAATTGTATGTGTTACAAACTTTTGTAATTAATTAAATGATATGTGACTAATTATGGTAATAAATATTGTTAATTATTTGAAATATGTTAATCACAAAAAGAAATGTAATTGAAGAAAATTAGAAACTATACTCTTAAAGAGATAACAAAACAAAAAGAATTCTTATAAACTGACTAGAATCCTTATCAAATCTATAACAGGCAAGTTGAATGTAAATGATGGAAAAAATTATGAAAAATTATATAAAACTTTTATTGTAATCAATGTAAATTTTTTAGAACAAAAATTAGATTCTGATAACAATTGTATATGTTATAAACATTTTGTATCTATCCTATGATAGAAAAGACTCATTATAAATTGTATTAATCAATTCCAAATACTTTTGCTCAGTTGAATTATAATGAACAGAAAATTAGACTGTAAAATGCCCATCATCAAAAACAATAACGCTTACAAACTATGAGGATACTGCGTTGGAAATCGCACACAACCTATTTAACTGGATCTTGGAAATCAACCTTTGCCTGGTGACTTTCTCCAGTGAAGAGGACTTCAACCCATGCCGAAAATTGCCCTTTACGGAGGCCTATTCAGCAGCTTATATACTTCGCCCTCATCAGGAAGAAGAAGAAGACTTCAACCAACGCCGAAACTTCGCCAACCCCCGAAGTTCTCTTTAGGGATGGAGGAGTTATATAAACATTTTATGTGAATATTTCATAATTAAATGCGTGCTAGGAAAATTCCTGCTTACGCAGCTTTAGTATTATATAGGTGTGAGAACAGAGCCCCGGCAGTGTGTAAGTCGCCTCTGTATCGCACAGACGTTTTCCACTCCGATTGAGTGCATATCAATTGTATTGTTTTATTAAGTAAAATTTATGTAACAGTTTTCTAAATTAATTGTTTATTAAATTCAAAGGTTTGTAAAAATAAAAATCATTTTTAAAAACCTTTCTTGCTTAATATAAAACGTAACTTATATATATATATATATATATATATATATATATATATATATATATATATATATATATAGATAGATATTATGTAATAAAAAATGATTAAATGTAATATTTAAAAGCAGTAAATCTATTGTCATTCCATGAGATGAAGCATGGAAAGAGGTCAACAAGCGGTAACATAAATAACTTTTCTGAAGCATATTTATTTAACTAAATACGCAGTGTATTGCAAACATTCGACAGTTAAATTACTCTTCCCCAATGTTATATATTGCCTGGCTTGGCCTCATTCTCTAATTAAACTTGATTGTTGCCATGCCAACGCTGGGTGAGGTATTGCTACAATTCTATTTAAAAATTTGTATTTAATCAGTTTGGATTACAAATCTGTGGCCATTGTTTTCGACAAAGGGTTTCTAGGGTACGCCCACGCTATTCCACTCTTACGTTTCACTATATTCTATTTGTATTATATTTTATATACATGAAACAAATTTAGACGAATGACTAGTCTTGGTTCTGTCTAAGTAAATATATACACGCTCAATTATATAAAAAGCAATAATAGGCTATGTTTAATCTGTGGTGGGAAAGAAGTTCATCTGTGACTTTACACGAGTGCCAAGAAAGTATGCGGTAGAAATGTTATAAACAATCTCAGAACATTGTTTACACTTTTAGAAAAAGAAAACAAAGTGGTAAAAATTTATTTATATCGCATTGCCTAAGAGATGAATAACAGTTGATTAATGATGAACGAGAATATGTGATTGAAACAATTCCACCATATAAATATATGTTACAACGTAAGACCTGATTTCCTGGAACAGACACGTTCGCAACATCCTTCAGAGAGAGTCCACGTCTGTTTAATTTGGGGAAAAAACAAAATTTTAAAGCATAACTAAACACACAGTATCTAAAGTATATGATACTTAGCTATCAATACTGTCTGCGTGTATGTACTTTTATTTTTATTGTAAGTAATATTTATTAAACTCTTATTTTTCACAAGGAATTAATTTTCTGATCCCAATAGGAGATGCGTTAACTAGAACAGGGAATAAGTTGTACATAAATATAGGCTACTAAAATAAAAACTTTATTGCTATACGCGTTTCCATAACTTATGTTGTCGCCATCTGTAATACTACCACATAATCACAGTTTCATAATAGCAGCTGTTGCAGTTGCCAGTTGTACAACAGTTGCAGCCATTATGATGCAGACTCACTGGTAACAACATAAGACATTGAAACGTGTGAATAGATTGTTTCTCATTGCAGGTTTGTGACAAGTTATTTCTTAGTCAACTTTACTCTTAACCATCTAAATTATTACTCTCATTTTCACGTGTTTTCCTTACACAGAAACTACTCAGAGAAATTCCTTTTCTAGACCAAAGGTAGAAAGACTAAAGTCGGTGACTATAATGTTTATAGAGGCATTCTAAGCTTTGCATAATAAACTTCATCTTAGGAGGAATGATCTGTTTTAAAAATTATTTAATATGACTGGGTATTGTTTCGTAAAAGTTTAGTCTATACATCTGATTGTTGTACTGTGTCAATCAATAGGGGTGAGTTTTGTTCCATTTCTCCAGCCCCCCCCGCTCATTTATAATCCTCCAGAGTTTAATACACTCCATTCCTCTTCCTTCATACCGCCTGTTTCAACGCTTTCCCTTCCCACTCACCCCTTTAGCACATCAGAAGGAAGGGAAAAATTATATTCTTCTGTGTTTCTTTGTACTGTTTATTAAAACTGCTTCTCACCTACAACTATACTTATATTGTTACATAAATTCCAACAGGTTCTAGTTTATTTTCAGTTATTTATTTATTTAGAAAACATTTTATAAATAAATATAGTTTAACATTTATTAAATAAATGTATTTTCCAAAAGGTATTTCTCTGACTTGTCACAGCTATTCAACGCATCTGTTCCTTAATTTATGCAAACAGAAATATTTAAACGTGTGTTGTAAGTATAAAAGCGTCACGCGATTGTATCAAGGTAGGCTCAAACATTGCGCTGGGATTTAAAGCTTGTTATACAAAATATACATGCTTATACTTTGGGTCGTTATTTGCTGAAAACCTATGCGATTAGGAATAATGCCTCTGTTACCCGCGCCTAATCGAGATTCAGTTGATCGAGGTAGGTGAACAAATGCTCAGTATAATACCTAAGACATAGGAAGAGACTTGAAGTACCCAAGAGGAAAAATCAGACATTTGTCTATTACTTTCACACATTTAGGCACAGTGGTAAACAAGCGCAGCGATGAAGAGAGAGAGAGAGAAAGAGGGAGGGGGGAGAGAGATGGAAAGGGAGAGAGAAAGAGAGAGAGAGTGGTGGATGAGCTGTGTGCAATTTTTATTTTAGGACTTCTTCTTTAACCAGTTTTAATGAGACACAAATATTTAATTAATTATATTTTGAGCCACACTTATAAAAACTTGAGCAGCACTTGCACCGTATAATTACAATAACTTGGCAATTTTGTAAAAGGGAACTTCTAGTCGTAAATCTCAACCTCCTCTAATGCTGCTACTCCTTCAAATTATTAATTCACACATCATTTACTTGCAATATAAATCGGGCTTGGAACTCCCTTCATGTATCACAGAATTTTTTTTTTAATTTCTTAAAAAAACATTCCTTATATATTTTTAAATTATTTGTATTATAAGCCAAAATAATGTGAGCAGTAAAAATAAATAAAATCTCTCACAAAAACGTTTATTTATTTCCTAATTTTTTTTTAGCTTTGAAGGGAAAGATATTCAGATGTAATTATTACAAGAATAACTACTTGGTGGTAGGGTTTAAATAATAATGTTTTGTGGTTAAAAGGTTGTATTTATTTAGAATAGAAAATTTCACCACAGATGCTCTAAGTGGTTATAATACTAAGCTAACTGTTCACTTTCTTTTTAGATATTGTTTTTACATGCTTATGTTATATACAAACGTACGCAGTGTATTACTAAACCATAACCTTATATCTATAATTATAAGTCATGCCACATCATAGATTTGTTGTGAATTTATGTAATAATTATGGCAGTGTTTTGTATATTGATCCAGAGAATAGATTTTTGGATTCAAATATACGTTTTAAATACTGAAAATACCTTGTAACGAAAGTCTAAGAATATTACTATAATGAAGGCATTAAATTGGTTACAATTACTACCGCGGGCCGAGAAGGGACTTGCTGAAACAGGTGTTTGTAAACTGCCTCACTTATAATAAGTCATTGTCGTGAGTATTCGTGAATTGATTCGCTTTAAGGATCCCTTCGGGCGTTGTCAATGCGAAACTTCCCTTTATTGCGGTTCTTTGACAGCGAAAGAATTATCTCCCATTCACAGAAGAATAAATCAGAAAAGTTTATGAAAATAAATCCGTTTGAAAATATAATAAGATTTTTGAATTGACTTACTGCTTGATTGGCGACGATTCCTGTAAACCTTTCACTTGGTAGAATTATAGGTGTGTTATTTTATCAAGTGGGCAGTACAATGCCTTATACTTTAATTTGTCCGCTCATAACAGGTTGAGTACGACGTAAATAAATGTTTCATTAGTAAGGCTTACTTTGCACAGATGCTTGAAACGGTACCAATTGTAATAATTATCCTAATTAACTGTACTATACTTAGAAATAATGTAGATGTATTGAATTTTCGTACAATATATACTTTTATATACTTCAGTCTACTCAGATATATTACATTTCTTGTAAGAGGAACAAAGGCTGTATCTCGTCATGCATAAATTATCTCTAATATATTTGAGAAAGTTCTCTCTTATTTTAGAAACAACCACATATATCACTACCAAGTCTAGCAACAAGAAATCATTGTAAAAATTCATTTCTTGTATCGTTTTCTTAATAAAATTCCCATAATATTTATACAACATTATTAAGTTGTTTATGTCTGAAGAAAGTTGGGAAATATTAAACCCAATATTATAGTGAAACATAAATCTGTGGAAATAAATATACCTGTCCAAGCTATGTTATGGCTTTATAAAAATGTACCAGAGTTTTTTTTTTATCGTACGTAGTGTTAGACTTGTAGTAAGTAGTTGTAACGGAAATATTTTAGAGACTTTGATTTTATCAGGCCGGGGAAGGATTGAAAATGATTTCAATTTAAAGAATCATTTAATTTGTCCTAACTGAAACTCTGAGGTACCCTTATTTACGGCGACCATTTACTGGGTGGTTTGGTTAATGTTAGATGTTTTTTATATAAACATGTTTCCTTTGATTATGCGTCTGGCTCTGCTTCTGATTAGATGATACCCGCTTCTGTTGGTTTGGACCTTTGTTGCGAACTGTGGCTGGGGGTTTTAGCCATTAGCTTCTACATGTGGCTGGGGGTTGGGGTTTATGCTGTGACCTGTGGCTGTGAGTGGTTAAAAAGCAGATAAAAAGCAGAAGATCTACTCCGAAGTACCGAAAACCGGTCCATTTACTCTGCAATTCCTAACGCCACTTAATTAGCGAAAAATTGATGTGTTTCCCACATTAGTTCTAATCCAGACTTGAAACTAGTCCCAATAGTACTCGATCACGAATATTAAGTCGGACACGTAGGTATTTGTTTTACATGCTGGATTTTAGTTTTGTTCACATTAAGGTGGTAAGGTAGAGCCCTTTGGTACGATGTGGTAAGAACTGAGGTAAAACATGAGTCCCCATCCTAGGGTAGTAGAGGGCTCCACCCTGCCATCCACCAACAGCTAATTAGAAAGGAGTGGGGTGTAAACATGAACGTTGTATGGGACAAATTGCAAGATCTATGTAAGGTGGCGGAAGTGAAAACTAATTTTCTTTTATTAAGTATCTTAAAATAATATTCATATTAAAATATGTTTACAAAATTTCATAACATTTGGTTTAATATCAATTATCTGGGGATTGCTCACCGATATCGTAGGCAGTGAGTAAGCTAAATATAAAAAATATTTCGTCCTAAGCAAATAGAGCGGATTTAAATAAACAAATGATATTAATTAGGTTTTTTGTTCGATTTTATATTTCTTTAATTACTTTTCAGATCAATTACTCAAAAAAGTGCAATTGCAGTACAACTTATTTATGGGAGAATAACCTCATGAAATTTGTGGAGGAAACTGATTTTATAGAATTGCATGCCCCAGGGTCTTTAGAGGGAAAGAATTGGAACAGCTGCAGAAAGGGTTTGGCAGCATATACATATAGTAGTCAGGGGTCGGTCTAGTCGTTCCATACGTAAACCCAAACAATAGAGTTTGGTAGAGAAACGGCCCCAAATAGAAAACGTGGTCTCTGTTCGGAGATGGCGTTTATCCTAATAACTTTAAAGTAGGATCCTAGATCTTTGCATAACAGTACCTCTGACGTGACTTTATTCACCAACCACATCTTCACGAGATACGGCTTAGTAGAGGATCTTACCAATTGCTATTCTAGAGCACACCAGTTAAAGGTCGAGTCCCACGTTCTTCAATGTCCGTTTTGGCTCTCTCGGTTTCATCTAACACACTTCCCACGCTGTTAAGTGAAATTCGTTTTGAGATGCTTGCTATATAACAGAAAAGTGCATCCGGTTATATTTGTATTAATGAATAATATGTGGTTTTGAGGTTTGTTATTTGAGTAAACATATACAATGGGCACTGGCAAGTTTGTCTCTACTTCTTTCCGTCTTCTAAAAGCGTTAAAGGTTCTGTAATTTCCGTTCTGTGATGAAGTTGAACAGGTCGATGCACAGCCTTACCATCATGTTGAAATTAAATATCTGGAAATAATGCTCGAGAATGAAAAATATTTAACTAGGGCAGACAGGATTTGAAAATTTTTATTCTAAAGCTTAGATTCAAGATAAAATGTGGGTGTTGTATAGCAACGTAGCAATAAGGACTTAAATAATTGGTAAGAGAACTGTTTCACCGATTGTTTTAGGATTGATAATTAAGAGGTGTTTGTTCCTGACAAAGGCCAGATCAAAACATTAGAATTTTGTATAGGAAATGTATACATGCTTTAAAATGATGTTTTATTTAAACAAGGGCAGGGAACAGTAGAAAATTGTTAATAGTTCTTGTGGAGAATTACGTCACCATTGTGTGGTGCGATGGATGGATCTTACTTGGTGTGCTTAGAGCTGGATACATTCCCTCATGCGCCCTATCTTCCCTTGCCAAGCCTCCTGTCCGTGGAAATTTTCTATGAATGATCAGTTGAAGAGTCCTTAAGTTACTATGCCTCATTAGATGACATATGCATTCCAGCTTTCTTCGCCTGATCGTCACTTCTTCCTGTCTCTCTTTACCATTAAAGGTATTACGTCTTCGGCTGACATGGCCGGACCAAGAACTATATTATATTAGAATTAAAAGTTTTCAGTAAATTATTTCAAGATATAGTTGTTTCGAAATTTGTGAGTAATAGTGAATTGAAATAATAAATACCCTTTATAAAATATAGAGTTTTAAAATAATGACATTAGGAATAAAGTTCGGGAATCAGTGGTGATGTGCTGAAGGAAGAACACCGCCTGGGTTGGGTGTTAGGGTGGACCTTACAAAAACCGTTTCAAATTGGATCTAACTGTATAAAAAATTATAGTTCTTGTACAATAAGCTACTATAGGAAATTACGTCAGGTAAACCGCTCTTATAATAACTGCATTGAAATTATTGGCTAAAGTGAAAATAAACTTTTCCATACGATGGAATACACAATTTTTATTATGAAATTTCAGATCATCGAATTTACTTGACCTTAACCAACTAAGTACAATCTAGATGTATTTTGGATACTGTTGATCAACATATTTTTAATAGAAGGGTTTAACATTTATAATAGAATTATAGACAACTTTAAATTTTGGTTAAAGACTGTGCGACTAGTATTATCGTCACAAAATAATCTTTTCGTAAAAAATGCTCTAGTTATATTACCTTGTTCTAATCATAAACGTAAACTTGTTACAAATTTGTTAACCTTTCTTTCGTGGAACTGTATGGTCAGTGGACAGAAAGTTCTGGCCGTGTAATATATGTGCTGACAGTACGTTCAGTGAGACAGGCACAGAGTGTGACAAGATCGATTATTTATTGCAAACTTCATATCCCGATGTATTACTGGGAAGGGGGAGAATTCATGTCTTTACTACCTGGAGGAACGTGCTCAGCACAGAGAGAGGAAATTAGTTTGGCCCTGGCACAGTCAGGTTGATTCAATAAAAGGAAACTTTCTGTTTTAATACTGTTTGTATTTGCGATCCACTTTGTAAAATACATTTCACGGATTATTGATTTAATTTAATTATTACTATCAATTAAGTCAGTATCTACTCATAATGTAGATTTCATTATAATTTTATTCTTCAAATTTTATGTAATGTTATATATAAACTATAATACTTAAGTAATATGTCAAAGATACAATTTTAAGATAATTTTCCGTAGAAATTAAAAAGTCCTAAATCATTTTATTTTTTAAATTTTCAATAATGAATTGAATGAAAATTTATTTGAGGAGTAAAATAAGAGAAAAAATTTTCTCGCTACACTTGTAGGAAGCAGGCGTTACCTTTTGCAGCTAACTATTATAGCATTTGTACTTTCACTGACCAGAATAGCTGTACTTCTTGCGCGATCTTCTAGAACGTATTTGAACTAAACATTAATACTGTTGGACTGAGAGCAAATTAAATTCGTGGTTGTTTTGGTAACAAATGAACAATGGATTAATTTAATATCTTCTATATGGCTGCCACAGCTGTAACGAGGAGGATTGAAATACTATTATTATCACCGTAAATACTAGGTTAGTGTAGGAGAGGATTATATATGTATGTTGTCTAGATAATTAATATATAGTTAATTCAAAAATTTCTTTTTCTGTAATACTTACGAATTTGAAAGGTGTTTTCACACAAACACACACACACACACACACACTGCAACGGACCAACGCCAGCACCCACACACGGCGCCGTCAACCCTTCCGACGTTGACCAGCACGCGCGCGCAAGCCGGCCCACCAACGCCCGTTGCAGAGCAAGAATTTTGAAACGAGCCGCTCGCAGCCGAAACCACGAACGCTGTGCAATGCTCGCCAAAATCTGCCAGAGAACAAGTCACTGGACTTAAAAAAGAAAAAACCTAACTTGCTGCGGATTCTACCCTTAACGGGTAAGTCGTCCCGGGGGATGGGTTCTTTTGAAAGACATCTAAACGGCGAAATGACCATCTCAACTGTAGGAGAGTGTAAGAAACTTGTTTAAAATAATACTCAGTTTGTTTGCAAGTTAGTTAAAAAATCTTTATTTTTTAATTTTAAAGAATTTAAAATTTAATATTACAATGCACAGTCTGCAATTTATTTGACTTTAAAATATCCTTTGTGTTGGTTCTTAACACAGTTAAGAAACCATACTCTGCTTATTTTAGTTGACATTACAATTTAAATTTAGAATTTACGATTTTAATTTTCTTTCAATCGGAGTATGCCAAAGCGTAAAACTTTGCTCTACTTGACGGTCAATCTTACTTATTGAAAATATAACCCTTTACAACTTGTCATAATTTTATTTTATTTTCCCAGGTTCTCAACCTTACGATTTTAAACGTCAATATATGGTTTTGTTTACCTAACTTTTTAATGACAATTTAATTGTTACAAATTACAGAAATTCGCTTTAACCTTTTGGATTCAAGCAAAGCCTTACTTTTCAACACACTCCGAAAGATCCCTACTTTTCACATTTTGTTCAATTTGTTTAAACTTTCTAAACACACTACTTTATTTATGGCCATATTTTACATAGCCATTTAAATGATATAATTTTTTCTATATATTTATCAATTTACAATGAGCAATTTAAAATTCAAATTCTATTTACTTTAGCAGGTAAAATTTCAATCAATTTTACCAAACAACCTAAAAACAATTTCATAAAACATATCAAATTATATAAAAACCAATTATGAAGTACATACTGAAACAAAAATTACATATAAAACATATAGCCATATCTCCTACAAGATTATCAAAATATTTACTGGACATCAAATCATAATTTATAAAAAATTTTTAAAACATCTGCTGAATAAATTCAAACACCTTCCCATGTTGAGATTATAATATTTAAATACATATTTAAATAAGAACATTTACTGAAACATATTTAACCTGTTTACCCATATCCTTGATCATTTACAAAGAAATTTACAAATTTTAAAATTTATTTAACCCTTTGATTAGAAAATATTTAACCCTTTGATTCTCATTTGAATTAACCCTTTCTTCATGAAAATTATACATACTGAAATTTAATTAAAATTTATTTAAAATTTATCGATGCAATTTCTGAAGGAAATTGATATTTAATAAATTTTTAGTAACCTTTGCTAAATGGCTACAAGCCCATTTGCCTTTATTTTAGAACTTACATTTTTAAACCAATTTGCAAAAATTTCAATTTTCTTCCTAAGTTACTCTACCACCAAGATATTTTTTTTAAATACACATAAATCATGAAATAAACAATATATATATACTTATAATTCAAAAAAGAAAACTTATATTAACATATTAAAATTGGTTAGCTAGACCCACTTACAAATTTAAAATCTCTTGTTTAACTTAACCCTTTTATTGTATCTTTTAAAAATTTAAAATCTACCCATATTAAAATCATTTCCCTTTATTCTTACTCAAACCTTGGTTTGATTCAATTTATTTTATACACATATATAATTTCACCCTTTTCTAAATAAAATCAAAGGTTTACATTAAAAAGCTTCAATTTGTTAGAACCCTTGTTTATTTTAAATGAAAACAATTTATGTCAATTTGTTTCATATGGAAAAATGTCGTAATGACTCCTTCTAAATAAATTACCAATTTAGTTTAATTTAATTATATGAAATAACACTCCTGTTTAAAGGAGCACCTGAAACTAAAGCATAGCCTTCCAATCAGCTGTTGTAAACAATGGCCTTTTGTCCGCCATCTTGGATATTTACTTTTAGCAAATTATATTTACCTTTATTTCAACACATCTTTTATTTAAATTCTTTACACCTTCATATGATTTTAAACACTTTAATTAATTTAAATCCTTTTAGTTGATTTGTTTATTTAAAACCCTTTCCCTTTACATAAGTTCTAATCTAAAATTTCTATTTCCCTTACATACATAAAATACAACATAAATTCTGCATTTATGGCATCGCCATCTTGAAACCCCCCACTCTTTAAAACAAAGCCACCAGCATTTACTTGTAAAATTTAAAGTTTACTGTTAATGATTTGAAAATTTATTTAAATTTTATAACATTTTCCCAATTTAGAAAAAATTCTTCAAATTAAAATTTTAATTTGCAAAAGGAAAACAGTTTAGATCTGACCTGATTCCACACAAAGCATGGCTTGCCTATCTTCTCCCTCTCTTCTCCGTCTCTCCCTTTGTCCTCCAACGGGGTGGGGAAAATCCGGCTTGGCTGCTGCTTTGTTCCCACGTAAGAATACTTGGATGCTTCCCACGCGTTGCCGCCATCTTTGAAATCCTCCATCCCTTTGTGTGTTTGCTAGGCCTCAGGTAGATCCGCTCGCTTCACCCTTTGGTTGAATCCTTCCATCTTCTTTCTTCGATGCTATTCGCACCTCTTTTAAATTTCAACGGTTACCAGTAAAATTTTAGCTTTAAGCCCTTCTTTTAACACAGTTCTTGGGCATCTCTTAACACAGAAAATAAATAGAAAAATCTTTTAAAAACGTTTATCAATTTAGTTAAACTTTGTTTAATTTTGTTAGAAATTTAGACTCACACTTTTAAAACTGTTTGCTAGGTTACACTGTTCACATCGCCTTGTCTTTCTAGTAAGGCTGCAACACACACATTTAACGACGCTCGCACATAATTTGATGGAAATTTATGGGGAACCCCTTTCGCTGCGATCTTGAAATGCGAAAGGGCCCCATACGAAACTACTGCGTCACGACATCTCAACGAAACGAACTTTCCCTAGCCACTCATAGTTTTTGAACTATTTACGGTAACAAAACTATTGTTCATTGTCTTACCGGAGCTACGCCCGACACCGACCTTACCCTTCGAGAGTCCTGGTTTAGCTGGGGCTCCAACAGACGCAAGGCCTGCTCAACCCCCGGGAAAACACCCCCACTTGCAGTCCGTTCCCACGAGTTGACAACCAATAAGGATCTTAACTCGATGTCGCCTGATCGGCGCGCGCACTTCTTTTGTACTAGTGCATAACGGCTCGCAAAATGCTAGACAGATCGATTTAATCCATTTTTTCGATCAAGTCGTATAACTCTTTAAGGGTGCTTCTGATGGAATTTTCCTATTCTTTATTTTTGATTTTTCTCGTCTTGCTTCATCTCTGGAAATGTCGATGGTAACTCTAGGCCAATTTTGACCATCTTCCCCTTGCAAACTGCCTTAAATTTAAGTTACAAACCCTTCCCACGGTGGCTTGGTTTGTTTTACTTACATGAACTTTAGACTCTTTGTGTTTTAAATTTTATATTTTTGCGGCATGTATTCCAAGAGAATATTGCCCGCCGCAATATCCCCCTTTAAAATTGAGACAAAATAAAATTTTTTGCAAGTATCTCAAAAAAAAAATTTACTTATACAAAAAAAAAAATTTATTTTTCGAGATTTACCTGTTTTCCTATTTTATTTGTGGGTGCTAGCTAACTCTTACTTTACCTTACTTATATATCTATTTGTCCTTGGTCCTCTTCTACTTCTTCTCACTGAAACACTTAAAACACTTTCACAATATTAATAAGTACAACCCTCAGTATATACATTTTTATAAAACTCACAACTCTCACTGTTCACTCACTGGCTTGATACAATAAATCTGATCTTGTTTTCTCTTTGCTTTATTTTTTAAAAGTTAAAAAATTAAAACATTTTTTATCTTAAATTTTCCATTTCTTAATTCCCCTACATTTATACCCTCTTTAGTGGCTTTATTTTATTTTTTCATTACATACTTATAAACATTTCACATTTCTTATAAATACACTCCAAAATATCTAACCAAGTTCTTACAATTTATCAGCAGTTATTTACTTACGCTCCTTATCTTGAGTGAGGAACGATGTTCAGGTGTTCCCCTCTCACTCTCTGGCGCTGTCCCTATCAGCTGGCGTTATCTTGCCTACGCATTAGTCGGCCGCTCCACACAGCTGTGACCTTGCGTAGTAAAGCTACTTCCTTATATTTTTTGCTTGGGTCAATGCTTCTACTGTATACACAACTTTGGATCGTTATTTGTTGCACTCAGGCAACCTACATTTTTTGTTTTGACGTCAGGTCAGCTATCAGGCTTCCTTGTTTATTATTAGTCTACGTATAATTTTATATCTTTAACATCGTACCTTCCTCTTACTTTATTTGTCACAATATTGGCCACTTCATAGGTCTTACGCCCTAGTTTCCTAGTTATTTTAAATGGGCCTTCGTAAATCAATAGTAACTTTTCTGTCTCTTTTCTTTGCACATTGGAGCGGTTATGCCTTGTGATTAACACTAGGTCGTTGACTTGGAAGTGCGTCTCCTTACAGGTTCTATTTGTCCTTGCCGCTCTGTAGTCTCCCTTAGTCCTAATTCGCTGAAATACTTTCTGAAGCATCTCCCTCCTAGTCTCCACTACCGCATTCCTACAATCCTCAGGGATATATCCTTCCCACACATAGTTTGTTTCCACTCCCCAGTGGACCATTGCCGGCGTGTAGCCTGTGATCTCGTGTGGCATTTGGTTATGATTTTTTTCTATGTATTGCAAGTATTTTTGCCATGAGGATTGTGCATTACTACAGTATGTCCGTAAAATTCTTCCCAAATCTCGATTTATACGCTCGGCTAAATTTACCTGGGGATGCCGAACAGGGATAAGAATGTGTCGCACTCCTACTGCCTCGCTCCATTCTTTCCACTGTTTGGAGGTAAATGCCGCGCCGAAATCGGTGAGAATTTTAATCGGTTTTCCCACTGTATTAAAATACTCAGTCATGCGATCGATGGAGGTTTTGGAGTTCGGGCTTTTCACAGCGTATAATTTTAGGAACTTTGAGAACACGTCAAGGATCACTAGTACGTGTCTCGCCCCTCCTATACTCCTGGGTAGGGGCCCTAAGAAGTCTACGGCAACCATTTCCCCTGGTTGTTGTGTAAGGATTGGTCTTGTTAATGCTTGTGAGTACCTGTTAGTATGCTTGGCGTATTGACATATTTTGCATCTCCTTATCACTTCCATAACCCTTTGGTACATATTCTTTATATAGAAGCTCCGACCTAGCATTTTTGCCAATTTATTTCTCCCAATGTGCAAGTACACCTGGTGTACTTCGTTTATGAGTGGCTCAATGTTCCCTTCTGGAATCACTATTTTATTTTTTCCTCTCACTTTAAAGCACAAATATCCTTCTATTACCTCGTATCTCGGGTACCTTTGTATATTTTCTGTTATATTATTTAAATCTATTTGTTCCCTTTGTCCTTCTTTCAATGATAGGATTATTTGTCTTAAGGGTCTCTCGCTTTTCATTTCATTTAGCCTGATAACTGCCTGCTCGTTCTTTAGTTTTCCGATCCCGCTTTGTGCCTGGTACATGCGGCTGACCGTATCGCAAGGTATGTTCTCCTTGCCAGGGCAGTGAATAACGGAGGGTTGGTATTCTTGGATCGCTAGTGTCCATCTGGTGATGCGAGAGTTGGTGAAGTTGCAGGTGTTTAAAAATTGCAGTGCCTTGTTATCAGTGATGATGTGCAACGGCGCTCCTAATATAAGTGGTCTAAATTTCTTGAGGCCGTGCACAATGGCCAGCAGTTCTTTCTCGCACACGCTGTATGACAATTCTGCTTTCTTGAGGGTCCTACTAGCGAATCCAATAACCACCAAATCCCCGTTATCGTCCTTTTGATAGAGTTGACTTGCTATCGCTATGTGGCTGGCATCCGTATGTATGAAGACATCCTGCCCAGCTTTTGGGTGTGTAATCGTTACTGCCTCGAGAAACAACCCTTTGACACGATCAAAAGCCGCCTGCATGTCTGAGTTCCAAATCCAGGGTTGTAGCTTGCGCAGGAGCTTTAAAAGAGGTGAGGTTTCCTGTGAATACTTGCTCGTAAAACGAGCATAGTAATTCACAAATCCTAGAAACGATTGTAATTGCTTTTTATTCTTAGGCACTGGGAAATCGTGTATTGCCTGTAGCTTCTCTGGGTCTGTTCGTACCCCTTCCTGAGTAAAGATGTATCCTAGGAATTTCACCTCCTCCTGACAGAAAAATGTTTTTCTTGGATTTATTGTCAAGTTTCCTTCCCTGAACTTGGTGAAGATCGTTCGTAAATGTTCGAGGTGTTCCTCGAACGTCTCAGACAAGCATAACAGGTCGTCGACGTATGCTAGAATGTTTTCCTCTAATTCCTGTCCCAGCGTCAAATCCACCGTCCTAACCAATGCCGCTAAGGAGTTCTGTAGTCCGAAAGGCACTACCTTGAAGTTGTACACCTTGTTGTTGAAGAGGAACCCCGTATACTTCTTGGAGTCGTGTGTAAGAGGTATTTGCCAAAAACTAGACGTGAGATCAATCTTGGAGATATACCTCTTACATCTTCCTTTCCTTAGAATCTCGTCAATCGCTGGTGCGCTTTCGTAATCTGGTACAGTGATGTCATTTAGTCTCCTAGCATCAAGGCATAGTCTGATAGACTTGTCTGGCTTGAGGACCATTACCATCGGGTTGATGTATGGCGTTCTTGACCTCTCAATGATGTCGTTGGCTAGCATAACGTCGATTTCCTGTTGGACCTGTTTCCTATAGTTTATAGGGATCGGATAACTCCTCTTTATAAATGGTTTATCCTCATATATTTTCAATCTATGTTTATACTTATTGGACCTTCCTGGAGTCTCGCTGAATACCTCATTGTATTCTTCTATTAATTTTCCCAGCCTTTCCTCCTGAGTCTTCGTGAGAATTGAGTTATTTTTATCCTGCTGCTGTATTGTATTTAGGTTTCTTACATTGTATACTCGACGTGGTTTCAGTGTTTGGCCATTTTTAGAATTTTTGTGTTTCTTTCTCTTTACTCTACTCTTCCAATTTACAACCCCTAATCTCCTCCTCATCCTGTATCTGGGTCTACTTCTTTTTGCCTTGTCCTGAGTTCTCTTTTCTCCTCCTTTTTCCTTCCTATTACGCTTGTTTTTCTTGTCCTCTGGCTCGCTCGCATCCTTGTTTCCTTCCGGGATTTCCGCATGGTCGTAGGAACATTCTGGGCCTCCTTGTCCTCTCTGTACCTTTCCTCCTGTTTCTTCCTCTTGTCCTTTATACTTTTGGTGCCTACTTTCGGCTTTCTCGGGCTCTGCCCTTTTTACCGCCCTAGTTCCACGTGTATGACCTTCTTTGCGCCTCCCTTCCGGCACATTTCTGTCTGCCTTGCCATCGGCTCCTCTTCTTTTGCTTACAGCTGCTGCTCCCTTCTTGCTTTCACTTTGCTCTTTTTCTTTTGCCTCCTGGCCTTCTGGTTTTCCCTTTTTCTCCTGCTCACTACCTCTCTGTGTTAATTCTGTATCTTGTTTGTCTTTTGCCACTTCTGCTCCAACATTTCCTTCAGATTGGGATCCATGTCCCAATCCCCCCCCGAGACTCGGCCACTCCGGGTTCTCGATAGGGGTAACGACGTCAGCCTGGTGTTCGGCTGGCGCCAGTACAAGCCCCTCTTCTTCGCTTGTACCAATCCATCCCACCTTGTCGATTTTTGCTCTTCTACTAATCTCTTGGAGCTCTCCTGGATGGTCTTGTGCAGATCTTACATCTTCTCCTCCTTGAGCTTCCAAGTTAGTAATGGCTGTGTTTGGATGGTCTTGTTTAGGTCTTATGAAGTCGAGACTGGCCATCTCTCCTTCGACCTCGAAAGTCATGAAGCGTCTCTCCATGTTGATACGGGCTTTCAGTCGATGTAACAGATCGCAACCCATGACAATTTCCGCTCGTAAGCGTTCCACCACCATGAAGCTACTTTCTATTACATGACCTCCCATACTCAGAGGAATAAAAGCCTGCTTACGGACTCTTATCTGGGGTGTCTTCACCGCCATAATAATGCCCGTATTGCTTACCGGCAATTCCAAGAATTCTTTCCCTTGGCGCTTCAGCTCGTTATACAGGTTGCCCTGTATAACGGACACGTCCGCGCCGGTGTCAATCTCAACACGCACTACCTGTTGCCAGATAGCGCCTATGAGTGCAGGGCATTCCTCAGAATTCTGGGATTGTCGGGGCAACAAACCTTCCTCCTCGAGCAGGTCGTCTCGTATCTCCATATTGAGACCTCCTAACTTCCTTGTTTGTTCTATGTCTGGCTGTTGAGCTGTGGCTCTTATCTTTTCTGACTTTTCATCTCCTTCCTTATTTTCCTGATTCGGAGTTTCTTCTAGTTTGCTTGCATTTCTGTTTCCTTCTTGGATCTTGGCTAGGTCACTGGAACTCTTTGGGCCTCCTTGTTTTGCAGCTTCCTGCTGCCTACTATTTCTCTCAATCTCTTCCTTTCTTCCTCCTTTACTGTTACTGGGTAGCTGTTCTACAGCATCCTTGGGCTCAGCCCCACCCATCGCCCTGTTTCCACTCTGTTCCCTTTTGCCTTCTCCTTCCAGCACGTTTTTGCTCGCTTCCCTGTCAGATGTAGCTCCTTTTTGTCTCTCTTTTTCTTTTACTATTCTTTTATTCTTCTTCATACTACTAATACTCTTTTTTATTTCTTTGTTCAGGGTCTCGGTTCCTTTTGCTCGCCATTGTCTGTCTCTATGTTGTCTGTTTTCTTCTATTTCGCACGAGACCCTCCCGCCTCGTTTTTTGGACTCCTTGTCCTATTTCTTGGTTCAACGTTCTGCCTTGGAGGTGGTCTGGTCTCTCTCTCCGGCCTGGGGTTCCCATTGGTGTTGTTCCTTGGGTGAGGAGGCCTCATATTTGGAGGTGGCCTCTGTTGGTACCTAGGCGGCACCTCTCTCCCATTTATACCCCGGCTCCCATTGTCCGTCTCCACGCCGTTCAGGAAATCAATGGCACTGGCCACTGACTCCCTATGAACTCCAAGGCTAGCATTCCGGACCTCCTTTCCGAAATGCGTCATCACCTTGTTCACGAGGTAACGCTCTGGTATCGGCGGGTCCAAATTTCTGGCTTTGTTAACCATTACTACGAAGTATTCGGACTTGCTGTAGGGTCCCATCTCATAATACCTCCCAGTGTCTAACTGCCGCCTTATTTTCTCCTGCGCTTCAAAACCCCAGTATCTGGCTAAAAACTTAGCCTTAAACTGTCCATACTGGTCTCCTGGATTCATAACGGCCTTCCACCAGCCTTCTGCCGTTCCCTTTAAATTTCTGACCACCATCTTCAGTTTGGTCTCTTCTTCCAACATGGGGTCTACTTCATCAAAGAGCTCCTCCATGCTCTTTATAAACGCTACCGGATCTTCATTATCTTTTCCATAATACTCGATCCTTTTTGCTCCTGCAAGCTCCTGATAATCCCAGGCCCGTGGTTTTATCCAGCTAACACTTGTCGCTTGTGCACCTGCACTTCTTACTTTGTCAGCTACTCTTTTAACGCTGGTTTCCACTTTCTGCAGGCCTGTTTGCAGGTCCACGATTTTCTTGTCCTGCTCCAGTTGCTCCTCCTCCTCCTTTTCGATCCTTACTTGTAATTGATCGACTTTGCTCTCATAAGTCGACACCCTTGCGTCCATGCTCACCATGTGCTGGGCTATGTCGTCCTTATGACTTTTAAACTTTTCCGCCATCCTTTCTTGGAATTGTTTCATTTCTTCTCTATCCCTTTTTTCTTTTTCTTCTCGCTCTTTCTTTTCCTGTTCTTTTCTTCTTCTGTCTTTTAGCCTCATCTTGCTCTTCCTTCTTTTGCCTTTCTAACCTTTCCTGTTCTTCTTTCTTCTGCCTTTCTACTCTCTTCCTTTCTTTTTCTTCCTGTCTTTCTAATCTCTCCTTTTCTTTTTCTTCCTGTCTTTCTAATCTCTCCTTTTCTTTTTCCTGCTGTCTTTCTAATTTTTCTTGTTCTTCCTTCTTCTGTCTTTTAGCCTCATCTTGTTCTTTTTCTTTCCTTAGTATCGCCATTAGCTTTTCCATTTCACTTCTTTCCTGCTGCTTTTGTGTTGCCATGGCTTCTGTTTTGTTTATCTCCTTTTTGTTTTTAATCCTTTCCTTCTTTCTAAACCCTAATTCTAAACTTTTCTATAAAATCCTTTACTTTACATAAAAGTGTCGTTGGATGTCGTGCGTGTGTTTTCTATGTGCGCGTTCGTCTATGTGTTTGCCTCTTTTTACTTACAACTAATTTACCCCTACTTTACTTTCTTAACTCTTTTAAAACTATTTCTCATTCTAAACTATTTAACTCTTAATTTCATCTTCTTATCTTATTTTTAAATTAATTTACCAGTGTTTTAACCTAGAACTGCAATCTAACTCTTTTCTTTAACATTTTATTATTTATTTCTTACACTTCCTAGGTCGAATTTCGCCATGTCTTTTTATGATTTTAATAGAGACCGAAATATTTATACGGGAAAGTCCGCAACTTTACCCGTCGGTCCCACTCGTTAGGGCGCCATCTTACTAACTGCAACGGACCAACGCCAGCACCCACACACGGCGCCGTCAACCCTTCCGACGTTGACCAGCACGCGCGCGCAAGCCGGCCCACCAACGCCCGTTGCAGAGCAAGAATTTTGAAACGAGCCGCTCGCAGCCGAAACCACGAACGCTGTGCAATGCTCGCCAAAATCTGCCAGAGAACAAGTCACTGGACTTAAAAAAGAAAAAACCTAACTTGCTGCGGATTCTACCCTTAACGGGTAAGTCGTCCCGGGGGATGGGTTCTTTTGAAAGACATCTAAACGGCGAAATGACCATCTCAACTGTAGGAGAGTGTAAGAAACTTGTTTAAAATAATACTCAGTTTGTTTGCAAGTTAGTTAAAAAATCTTTATTTTTTAATTTTAAAGAATTTAAAATTTAATATTACAATGCACAGTCTGCAATTTATTTGACTTTAAAATATCCTTTGTGTTGGTTCTTAACACAGTTAAGAAACCATACTCTGCTTATTTTAGTTGACATTACAATTTAAATTTAGAATTTACGATTTTAATTTTCTTTCAATCGGAGTATGCCAAAGCGTAAAACTTTGCTCTACTTGACGGTCAATCTTACTTATTGAAAATATAACCCTTTACAACTTGTCATAATTTTATTTTATTTTCCCAGGTTCTCAACCTTACGATTTTAAACGTCAATATATGGTTTTGTTTACCTAACTTTTTAATGACAATTTAATTGTTACAAATTACAGAAATTCGCTTTAACCTTTTGGATTCAAGCAAAGCCTTACTTTTCAACACACTCCGAAAGATCCCTACTTTTCACATTTTGTTCAATTTGTTTAAACTTTCTAAACACACTACTTTATTTATGGCCATATTTTACATAGCCATTTAAATGATATAATTTTTTCTATATCTTTATCAATTTACAATGAGCAATTTAAAATTCAAATTCTATTTACTTTAGCAGGTAAAATTTCAATCAATTTTACCAAACAACCTAAAAACAATTTCATAAAACATATCAAATTATATAAAAACCAATTATGAAGTACATACTGAAACAAAAATTACATATAAAACATATAGCCATATCTCCTACAAGATTATCAAAATATTTACTGGACATCAAATCATAATTTATAAAAAATTTTTAAAACATCTGCTGAATAAATTCAAACACCTTCCCATGTTGAGATTATAATATTTAAATACATATTTAAATAAGAACATTTACTGAAACATATTTAACCTGTTTACCCATATCCTTGATCATTTACAAAGAAATTTACAAATTTTAAAATTTATTTAACCCTTTGATTAGAAAATATTTAACCCTTTGATTCTCATTTGAATTAACCCTTTCTTCATGAAAATTATACATACTGAAATTTAATTAAAATTTATTTAAAATTTATCGATGCAATTTCTGAAGGAAATTGATATTTAATAAATTTTTAGTAACCTTTGCTAAATGGCTACAAGCCCATTTGCCTTTATTTTAGAACTTACATTTTTAAACCAATTTGCAAAAATTTCAATTTTCTTCCTAAGTTACTCTACCACCAAGATATTTTTTTTAAATACACATAAATCATGAAATAAACAATATATATATACTTATAATTCAAAAAAGAAAACTTATATTAACATATTAAAATTGGTTAGCTAGACCCACTTACAAATTTAAAATCTCTTGTTTAACTTAACCCTTTTATTGTATCTTTTAAAAATTTAAAATCTACCCATATTAAAATCATTTCCCTTTATTCTTACTCAAACCTTGGTTTGATTCAATTTATTTTATACACATATATAATTTCACCCTTTTCTAAATAAAATCAAAGGTTTACATTAAAAAGCTTCAATTTGTTAGAACCCTTGTTTATTTTAAATGAAAACAATTTATGTCAATTTGTTTCATATGGAAAAATGTCGTAATGACTCCTTCTAAATAAATTACCAATTTAGTTTAATTTAATTATATGAAATAACACTCCTGTTTATAGGAGCACCTGAAACTAAAGCATAGCCTTCCAATCAGCTGTTGTAAACAATGGCCTTTTGTCCGCCATCTTGGATATTTACTTTTAGCAAATTATATTTACCTTTATTTCAACACATCTTTTATTTAAATTCTTTACACCTTCATATGATTTTAAACTCTTTAATTAATTTAAATCCTTTTAGTTGATTTGTTTATTTAAAACCCTTTCCCTTTACATAAGTTCTAATCTAAAATTTCTATTTCCCTTACATACATAAAATACAACATAAATTCTGCATTTATGGCATCGCCATCTTGAAACCCCCCACTCTTTAAAACAAAGCCACCAGCATTTACTTGTAAAATTTAAAGTTTACTGTTAATGATTTGAAAATTTATTTAAATTTTATAACATTTTCCCAATTTAGAAAAAATTCTTCAAATTAAAATTTTAATTTGCAAAAGGAAAACAGTTTAGATCTGACCTGATTCCACACAAAGCATGGCTTGCCTATCTTCTCCCTCTCTTCTCCGTCTCTCCCTTTGTCCTCCAACGGGGTGGGGAAAATCCGGCTTGGCTGCTGCTTTGTTCCCACGTAAGAATACTTGGATGCTTCCCACGCGTTGCCGCCATCTTTGAAATCCTCCATCCCTTTGTGTGTTTGCTAGGCCTCAGGTAGATCCGCTCGCTTCACCCTTTGGTTGAATCCTTCCATCTTCTTTCTTCGATGCTATTCGCACCTCTTTTAAATTTCAACGGTTACCAGTAAAATTTTAGCTTTAAGCCCTTCTTTTAACACAGTTCTTGGGCATCTCTTAACACAGAAAATAAATAGAAAAATCTTTTAAAAACGTTTATCAATTTAGTTAAACTTTGTTTAATTTTGTTAGAAATTTAGACTCACACTTTTAAAACTGTTTGCTAGGTTACACTGTTCACATCGCCTTGTCTTTCTAGTAAGGCTGCAACACACACATTTAACGACGCTCGCACATAATTTGATGGAAATTTATGGGGAACCCCTTTCGCTGCGATCTTGAAATGCGAAAGGGCCCCATACGAAACTACTGCGTCACGACATCTCAACGAAACGAACTTTCCCTAGCCACTCATAGTTTTTGAACTATTTACGGTAACAAAACTATTGTTCATTGTCTTACCGGAGCTACGCCCGACACCGACCTTACCCTTCGAGAGTCCTGGTTTAGCTGGGGCTCCAACAGACGCAAGGCCTGCTCAACCCCCGGGAAAACACCCCCACTTGCAGTCCGTTCCCACGAGTTGACAACCAATAAGGATCTTAACTCGATGTCGCCTGATCGGCGCGCGCACTTCTTTTGTACTAGTGCATAACGGCTCGCAAAATGCTAGACAGATCGATTTAATCCATTTTTTCGATCAAGTCGTATAACTCTTTAAGGGTGCTTCTGATGGAATTTTCCTATTCTTTATTTTTGATTTTTCTCGTCTTGCTTCATCTCTGGAAATGTCGATGGTAACTCTAGGCCAATTTTGACCATCTTCCCCTTGCAAACTGCCTTAAATTTAAGTTACAAACCCTTCCCACGGTGGCTTGGTTTGTTTTACTTACATGAACTTTAGACTCTTTGTGTTTTAAATTTTATATTTTTGCGGCATGTATTCCAAGAGAATATTGCCCGCCGCAATATCCCCCTTTAAAATTGAGACAAAATAAAATTTTTTGCAAGTATCTCAAAAAAAAAATTTACTTATACAAAAAAAAAAATTTATTTTTCGAGATTTACCTGTTTTCCTATTTTATTTGTGGGTGCTAGCTAACTCTTACTTTACCTTACTTATATATCTATTTGTCCTTGGTCCTCTTCTACTTCTTCTCACTGAAACACTTAAAACACTTTCACAATATTAATAAGTACAACCCTCAGTATATACATTTTTATAAAACTCACAACTCTCACTGTTCACTCACTGGCTTGATACAATAAATCTGATCTTGTTTTCTCTTTGCTTTATTTTTTAAAAGTTAAAAAATTAAAACATTTTTTATCTTAAATTTTCCATTTCTTAATTCCCCTACATTTATACCCTCTTTAGTGGCTTTATTTTATTTTTTCATTACATACTTATAAACATTTCACATTTCTTATAAATACACTCCAAAATATCTAACCAAGTTCTTACAATTTATCAGCAGTTATTTACTTACGCTCCTTATCTTGAGTGAGGAACGATGTTCAGGTGTTCCCCTCTCACTCTCTGGCGCTGTCCCTATCAGCTGGCGTTATCTTGCCTACGCATTAGTCGGCCGCTCCACACAGCTGTGACCTTGCGTAGTAAAGCTACTTCCTTATATTTTTTGCTTGGGTCAATGCTTCTACTGTATACACAACTTTGGATCGTTATTTGTTGCACTCAGGCAACCTACATTTTTTGTTTTGACGTCAGGTCAGCTATCAGGCTTCCTTGTTTATTATTAGTCTACGTATAATTTTATATCTTTAACATCGTACCTTCCTCTTACTTTATTTGTCACAATATTGGCCACTTCATAGGTCTTACGCCCTAGTTTCCTAGTTATTTTAAATGGGCCTTCGTAAATCAATAGTAACTTTTCTGTCTCTTTTCTTTGCACATTGGAGCGGTTATGCCTTGTGATTAACACTAGGTCGTTGACTTGGAAGTGCGTCTCCTTACAGGTTCTATTTGTCCTTGCCGCTCTGTAGTCTCCCTTAGTCCTAATTCGCTGAAATACTTTCTGAAGCATCTCCCTCCTAGTCTCCACTACCGCATTCCTACAATCCTCAGGGATATATCCTTCCCACACATAGTTTGTTTCCACTCCCCAGTGGACCATTGCCGGCGTGTAGCCTGTGATCTCGTGTGGCATTTGGTTATGATTTTTTTCTATGTATTGCAAGTATTTTTGCCATGAGGATTGTGCATTACTACAGTATGTCCGTAAAATTCTTCCCAAATCTCGATTTATACGCTCGGCTAAATTTACCTGGGGATGCCGAACAGGGATAAGAATGTGTCGCACTCCTACTGCCTCGCTCCATTCTTTCCACTGTTTGGAGGTAAATGCCGCGCCGAAATCGGTGAGAATTTTAATCGGTTTTCCCACTGTATTAAAATACTCAGTCATGCGATCGATGGAGGTTTTGGAGTTCGGGCTTTTCACAGCGTATAATTTTAGGAACTTTGAGAACACGTCAAGGATCACTAGTACGTGTCTCGCCCCTCCTATACTCCTGGGTAGGGGCCCTAAGAAGTCTACGGCAACCATTTCCCCTGGTTGTTGTGTAAGGATTGGTCTTGTTAATGCTTGTGAGTACCTGTTAGTATGCTTGGCGTATTGACATATTTTGCATCTCCTTATCACTTCCATAACCCTTTGGTACATATTCTTTATATAGAAGCTCCGACCTAGCATTTTTGCCAATTTATTTCTCCCAGAAACGTTTACGATGTTTTATATGTTGAGTGAGTAATAAACTAACCTTACCTAACCTAACAAGCATGTCTATAGTTGCTGCATGTTTCTTCCCATCGGAGCAGAATTACGTGAACAATCATACCTCCATTCTTGGGGGATAAACAGAGTTTGAACAAATCCGACTTCACCAATTAGATTCATACCTCCCCCGCCCTCAGTGAAAGATCCTATAGAATACCTACTCTGTATGCGACCCGTCCCCCCCCTTTGTTTTAGTTAATGTATTTCCTATTTTAATGTTAATACGGCCAAGAAACTTATAGACTGCCAATAAGTTGAATCTCTAGTGACCTGGTTTTCATATTATTATTAACAGTTTTCTTGTTACAACACTCGATTTGTATTTGGTTGTACGAATTTTGCTAACCCCAAAGGCTGACCAATCTAAGCTGACTTTAAACTTCGAACTAGCTAAAGTCCGATCCTGCCTTTATGTTAAGCTCACCTTCGCTATAAGGCTTTACTGACCTTCATCCTTGTTTGTAGTTTCAAGATTATTGTTCAGAGTACAAGGCCTTCCTAAATTCCCAAGATCCTTCTATCAATGCTCCTCTCATTTAATCATAACTATTTGTAACCAACTATTTGCCCTAGTCACCTGTTCCGAGAGAACATTACGCATGATGTGGTGTCGAAATGCAGACAGACAGCTGTTTTTAGTTTGTCGTTTCATCTAATGCGAAGTGATTTAGTAAGCGTTACTAGGTGTTTTAACTTAACCTAAAAATGTCTGAACCTTACTGTCTGCAGATCTTTTAAATTATGATTTATCTTCATACTTTTCAACATTTCATACTATGATGTTGGAATTATATCGCACTGCAAATGGTATCCTTTTAAACTTGAGCTTAATGTATGAATTGAAAAGAAAACCTCAAAAGCTCTTAGAAATATATATGTTGTCTAGATAGAAATATACATGTTCTCTAGAATATTAATCGATAGTTCATAATAAATTTTCTGTTCAGTAATATTTACTAAGTTTTAAAACAACTACCTTCAGGGATATACACGGTTATTATCGTCTTATTCCCAACAGCTTTCATGCGTTCCTTGTTTCCCTTTTCACGTTTTCCTCTTCTAAGTCGTATTTGCTATAATCAAACATTTTGTACAGTTGCAGCGGCCAGAATGTCCGATGCAAAGAATCAGGGTAATTGTACAGAATACCAGAATCAAACCTAATTTTAAAGCATTATAATAATAATAATATTAAAACTAGGGTAAATAATAGTAAAATGAAGAAAATTAGAAATAACTTTAGACTTAAAAAGGTAATTGTGTAGTATAACAAACTCGGCCTAGATGCCGGCTATTAAAATAATTGTACTTAAATATAATCAGGAATAAAGAATGTAAATTTATAAGATGTGAGGAAAGTAAATTAGGCCTAGCTAGGGAAAATAGTATTTATGTAAAAGTAAAGATTAAATGTTAAAATGTAATAGCCTAGAAATTAGGTTATACTAGAAGCAGTCATATTTGATTCCGGAAAAATCCGCCTAGGGTATTGATTATAAATCTTGTCACTACGAAACGAAAGCGCTACAGTCGAACTTTGGATTAGGAATTTTAAAAAGAAAATTAAATTAAATAAGAAGAAATAAAGACAAATACGTTATTAAATAAAAGGTAAAAATGGAAAGGACACATCAGAATACAGAAACGCCTTTTACAAAAAGTAAAACTAATCTTAGTTCAGAATTTCCGTACAAACAAAGTCAATTGCCATGGCAACGGCTTTCTGATTGGGCAAAAGTTGAAAAATGGATACTAGGGTGTGGGAAGTTTGAAATTGGAGAAGACGGGCCTCACAAAGGAGACGCTATCCAGAAAGATAATGCATTAGGCTCTCAAGGCGAGCAGACGTGTTTTAGTACCATGCGACCAGGACAAGAAAAAATGTGCTAGAAACTGAGTAAAAAGTGCTACGATGTGATCAGGGGAAGGAAGATGTATATGAGCAAGGGCTCATATATACCCAGAACAAACTTTCGACCACCAAAATGCAAAATTAAAGAAAATAAGAAGATTAAACGAAATTATGGAGAGACGCCTACCTACCAAGACCCTTGAAGCTGTAACGGGACCGAAAGATGACAAAATTAATGAAGATAAAAAGATTTCTACAGTACAAGGTTATATAATCAATTTAATTATTCTTTTTAAATAACATTTTACTTCAAATTATATTAACTTAAATTCAAAATGAAATAAGATGGGAATAACCTAAGGGACTGATTAGTCAACTCTCTTAGGTTACCCAAATTTAAGTAACAAAGATTCAAAATTGACTTTCCATTCCCATCGCGGTGGGAATGTATGGATTAAGTATAAAGGTGTATATCTTATATGGCTTTTTCTAAGTAAATTTCTAATGAATAACTTCTAAAGAAGTTAATTGTTCAAGGCCTAGCCTAAAGGCATTAAATAGTAATATTAAGTGTTTGAAAAAGAATCAGATTTTAAAATATGTTAAATTTAACTGTAACAATCAAAACTATATACAAAATTAATTATGGTAACTTTGATAATTTAAATTATATACAAAATTAATGATAATAAGAAAATTTAAAAACATAGAATGAGATAATAATGTTTAATTAAATGGCAAGTTGTATGAAATTTTAAAAAAGTAATTAGTCAAGAAAATCCTGTTAAATTAAATAAAAACAATAATAATTAATTTGAACCTTGGAACAAATAAATAAAAAGGTATATTTTCCAATTAGCTGTGTTTTCATTCTAAATAAGATAAGTTCACTAGGTATCCAGGTATAGTCTTTAAATCACAAGTGTCTCTCAAAGATTCCAATACCCGAAAAGGAGCTTGAACAGGGCTTATCGGAGGCTAATTGGTTTTATCACAAATTCAGGGGTTGGTTCCTCTGAGAGGTTTATTCCTTGAGGCACAGGTCTATGAAACTAGGTTCGTAGTCAATGGATAAACCATTACTTTCTTACTGATTTAACAATTGAGAAGAGAAAGGGCCATGGTAAGGCAGGGTAAAAGGTCGGTAAGACAGTGCACATTCAATAGCACTTACTTTAATAATATTTCCTGCCCCTTGGTTTGTAAAATGAATAGGTTGATTTATCCAAATCTCAAACATAAAAACAGTGACCCGTTTCGTTATAAAATACGCCATCTTTACGCCACTATTTAACACACGTTTTTTGATAAATTGAAATTAAAACGTTAAGGTGACAAAATGTTTTGCATAAAGTTTTAAATTATTTTTTGTTACTGTTTATTATACTGACCTTGTAAAACTAGGCGTTAGGAATCGATTCACAGAGATCAAAATACAAGGAATACAACATGTTTGTTTTGCAAATGTCCCTTTGTTTAGATACAAGGTTTCACTAAATAACTGTACATCTTTTTAAGACAATATATAAAAGTATGAATAAAAATAAATCCAAACACGAAATACATTACTGAAAATGGGATTGAAATAAGTTATTGTCTACTAGAAAACGATCGGTGAGTTACAGCCGGCGGAATGTTTATATTAAAAATTCTCTATACACAGTTCAATTTGTCATCGAGGAAACGGCCGAGAAATGCTCAGTCCTCACGTCAGGGATCTAATCGCCTCTTCCCATGATTTAATTATGTTTTTAGACTGGAGTCAAACGTCACACATGACATTCCCAATAACTGTTAAAGCGAATACAATATTGGTGTTACGTTTTAATAACTGGCAAGCTTTTTTTTTCCTTTAAAAATATGAAAAAGAAAATATTTCTAATTAAAATGGTATAAATAATCTCTTACAGATAGGATGAAACATTTAGTCCTGCTTAGTATAAATAAAAGAACAATAGTAAAACGTCAGTCGCTATAGCAACACTGGAGAAAGGAAGCAGTACAAACGGGAAATTATAGTTCAATAATTCATTACTAGGTGCTTCTATTTAAATCTCTGACCTATGTTCAAGGTGACGTAGGGACACATTATCAGGGACACATCTTAAGGGCCATCTGAAGTGATAAATTTTAGTTACATGCTATTTCAGTTTCGAGTAGGCAGCAGAAGAAGAGATGCATGTCATTTCTGTCATAGCCTTACTTACAATTTATTTGTGATGTAATACCCCTCCACAGCACAATTTCCCTTAGCATAGGTATACCTTAGCCCCCAGGGTTCCTTTATGATCTGTCGCGAGATTTCTTGCTAGGATTTTTCATCCCGTTGTTAGTGCGATATTTCAGTGAGTTTGCCATACTATTTCATTTCACTAACTCCTGATTCTCCTTAGAGAGAGCTTAACAACTTGGCACGTGGGCAATCAATCCCGTTTCCCTCATTCGCGGTAGGGATACTAACAGGATGCGCATGTTAGACGGAGGCAGTTGGCTGGAGGTTCGATGTCATGTGGGTTGGGCGGGTTCTGGTTATCAAGCGGTGGTACAAAAAATAATCAATAAATAAACTTAAGCTTTTTATTGTAATTTAAAACTTAATAATTTATTTATGTCTTGCGAAGTACGGTTATCAGCCCAGTGCCTAAATTTGAGCTAAAAATAAGTTATTTTAGCCAAAATAAGAAGTTATATCTAAAGACCTTATTCTAAAAATAACCTAGTACTAAATATTAAAGTAAAATAAAACCTAAAAATACAGTAATAGAAGAAAAAAAAGTTATGATAAAAACAAGTAATACATTTTTTCTCAAAGTAAATTCCTACTCAAATCAACAGAGAAAATTTTTAATTTATTTTCTTATTTTTTAATTTTAATTCATATATAAATATATACATACATATGTAAGAATAACAAATTTAAGTGGCAAGATAAAAAACGTATTACAAGCTGTTTTCCACTTTCTTTTCTTTGTATGGTTTCGGATTACTATTTTTGTTTGTCGCATTGTCCGTTTGTGAATACATTTTATTTATACGTTATACTTATTTAGAAACCTACCTATACCCCATAAATTTATAAATTATAAATATTGAATAGATATTTAATACAACTGTTATAACATAAATTGACATCCAATATAGGTTGAAGAAATGTGTTAGAACTTGATTGGATGAATAAAAACGTATTTTAATTACGATTAAGTTATATATCAGGAGAATGTGAGCTAATAGAAGGAATAGAATAAAACCAAAATTAACTAAATAATTTAAGGTAATTACTTATAAATAAATTATATGAAGTTTCAACATTAAACGACGCAACAAACCAAGATAAGGAATAGAGGCCAACCGCACGTGATTCATAATAATTTATTACCAGGAAAAGGTTCGATGGAGAAAATGGAGGCTCCTCACTGGGAACCGGTAATGAGAAAGTTTTTCATTAATTTATACGAATTATAAGTTCCCAAGTCGTTAATTATAAAGTACAAACTTTAAAGTTTATTCGGTCGTCATGAAGAACATTTCACTTAATTATCCTTGTACGTGGTCTTTAATTTGCAAAGGATTTGTTAGTTTTTTAGTCTTAATTTGCGTTACCATAGTAACTAAGATTTATCGAGATAATAGGGTTTAAGTTTCCATCGTAGCTAAATTTACAGACTTGAGAAAATAGGTTATAATTTTCCATGATAATAAGATTTACCGACAGCAAAAATAGATAACAAGTTACCATGGTAACAATATTTGTCCAGTGAAAGAGGTTTGTTAGTATTTGAAAGGTGTAAAATAAATCTCAAATAAAGTCCTTTCCGGGAACTCCATAAGCTATAAATTTAAAAATTATTTGTAATCTCCGACCGTACGTCTGGCAACTAAACCATAATTACAAAGTATGGGTAAATTGATTGTACGGATGAGGACCCATATCAATAATTATTAGATTTTGAACTATTACAGTGACACATTGATTATAACTACTAAAATCTGCAATCTCTTCTTTACCCTTGTACCAAAACATGTCAGAAACACATCTTCCCTTCTGTTTAAGTGTTTTTATACTTCGTTAAAAACCACCCCTTAGAGGTCATGTTCTTGTATTTCCCTACAACGCTTTACTTACACAGTTTATTTCGTCATCCGTCATTAGATATTCTATTTACGTTGCTTGTTACAGTAAATCCCCAGTGTTTAATCAAGTCGTTTGTGCCTAGAACCCGGGCTAGTCTGTGAGCAAAGTGGGTGTGTATATGTAAATTCAACACCGAACGACGTAATAATAAATATGACACTTCAAAGGATATAAATTGGGCCCATGGTCTCTCTAAATAATATAAAGTTTAAAGGTCGTCAGGATGAGCCTGACCAATGACACTGAGGTGACAAGTAGCACTTGGAGTGATGTATATGATGAGGTATATCCTAAGACATACCCTCTCTTGTTACCGTTATTTGAAAGAATAAGGCTGTGGATAGTATACAATGCTGCGCTCTTTCCCCTACTGCGCTAGCAGCTCCCACTCGCGTTTACCTGGCTTCATCTCAGGCTACACATGACGACCTGTACGTCTGGGTACAAGATGTTGCGCTCAGTGTTGTTTTACTTTTCCTTTTGTGAACAATCTTTCATACCGTTGTTAAGAAGGATTGAAGTCAACGTCAAATGAAAGAAACCTATGTCATAAGGCCTTATCAAGATCATATGCAGAGTGTAGCGGGATCGCCTCAAGGAGGAAATAATAACTAAATAATCGTCATTAGTACAAGCTTCAAAAAATCCTTATTATTAATAATAACTGAGTTTTTCCATTGCCTGGCCCTCTTGGTGTTCAGCCTCATTTGAGCTACATCCATCTCTGATGGGAATGAATGTTAGAATCCTTGCTATATGGACGCATTTAGGACTAAAATCCAAAGATATTTTCAAGGCACAAAGGTGGCTCACACAAAAATCGCCAATAGGATGGCTGAGTTCTTTTTGAAGTAACATTTTGCCTTTGCCGTTTTTCAAGTTTATATCTTATATAAAAAGAATTATACCATCCTAATTTTCCTATTTCTTGCAATATAACCAAATAATTTCAACGAGCATCTATTACACGTGAAGCAATATATTCCGGATTCATCCTCTTCAATTAAAAATTACTGTGGATTCTACTGATTTCCCTAGGCTATTCCTCGTTAGTTTGTGGAACTCTTTACTACATCTTCCTTATTTCCAATACAAGGCAATCCAAACCTTCCACTTATCCATTTCAATTCTTCCCCTCTAACCGTTCTTCTTACAAGAGCCTACTCCACCTGTGACAGTTAAGCTTCCAGTATGACCCCAATAGACGTGTGTATGATCTGTGTAGAGAGGTAAGCTTTTTTCTTAAAACGTTTGTAATTATAAAACAGAGCTATTTTCAAAATGATTTTAAAAATTTATATTTTCTCTTAGTTAGGCACTTATTTAGAAAAATCAACGCAAAAGAAATTGTATTCTTTTAGCCATATTGTTAAGACCTAGTTGATCTTTAAACATTTTTAGTTAAAAACCTCAATCCTGCTAATTGATCCATTGTGATAAAAATTGTATTAACTGTAATCATATCAAACTGTATAAATTTTTGGTCGTAAAATTAAAGTATTTTTTGTGTACATTTATAATTGTTGTTTTTAAGTATAGAATATATATATATGTAACATAGGAATTAGGATATTAAATATTGCAGTTATTTTTTACATTTATTTTACACTATTTTTATATCTGGCTTTACATTCTTTCAACATCTTATGAATTTAAGCAGATATGGTACTATTTTAGAATTTACGGCATTGGCATATGATATCCACAAAGAGATTGCTCTTTTTATTTTATATGTTTAAACTAATATCTCTGTTTGTTTTCTGAAGCTGCTGTAATATGTAACATTTTGGCCTAAGTAGTAGTAAGGGGGGATATTATAACCCCTTGTTGGATATATTATCTAATGTTTAATTAATAACCATGTCGCTTAAATGTTTTCATACTAGAACAAATTGTTAATCAATTATCAATTTCCATCTTCAATTAAGCACGCACGCACACAAACACACACACACATACACGCACAACAACACACAAACACACACACACACACACACACACACACACACACACACAAACACACACACTCACACACACACGCGCACGCAGTCACACAAAAATCTCAACTCTTCATTATTCATCTTCAGCATTGATTACATGAAGATTATTCCAGAAGGAACTAAAATGCGTTCACGCCAAATTGTGTGAATACCCAAATTGTGTGTAATACCTCCAATTAAAAAAGTGTTTATATTTAAATCAGTGATTAACATGTTAATTGGAAATGGCAAGTCGGGTGGCAACATGATATATATATATATATATATATATATATATATATATATACAACACACACACACACACACACACACACCACACACACACACACTCACACACACACACACACACACACACACACACACACACACACACACACACACACACACACACACACACACACACACACACACACACACACACACACACACACACATATATATATATATATATATATATATATATATATATATATATATGTGTGTGTGTGTGTGTGTGTGTGTGTGTGTGTGTGTGTTGTATATAAATATATATATATATATATATATATATATATAAATATATATATATATATAAAAAATAAATATATATATATATTATATTGCCACCCGACGTGCCATTTCCAATTAACTAGCCTTCCCTCTCCCTCGCTTGCTGTTTTTGTCACATCCCAACCTGCAATGTTCTTCGGTAGTGCCGATAGCTCGTACTACCCGGTCTCTTAGGGATCTTGCAAACTCTGTTGGACCACCTCCTACTTTCCGTCCTCGTCTCAAAATCTTTCTCGATCCACCATGACACTTCTGCAACTCGCACCTCAACGCCCACCCTTCTCCCTCTCGCCTCCTAGAATAGGTACTAGTGTTAAGATTATGTCTTAAGGCTTCGACCGTTTGTAATAGTTTTTAGGTTCACATTTTGTATTGTGAACGTCAACTCTTTGCTTTATATCAAATTTATCTTGTGTATTATTTCATTGTAGCTTCATGTATCGTTAGTTTAAGTTAAGCTAAGCGTATCCGTAAGTTGTATCACTTACCTAGCTGAGGTAAGTTTATTCTTAAGTTCATCTTTATTAATGTAGCCTTAAGTAATATTTTCACACATTTCTTACACTATGTTATGTCATTCAACAACATTACTATACATATGTAATGATGCATGTATAGCCAAAATGTCACCCAAAAAAAGGAGAGAGTCAGTCCGCCAATCTAAATAAACATAGTTTCCCAGTATAAAAACCTTTTTACCGTCCCACAAAGAAAACTACCTGCTTTGTAAATACCCTTCCCCCACACTCCTACCTGGAGACATTGTCTGTTACAGACGCGCAATAACCTCGGGTACCACCAACCCTCTCCTTCTCTGGAGACTGTTGTCCTATTAGGGTTATATTTCAGATTTTGTGTATCACTTATGATGTTGAAGATGATTTTGACAATGAATCGCGTTTTATAGAATAAAGATTTATCCTAAAAACTTTGATCCTCGTAGCTAATTGTATATTTTTGATATAACAATAAATGATAATCGTAATATTTAAAAACCGTAAATCTATTGTCATCCTTTGCTATGAAGCATGGTAAGAGCTCAGCAAGCGATAACATAAATAAAACAATAACTTGTCATTTTCTAAAGCACATTTATTTAACTAAATACGCAGTGTATTGCAAACATTCGACAGTTAAATTACTCTTCCACAATGTTATATATTGCCTGGCGTATTTTCATTCTCTAATTAAGCTTGATTGTTGCCATGCCAACGCAGGTTGATGTATTGCTTCAATTTTATATAATAATTGGTATTTAATCAGTTTGGATTACAAAGCTGTGGCCATTGTTTTCGACAAAGGGTTCGAGGGTACGCCCACGCTATTCCACTCTTACGTTTCACTATATTCTATTTGTATTTTATTTTATATATATTAAACAAATTTAGACGAAAGTCTAGTCTTGGGTCTGTCTAAATAAATATATACACGCTCAATTATATAAAAAGGAATAATAGACAATGTTTAATCTGTGGTGGGAAAGAAGTTCATCTGTGACTTTATACGAGTACCAAGAAAGTATGCCGAAGAAATGTTATAAAAAATCTCAGAACATTGTTTACAGTTTTAGAAAAAAAAAACAAAGTGGTAAAAATACATTTATATCGCATCGCCTAAAAGATGAATAACAGTTGTTTAATGATGAACGAGAATAGGTGATTGAAACAACTCCAACATATAAATATATGTTACAACTTAAGACCTGATATCCTGTAGCAGACACGTTCACTACATCCTTCACAGATAGTCCACGTCTATTCATTTTGGGGAAAAAACAAAATTTAAAAGCATAACTTTACACACCGTATCTAAAGTATATGATACTTAGCTATCAATACTGTCTGCGTGTATGTACTTTTATTTTTACAGTAAGTAATATTTATTAAACTCTTTTTTTCACAAGGAATTAATTTTCTGATCCCAATAGGAGATGCGTTAAATAGCATAGGGAATATGTTGTACATAAATATAGTTATGTTCCATAACTTATGTTGTCGCCATCTGTAATACTACCACATAATCACAGTTGCATAATAGCAGCTGTTGCAGTTGCCAGTTGTACAACAGTTGCAGCCATTATGATGTAGACTCACTGGTAACAACATAAGACATTGAAACGTGTGAATAAATTGTTTCTCATTGCGGGTTTGTGACAAGTTATTTCTTGGTCAAATTTACTCTTAACCATCTAAATTATTACTCTCATTTTCACGTGTTTTCCTTACACAGAAACTACTCAGAGAAATTCCTTTTCTAGACCAAAGGTAGAAAGACTAAAGTCGGTGACTATAATGTTTATAGAGGCATTCTAAGCGTTGCACAATAAACGTCATCTTAGGAGGAATGCTCTGTTTTAAAAATTATTTTATATGACTGGGTATTGTTTCGTAAAAGTTTAGTCTATACATCTGACTGTTGTACTGTGTCAATCAATAGGGGTGAGTTTTGTTCCATTTCTCCAGCTCCCTCCCCCGCTCATTTATAATTCTCCAGAGTTTAATACACTCCATTCCTTTTCCTTCATACCTCCGGTTTCAACGCTTTCCCTTCCCACTCACCCCTTTAGCACATCAGCAGCAAGGGAAAAATTATATTCTTCTGTGTTTCTTTGTACTGTTTATTAAAACTGCTTCTCACCTACAACTATACTTATATTGTTACATAAATTCCAACAGGTTTTAGTTTATTTTCAGTTATTTATTTATTTAGAAAACATTTTAGAAATATATATAGTTTAATATTTATTACATTCTATAAATAAATGTATTTTCCAAAAGGTATATCTCTGCCTTGTCACAGCTATTCAACATATCTGTTCCTTAATTTAAGCAAACAGGAATATTTAAACGTGTGTTGTAAGTATAAAAGCGTCACGCGATTGTATCTAGGTAGGCTCAAACGTGGCGCTGGGATTTAAAGCTTTTTATACACAATATACATGCTTTAAAGCTTTAGACACATTGATTATGTTATACATTGGGTCGTTATTTGCTGAAAACCTATGCGATTAGGACTAATGCCTCGATTACCCGCGCCTAATCGAGATTCAGTTGATCGAGGTAGTTGAACAAATGCTCATTATAATACCTGAGACATAGGAAGAGACTTGAAGTACCCAAAAGGAAAAATCAAACATTTTCTATTACTTTCACACATTTAGGCACAGTGGTGAACAAGTGCAGCGATGAACAAGGGCCAGAGAGAGAGAGAAAGAGGGAGGAGCGAGAGAGAGATAGAAAGGGAAAGAGAGAGGGGATGAACTGTATGCAATTTTTATTTTAGGACTTTACCTTTAACCAGTTTTAATGAGACACAAATATCTAATTATTTCTATTTTGAGCAACACTTATAAAAACCTGAACCGCACTTGCACCGTATAATTACAATAACTTGGCAATTTTGTAAAAGGGAACGTGTGGTCGTAAATCTCATCCTCCTCTACTGCTGCTACTCCTTCTCATTATTAATTCACACATCATTTACTTGAAATATAAATCGGGCTTGGAACTCCATTCATGTATCACAGATTTTTCTTATTAATTTCTTAAAAAACATTCATTGTATATTTTTAAATTATTTGTTTTATAAGCCAATATAATGTGAGCAGTAAAAAATAAATAAAATCTCTTAATAAAACCTCTTTACCACAAAAGCGTTTATTTATTTCCTAATACTTTTTAGATTGAAGGGAATCATATTCAGATGTAATTATTATATGAATAACTACTTGGTGGTAAGGTTTAAATAATAATGTTTTGTGGTTGATAGATTTTATTTATTTAGAATAGAAAATTTCACCACAGATGCTCTAAGTGGTTATAATCCTAAGCTTAAATGTTCACTTTCTTTTTAGATATTGTTTTTACATGCTTATGTTATATAAAAACGTACGCAGTGTATTACTAATTCATAACCTTATATCTATAATTATAAGCCATGCCACATCATAGATGTGTTGTGAATTTATGTAATAATTATTGCAGTGTTTTGTATATTGACCCACAGACTAGATTTTTGGATTCAAATATACGTTTTAAATACTGAAAATAACTTTTAACGAAAGTCTAAGAATATTACTATAATGAATGCATTAAATTGGTTACAATTACTACCGCGGCCCGACAAGGGACTTGCTGAAACAGGTGTTTGTAAACTGCTTTACTTATAATAAGTCGGTCTCGTGACTATTCGTGAATTGATTCGCTTTAAAGATCCCTTCGGGTGTGTTCAATGCGAAACTTTCCTTTATTGTGGTTCTTTGACAGCGAAAGAATTATTTCCCATTCACAGAAGAATAAATCAGAATCTTTGAATTGACTAACTGCTCGATTGGCGACGTTCCCTTCGCGCCAGTAAACCTTTCACTTGGTAGAATTATAGGTGGGTGAGTTTATCAAGTGGGCAGTGCAATGCCTTATGCTTTAATTTGTCCGCTCATAACAGGTTGAGTTCGACGTAACTAAATGTTTCAAAAGCCTAGAAAGGCTTACTGTGCAAAGACTCTTGAAACGGTACCAATTGTAATAATTATCCAAAAACACTGTACTATACTTTGAAATAATGTAGATGTATTGAACTTTCGTACAATATATACTTTTTTATATACTTCAGTCTCCTCAGAAATATTGCATTTTTTGTAAGAGGAACAAAAGGTGTATTTATGTCAAGCATAAATTATCTCTAATATATTTGAGAAAGTTCTTTCTTATTTTAGAAACAACCACATATATCACTACCAAGTCTGTTTTGTTCTAGCAACAAGAAATCATTGTAAAAATTCATTTATTGTATTGTTTTTTTAATAAAATTTCCAAAATATTTTTATACAACATTAATAAGTTGTTTATGTTTGATGAAAGTTGGGAAATATTAAACCAAATATTTTAGTGAAACATAAATCTGTGGAAATAAATAAACCTGTCCAAGCTATGTTATGGCTTTATAAGAATGAACAAGAGTTTTTTTTTTATCGTACGTAGTGTTAGACTTGTAGTAAATAGTTGTAACGAAATATTTTGGAAACTCTGATTTTATCAGGACGGGAAAGGATTGAAAATGATTTCAATTTAAAGAATTATTTAATTTAGTCTTAACTGAAACTGCGACCATTTACTAGGTGGTTTCGTTAATGTTAGCTGTTTTTTTTATAAACCTGTTCTCTTTAAATCTGCTTCTGGATCTGCTTCTGCTTAGATGCTTCTTTTTGTTTGGACCTTTGCTGCGAACTGTGGATGGGGGTTATAGCCATTAGCATCTACATGTGGCTGGGGGTTGGGGTTTTTACTGTGACCTGTGGCTGTGAGTGGGTAAAAAGCAGATAAAAAGCAGAAGATCTACTCCGAGGTACCGAAAACCGGTCCATTTACTCTGCAATACCTAACGCCACTTATTCAGCGATAAATTGGTGTGTTTCCCACATTAGTTCTAATCCAGACTTGAAAGTAGTCCCCATTGTACTCGATCACGAATATTAAGTCGGACACGTAGGTATTTGTTTTACATGCTGGATTTTAGTTTGGTTCACATTAAGGTGGTAAGGTAGAGTCCTTTGGTACGATGTCGTAAGAACTGAGGTAACTCGTGAAGCCCCATCCTAGGGTCGTAGAGGGCTCTACCCTGCCATCCACCAACAGCTAATTAGAAAGGAGTGGGATGTAAACATTAGCGTTGTATGGGGCATATTGCAAGATCTATATAAGGGGGCAGCAGTGAAAACTAATTTTCTTTTATTAAGTATCTTAAAACAATATTCATATTAAAATATGTTTACAAATTTTCATGACATTTGGTTTAATATAAATTATTGTGGGATTGCCCACCGATATCGTAGGCAGTGAGAAAGCTAAATATAAAAAAATATTCCGTCCCAAGCAAATAGAGCGGATTAAAAATAAACAAATGATATTAATTAGGTTTTTTGTTCGATTTTATAATTTGTTATTACTTTTCAGATCAATCACTCAAAAAAGTGCAATTGCAGTACAAATTATTTAGGAGAGAAGCAACTCATGAAATTTATGGAGGAAAATGATTTTATAGAATTGCATGCCACAGGGTCATCTGCAGATAGGATTCAGCAGCATATATATATATATATATATATATATATATATATATTTTTTTTTTAAAACAACACAGGTTATTCAAATACAAGAATATTTATTATTTTAAATCCAAAGCTTTTCGTTGGCAAACAGTACCAACATCATCAGGAATGAAAATTACAATAATGTAAGCTATAGGCCTAAAACATATGTCTATTTAGAAATAGAATTGTTGCTAAATTCATACAAATTGCCAAATTTATTTTGTTGCTGTAAAATTATAGACATTGAATATAGTATCAAATTTAGAATGTAATTGTATTTGTTCTTTTATTAATTTGTTATTATTATTGTGTTTATATATTTCGAATGCTTCATATATATTCATTCTTAATCCCTTATTAATTTCTTTTATAAGTCTCATATTTTCTATATTTGGAAATTGGTGCTTATTATTAATACAATGATTTGCGAAATTTGATTTATATATTTCTGGATTAATGTAGGCATTTAAATGTTCTTTATATCTTTCTTTTAAATTTTTCTTTGTTTGACCTATATAAGCTTTATTACAATTTTTGCATTCTAATTTATAAACACCTCCTTTTTCATGCATATTAATTGTTTTATTATTGTTATTTATTATGTTTATTATTTTGTTATTAGTTTTGTATGCAATTTTGATATTTGTATTTCTAAATAATTTGGTGATATTTTTTATTTCATGGCCTATAAATAAAAATGAAATCCATATTGTATTATTATTATTATTGCAAATTAAATTATTTTGTTTATTAAAAATATTATAATTAAGTTTGTCAACAGTTTTCTTTTTATAACCGTTTTCTAATGCAATTTGATAAATTGTGTTTTTTTCTTTTATTTTGTTTTCTTCATTCATGGGTATTTTATGCATTCTATATATTAAGTTATATAAAGCAGCCATTTTTTGATTATATGGATAATTAGATTTATTTGGTATAATTTGGTTTGTCAAAGTTGGTTTACGGTATATCATATATTCAAATTTTTCATTTTTTCTTATTATTGTTAAATCTAGAAAATTTATTTTGTTATTTGTTTCAATTTCATAAGTAAATTTGATTTTATTACTAATTTTATTTATTTTATCCAAAATATTTGTTAAATTTATATTATTATTGTTTGATATATACATTCCATCATCTACATAGCGAATCCAATAACCATTTTTATCATATATTTTTATAAGTTCATTTATTTTATTATCTAATTGTTGTAAAAATGATGATGATGATTATTTGAATAACCTGTGTTGTTTTAAATTATTAACCAAGAAAACGTATTATATATTTATATATAATATATTATATATAATAATATTTATATATATATATTAGTTAGGGGTCGGTTTAGTCGTTCCATACGTAGACCCAAACTCTAGAGTTTGGTAGAGAAACGGCCCCAAGTAGAAAACGTGGTCTCTGTTCGGACATAGCGTTTATCCTAATAACTTTAAAGTAGGATCCTAGATCTTTGCATAACAGTACCTCTGACGTGACTTTATTCACCAACCACATCTTCACGAGATACGGCTTAATAGAGGATCTTACCAATTGCTATTCTAGAGCACACCAGTTGAAGGTCGAGTCCCACGTTCTTCAATGTCCGTTTTGGCTCTCTCGGTTTCATCTAACACACTTCCCACGCTGTTAAGTGAAATTCGTTTTGAGATGCTTGCTATATAACAGAAAAGTGCATCCGGTTATATTTGTATTATTGAATAATATGTGGTTTTGAGGTTTGTTATTTGAGTAGACATATACAATGGGCACTGGAAAGTTTGTCTCTACTTCTTTCCGTCTTCTAAAAGCGTTAAAGGTTCTGTAATTTCCGTTCTGTGATGTATTTGAACAGGTCGATGCACAGCCTTACCATCATGTTGAAATTAAATATCTGGAAATAATGCTCTGGAATGAAAAATATTTAACTAGGGCAGACAGGGTTTGAAAATTTCTATTCTAAAGCTTAGTTTCAAGGTAAAATGTGGGTGCTGTATAAAATATACGTAGCAATAAGGACTTAAATAATTGGCAAGAGAACTGTTTCACCTATTGTTTTAGGATTGATAATTAAGAGGTATATGTTCCTGACAAAGGCCAGATCAGAACATTAGTGTTGTTTTATATTAAATGTATACAAGCTGTAAAATGATGTTTTATTTAAACAAGGGTAGGGAACAGTAGAAAATTGTTAATAGTTCTTGTGGAGAATTACGTCACCATTGTGTGGTGCGATGGATGGATCTTACTTGGTGGGCTTAGAGCTGGATGCATCCCCTCATGCGCCCTATCTTCCCTTGCCAAGCCTCCTGTCCGTGGAAATTTTCTATGAATGATCAGTTGAAGAGTCCTTAAGTTACTATGCCTCATTAGATGACATATGCATTCCAGCTTTCTTCGCCTGATCGTCACTTCTTCCTGATTCTCTTTACCAATAAAGGTATTACGTCCTCGGCGGACCAAGAGCTATATTTTATTAGAATTAAAAGTGTTCAGTAAGTTATTTCTAGATATATATTTTTTGGAAAATTTTTGAATAATAGTGAATTGGAATAATAAATACCCTTAATGAAAATATAGTGTTTTAAAATAATGACATTAGGAATAAAGTTCGGGAATCAGTGATGTACTGAAGGAAGAACACCGCCTGGGTTGGGTGTTAGGGTGGACCTTACAAAAACCGTAGTTTAAATTCAATACAATGGAGGACACACTTACATTTACGTTGTGTATTAAAAGTTATATATCGGGTCGCTATTTGCAGAAAAGCTATGCGATTAGGAGTAATGCCTCGATTATCCGCGACTAATCGAGATTCAGTTGATCGAGGTAGCTAAACAAATACTCAGTATAATCCCCGAGACATAGCAAGAGACTTGAGGTACGGATGAGGAAAACTCAGACAGGTGTCAATTCCTTTCACCCATTAGGCACATTAGTGAACAAGCACAGTGATGAACAAGACCAAGTGGTTGTGGAGGATTAATACTTATAGAAGCAATGTTTATATCTGAGCGATAAACTCGGCTCTCCCAATTAATTTTTATTTCTACGTCATATTTTCATTCGATAATAGAGTGCTTGTCTATTTTCAGTTCTTACTGCGGTATGGCTAATAGTAAAACCTATTAACAGATAACCTAATCAATGCTATAAACCTGGAGAGAGAGAGAGAGAGAGAGAGAGAGAGAGAGAGAGAGAGAGAGAGAGAGAGAGAGAGAGAGGGGGGAAACAAACCTTATGCAATGTTTATTTTAGTATTTCTTCTTTAACCAGTTTTAATGAGACACAAATATTTAATTATGTTTATTTTGACCCACACTTATATAAACCTGAGCAGCACTTGCACCGTATAATTACAATAAACTTAGCAATTTTGTAAAAGTGAACGTGTAGTCGTAAATCTCAACCTCCTCTACTGCTGCTACTCCTTCACTTTATTAATTCACACATCATTTACGCGCAAGACAAATATTGCTCGGAACTCCCTTAATGTCTCACGGAATTTTCGTTTTAATTTCTTTAAAAAAAGTCATTTAATAGTTTTAAATGATTTGTGTAATAAACCAATAGGATGTGAGCAGTAAAAATCAATAAAATCTCTTAATTAAAAAAACGTTTATTTAAATCCTAATGTTTTTGAGATTGCATGGGAATCATATTCAAGAGAACTATTACATGAATTGCTTGGTAATAGGGTTTAAATAATAAGGTTTTTGTGGTTAATTGGTTTTATTTATTTAGATTAGAAAACTACGCCACAGATGCTCTTAGTGGTTATAATTTTATAGCTTTAATTGTTCACCTTTATTTAGATATTGCTTGTGATATATACAAACGTACGTAGTGTAGCACTAAACTATAACCTTATATCTATAATTATAAGTTATGCCACATCATAGATTTGCTTAACGTATGTAATACGTATTGCTGTGTTTTGTATAATAATCCAGAGAAATAAAAGACTAGTATAATAAAGTCATAAAATTGGTTACAATCACTAACGTGGCCCGACAAGTGTCCTGCTGAAACAGGTGTTTGTAAACTGCCTCACTTGTAATAAGTTGGTTTCGTGACTCTTCGTGATATGATTCGCTTTAAGGATCCCTTTGGGGGATTTCAATGAGAAACTTCCCTTTATCGCTGTTCTTTGACAGCGGAAGAATTATCTCCCATTCACAGAAGAATAAATCAGAAAAGTTTATGAACATAAATCCGTTTGCAAATATAATAAGATCTTTGAATTGACTTACTGCTGGATTGGCGACGTTCCCTGTAAACCTTTCACTTGGTAGAATTATAGGTGGGTGAGTTTATCAAGTGGGCAGTGCAATGCCTTATACTTTAATTTGTCCACCCAAAACGAGTTGAGTTCGACGTAAATAAATGCTTCACTAGAAAGGCTTACTGTAAAATTATAACCTTAAAATTACAACCATCACGAAGGTAAGTTTATCAAGTCGGCAGTGCAATGCCATATGCTTTAAATTTGTCCGCCCAAAACGAGTTGAGTTCGACGTAAATAAATGCTTCACTAGAAAGGCTTACTGTAAAATTATAACATTAAAATTACAACCATCACGAAGGTAAGTTTATCAAGTCGGCAGTGCAATGGCATATGCTTTAATTTGTCCGCCCTTAACGAGTTGAGTTCGACGTAAATAAATCCTTCACTAGAAAGGCTTACTGTGAAATTATAACCTTAAAATTACAACCATCACGAAGGTAAGTTTATCAAGTCGTCAGTGCGATGCCATATGCTTTAAATTTGTCCGCCCAAAACGAGTTGAGTTCGACGTAAATAAATGCTTCACTAGAAAGGCTTACTGTGAAATTATAACCTTAAAATTACAAACATCACGAGGGTAAGTTTATCAAGTCGGCAGTGCAATGGCATATGCTTTAATTTGTCCGCCCTTAACGAGTTGAGTTCGATGTTCGAAAGCTTACTGTGCAAACATCCTTGTCCAAAGCAACTGTACTATACTTAGAAATAATGTAGATGCTTTGAATGTTCGTACAACATATACTTTTATATACTTCAGTCTACTCAGAAAAATTACATTTCGTGTAAGAGGAACAAAGACAATATCCACGTTAGCATAAATTATCTCCCATATATTTGATAAAGCTCTCACGTTTTTTGGAACAACCTCATATAGACCTATCACTACGGAATTGGTTTTAGGCTAGCAACAAAAAAACATTCTTGAAATTCATTTACTGTAAGGTTTTTTTTTGTCAGAGTATATTTTTAATATAACAATGATAAATTGTCTATGCTTTAAGAACGTTTGGACTTGTAAGAAGTTTGGAATTTTGCTGTTTCCTTTGATTATGCGTCGGCATTTTGATGATACCTGTTTATTTTGGTATGGTCCTTTGCTGCGAACTGTGACTGGGGCCTTGTGCATACTGTAACTCTTGGTTTGATAATTTTTTGCATTCTGTAGCTCTGGGTTTTAGCCTTTTGCATCTACACGTGGCTTTGGGTGGGTAAAAATAGACGAGCTACTCTGAAGTACCGAAAACCGGTTCATTTAGATCGTTCAGCTTAGTATAGGATTCAGGTTACTTCTGATACAGGGGTTAGAGTGGGTCGGTAGCAAGTAATCAGTGCAGTGACCTCATGTCACTTATTTAGCGATAACTTGGTGTGGTGCCAACGTTAGTCCTAATCCAGGTTGGATACTAGTCCCCATAGTACTCGATCACGAATTTCAGGATTCGCAGGTATTAGTTTTACATGTTGGATTTTAGTCTTACCCAGATTTAGGTTGTAAACTTTGGTACGAAGAAAATTAAACCCTAGAAGAAAAACGACATTCGTCTCGTCGTACTTTGAATGACAGGTTTCAACTAAGTCGTAAGAACTGAGCTAACTCATGAAACCCCATCCTAGGGTCGTAGAGGGCTCTACCCTGCTATACAATAATATTTAACTAGAAGGGAATAGGACGCAAACAGGGACAATATGGGGCAAATTGCAAGATCTAAATGTGGGGGGCGGCAGTTAAAACTTTTTTTTTTATTAAGTATCGTAAAACAATTTACTTATTAAAATAGGTCTACGAAATTTCATAACATTTGGTTTAATATCAATTATTTGGGGATTGGCCACCGATATCGTAGGCAGTGAGATTGCTAAATATAAAAAAAAATATTCCGTCCTAAGCAAATAGAGTGGATTTAAATAAACAAATGATATTAATTGAGTTTTTTGTTCGATTTTATATTTTTTTAATTACTTTTCAGACTGATCACGCAAAAAGGTGCAATTGAAGTACATCCTATTTAGGAGAGATTCATTCCATGAAGTTAGTGGAGAAAACGGATTTTAAAGGTTTCATGCTCCAGGGTCTTTAGAGGGGAAGAATTGCAACAGCTGAAGAAAGGGTTGTGAAGCTTTATATAGTTGTCAGAGATCGTCGTACTCGTTCCATTCGTAAAACCGACCCTGGAGCTCTGTAGAGAAATGGCCATAAGTAGAAACCGTGGTATCTGTTCGGGGAAAGCGTTCATTCTAATAACTTTAAAGTAAAATCCTAGATCCTTGCTTGGCAGTAGACTTCATGCACCAACCGCATCTTCACGAGATACGGCTTAGTAGAGGATTTTACCAATTGCTATTCTTAGAGTACACCAGTTAAAGGTCGAGTCGCACGTACTTCAATGTCCGTTTGGCTCTCACGTTTTCTTCTAATACTCTTTCCTCCCTGTTGAGTGAAATGCTTCTTAAGATGGTTACCATATTACAGAAACATGCATCCGGTTATAGTTGTATTAATGAGTAATGTGTGGATTTGAGGTTTGTTGTTTGAATAAACATATACAATAAGCACTGGCAAGTTTGTCTCAACTTCCCTCCGTCTTCTAAGAGCGTTAAAGGTTCTATAATTTCCGTTCTGCGATGAAGTTGAACAGGTCGATGCACAGCCTTACCATCATGTTGAAATCACCTATCTGGAAATAATGTTCGGAAATGAAAAATATTTAACTAGGGCAGACAGGATTTGAAAACTTCTCTCTAAAGCTACAGAGCAATACAGCAACCTCTCTCTCAAGAAAAAATGTTGATGGAAAAATAATACGTAACAATAAGGACTACAATAAATTATAAGAAAATGGTTTCAATGATTGTTTTAGGATTGATAATTAGGAGCTATTTGTTCTTGACAAAGACCAGATCCAAACATTAGAATTTTTATATTAAATATATAAATACTGTTATGTGTTTTTAAACAAGGGCAGGAAGCAATAGAAATATGTTCTTGTGGAGAAGAACGTCACCATTCACTGCATTATTATTTATTTTTTCAGCTCACAAAATTACTGAAAAAATTACTATAATGCCCTCACAATATTAGTTAACAGTAGTGGGCATGTTTAGAACAGCAAGTCAGGCAGGCCTGTCGCTGCTTCTTTAGTGCATTTTAAACAGTAGGCAGGAGGTTAAGAATAGATAGAATAGGTAGAGTCAAGGTTGAAGGGGGGTTTAGTAGCAGTGTTTGTGTGTGTGTGTGTGTGTGTGTGTGTGTGTGTGTGTGTGTGTAAGTGTGTGCGCGCGCGCACTCGATCTTATTTGAAGATGTAAATTGATTACTGATTAACAATTTGTGTTCTGGTATGAAAATATTTGTGAATATGACATTATTTAAGCCCTTTGTAGCGAAACGGTTATTTATTAAGTAATAAATATATGTTTGTAATACATCCAACCAGGGGTCTTTTATTTTCTAACTAGTGTGTTCCTATGTATAGATGAAAACTAAAATTATAAATGTACACAAAAACTACTATAATTTTTTAGACAAAACTATTATACAGTTTAATATGACTACAGTTAGGGAAACTTATATCACGATAGATCAATTAGCAGGATTGCTGTTATTAACTAAACATGTTAAAAACAATAAACTAGGTCTTAGAAATATGACCCTTGAGATCGCGACCCGTCCAAAACTCTACCACAACGCACTAATGGGTATAAACCCACCGGCGAAGAATTGCTGTACTAGGGCATTGGAAATAGAGACATTATTATAGCTGCAGATTTGGGGATTAGGTAGGAGACGTACGGAAATCTACGTTAGGTAAGGGATTGCTTAGTTCTCTACCATGGTAGTGTGTACCCGCTTCTGAAACCATATCTTCAATAGTGCCGAAGTTAGTGAAAATATAAAATTTTATAAATATTTTGAAAATGGCTTTGATTTATAATAGCAAACGTTTTCCAGAAAAAGGCTCACCTCTCAACACAGATCATAAACACCTCCAGCGTGGTCATGCAGGAGGCTTCACTGTCACAGGCTCATGTAAGAAGAACGGTTAGAAGGGGTAAATAGAAATGGGTAGGGGAAAGGTGTGGATCCCCTTGTATGGGAAATAGAGAAGATGTAGTAAATAGTTCCATATTTAAATAATTCCTAGGAATAGCATAACGAAATCAATAGAAACCCACACGGATTTTTATATTAAGAAGATCAATTCAATATACATTATTTAACGTGTAAACATGTTCGTTCAAATATATTGAACAAGATATATGGAAATAAGGATAAGATATTTCTTTTTACATAAGATATAACAAACTTGATATATCGGAAGTGGCAAAATATTGTATCAAAAATAGACCCAGCAATCCTATTGGTGAATTTTTTGGTGATCCACCTCCTTGCCATGAAAATATCTTCTGTTATTAGTTCTGAATCTTCCCATGTGGTAAGCATACTAACCCTAATTCCCATCTGTCATAGAGGTAGCTCACAAGAGGCTAGCCACCAAGAGGTCCAAGACCCTGAAAAAACCTCTCTTTATGGTTATATTTTAGATGGTTTGTCACTAATGACGATGATTTAGTTATTATTGCCTATTCGAGGAGATCTCGTTTTTACTCTGCGTACGTATTATTTAATATAAAATACGGTTGCTGTAAGGTTATACGTCTTAGGCTTCTTTCATTGGACGTTGACTTCAATCCTTCCTAATGAATGAACAACGGAATTGAAAGGGTGTTTAAAGAAGGAAAAGTAAAACAACGCTGCAAGCATCATCTTGTAACCAGAAGTACAGGTCGTCATGTGTAGCCTGATCAGTTAAATTTTAGAGATGAAGCCAGGTAAACGAGAGTTGGAGCTGCTAGCCCTGTAGGGGAAACTGCGCAGCGTTGGGCACTATACTATACACAACCTAAAACTCTTCGGGTGTATCTCTTCATATACATCACTGCAAGACCTTCTTGTCACCTCAGTGTCACCGGTCACGCTAAACCTGACGACCTTTAAAAGATCTTAGTGGTATTAGTACAAGCTACTACAACCATTTTTAATCATTTTCCATAAATATTTTAAAACTTATAATCTTTAGTGAGATGATGACCTCGTCATATATCCTTTGAAGTGTCTTATTTATTAGTCCGTCGTTCTAGCTTTCAGTGTTGAATTTTGTATAAACACGCACTACACGCGTGCCCGCGTTCTTGGTTCAAACGACTTGATTAAACGCTAGGGATTTACTGTAAGGAGCAACGTAAATAGAATTTCTAATGGTGGATAATGAAATATATGGTTTAAGGAGAGGGTTGTAGATAAATCAGAGAGCATGACGTATGATGGTTGGTAAAGTGTTAACGAAATATAAACACTTAAACAGAAGGGAAGATGTTTTTCTGACAGGTTGTGCGAGAAGGGTAAAGAAGAGGTTACAGTTTCTATAGTTATAATCAATATGTCACTGTAACAGTTCCAATTCTATTAATTATTGATTTGGATTCATATTTCTACGATCAATTTCCACCTACTTTGTAAATATTTTACACCTAAACCACCTAAACTTGAAATCTATTTTGCTGCCAGTAAATGTATTTATCATGGGAATTTAAAACCTATTCCCTCCAGTCTGTAAATCTAGCTACGATGGAATTTGAAATTAATTGTCATTATCTCTATTTTCGATGGTAACGTAAAACCTATTATCTCAATGAATCTTAGTTACTATGGTAACTCAAATTATAAACAAAATTCTAACATTTCGTTTGCAAACCCAAGACCACAAACAAGAATAATTATCAAGTGGAATGGTCGACATGACGATCGGAGAAACTTTAAGATTGTACTTTATAATTATTGACTAGGGAACTTATAATTAGTATAAATTAATGAAAAACTTTCTCATTACCAGTCCCCAGTGAGGAGCCTCTATTTTCACCCTCGAACCTTTTCCTGGTAATAAATTACTATGAAGCACAGGCAGTTGGCTCACTATTACTTCTCTTCGTTTGTTGTATCGTCTAATGTTGAAACTTGATATAATTTATTTATAAGTAATTACCTTAAATTGTTTAGTTTTATTCTATTCCTTCTATTAGCTCACATTCTCCTGATATATAACTTAATCGTAATTAGAATACGTTTTATTCATCCAATCAAGGTCAAATACATTTCTTTCCCCTATATTGGGTGAGAATTGATAATACAACATTTCGTTTTCAAATATTTATTTAATAATTATGATTTATAAATTTAAGGGATCGAGGTCGGGTTCGAACTGAGTATCACGCCAACTTCCCGCAGCTACATGTGTGTTCCTAAAACAGGTTTATGATTTTTTCCTTTGCGCCTCCATCTGGTTCTTGAAACCTCCATTTTACTATCTTAAACGTTTCCATGGTAACCACACAATATCATAAATAATGCTCTAGGATTAAAAATGAATGAAAAGAATCAAATAAAATGAATTAACGGTATCGGACTTTGCTTCGCAAGAGGACTATGGAGATAAGAAACTACAACACAATGCAGGTGACGAAAAAACACAATCTTATAAATAGTAACACACAAAAATAATAGTCCAACACCATTTATAAAAAAAAAAAAAATAGAAAATAATAAGGTAATTTTTATCTTGCCACTTAATATTGCTATTCTGACATATGTATATACATATTTATATCAATTGTAGTTATAAAATGAAAAGAAAATAAATTTAAAATTTTCTTAGTTGATTTATGAAGGAATTTACTTTTTCAAAAAAATTATATTACTTGTTTTTATTAGATTCTGTTTTTATTTCTTCTATTACTGTATTTTTAGTTTTTTATTTTAATTAAACATGTAGTACTAGTTTATTTTTAGAATTTGGTCTTTAGTTTTAACTTTTTATCTCGGCCAAAATAATTTACTTCTTGTTCTAATTTAGGCGATTGGCGCGATAACCTCACTTTGTACTTCGCAAAATATAAATAAATTATTAGGTTTTAAATTACAATAAAAAGCTTAAGTTTATTTATTCATGGTTTTTTGTATCCCGGATGGGCTCCCAGCAAACTGCCTAAGTCTGTAGCATGCGCATGCTGTTAGTGTCCCTACCACGTGTGAGATAAACGGGATTGATTGCCCATGTACCAAGTTGAAAATCTTTTTCCAAGGATAATAATAAGCACCTCTTCTTCTGCTGCCTACTCGAAACTGAAAAAGCATGCAACTAAAAATTATTACTTCTGATGTGGCTTAAGATGCGGTCCAGTTAATATGTGCCCTGTGTCACCTGGAACTTAAATGCGTCACCGATTCAAGTAGAGACACCTAGTAACGAATTATTTAACTATAAGTTCCCGTTAGTACTGCTTCCTTTCTCGAGTGTTGTTATAGCGACTGACGATTTACCATTGTTCTTTTCCTAATTCTAAGCAGGGCTACATGTTTCATCCTATCTGTAAAGGATTAATTATACCATTTTAATTAGAATTATTTTCGTTTTCATATGTTTAAAGGAAAACCTGTATCCGTTATCAAAACGTAACACCAATGTTGTATTCGCTTAAACATTTATTGGGACTGTCGTGTGTTACGTTTGACACCAGGCTTAAAACCTAATTAAATCATGTGAGGAGGCGATTCGATCCCTGACGTGAGGACTGAGCATTTCTCGTCCGTTTCCTAGATGACAAATTGAAATGTGTTTCGAGAATTTTTAATATAAAAATTCCGCCGGCTGTAACTCACCGATCGTTTTCAAATAGACCATAAGTTACTTCGATCACATTTTAAGTAATGTATTTCGTGTTTGGGATTTTGTTAAATTTACAATTTCTACAAAAGTGAAACCTTGTATCTAAACAATGTGACATTTTCAAAACAAACATGTTGTATGCCTTGTATTTTGATCTCTGTGACTCGATTCATAACGCCTAGTTTTACAAGTTCAGTATAATAAACAGTAAAAAAAAATAATACCAAAGTTTATGCATCATGATTTTGTCACCATAACGTTTTAATGTTGGTTTGCCAAAAAAACTAGTCTTAAATAGTGGCTTTAAAGATGCCGTATTCTATAACGAAATGCGTCATGTTTTTATGTTTGAGACTTGGATAATTCAATCTATTCACTTTACAGACCAAGGGACAGAAAATATTAATAATGTAAGTGTTATGAATGAGCACTATAGAGAAAGGTTTGATTATGGCAAATCCGACTTGGAAGAAGAAAAGGTGAAGAGGGAAATAATGAAGGTAAAGCTGAAACTTGTGTTGGGAGTACGATACTAACCGTGCATTTCACTGAAGGTAGTTATTTTAAATTTTTTTAAATATTATTAAAAAAGAAAATTTTGATTTCCTATATATTTATAATCTAGACAATATATATATATATATATATATATATATAGGCCTATATATATATATATATATATATATATATATATTTATAAGAGATGTTTTGAGGTTTTTATTGCATATGTTATGGGTGAGTTTTAAAAGGATACCATATGTAGTGCGATACCGTTCCCACATCATATAATGAAACGTTTGAAAGTTGGAAGATAAATCATAATTTAGAAGAGCCGCAGACAGCAAGGTTCAGACATTTTTAGGTTAAGTTGAAACTCCGAGTAACGCGTACTAAATCACTTCTTAATAAATGAAACTACAAACTAAACACAGCTGTTTGCCTCCTTATCAACACCACGGTATGCGTAGAGTACTTCCAGACAGAAAAGATGCATAGAGCACCTGAAACTACGAGCAAGGATGAAGGTCAGTAAAGCTTCCTAGCGAAGGGGAGCTTAACATTAAAGCAGGGATGGATTTTAACTAGTTTAAAGTTTAAAGGCAGCTTAGAGAGGCCAGCCTTTGGCGCTACCAAAAATCGTACAACCAAACAGGAATGAAGTACTGGAACAAGAAATTCTAAAACTGTTATTACAAATATGAACACCAAGTCATTAGAAATCCAACTTCATTGACTGAAAGTTTTAGAAGACGTGTTATAGTTCCATTGACTTAGAGTAAAACTGGTGAAAGCATCATTAAACGCGTAATATTACATGTCAAAACGGAACACTAGTTATATATATATATATATATATATATATATATATATATATATATATATATATATATATTAAAACAACATAGGATACATTCAAATACAAGAATATTTATGATGTTGGTACTGTTTACCAACGAAAAGCTTTGGATATAAATTAATAAATATTCTTGTATTTGAATAACCTATTTAAGAATTATTTAATACTATTGGGTATTATTTTGTATATTAGGTCTATACATCTGTTTATTCTGCTGTGTCAAACTTTAGAGGTGAGTTTTTTCCATTCTCCAGCTTTCCCCCGCTCATTTATAATCTCCCAGAGTTTAATACATTCCAACCCTCTTCCTTCATACTGTTTGTTTCAACGTTTTCCCTTCCCACTCACTCCTTTAGCACACTGAATCCCTCTTCCTTCATACCGCGCGTTTCAACGCTTTCCCTTCCCACTCACCCCTTTAGCACACTCCATCCCTCTTCCTTTATGCCGCCTGTTTCAACCCTTTTCCTTTACACTCATCCCTTTAGCACACTACATCCCTCTTCCTTCATACTGCCTGTTTCAACGCTTTCCCTGCCCATTCACTCTTTTAGCACACTCCGTCCCTTTTCTTCATACCGCGTGTTTCAACGATTTACCTTTCCCTTCACCCCTTTAGCACACTCCGTTCCTCTTCCTTCATACCGCCCGTTTCAACGCTTTCCTTTACCACTCACCTCTTTAGCACACTCCATTCCTCTTCCTACATACCGCCTGTTTCATCGCTTTTTCTTCCCTCACACCCCTTTAGCATACTCCTCCCTCATCCTTCATACCGCCTGTTTCAATGCTTTCCCTTCCCACTCACCCCTTTAGCACACTCCACCCATTAGGCACATTAGTGAACAAACACAGTGATGAAAAAGCCCAAGGAGTTGTGGCGGAATAATACTTAGAGAAGCGATGTTTATATCTGAGCATTAACTCAGCTCTCCCAAACCAATATATCAAGTAGGTCACTGCGCATCGAATGGCCAAGTATCTTTCTGTATCTCGCGACTTATACCTATTTAAAATTTTGGATTTTATAATGCTACGCCTATAATACGTTTATATTATTCTTTTTATTTACGCCATTCTTTCTTTCGATAATAGAGTGCATGTCTATTCTCAGTTCTTTCACCCCATTTTCGTTCTTACCACAAGTTTTGTGCACATTTCTTACTCGATTTTTGAGAGTCCTAGCTATTGTACCTTCCAACTAACCGAAGATCCGTTGGTTCACATTACCACGAATAATCGAGGCAACACTGTACTGTCATACTTGCGGTATGGCTAATAGTAAAACCTATGACAGATAACCTCATCAATGCGATAAACCTGTAGAGAGAGAGAGAGAGAGAGAGAGAGAGAGAGAGAGAGAGAGAGAGAGAGAGAGAGAGAGAGAGAGAGAAACAGACAGAGAGGCGAATGTTATGCAATGTATATTTTAGTATTTCTTCTTTAACCTGTTTTAATGAGACACAAATAATTAGTTATTTATATTTTGAGCCACACTTATAAAAACCTGAGCAGCACTTGCACCGTGTAAATACAATAAACTTGGCAATTTTGTAAAAGGGAACGTGTAGTCGTAAATCTCATCCTCCTCTACTGCTGCTACTCCTTCACATTATTAATTCACACATCATTTACTTGCAAGACAAATAAGGCTCAGAACTCCATTCAAGTCTCACGTAATTTTCTTTTTAATTTCTTAAAAACAGTCATTGTATAATTTTAAATTATTTGTATTATAAACGAGAAGAATGGGAGCAGTAAAACGTCTATAAAATCTCCTAATAAAACCTCTTAACCACAAGAACGTTCATTTATATCCTAATGTTTTCTAGATTGCAAGATAATAATATTCAGAGGTAATTATTACATTAATAACTGCTTGGTGATAGGGTTTAAATAATACTGTTTTGTGGTTAATAGGTTTTATTTATTTAGAATAGAAAATTACGCCACAGATACTCTAAGTGCATATAATCTTATAACTTTAATTGTTAGCCTTTTTTAAAGATATTGTTTGTATATACTTATGGTATATACAAACGTACGTAGTGTATTACTATACTATAACCTTATATCTATAATTATAAGACATTCCACATCCTTGATTTTTCATTTAAGTAATAATTATTGCAGTGTTTTGTATATTGATGCAGAGAAATAATTTTTTGGATTCAAATATACGTTTTAAATACTGAAAATAACTTTTAACGAAAGTCTAAGAATATTACTATAATGAAGGCATTAAATTGGTTACAATTACTACCGCGGCCCGACAAGGGACTTGCTAAAACAGGTGTTTGTAAACTGCCTCACTTATAATAAGTCGGTCTCTTGACCATTCGTGAATTGATTCGCTTTAAAGATCCCTTCCGGCGTTTTCAATGCGAAACTTCCCTTTATTGCGGTTCTTTGACAGCGAAAGAATTATCTCCCATTCACAGAAGAATAAATCAGAAAAGTTTATGAAAATATAATAAGATTTTTGAATTGACTCGCCGCTCGATTGGCGACGTTCCCTGTAAACCTTTCACTTGGTAGAATTATAGGTGGGTTATTTTATCAAGTGGGCAGTACAATGCCTTATACGTTAATTTGTTCGCTCATAACAGGTTGAGTTCGACGTAAATAAATGTTTCGCTAGAAAGGCTTACTGTGCACAGATTCTTGAAACGGTACCAATTGTAATAATTATCCTAATTAACTGTACTATACTTAGAAATAATGTAGATGCATCAAACTGTCGTACAATATATACTTTTATATACTTCAGTCTACTCAGAAATATTACATTTCTTGTAAGAGGAACAAAGGCTGTAACACGTCAAGCATAAATTATCTCTAATATATTTGAGAAAGTTCTCTCTTATTTTAGAAACAACCACATATATCACTACCAAGTCTAGCAACAAGAAATCATTGTAAAAATTCATTTCTTGTATCGTTTTCTTCCTCTCCTATGGGCTGCATGACCTTGACGTGGTGGAGAGGCTTAATCCGGGCGTGGGGGACGGGTCGAGCGGAGCTGTACGTATGTGGCTCCCTATAAACGGGAAGTCCAGGCATTTGTGTGAGTGCATGAGGGCGGCTCAAAAAAAAGGGGCTAGTCCTAGCACCTGAAGGATTGTTATCTGCCCGGCTCTCGCCCTGCCCTTCCCTTGCGGGCGGCAACCAAGAAGCACCCCTCATCCAGGTTGGTGGTCTGGATGGGCACTTACACCCCGATCTGAAGGTGTTATGCGATCCGTGCCGATGTAGATTCGTGGCCCTCAGGGTAAGGAGGGTCTTTAACGGAGCCTCAGGGGCACCTGGCGCCACCCCTGAGTACTTAAGTCGCCTTACCGCCGTAAGCGGGGCTCTGCGGCGGCGGACCTTTATTTCCCTAGTTGCTCGTCGGAACACACATGGCAGAGAAAAAAATAAATTTAACTGGTCAGGGCTTAGAACCTACCGACAAATCTGTTCCTATGAAGGTGGCTTCGGCCCCCGTAGAGACAGATGGAAATCCAGCTGCGAAGGCAACAGGAAGAATGAGTGGTGCACAAAGGAGGAAAGCACTCTGGCTTTCCAACCATGAGGAAGCAAAGAAGGCGGAGGCGGAGGGCAGAGAACCACCGCCACCCCCTTTGAGGAAACACCGATCCGGGCAGCGGAAGGGTTTGACGGAGGCTGGGACTAGAACCCGCCCTGTCGTCCCGGAAGCCAGTGGATAAGGTAGGACTTTAGTACGACAAAAGAGAGAAAGAAAAAGGAAGGAAAGGAGTACTTCTAATCCTACTCCAGAGTCGGAGGTCAAGAGGTCTAGGCCTGCTTGGTCGGGAGGGCCGTCTTTCTCGGCGATCTCCGCCAACCTTCCGAGGGTTCTTGTGACCTTTGGGGATAGTGTAGGCGTGAGGATGGAGATGGCGGCGTTCGACCACCTTAAGGGCACCGTCATGGACCGGATTCTGGACACTCCTAGTGGAGGTTTTGTTCCGCGGTTCAGAGACACTCACCTAAGGGATGGAGTCGCAGCATTTATTTGTGCTGAGGAGGAATCGGCAAAATGGCTGAGAGAAGTGGTACCGTCAGTTAAGCTCGAGGACGGGACTCAGGCAAGGCTAGTACTGCCTGATGAACTGATCAAAAGGGTGAAAGTGACGGTGCTAGTACCACCACCAAAAAGGGAGGCCACTCAGCTGGTCAAGTTCATCGGGATGCAAAACCCAGAAATTGACACTTCGAAGTGGAAGATCCTACAGTGCATTGAGCGGGGACCTGCAAGCCTCCTCTGCCTAGGATTGGATGAGGCATCGGCCAGATTATTAAAGGCAAGAGATGGGAAAGCCTTCCTGGGGACTGCAGAGGTCACTTTTAAGTGGAACTCTAAGGACCTGGAAGAGAAGGGCGAGAGAGAGAATCAGGAGAAGGCATAGGGGTCAGTTGGAGATGGCTGACCCTCGAGCAATGATCCTGCAAATCAACTTGCATCACAGTAAAAGCGCCTCGGTGGTCCTAACCAGGTGCTTAAATGTGAGGCACACATTACCAGCGCTTGCGCTGGTGCAAGAACCGTGGCTGGTCAGGAACCGTATAAGGGGTCTGACTGCAGCTGGGCGCACCTACGCAAGTGGGGAACATGAGGGGCACAGAGCATGTGTGATAGTCAGAGGACTAGAAGCCACGCTGATTCAAGAATTCTCAACTAAAGACCTTGCGGTGGTTAGAATTCGAGGCAAGGGCGAGGTAAGTGGGAGCAGGGAGTTCATTGTGGCCTCCACTTACTGCGCCCACAATAGAGAATCGCCCCCTGCAGAATTACGTAAGTTAGTTCGGTACTGCAGGGAGAGGAATATAGGAATTTTAGTGGGCTGTGATGCCAATGCTCATAATGAGGTGTGGGGCAGCACAGACACAAATGAGTGAGGCGAGGAGCTCCTAGCCTTCTTGATTGAAGAAAACCTTGTGGTTTTAAACACAGGTGCCGAGCCAACATTTGTCACTTCAAACAGAAGGGAGGTTCTAGATATCACCTTCTGTAATAGACAAATGGTAAGGTGGGTGCATGACTGGCAGGTTTCGGATGAGCCCTCCATGTCTGATCACCGAATCATCACTGCTACAATGAGGGGAGTGGTTCCCCATGTGGTGTGGTTTAGGAACCCGAGAAGGACAAACTGGGAAGGTTTTAAGTCCTCGGTGAGGAGGCGGATGTCTGACTTCCGTGGTAAATATGGTACATCAAACGAACTGGAAAATACTGAGGCCTACATCAGGACTGCAATTTCCACGTCGTTTGAGAAAAATTGCCCTCTCTCGCGGATAAACACTGGGCGTGGTAAGCTCAAGTGGAACAGCGAGTTAGAGGCAAGACGGAAAGAGACTAGAAGGCTCTTTAATAGGGCAAAGAAGAAGAAAACGGCGGAGACCTGGCAGGCATATAAAGACAGCCAGGGTCTCTATAAAAATCTTATTAAAGAGGTTAAACGTGCTTCTTGGGAAAAGTGGTGCTCAGAGACAAGCACACTGAGTGACACTGCTAGACTGTTTAAGGTGTTAGCAGGTGGACCGAGGGGAGAGCTTAAGTTTGTCAAGAAGACTGATGGTAGCTTTACTGACACCCCGGAGGAAACACTGCGTCTGCTTATGAGGAACAGTTTTCCCGATATTAGACCGGTGGGGGACGGTGCTCAAAACCTCCGACATACTGGGCTAAGGGCAGACTGGAATATTGCTGGGCAGGTGATCTCAGCGCAAAAGGTGAGAGAGGCAATTCTGTCTTTTGAGCCTTTTAAAGCGCCTGGATTAGATAACATTACTCCAGCACTACTACAAAATTGCTTGGAGGAAATAATAGGGCCACTGACAGGATTACTCAGAGGCTGTGTTGCCTTGGGTTACACGCCTGGGCAGTGGCTCAAAACGAAGGTTATCTTTATCCCCAAACCAGGGAGGAAAGGTTACAAAGAGGTAAAGGACTTCAGACCTATCAGCCTCACATCTTTCTTGTTAAAGACATTGGAAAGGCTGGTGGACTACTATTTGAAGGAGGGACCTTTGAAGCAGTATCCGCTTCATCAGGACCAACACGCCTACCGAACCGGTAGGTCAGTGGAGACTGCGCTGTTGTCGGTCGTAGACTTTATTAAGGGTCAGATCAACAACAAGGGGATATGTATTGGGGCTTTTCTTGATGTGGAAGGGGCTTTTAATAGTACCTCTAGACTGGCCATCAAGAGAGCAGCTATGGATCATGGGATTTCTGATGGAATTATAAATTGGATTATGAGTTCCTTGGAAAACCGGATAAGCACTGCATCCTGGATGGGGTGCACGATAAATGGGATGGTCTCGGAGGGCTGCCCGCAGGGTGGAGTGTTATCCCCTTTGCTGTGGAGCCTTGTCGTGGACGGCCTACTAAGGACACTCAGTGGAATGGGTGTCAAGGTGGTAGGATATGCAGATGACATAGCTATCCTTGTTAGGGGACCATTTGAAGAGGTCCTCAAAGACCTGCTTCAAGAGGCACTTAAGGTAACAGAAGTATGGTGCAGGGAGAATGCACTATACATTCAAGGAGAGAAATCTGTGGCACTCATCTTCACTAGGCGATATAAAATTAAATCGCTGGATATGATGGAAGTTGGTAATACTAAAATAAGCTACGTTGAGAGTACTAAATATCTGGGAGTTATTCTGGATAGGAAGCTACTCTGGCGTGAGCATTTGGAGGATAAGTGCAAAAAAGCCATAGCTACGTTCTGGCAATGCAGAGGAGCAATAGGCACGAGATGGGGTTTGGGTTCACGTCAAATGAACTGGATTTATTCCACCATTGTGGTGCCGAGGTTGGTCTTTGCCTCAATCGTCTGGTGGGACAGGGCACAGAAAGAAACAAGTAAAAGAATGCTGGACCGCGCGCAGGGGCTCTTCCTTAGAGGCATAAATGCTACAAGGAGAAGCACACCATGTGCGGCCATGAGGGTTATGTTGGGTTTTCCATCCTTGAGTCTTCAAATTAGGATGGAGGCAATGAAAACTGCATACCGGCTAAGCTGTACTGGACAGTGGAAGACAAGTAGCAAACTTCATAAACAGCTATTTGGGGATTCACTGAAGGAGCTCTGGATAGAACCTCAGGATAAGATACTGCCTCTTAAAAGGGAAAAAGGAAACTACAAAATCCTTATTCCTGCAAGAGAGGCATGGGCGGAGTATAGACCCAGACATGGTGAAATCTGGTTCACCGATGGGTCCAAGATGAAGGAAGGAGTGGGAGCAGGATTTAGTGGACCGAGACACCAAGACAGAATTTGTCATCGCCTGGAGGACTACAACTCTGTCTTCCAGGGGGAGGTGCTCGCGATCAAACTATGTGCTGAGGAAATAATAGAGTCTGGCAGGAGGGGCAAGACCATCTGGATTTGCTCGGACAGTCAGGCAGCTCTGAAGGCTTTAGGTAAGGCTAGTACCAGCTCTAGGTTGGTGGCTGAGACTATGGCTTCTTTAGCAGAGCTGAGTAAGCATAATTCACTCAACCTAACCTGGATTCCAGGACATTCTGGCTGGATAGGGAATGAGAGTGCTGACGCCTTAGCAAAACAAGGGTGTATAACCCAAGGACCGTTGCTGAGGGCAGTGGGCATGCCGCCTCGGGAGGGGCGCAAGAGGATTATGGCACATATAGACAGGTTGTGCAGGGAAGAATGGAATGTAACCTTGGGGTGTAACAAATCCAAGGTACTGTGGGGTTACTCAGGAGATGTGTGGGGCAAAGAACTACTCTCCTTAAGTAGACATCAACTCAGAGCTACTGTAGAGCTGGTTACAGGCCATGGGAATCTGAGGCGGTTTCAATACAAAATTGGAAAATCTAGGTCCCCTGTATGCAAGAGATGCGACGAGGACCAAGAGGAAAGCCCAATCCACGTACTCTGTGAGTGTCCTGCTTTGGGAGCTGCAAGGAGAAAGTGGTTTGGCTGGCAGGTATGTACACCAGAGGATATCAGAAGATCTAGCATCAGGTGGGTACTTGATTTCTGCAAAGAGGTAGGTATCCACTAAGCTAGTCCTGTGGTAGGGATGGGAAGAGAGTACAAAGGCTACAGCTAAGTGCTCTACACCGATAAGGTCCCTCCGAGTTTTTAGTAATAAGTAATAAGTAATAATCGTTTTCTTAATAAAATTCCCATAATATTTATACAACATTATTAAGTTGTTTATGTCTGAAGAAAGTTGGGAAATATTAAACCCAATATTATAGTGAAGCATAAATCTGTGGAAATAAATATACCTGTCCAAGCTATGTTATGGCTTTATAAGAATGTACCAGAGTTTTTTTTTTATCGTACATAGTGTTCGACTTGTAGTAAGTAGTTGTAACGGAAATATTTTAGAAACTTTGATTTTATCAGGCCTGGGAATGATTGAAAATGATTTCAATTTAAAGAATCATTTAATTTGTCCTAACTGAAACTCTGAGGTACTCTTATTTAACTGCGACCATTTACTGGGTGGTTTGGTTAATGTTAGATGTTTTTTATATAAACATGTTTCCTTTGATTCTGCGTCTGGCTCTGCTTCTGATTAGATGATACCCGCTTCGGTTGGTTTAGACCTTTGTTGCGAACTGTGGCTGGGGGTTTTAGCCACTAGCATCTACATGTGGCTGGGGGTTGGGGTTTATGCTGTGACCTGTGGCTGTGAGTGGTTAAAAAGCAGATAAAAAGCAGAAGATCTACTCCGAAGTACCGAAAACCGGTCCATTTACTCTGCAATACCTAACGCCACTTATTCAGCGATAAATTGGTGTGTTTCCCACATTAGTTCTAATCCAGACTTGAAAGTAGTCCCCATTGTACTCGATCACGAATATTAGGTCGGACAAGTAAGTATTTGTTTTACATGCTGGATTTTAGTTTGGTTCACATTAAAGTTGTAAGGTAGAGTCCTTTAGTACGATGTCGTAAGAACTGAGGTAACTCATGAAGGATCCTAGGGCCGTAGAGGGCTCTACCCTGCCATCCACCAACAGCTAATTAGAAAGGAGTGGGATGTAAACATTAGCGTTGTATGGGACAAATTGCCAGATCTATATTAGGTGGTGGCTGTGAATTTTCTTTTATTATGTATCCTAAAACAATTATCAAATTAAAATATATTTACAAAAT
>JBAIZL010000002.1:336673730-336758730 GCA_036971475.1 Prosapia bicincta
TAGGGTAAATAATAGTAAAATGAAGAAAATTAGAAATAACTTTAGACTTAAAAGACATAAATTATAATCAATAAGAAAAATTATCACTTCAAAGTGGATAGCCTAAATTATGTATACAAAAAAGACGGTAATTGTGTAGTATAACAAACTCGGCCTAGATGCCGGCTATTAAAATAATTGTACTTAAATATAATCAGGAATAAAGAATGTAAATTTATAAGATGTGAGAAAAGTAAATTAGGCCTAGCTAGGGAAAATAGTATTTATGTAAAAGTAAAGATTAAATGTTAAAATGTAATAGCCTAGAAATTAGGTTATACTAGAAGCAGTCATATTTGATTCCGGAAAAATCCGCCTAGGGTATTGATTATAAATCTTGTCACTACGAAACGAAAGCGCTACAGTCGAACTTTGGATTAGGAATTTTAAAAAGAAAATTAAATTAAATAAGAAGAAATAAAGTCAAATACGTTATTAAATAAAAGGTAAAAATGGAAAGGACACATCAGAATACAGAAACGCCTTTTACAAAAAGTTAAACTAATCTTAGTTCAGAATTTCCGAACAAACAAAGTCAATTGCCATGGCAACGGCTTTCTGATTGGGCAAAAGTTGAAAAATGGATACTAGGGCGTGGGAAGTTTGAAATTGGAGAAGACGGGCCTCACAAAGGAGACGCTATCCAGAAAGATAATGCATTAGGCTCTCAAGGCGAGCAGACGTGTTTTAGTACCATGCGACCAGGACAAGAAAAAATTTGCTAGAAACAGAGTAAAAAGTGCTACGATGTGATCAGGGGAAGGAAGATGTATATGAGCAAGGGCTCATATATACCCAGAACAAAATTTCGACCACCAAAATGCAAAATTAAAGAAAATAAGAAGATTAAACGAAATTATGGAGAGACGCCTACCTACCAAGACCCTTGAAGCTGTAACGGGACCGACAGATGACAAAATTAATGAAGATAAAACGATTTCTACAGTACAAGGTTATATAATCAATTTAATTATTCTTTTTAAATAACATTTTACTTCAAATTATATTAACTTAAATTCAAAATTAAATAAGATGGGAATAACCTAAGGGACTGATTAGTCAACTCTCTTAGGTTACCCAAATTTAAGTAACAAAGATTCAAAATTGACTTACAATTCCCATCGCTGTGGGAATGTATGGATTAAGTATAAAGGTGTATATCTTATATGGCTTTTTCTAAGTAAATTTCTAATGAATAACTTCTAAAGAAGTTAATTGTTCAAGGCCTAGCCTAAAGGCATTAAATAGTAATATTAAGTGTTTGAAAAAGAATCAGATTTTAAAATATGTTAAATTTAACTGTAACAATCAAAACTATATACAAAATTTATTATGGTAACTTTGATAATTTAAATTATATACAAAATTAATGATAATAAGAAAATTTAAAAACAGAATGAGATAATAATGTTTAATTAAATGGCAAGTTGTATGAAATTTTAAAAAAGTAATTAGTCAAGAAAATCCTGTTAAATTAAATAAAAACAATAATAATTAATTTGAACCTTGGAACAAATAAATAAAAAGGTATATTTTCCAATTAGCTGTGTTTTCATTCTAAATAAGATAAGTTCACTAGGTATCCAGAGTGTTACCTGTAAATACGTATAGGATATTACCGATAGGTACAAACAGAGTGTTACCGGTAGGTACGTACAGGATTTTACCGATAGGTACAAACAGAGTTTCACCGATATTCATGTACTGCGTTACCGATAGTATTTTCAGGCGTAACACATGGGTTGAATAAATGTTTGTAAGTAAAATATAAAATTAACTTCAATACAAGGTTTGAAATACTTTTCATTTAATATAAGCTTTGTTACAACAATATTTTGCTAAAAGTGGGGTTAGAGAGTATATTAATGTGAAATCGATAATATATGGCGGGAGAGGAATTACAACAATTTAAAATGCGGGGGTTAGCGCCGGGTAGATTAGTTATAGGATAAAGAAACATAAATATTTTCATGGTCGATGGGTTCGTGTTTTTAGAAAAAAACTTTCCGTTTATTGTGGAATGTATGGATAGAGCTTTTTTTAAACTCATTGTACTGTATTCATGAGTTTTTATGTAGATTTAAATCGCCTGCATCGTTATGGAAAATGTGAGCGCTAAATAAAAAAACACGAAAAAGGTTTTGTAGAAGTATAATCAGAATAGATAGTTAGAAGCCATAATACCAACATTGCTTTTTTTATACAGCCTAATGACAGATCACAGAAAATTTTGCTTTTTTAAACAATCAACGTTTCGAATTTCATTCAAAAATTTACTTGTCAAAAGCTTAGTTTCAATTAAATAACCATACAATATAACCTACTATTTATAAAATATATAATATTATATAAAATATAATAAAAATTAACAAATCACAAAACTCTTAATACATATCCATTTACAACTCAAAATTTTTCAAAATTGTGATAGAAAAACTATTGACTTGTAAATGGATATTTATTAAGAGTTTTGTAATTCGTTGATTTTTATTATGTTTATTAAAATGTTATGTATTTTATAAATCGTAAGTTATGTTGTATAATTGTTTAAATAAAACTGAGCTCTTGATAAGGAATTTCGGAAAGATATTCGAAACGTTGAGTGTTTAAAAAAGCAAAATTGTCTGTCAAATGTCATTAGCCCATATAAAAACTTAATAGTTATTAGTAGACAATAAATAAAAATATTAGTTACCAACATTGCTGAAAGGAATTGAAGCAAACCAGCATAGTAACAGAGCCTTGAACACACTCTTTGCAAGAAGGTAATGATAATTAAATAACAATAACCCTTGCTACAAATATTTAAACACCTTTGATGTACATTTCGCCAACACAGTTGGCATCATCAGAAGGTTACAAACATACTAAGACTAAATAGAAACAGTACACCTAAAATAGCGTTGGGCTACTACCACTCCTCCGCCCAGCAACCAGTTTGTTGACCTGTAACAGCGCTGGTATAGGCCAACAAACTGGTTGCTGGGCGGAAGAGTGGGAGTAGCCCATCGCGATTTTAGGTGTACTGTTTCTATTTAGTCTTAGTATGTTTGTAATCTTCTGATGATGCTAGCTGTGTTGGCGAAATGTACATCGATGGTGTTTAAATATTTGTAGCAAGGGTTATTGTTATTTATTTATTATAATTACGCTACTGTGCTCTGTATAAAATTTCAAGAAGGTAATGTTTACAAAACAAGTTAACTGCTTCTAATTATAAAACCATACTTATGTAATACTTCACACCAACATACAATCAGGAATTTATTGTTTATTATTCGTGAGAAGAGTCATAGTTTAAAATTTGTTACTCACTGAAGATGATGAGGTCAAAACATATATGAGAAAATAAATTATTTATCGTAAATGTTCGTGTTATTTGTTACCTTTGCTTACAAAGTAAGTTCAAACGTTGGTAACAATAAAAGTAGTTTCAAGTAATATTTTAGTTCTTTCAAGATTGATATTTGTTGCAGTAATATTATGTTTTGTTATAGTTATAAGGGAATTATGTAAATAATTTTGTCAATTCTTGTAACTCGTTTAGTAAGCGACAGCGGGTGCAAACTTTATTATGCGTGAAGTACGTCGAATTTATTACAAGAACATGCTACTACGAGCAACAATTCTTCCTTTGGACGCTTTATTTTCTCACCGTATCTTACCGTGTACCTTCGTAGCCCTGCCAAAATATAAAAGCTGTAATATATTCTTTGCCCTCTTCCCACCTCGTTGGTATTCAGAAAGTGATTGTCCGTAGGCTCATCATTAATAAATTACTAAATCTTTCTTTAAAATCCGAATACTTGTTTGTTTTCAGTGTAAATATAAAAAAAAACTGAGAAAATGTGTTTGATACAAATCAATTACGATTTTTGATAAAATTAAAATATTTGAACAAACTTTATTTTTCCTATTTAAGATTTAGTGTTATTATGTTACCTAGAGTGCATTGCTGGAATAAATGCCGGTCTTGGAAAACCTGAAGTAAATAACGTTTATTACTACCAACGTTTGAGCTGACGTTGTAAACAAAGATGGTTTTAAATAATTCCGACAGAAGTGGATACTCCGTTTGTTCAGTGGCAGTCACTAATGAAAAGGAAATGCCCCAAACCGCAACACGTAACAACTTTCAACTTCCATGCATTTCGTGTGTGTGTGTGTGTGTGTGTGTGTGTGTGTGTGTGTGTGTGTGTGTCTGTGTGTGTTTGTACGTGCATGTATTTTGTATGTGTATGTGTATGTGTATTGCAGCGGCCAGAATGTCCGAGGCAAAGAATCTGGGTAATTGTACAGAATACAAGAATCAAACCTAACCTGGTTAAATAATTGGCTAAATTTATATGTAAAAATTTTAAAGCATAATAATAATAATAATAATATTAAAACTAGGGTAAATAATAGTAAAATGAAGAAAATTAGAAATAACTTTAGACTTAAAAAACATAAATTATAAGCAATAAGAAAAATTATCACTTCAAAGTGGATAGCCTAAATTATGTATACAAAAAAGACGGTAATTGTGTAGTATAACAAACTCTGCCTAGATGCCGGCTATTAAAATAATTGTAATTAAATATAATCAGGAATAAAAAATGTAAATTTATAAGATGTGAGGAAAGTAAATTAGGCCTAGCTAGGGAAAATAGTATTTATGTAAAAGTAAAGATTAAAAAATGTTAAAATGTAATAGCCTAGAAATTAGGTTATACTAGAAGCAGTCATATTTGATTCCGGAAAAATCCGCTTAGGGTATTGATTATAAATCTTGTCACTACGAAACGAAAGCGCTACAGTCGAACTTTGGATTAGGAATTTTAAAAAGTAAATTAAATTAAATAAGAAGAAATAAAGTCAAATATGTTATTAAATAAAAGGTAAAAATGGAAAGGACACATCAGAATACAGAAACGCCTTTTACAAAAAGTGAAACTAATCTTAGTTCAGAATTTCCGAACAAACAAAGTCAATTGCCATGGCAACGGCTTTCTGATTGGGCAAAAGTTGAGAAATGGATACTAGGGCGTGGGAAGTTTGAAATTGGACAAGACGGGCCTCACAAAAGAGAAGCTATCCAGAATTAGAATGCATTAGGCTCTCAAGGGGAGCAGACGTGTTTTTGTACCATGCTACCAGGACAAGAAAAAATGTGCTAGAAACAGAGTAAAAAGTGCTACGATGTGATCAGGGGAAGAAAGATATATAGGAGCAAGGGCTCATATATACCCAGAACAAAATTTCGACCACCAAAGTGCAAAATTAAAGAAAATAAGAAAATTAACCGAAATTATGGAGAGACGCCTACCTACCAAGACCCTTGAAGCTGTAATGGGACCGACAGATGACAACATTAATGAAGATAAAAAGATTTCTACAGTACAAGGTTATATAATCAATTTAATTATTCTTTTTAAATAACATTTTACTTCAAATTATATTAACTTAAATTCAAAATTAAATAAGATGGGAATAACCTAAGGGACTGATTAGTCAACTCTCTTAGGTTACCCAAATTTAAGTAACAAAGATTCAAAATTGACTTTCCATTCCCATCGCTGTGGGAATGTATGGATTAAGTATAAAGATGTATATCTTATATGGCTTTTTCTAAGTAAATTTCTAATGAATAATTTCTAAAGAGATTAATTGTTCAAGGCCTAGCTTAAAGGCATTAAATAGTAATATTAAGTGTTTGAAAAAGAATCAGATTTTAAAATATGTTAAATTTAACTGTAACAATCAAAATTATATACAAAATTAATTATGGTAACTTTGATAATTTAAATTATATACAAAATTAATGGTAATAAGAAAATTTAAAAAACATAGAATGAGATAATAATGTTTAATTAAATGGCAAGTTGTATGAAATTTTGAAAAAGTAATTAGTCAAGAAAATCCTGTTAAATTAAATAAAAACAATAATAATTAATTTGAACCTTGGAACAAATAAATAAAAATGTATATTTTCCAATTAGCTGTGTTTTCATTCTAGATAAGATAAGTTCACTAGGTATCCAGGTATAGTCTTTAAATCACAAGTGTCTCTCAAAGATTCCACTACCCGAAAAGGAGCTTGAACAGGGCTTATCGGAGGCTAATTGATTTATCAAAAATTCAGGAGTTGGTTCCTCTGAGAGGTTTATTCCTTGAGGCACAGGTCTATGAAATTAGGTTCGTAGTCAATGGATAAACCATTACTTTCTTACTGACTTAACAATTGAGAAGAGAAAGGGCCATGGTAAGGCAGGGTAAAAGGTCGGTAAGACAGTGCACATTTAATAGCACTTACTTTAATAATATCTCCTGCCCCTTGGTTTGTAAAATGAATAGGTTGATTTATCCAAATCTCAAACATAAAAACAGTGACCCGTTTCGTTATAAAATACGCCATCTTTACGCCACTATTTAACACACGTTTTTTGATAAATTGAAATTAAAACATTAAGGTGACAAAATGTTTTGCATAAAGTTTTAAATTATTTTTTGTTACTGTTTATTATACTGACCTTGTAAAACTAGGCGTTAGGAATCGATTCACAGAGATCAAAATACAAGGAATACAACATGTTTGTTTTGCAAATGTCCCTTTGTTTAGATACAAGGTTTCACTAAATAACTGTACATCTTTTTAAGACAATATATAAAAGTGTGAATAAAAAAAAATCCAAACACGAAATACATTACTGAAAATGGGATTGAAATAAGTTATTGTCTACTAGAAAACGATCGGTGAGTTACAGCCGGGGGAATGTTTATATTAAAAATTCTCTATACGCACTTCAATTTGTCATCGAGGAAACGGACGAGAAATGCTCAGTCTTCACGTCAGGGATCGAATCGCCTCTTCCCACGATTTAATTATGTTTTAAGCTTGGTGTCAAACGTCACACATGAGAGTACCAATAGCTGTTGAAGCGAATACAACATTGGTGTTATGTTTTGATAACTGGCAAGCTTTATTTTTTCCTTTAAAAATATGAAAAAGCAAATATTTCTAATTAAAATGGTATAAATAATCTCTTACAGATAGGATGAAACATTTAGCCCTGCTTAGTATAAATAAAAGAACAATAGTAAATCGTCAGTCGCTATAGCAACACTTGAGAAAGGAAGCAGTACAAACGGGAAATTATAGTTCAATAATTCTTTACTAGGTGTCTCTATTTAAATCTCTGACCTAAGTTCCTGGTGACGCAGGGACACATTACCAGGGCTACAACTTAAGGGCCATCAGAAGTAATACATTTTTGTTGCATGCTTTTTCAGTTTCGAGTAGGCAGCAGTACAAGAGGTGCTTTTTATTCCTGTCATAGCCTTACTAACAATTTATTTGTAATGTAATACCCCTCCACAGCACAATTTCCCTAAGCATAGGTATACCTTAGCCCCAGGGTTCCTTTATGATCTGTCGCGAGATTTCTTGCTAGGATTTTTCATCCCGTTGTTAGTGCGATATTTGCCATACTATTTCATTTCACTAACTCCTGATTCTCCTTAGAGAGAGCTTAACAACTTGGCATGTGATCAATCAATCCCGTTTCCCTCATTCGCGGTAGGGATACTAACAGGATGCGCATGTTAGACGGAGGCAGTTGGCTGGAGGTTCGATGTCATGTGGGTTGGGCGGGATCTGGTTATCAAGCGGTGGTACAAAAAACAATCAATAAATAAACTTAAGCTTTTTATTGTAATTTAAAACTTAATAATATATTTATGTCTTGCGAAGTACGGTTATCAACCCAGTGCCTAAATTTGAGCTAAAAATAAATTATTTTAGCCAAAATAAAAAGTTATATCTAAAGACCTTATTCTAAAAATAACCTAGTACTAAATATTAAAGTAAAATAAAACCTAAAAATACAGTAATAGAAGAAAAAAAAGTTATGATAAAAACAAGTAATATATTTTTTTCTCAAAGTAAATTCCTACTCAAATAAACAGAGAAAATTTTTAATTTATTTTCTTTTTTTTAAATTTTAATTCATATATAAATATGTACATACATATGTCAAAAATAACAAATTTAAGTGGCAAGATAAAAAAAAACGTATTACAAGCTGTTTTCCAATTTCTTTTCTTTGTATGGTTTCGGAATACTATTTTTGTTTGTCGCATTGTCCGTTTGTGAATACATTTTATTTGATTCTTTTCATTCATTTCTAATCCTATAGCTTTATTTATAATATTATGTGGTAACCATTGATAAAGATTGCCGTTTCAACAACCAGATCGGGGCGTAAAGGAAAAAATCATAAAACTCTTTGAGAAACAAACTTGTAGTGATTGTTTTGGAGAAGTTGGCTGTGGGCCAATGCGCAAGACATTGAACGTTATACTTATTTAGAAACCTACCTATACCCCTTGAATTTATAAACTATAGATATTGAATAGATATTTTAAAAAAACTGTTATAACATCAATTGTTATCCAATATAGGTTGAAGAAATGTGTTTGAACTTGATTGGACGAATAAATACGTATTTTAATTACGATTAAGTTATATATCAGGAGAATGTGAGCCAGCAGAAGGAATAGAATAAAACTAAAATTAACTAAACAATTTAAGGTAATTACTTATAAATAAATTATATGAAGTTTCAACATTAGATGACGCAACAAAAAAAGATAAGGAATAGAGGCCAACCGCACGTGATTCATAATAATTTATTACCAGGAAAAGGTTCGATGGTGAAAATGGAGGCTCCTCACTGGGAACCGGTAATGAGAAAGTTTTTCATTAATTTATACGAATTATAAGTTCCCAAGTCGTTAATTATAAAGTACAAACTTTAAAGTTTATTCGGTCGTCATGAAGAACATTTCACTTAATTATCCTTGTACGTGGTCTTTAATTTGCAAAGGATTTGTTAGTTTTTTAGTCTTAATTTGCGTTACCATAGTAACTAAGTTTTATCGAGATAATAGGGTTTAAGTTTCCATCGTAGCTAAATTTACAGACTTGAGAAAATAGGTTATAATTTTCCATGATAATAAGGTTTACCGACAGCAAAAATAGATATCAAGTTACCATGGTAACAATATTTGTCCAGTTAAACAGGTTTGTTAGTATTTGAAAGGTGTAAAATAAATCTCAAATAAAGTCCTTTCCGGGAACTCCATAAGCTATAAATTTAAATATTATTTGTAAGCTCCGAGCGTACGTCTGGCAACTAAACCATAATTACAAAGTATGGGTAAATTGATTGTACGGATGAGGACCCAAATCAATAATTATTAGATTTTGAACTATTACAGTGACACATTGATTATAACTACTAAATTCTGCAATTTTTTCTTTACCCTTGTATCAAAACCTGTCAGAAACACATCTCCCCGTCTGTTTAAGTGTTTTTATACTTCGTTAAAAACCACCCCTTAGAGGTCATGTTCTTGTATTTCCCTACAACCCTTTACTTACACAGTTTATTTCATCATCCGTCATTAGATATTCTATTTACGTTGCTTGTTACAGTAAATCCCCAGTGTTTAATCAAGTCGTTTGTGCCTAGAACCCGGGCTAGTCGGTGAGCAAAGTGGGTGTGTATATGTAAATTCAACACTGAACGACGTAATAATAAATATGACACTTCAAAAGATATAAATTGGGCCCATGGTCTCTCTAAAAAATATAAGGTTTAAAGGTCGTCAGGATGAGCCTGACCAATGACACTGAGGTGACAAGTAGCACTTGAAGTGATGTATATGATGAGGTATATCCTAAGACATACCCTCTCTTGTTACCGTTATTTGAGAGAATAAGGCTGTAGATAGTATACAATGCTGCGCTCTTTCCCCTACTGCTCTAGCAGCTCCCACTCGCGTTTACCTGGCTTCATCTCAGGCTACACATGACGACCTGTGCGTCTGGGTACACGATGTTGCTTTCAGTGTTGTTTTACTTTTCCTTTTTTGAACAATCTTTCATACCGTTGTTAAGAAGGATTGAAGTCAACGTCAAATGAAAGAAACCTATGTCATAAGGCCTTATCAAGATCATATGCAGAGTGTAGCGGGATCGCCTCAAGTAGGAAATAATAACTAAATAATCGTCATTAGTACAAGCTTCAAAAAATCCTTACTATTAATAATAACTGAGTTTTTCCATTGCCTGGCCCTCTTGGTGTTCAGCCTCATTTGAGCTACATCCATCTCAGATGGTATTGAATGTTAGTATCCTTACTATATGGACGCATTTAGGACTAAAATCCAAAGATATTTTCAAGGCACAAAGGTGGCTCACACAAAAATCTCCAATATGATCGCTGATTTCTTTTTGAAGTAACATTTTGCATACCGTTTTTCAAGTTTATATCTTATATAAAAAGAAATATACCATCCTAATTTTCCTATTTCTTGCAATATAACCAAATAATTTCAACGAGCATCTATTACTCGTGAAGCAATATATTCCGGATTCATCCTCTTCAAATAAAAATTACTGTGGATTCTATTGGTTTTTCTTAGGCTATTCCTCGTTAATTTATGGAACTCTCTACTACATATCCTTATTTCCAATACAAGGCAATCCAAACCTTCCACTTATCCATTTCAATTCTTCCCCTCTAACCCTTCTTCTTACAAGAGCCTACTCCACCTGTGACAGTTAAGCTTCCAGTATGACCCCAATAGACGTGTGTATGAACTGTGTAGAGAGGTAAGCCTTATTCTTAAAACGTTTGTAATTATAAAACAGAGCTATTTTCAAAATGATTTTAAAAATTTATATTTTCTCTTAGTTAGGCACTTATTTAGAAAAATCAACGCAAAAGAAATTGTATTCTTTTAGCCATATTGTTAAGACCTAGTTGATCTTTAAACATTTTTCGTTAAAACCCTCAATCCTGCTAATTGATCCATTGTGATAAAAATTGTATTAACTGTAATCATATCAAACTGTATAAATTTTTGGTCGTATAATTAAAGTATTTTTTGTGTACATTTATAATTGTTGTTTTTAAGTATAGATTATATATATGTAACATAGGAATTAGGATATTAAATATTGCAGTTATTTTTTACATTTATTTTACACTATTTTTATATCTGGCTTTACATTCTTTAAACATGTTATGAATTTAAGCAAATATGGTACTATTTTAGAATTTACGGCATTGGCATATGATATCCACAAAGAGATTGCTCTTTTTATTTTATATGTTTAAACTAATATCTCTGTTTGTTTTCTGAAGCTGCTGTAATATGTAACAGTTTTGCCTAAAGTAGTAGTAAGGGGGGATATTATAACCCCTTGTTGGATATATTATCTAATGTTTAAATAATAACCATGTTACAAATCGCTTAAATGTTTTCATACTAGAACAAATTGTTAATCAATTATCAAATTGCATCTTCAATTAAGCACGCACGCACACAAACACACATAGACTCACACTCACACAGAAAAAGTCACACACACAAATACAAATACAAACACAAACACACAGACACACACACACACGCACGCACGCACAACAACACACAAACACACACACACACACACACACTCACACACACACACACACACACACACACACACACACACACACACACACAAACAAACACACACACACGCGCACGCAGTCACACAAAAATCTCCACTCCATTATTCATCTTCAGCATTGATCACATCAAGATTATTCCAGAAGGAACTAAAATGCGTTCACGCCAAATTGTGTGTGAATACCCAAATTGTGTGTAATACCCTCCAATTAAAAAAGTTTTTATATTTAAATCAGTGATTAACATGTTAATTGGAAATGGCACGTCGGGTGGCAACATGATATATATATATATATATACAACACACACACCACACACACACACACACACACACACACACACACCACACACACACACACACACACACACACACACACACACACACACACACACACACACACACACACACACACACACACACACACACACACACACACACACACAGACATATATATATACATATATATATATATATACATATATATATATTTATATATATATATATGTGTGTGTGTGTGTGTGTGTGTTGTATATATATATATATATATATATATATATATATATATATATATATTATGTTGCCAACCGACGTGCCATTTCCAATTAACATGTTAATCACTGATTTAAATATAAACTCTTTTATATATAAATATATATATATATATATATATATATATATATATATATATATATACTTATATATATATATATATATATATATATATATATATATATATATATATATATATATACTTGATGGTACATTATGTATATAAGTAAGGGATACAATATAAATATTGTCTCCTACTCCACCAACCACGGAAGTTTTCCGATTAAAATATTGGCGGGTCACCAGATGAATAAGGTTCTTAGGATCTGCCTTAGGATCTATTCTGTTGCCTTATTTTATTCCACTCATCCTTCTTGCAAGACCATATAACAAGTAGATACCTCTTGAGGTCATTCATGGACAGTAGGTCTACTTTTGCTGTGTGATCCGGCATATATCACGTACTGCCCTATAGGATAAACTGTATTATGGACTTAAACGGTTAGCATAGTACGTCACGAAATGGTACCGGGAATTTTGTGCCTTTATTCACAAACAAGGGAACGCCTATCTTTTGTAAGAAATGCTATAGAAGTTGCCCTTTTTTTTAATAATCTTTAGATGGACTTTCTTTAGACATAAATATTTTATGAATATATTTTTTATACATATTTTTTTAATATGTGATAAAGTTTTTGTATATCCATTTTATATTTGTATATTATGAAGATAAACTATGTATATAAATTGTGTCACTGGCATTGTCATAGTGCCATAGAGTTAAAATAATGCTTTTTGTACGACAAACTATGACACAACTCACTAAAGGGTGACAAATATCCTTCTATGTGTGAGGATTCATATGTGTCACAATTACAGGGAGAAATATTACCAGTGGCCCATTTCACACTTCCCTGAATCTCTAACGAAAATAGTAATGTAAACCTAATTTTTGTGCTTGATATGAGCATTGAACATTATTATAACGTTAACATATTATAGTAAATCTAGTCTATATTGTTAAAAATGTAATAAGGTCTTGTTAAAATGAATTAGTATATTAATAAATATAAAAATGTAATGTAGAGCAATAATTTTGTCATATCTAAAAAGTCTATTTTAAGGTTTAATCTGTCGTAGTTATGTTGGTAGCAGTGTATGGAGTTGTGTTAAAATGTGAGCGTAGCCTTTTGTATAAAGTTTGGATACAACTATGTTGTCTTAGGATATCAATTCTGTATATTTCTTTTTTCAGCTTTGCTTATTTTTAAATTAAACTGCTAAAGCTTTTAAATTTGTATAAACCAGTGATAGTTCGAGAGGAATATCTATTTCTTAGTTAACAAACTTGCAACAGATTCCACAAATGCTTTTTTTTTATTAAGTCTGAATGGATTGCTTAAGCTTCTCGCATGAGAATACGATGTGACACGGCCTTATTCAAACTCAACAAGCGAAACAATCGTCACGCCGCGGTTTCGGACTTATTCAACTCCGTATTATCTACCTCGGACACTAACTCTCCTATGACGGTGGAGCTTCCTCCATAACAAAAAATTCCCCCAAAAGTGCTATCATCGCCGAAAAAAGGACTGTAATTGGCTAGACAATTTCAGTCCGCAATTGCAAATCCTTTGGGTGTTAAATTTTAGACGAAATTTTTAAACCCCTGACGTCACCCCTCCTGTACGCTCTGACCCTCCAAGTTCAATTATTCCTCTCGACCACCATATCCAAGAACTCCTGTCTCGTACAGTCGACTCAAAACAGATTTCCCTTCAAAAAAACATATATACGCAGTCAGCGTCGCTTATTACAGAACATATCTCCGGTGGTCAAACGTCAACTCAATCGCCAGATTCTGTTGGTGTAAGAACTCCTGGAAGGTCACTCAAAAAAAGAGACGTAGTTACTCACTCCATGACAAAACAGACCTAGTATTCTCTTCCGCAGAGGCCGAGATCTTTGCTGATTCTTTGGTAAACACAGTTTTCGCCACACCATTGGACCGCATTCACTGCCTTTGTTGATGAGAACCTCCGGGAATACTTCAGCCAGACTCTAGAGCCGGAAGCACACCCTTTCACCCTGCTTGACTTCACTGGAGAAATCAAGAAGCTACGACCCAAAATACATCTAGGTCTGGACACCATCACATCCACTGCCCTTAAACACTCACCATCCATCCTCAACAACTACATCCTAGATATACCTTCAACTGCGTCACCCGCCTATATCACTTCCCCGCCTGCTGGTAATCAAAGCAAAATCATCCTTCTTCCATAACCTCTTAAACCTCCAAACCTCCCTGAAAACAATCGACCAATCTCCCTCCTACCCACATAATCCAATGTTTCTTATGCCTCCTCTGAACTTGCATCTTTCCTCTTCTAGATGGTGTCACACCTCGGATAAATTTTGTTCAGGAGAGGTTCCTTTACTCTACAACCACTGCTACGAGTGTCGAACATTGTAGTGGAAGCGTTCAACAAGAAGCAATTCAAAACAGTAGTATTCATTGATGTCAGCGAGCCTTCGACCGAGTATAGCATCCAGGTCTACATTACAAATTGGCCACCAATCCTATAACCAGAGTCACCGTTTTTTTTCTCCGCTCCTACCTGTCTAACAGAAACTTCATCGTATTTGTCGGAAATTGCCTCTCCCCATTCCGTCCTATCTCTGCGGGTGTCCCGCAGGATTCCTACCTACACCGTCTCTTTTTATACCAACTACACCCCTTTCTTCCAAATGTCTCCCTTTCCCTCTACTTGAATGTAGCCATTTACATGTCAAGCTGTTGGAGAATATCCAAAACCACAAAGATCATCCATATGCATCTGAACTCTCTGTCACTGTGGCTCAAGAAAGAGAGGACAGTGGTGAAGTCTGAAAAATCAGAAGCCATCTACTTCACCGGGAAGCAACTACCGCAAACGGAATCCACTACCTGGAGGACTTCTGTTAAATACCTTGTCATCATCAAAGTCAAGCGCCTGTCCTTCTCCTCACAAGCTTCCTCAGCCCATCAAGGGTAGGACTATTCGTGTCAAGCTCTACACTCTCATCTGTCACAGAAGTACCATCCCTCTCAAAATCAAACATCAAATTTACCAAGTGCTCCTGTGTACACCGTCCTCACCTACGCAGTTCCTGTCTAGTGTTCTCTATCACTTTGCTCCAACACGTCTCGGAAAAAACTTGCGTCTTTCCAATCCACATTCCTCAGACTCCTCTCCAACTCTCCTTGGTTCCTATCAATGTGATCATAAGTAACTCCCCTACCCCTCCGTCGCTTGCTGTTTTTGTCAGATCCCAACCTGCAATGTTCTTCGGTAGTGCGGAAAGCTCGTACTACCCGGTCTCTCAGGGATCTTGCAAACTCTGTAAGACAACCTCCTACTTTCCGTCCTCGTCTCAAAGTCTTTCTCGATCCACCATGACACTTCTGCAACCCCCACCTCAACGCCCAGCCTTCTCCCTCTTGCCTCTTAGAATAGGTACTAGTGTTAAGATTATGTCTTAAGGCTTCGACCTTTTGTAATAGTTTTTAGGTTCACATTTTGTATTGTTAACGTCAACTCTTCATGTATCGTAGCTTCATGTATCGTTAGTTTAAGTTAAGCTAAGCATATCCGTAAGTTGTACCACTTACCTACCTAAGGTAAGTTTATTCTTAAGTTCTTCTTTATTAATGTAGCCTTAAGTAATATTTTCACACATTTCTTACACTATGTTATGTCATTCAACAACATTACTATACATATGTAATGATGCATGTATAGCCAAAATGTCACCCAAAAAAAGGAGAGAGTCAGTCCGCCAATCTAAATAAACATAGTTTCCCAGTATAAAAACCTTTTTACCGTCCCACAAAGAAAACTACCTGCTTTGTAAATACCCTTCCCCCACACTCCTACCTGGAGACATTGTCTGTTACAGACGCGCAATAACCTCGGGTACCACCAACCCTCTCCTTCTCTGGAGACTGTTGTCCTATTAGGGTTATATTTCAGATTTTGTGTATCACTTATGATGTTGAAGATGATTTTGACAATGAATCGCGTTTTATAGAATAAAGATTTATCCTAAAAACTTTGATCCTCGTAGCTAATTGTATATTTTTGATATAACAATAAATGATAATCGTAATATTTAAAAACCGTAAATCTATTGTCATCCTTTGCTATGAAGCATGGTAAGAGCTCAGCAAGCGATAACATAAATAAAACAATAACTTGTCATTTTCTAAAGCACATTTATTTAACTAAATACGCAGTGTATTGCAAACATTCGACAGTTGAATTACTCTTCCACAATGTTATATATTGCCTGGGTTGGTTTCATTTTCTAATTAAACTTGATTGTTGCCATGCCAACGCTGGGTGATGTATTGCTACAATTTTATTTAAAAATTTGTATTTATTCAGTTTGGATTACAAATCTGTGGCCATTGTTTTTGACAAAAGGTTCCAGGATACGGAACACTTACCTTCCTCTATATTCTTTATTTTATTTTATTTTATATATATTAAAATATTTTAGACGGAAGACTAGTATTGGGTCTGTCCAAGTAAATATGTACACGATGAATTATATAAAAAGGAATAAAAGGCTTTTTTAACTCTGTGATGGGAAAGAAGTAATCTGTTTCTTATACGAGTGTCAAGAAAGTAGGCGTTAGAAGATGTATAAACACTCTCAGAACGTTGTTTAGACGTTTAGAAAAAAAAAACCAACAGGTAAAAATACCTAAAAGATCGCCTAAAAGATGAATAGCAGTTGTTTAATGATGAACGAGAATAGGTTATTGAAACCACTCCAACATATAAATATATGTTACACCTTAAGGCCTGACATCCTGGAGCAGACACATTCGCTACATCCTTCACAGAGAGTCGTCTATTCAATTTGGGAAAAACAACAAAATTTAAAAACATAACTATACACACCGCCTCTGCTATCAATACTGTCTGCGTTTATGTACTTTTATTTTTATTGTAAGTAATTTAAACTAAACTCTTTCGTTTTTCACAAAGAATTGATTTTCTGGTCCCAATTTCAGATGCGTTACCTAGCATGAGGATTATGTTACGGGAATAAATACCTGTACATATATTTACTATTACGAAACTTTATTGCTATACGCGTTTCCATAATTTATGTTGTGTTCATCTATAATACTACCACATAATCACAGTTGCGTAATAGCAGCTGTTGCAGTTGCCAGTTTTACAACAGTTGCAGCGATTATGATGTAGACTCACTGGTAACAACATAAGTCATTGACATGTGTATCAGAATAAATGATTTCTTACTGCGGGTTTGTGACAAGTTATCTCAACTTAACTTTTAACCAGCTAAATTATTACTCTCATTTTTTACGTGTTTTCCTTACTCAGAAACTATTCAGAGAAACTCCTTCTCTAGACCAAAGGTAGAAGGTATAAAGGCGGTGACTATAATGTTTATAGAGACATAATAAACTTTGCACAATAAACTTCATCGGAGGAGGAATGATCTGTTTTAAAAATTATTTAATATGACTGAGTATTGTTTCGTAAAATTTAGTCTTTACATCTGACTGTTGTACTGTGTCAATCATTAGGGGTGAGTTTTGTTCCATTTCTCCACCCCCCCCCTCAGGCTAATTTATAATCCTCCAGAGTTTAATACACACCATCCCTTTTCCTTCATACCGCCTGTTTCAACGCTTTCCCTTCCCACTCACCCCTTTAGCACATCAGCAGCAAGGGAAAAATTATATTCTTCTGTGTTTCTTTGTACTGTTTATTAAAACTGCTTCTCACCTACAACTATACTTATATTGTTACATAAATTCCAACAGATTTTAGTTTATTTTCAGTTATTTTTTTATTTAGAAAACGTTTTAGAAATAAATGTAGTTTAACATTTATTACAGTCATGCCGGGAATTTCTCTGAAATAAATGTGTTTCCAAAAGGTAATTCTCTGCCTTGTCACAGCTATTCAACACATCTGTTCCTTAACTTATGCAAACAGAAATATTTAAAGGTGTGTTGTTAGTATAAAAGCGTCACGCGAGTGTATCAAGGCAGGATCAAACGTGGCGCTCGGAGTTAAAGACTGGTATACACAATATACATGCTTTAAAGTTTAGACACAATGATTATGTCGTTAAAATTTAAAAAATCGTATCATGAATCAAGGGAAAACATGAATACATATCTCAATATAATTATTATTTCATATCTCAACATTATTTCATTTCCCAATTTTGTACCAATATTTTTAAAGTTTAGTGTAAAAACAATACAATGAAGGACACACCTACTGTTAAATATTTTGCCATATAACGGCAACATTGATTTCCGGAGGACCTTAAATAATTAAATGAATGAAATTGACGTTTTGTACATACCTCACTGGGCGAAGTACCACCACTTGTCGGACAGTTATTCGGGTGCACCCTTTCCCGCACTTATCAATTACCTGTTGAACTTAAAGAAATCACTTATATTCAAAATGTCACTATTAATGTTAAGAGTACCTTCGCCACACGACAGGAGAAACAAAGAGAGAGAAATGGTCTAAACCGGGCCTCGTTTAGAACACACAAAAGCTACGTCACGTCGAGAGTGACGGGAGAGATGTCGTTTAACCGACGATTCGAAAGGAACTGGGGCGTACCGAACCTTGTAAGAGACAAAGGTTGGCCGATAAGGAGTCCCTCTCTGAAGCATTTACACTGTCTTTTAAATTATCTTTAATTTAAAGAAAAGTACGTAACACCTACATATATGTTGAGTATAATAAGTTATATATCGAGTCGCTATTTGTAGACAATCTATGCGATTAGGAGTAGTGCCTCGATTACCCGCGATTAATCGAGATTCAGTTGATCGAGGTAGCTAAACAAATATTCAGTATAATCCCCGAGACATAGGAAGAGACTTGAGGTAAGCAAGAGGAAAAATCAGACAGGTGTCAATTCCTTTCACCCATTAGGCACATTAGTGAACAAGCACAGTGATGAACAAACCCAAGTGGTTGTGGCGGAATAATACTTATAGAAGCGATGTTTATATCTGAGCATTAACTCAGCTCTCCCAAACCTATATATCAAGTAGGTCACTGCGCATCGAATGGCCATGTACCTTCTGTATCTCGCGACTTATACCTATTTACAATTTTGGAAGCGAGGCTTATAATAATTTTATATTGGTCTTTTTATTTACGTCCTTTTTTCCTTCGATAATAGAGTGCATGTCTATTCTTAGTTCTTTCACGCCATTTTCGTTCATACCACAAGTTTAGTGCACATTTCTTACTCGATTGTTGAGAGTCCTAGCTATTGTACCTACCAACTAACCGAAGATCCGTTGGTTCACATTTCCTCGAATAATCGAGGCCTGTCATTTTTGCGGTATGGCTAATAATAAAACCTATGACAAATAACCTTATCAATGCGATAAACATGTAGAGAGAGAGAAAGAGAAAGAGAGAGAGAGAGAGAGAGAGAGAGAGAGAGAGACAGAGACCGACATACAGAGATGCGAACGTTATGCAATGTTTATTTTATGATTTCTTCTTTAACCAGTCTTAAATATACACAAATATTTAATTATTTATATTTTGACCCACACTTATATAATCCTGAGCAGCACTTGCACCGTATAATTACAATAAACTTGGCAATTTTGTAAAAGGGAACGTGTAGTCGTAAATCTCAACCTCCTCTACTGCTGCTACTCCTTCACATTATTAATTCACACATCATTTACTTGCAAGACAAATAAGGCTCAGAACTCCATTCAAGTCTCACGGAATTTTCTTTTTAATTTCCTAAAAACATTCATTGTATAATTTTAAATTATTTGTATTATATACGAGAAGAATGGAAGCAGTACTCTTAATAAAACCTCTTTATTTAAATCCTAATTTTTTCTAGATTGCAAGATAATAATATTCAGAGGTAATTATTACATGAATAACTGCTTGGTGATAGGGTTTAAATAATACTGTTTTGTGGTTAATAGGTTTTATTTATTTAGAATAGAAAATTACGTCACAGTTGCTCTAAGTGCTTATAATCTTATAACTTTAATTGTTAGCCTTTTTTAAAGATATTGTTTGTACGTACTTATGGTATATACAAACGTACGTAGTGTATTACTATACTATAACCTTATATCTATAATTATAAGCCATTCCAAATCCTTGATTTTTCATTTAAGTAATAATTATTGCAATGTTTTGTACATTGATGCAGAGAAATAATTTTTAGGATTCAAATATACGTTTTAAATACTGAAAATTACTTTTAACGAAATACTAAGAGTATTACTATAATAAAGGCATAAAGTTTGTTACAATCACTAACGCGGCCCGACAAGTGCCTGATGAAACAGGTGTTTGTAAACTATCTCACTTGTGAAATGATTCGCTTTAAAGATATTGTTAAAGATATTAAAGATATCACTTCCTTTTTAGATATTGTTTTTATATGCTTATGTTATATACAAACGTACGCATTGTAGTAATAATCCATAACCTTATATCTATAATTATAAGCCATGCCACATCATAGATTTGTTGTGAATTTATGTAATAATTATTGCAGTATTTTGTATATTGATCCAGAGAAATGATTTTTGGATTCAAATATACGTTTTAAATACTGAAAATAACTTTTAACGAAAGTCTAAAAATATGACTATGATGAAGGCTTTAAATTGGTTACAATTACTACCGCGGCCCGACAAGGGACTTGCTAAAACAGGTGTTTGTAAACTGCCTCAGTTATAATAAGTCGTTCTCTTGACTATTCGTGAATTGATTCGCTTTAAAGATCCCTTCGGGCGTTTTCAATGCGAAACTTCCCTTTATTGCGGTTCTTTGACAGCGGAAGAATTATCTCCCATTCAGAGAAGAATAAATCAGAAAAGTTTATGAAAATAAATCCGTTTGAAAATATAATAAGATATTTGAATTGACTTACTGCTGGATTGGCGACGTTCCCTTCGCGCCAGTAAACCTTTCACTTGGTAGAATTATAGGCGGGTGAGTTTATCAAGTGGGCAGTACAATGCCTTATACTTTAATTTGTCCGCTCATAACAGGTTGAGTTCGACGTAAATAAATGTTTCGCTAGAAAGGCTTACTGTGCACAGATGCTTGAAACGGTACCAATTGTAAAAATTATCCAAAAAAAACTGTACTATACTTTGAAATAATCTAGATGTATTGAACTTTCGTACAATATGTATTTTTATATACTTCAGTCTACTCAGAAATATTACATTTCTTGTAAGAAGAACAAAAGCTGTATCACGTCATGCATAAATTATCTCTAATATATTTGAGGAAGTTCTCACTTATTTTAGAAACAACTACATATATCACTACCAAGTCTAGCAACAAGAAATCAGTGTAAAAATTCATTTATTGTTTCGTTTTTTTTAATAAGTAACGAAAACCGGCCCATTTACTCTGCCATACCCAACGTCACGTATTTAGCGATAACTTGGAGTGGTTCCCACATTAGTTCTAATTCAGACTTGAAACTAGTCCCCATAGTACTCGATCACTATATAGAGTCGGACTCGTAGGTGTTTGTTTTACATGCTGATTTTAGTTTTGTTCACATTAAGTTGGTAACAAAGAGTCCTTTGGTACGATGTCGTTTGTTACTAAGTCGTAAGAACTGAGGTAACTCATGAAACCCCATCCTAGGGCCGTAGAGGGCTCTACCCTGCCATCCACCAACAGCTAATCTGAAAGGAGTGGGATGTAAACATGAACGTTGTATGGGACAAATTGGAAGATCTATATAAGGTGGCGGCAGTGAAAACTAATTTTCATTTATTAAGTATCTTAAAATAATATTCATATTAAAATATGTTTACAAAATTTCATAACATTTGGTTTAATATCATTTATCGGGGGATTGCCCACCGATATCATAGGCAGTGAGAAAGCTAAATATAAAAAATATTCCGTCCTAAGCAAATAGAGCGGATTAAAAATAAACAAATGATATTAATTAGGTTTTTTGTTCGATTTTATAATTTTTTATTACTTTTTAGATCAATCACTCAAAAAAGTGCAAATGAAATACAACTTATTTAGGAGAGAATCACTTTATGAAATTTGTAGAGGAAACTGATTTTATAGAATTGCATGCCCCATGGTCTTTAGAGGGGAAGAATTGGAACAGCTGCAGAATGGGTTCGGCAGCATATACATATAGTAGTCAGGGGTCGGTTTAATCGTTCCATATGTAAACCCAAACCCTAGAGTTTGGTCGGGAATCAGTGGTGATGTGTTGAAGGTGGAACACCGCCAGGGTTGGGTGTTAAGGTGGACCTTACAAAAACCGTTTCAAATTGGATCTAACTGTATAAAAAATGGATAGCTCTTGTACACTAAGCTACCATAGGAAATTACTTCAGTTAAAACGCTTTAATTATAACTGCATTGAAATTATTGACTAAAGTGAAAGGACACTTTCTCATACGGTAGAATACACAATTTTTATTATGAATTTTCAGATCATCGAATTTACTTTACCATAACCAACTAAGTACGATCTAGATGTATTCTGGATACTGTTAAGCAACACATTTTTAATAGAAGGGTTTAACATTTAGGGTTTAACTCTAAATTTTGGTTTGAAAGGGTTATATTTTAACAGACAAGATTGAGTGTTAGATTGAGCAAAGTTTTACGCTTCTTTACATTCCGATAGTAAGTAAACTAAAATAGTAAAATCTTAATTAAATTTTTAATTTAAAATAGAATAAACAAATAGCATGGTTTCTTAACATTAGTGAGAAACAACATAAAAGGTAATTTAAGTTCAAATAAGATGCATATTGTGCTATGCAAATTTAAATTAATAAATTTTAAAATTAAAAAATAAATAATTTTTTAACTAACTTGCAAACAGAGTATTTTCTTTTAAACAAGTTTCTTACACTCTCCTACAATCGATATGGTCATTTCGCCGATTAGATGTCTTTCAAATGAACTCCTTCCCCGGGATGAGTCACCCGTTAAGGGTAAAATCCTCAGCAAGTTAGGTTTTTTCTTTTTTAATTCCAGTGACTGGTTCTCTGGCAGATTTTGGCGAGCACTGCACAGCGTTTGTGGCTATTGCTGCGAGCGGCTCGTTTCAAATTTCTTGCTCTGCAATGGGCTTGTGGTGGCCAGCCTTGCGCAGTTGAGCTGGTCAACGGTAGGGTTGACGGAGGTTGGGGGTGAGCGTTAAGGCTGGTGGGCCCGTTGCAACACACATGTTGATAAGCTTGTACTTGCGTGCGCTAGCGAATGCTTTTGTTTATATTACGTAGTTATAAGCGAAAAAATGTCACATCCTTTTTTGTAAAACATCATTAGATTAATACTTTTACAGAGGACGGGCTGTTTGTATAATACTATTGTTCATGAATATACTTCGCTGAACAATACGTTCACCTCTATTTAATGCGCTTTTAGTTTAGACAATGTGTATTAACATCAGTTGCAAGTAAGAATAGGTTTGCGCCATGACAATGTTCGACCGTGTATTGTACTGGGTGTGTCAGACAAGAGACGGATGCTCACAATGAAGCCACGGATCCTATTATTGGAATGTTTTCTTTTGTTAAGCGCCTTATAGGGTCGAACAAATATAAAACCTTATTTTCTGTTACTTTTCTCTTGTACAATCAGATAAATATCAATATGTTTCCTTGTTAGAAATAGATCTTTTTTAAATGCCTATAGCAATGAGTATCTAAGAGAAGAACCTTAAGGAGGACATAATCCAGGATTGTGTAACTACCAAGTGCTATTTGCTATTCATTAAATTATTATTTCTTTAAAGTTTACTTAATAAATAACGGCCTATTTTTATGATTTAGGGGGCTGTCTCAGCGGCGTATTGTATCTGACAGTTAGTACAAGCAAGACATGTATCTATTGTAAACAACCTAGTGCTAACAACAAAAAGTTAGCATGTCCTAAAGATTTAGATGAACTTGAACAACTTGAAACACTTTTATCACTTAGATGGTCTGTACTGTAATGCGATTTATCCGTTTCAACTGAGCATGTCTGGGAGAGAATGAGACAAACGTTTACGGCCAACTTTCGGATTTTCGATTTTCTCTGGCAGTCAATATAACATTGATATATGTAGACGTCTAAATGGCAATCAATAAGAGCTTTAATGCCTGTCAAGGAGACAATACGAACAAAAAGATTCTCCAACTTCCAACTTAATTACCCCTCTGGTGGACAATACGAAAACGAGATTTTTTAAAAAAAAATTAGATCCTGGTAATATCGAACCCGTTCGATGGTAAAAATATTCCAATGATATTAAGAATGGGTTCGGTCAAAGTGGCCCGATGGTTAGTACACAGGTAAAGGCCGAAAATCCTGAAGGGTTACCTAAGCACCCCTCAGCATCCCTCCCTACACTCACTGCCAGAAGCCAGCTCTTATTTCGAAACACACGGTTTGCGTAACTAGTGACCAGAAACGTTTACGATGTTTTATATGTTGAGTGAGTAATAACCTAACCTTACCTAACCTAACCTTACCTAACCTAACCTAACATTACCTAGCCTAACCTAACCTAACAAAAATGTCTATAGTTTCTGCATGTGTCTTTCCATCGGAGCAATTAGATCTGGCCCCTACGTGAACCATCATACCAGTTCGACCTCCATTCTTGGGTGATTAACAGAGTTTGGACAAATCCGACTTCACCAACTAGATTCATACACCCCCATCCCCCCCCCCCCCAGTGAAAGATCTTATAGAGTACCAACTTTGTTTGCGACCCGTTCCCCCCTTTGTTTTAGTTAATGTATTTCTTATTTTAATGTTAGTACGGCCAAGAAACTTATAGACTGCCAATAAGTCGAATCTCTAGTGACCTGGTTTTCATATTATTATTACCAGTAGTCTTGTTACAGCACTCAATTTGTATTTGGTTGTAGGAATTTTGCTAACCCCAAAGGCTGACCACCTAAGCTGCCTTTAAACTTTGAACTAATTATAGTCCGTCCCTGCCTTTATGTTAAGCTCCCCATCGATAGAAGGCTTTACTGACCTTCATCCTTGTTTGTAGTTTCAAGATTATTGTTCAGAGTACAAGGCCTTCCTAAATCCACAAGATCCTTCTAACAATGCTCCTCTCATTTAAACATAACTATTTGTAACCAACTATTTGCTCTAGTCACCTGTTCCGGCTGGGAGAACATTACGCATGATGTGGTGTCGAAATGCAGACAGACAGCTGTTTTTAGTTTGTCGTTTCATCTAATGCGAAGTGATTAAGTAAGCGTTACTCGGTGTTTTAACTTAACCGAAAAATGTCTGAACCTTACTGTCTGCAAATCTTTTAAATTATGATTTATCTTCATACTTTCAACTTTTCATATTAGGACGATGGAATTGTATCGCACTGCAAATGGTATCCTTTTAAAACTTGAGCATAATGTATGAATTGAAAAGAAAACCTGTTAGAGAAAGAAAATATTTTAGAAATATATATGTTGTCTAGATAGAAATATATATGTTCTCTAGAATATCTATATATTTATATCTATATATCTAGAATATTTTAATCTATATTTCATAATAGGTTTTCTGTTCAGTAATATTTACTAAATTTTAAAATAACTACCTTCAGTGATATACACGGGTATTATCGTCTTATTCCCAACAGCTTGCATGCGTTCGTTGTTTCCCTTTTCACGTTTTCCTCTGCTAAGTCGTATTTGCCATAATCAAACATTTTGTACAGTGCACATTCAATAGCACTTACTTTAATAATATTTTCTGTCCCTTGGTCTGTAAAATGAATTGGTTCAATTATCCAAATCTCAAACATAAAAACAGTGACGCATTTCGTTATAAAATACGCCATCTTTACGCCACTATTTAAGACACGTTTTTTGACAAATTCAAATTAAAACGTTAAGGTGACAAAATGTAAATGCATAAAAATTTAAATTATTTTTTGTTACTGTTTATTATACTGACCTTGTAAAACTAGGCGTTATGAATCGAGTCACAGAGATCAAAATACAAGGAATACAACATGTTTGTTTTGAAAATGTCACATTGTTTAGAAACAAGTTTTCACTAAATAACTGTACATCTTTTTAAGACAATATATAAAAGTGTGCATAAAAAAAATTCCAAACACGAAATACATTCCTGAAAATGGGATTGAAATAAGTTATTGTCTACTAGAAAACGATCGGTGAGTTACACTCGGGGGAATGTTTATATTAAAAATTCTCTATACACACTTCAATTTGTCATCGAGGAAACGGACGAGAAATGCTCAGTCCTCACGTCAGGGATCTAATCGCCTCCTCACATGATTTAATTATGTTTTTAGACTGGAGTCAAACGTCACACATGACATTCCCAATAACTGTTAAAGCGAATACAATATTGGTGTTACGTTTTGATAACTGGCAAGCTTTAGTTTTTCCTTTAAAAATATGAAAAAGAAAGTATTTTTAATTAAAATGGTATAAATAATCTCTTACAGATAGGATGAAACATTTAGCCCTGCTTAGTATAAATAAAAGAACAATAGTAAAACGTCAGTCGCTATAGTAACACTGGAGAAAGGAAGCAGTACAAACGGGAAATTATAGTTCAATAATTCTTTACTAGGTGTCTCTTTTTAAATCTCTGACCTAAGTTCCTGGTGACGCAGGGGCACATTTCCAGGGCTACATCTTAAGGGCCATCAGAAGTAATACATTTTTGTTGCATGCTTTTTCAGTTTCGAGTAGGTAGCAGTACAAGGGGTGCTTTTTATTCCTGTCATAGCCTTACTAACAATTTATTTGTGATGTAATACCCCTCCACAGCACAATTTCCCTTAGCATAGGTATACCTTAGCCCCCAGGGTTCCTTTATGATCTGTCGCGAGATTTCTTGCTAGGATTTTTCATCCCGTTGTTAGTGCGATATTTGCCATACTATTTCATTTCACTAACTCCTGATTCTCCTTAGAGAAAGCTTAACAACTTGGCACATGGGCAATCAATCATGGTAAGGATACTATCAGCATGCGCATGTTAGACGGAGGCAGTTGGCTGGAGGTTCGATGTTATGCGGGTTGGGCAGATTCTGGTTGTCAAGTGGTGGTACAAAAACAGTCAATAAATAAACTTAAGCTTTTTATTGTAATTTAAAACTTAATAATATATTTATGTCTTGCGAAGTACGGTTATCAGCCCAGTGCCTAAATTTGAGCTAAAAGTAAGTTATTTTAGCCAAAATAAAAAATTATATCTAAAGGCCTTATTCTAAAAATAACCTAGTACTAAATATTAAAGTAAAATAAAACCTAAAAATACAGTAATAGAAGAACAAAAAGTTATGATAAAAACAAGTAATACATTTTTTCTCAAAGTTAATTCCTACTCAAATCAACAGAGAATATTTTTAATATATTTTTTTTTTAAATTTTAATTCATATATAAATATGTACATACATATGTCAAAAATAACAAATTTAAGTGGCAAGATCAAAAAACGTATTACAAGCTGTTTTCCAATTTCTTTTGTTTGTATCGTTTCGGAATACTATTTTTGTTTTGACCCCTTGAATTTATAAACTATAGATATTGAATAGATATTTTAAAAAAAACTGTTATAATATCAATTGTTATCCAATATAGGTTGAAGAAATGTATTTGACCTTCATTGGATGAATAAATACGTATTTTAATTACGATTAAGATATATATCAGAAGAATGTGAGCCAGCAGAAGGAATAGAATAAAACTAAAATTAACTAAATAATTTAAGGTAATTACTTATAAATAAATTATATGAAGTTTCAACATTAGACGACGCAACAAAAAAAGAGAAATAGAGAGCCAACCGGACGTGCCTCATAATAATTTATTACCAGGAAAAGGTACGATGGAGAAAATGGAGGCTCCTCACTGGGAACTGCTAATGAGAAAGTTTTTCATTAATTTATACGAATTATAAGTTCCCAAGTCTTTAATTATAAAGTTCAAACTTTAAAGTTTATTCGGTCGTCATGAAGAACATTTCACTTAATTATCCTTGTACGTGGTCTTGAAATTGCAAAGGATTTGTTAGTATTTTAGTAATAATTTGCGTTACCATAGTAACTAAGATTTATCGAGACAGTAGGGTTCAAGTTTCCATCGTAGCTAAATTTACAGACTTGAGAAAATAGGTTATAATTTTCCATGATAATAATATTTACCGACAACAAAAGTAGATATAAAATTACCATGGTAACAATATTTGTCCAGTGAAACAGATTTGTTAGTATTTGAAAGGTGTAAAATAAATCTCAAATAAAGACCTTTCCGGGAACTCCATAAGCTATAAATTTAAATATTATTTGTAATCTCCGAGCGTACGTCTGGCAACTAATCCATAATTACAAAGTATGGGTAAATTGATTGTACGGATGAGGACCCAAATCAATAATTATTAGATTTTGAACTATTATAGTGACACATTAATTATAACTACTAAAATCTGCAATCTCTTCTTTACCCTTGTACCAAAACATGTCAGAAACACATCTTCCCTTCTGTTTAAGTGTTTGTACACTTTGTTACGCTTTACCACCCCTCAGAGGTCATGTTCTTGTATTTCTCTACATCCATCTACTTACACAGTTTATTTCATCATCCATCATTAGAAATTCTATTTACGTTGCTTGTTACAGTAAATCCCCAGTGTTTAATCAAGTCGTTTGTGCCTAGAACCCGGGCTAGTCTGTGAGCAAAGTGGGTGTGTATATGTAAATTCAACACGAAACGACGAACTAATAAATATGACACTTCAAAGGATATAAATTGGGCTCATATTCTCTCTAAAGAATATAAGTCTTAAAAGTTGCCAGGATCAGCCTAACCAATGACACTGAGGTGACAAGTAGCACTTTAAGTGATGTATATGATGAGGTATATCCTAAGACATACTCTATCTTTTTACCGTTCTTTGAGAGAATATTGTGGGTTTTATAAAAATTATTGTGGATTTTATTCATTTCCTTAGGCTATTCCTCGTTAATTTATGGAACTCTTTACTACATCTTCCTTATTTCCAATACAATGCAATCCAAACCTTCCACTTATCCATTTCAATTTTCCCCTCTAACCGTTCTTCTTACAAGAACCTACTACACCTGTGACAGTTAAGCTTCCAGTATGACCCCAATAGACGTGTGTATGATCTGTGTAGAGAGGTAAGCTTTTTTCTAAAAACGTTTGTAATTACAAAACAAAGCTATTTTCAAAATGATTTTAAAAATTTATATTTTCACTTAGTTAGGCACTTATTTAGAAAAATTAACGCAAAAGAAATTGTATTCTTTTAGCCATATTGTTAAGACCTAGTTGATCTTTAAACATTTTTAGTTAAAAACCTCAATCCTGCTAATTGATCCATTGTGATAAAAATTGTAATATTAAAATATATTTTGTGTACATTCATAATTGTAGTTTTTAAGTATATATATATGTAACATAAATTTTTAGATATATTCTTAAGGAATTAGGATAGTAATTTTGCAGTTATTTTTTACATTTATTAGTTAATTGACCTGCAAAGTCGAGAATTAATTGAATTTAAGAATGGTGCATTCAATAAATAATTTTACCAACAAATTTTAAATTTAAATAAATCGGGTTTAATGCACAAAATTACACAAAATACAAAGAAAAGAAAATACATTTGAATCGTTTACACTTTTTTTATATCTGGATTTACATTCTTTTAACATGCCATGAATTTAAGCAGATATGGTACTATTTTAGAATTTACGGCATTGGCATATGATATCCACAAAGAGATTGCTTTTTTTTATTTTATATGTTTAAACTAATATCTCTGTTTGTTTTTGAAGCTGCTGTAATATGTAACATTTTTGCCTAAAGTAGTAGTAAGGGGGGAAATTATAACCCCTTGTTGGATATATTATCTAATGTTTAATTAATAACCTTGTTACAAATCGCTAAAATGTTTTCATACTAGAACAAATGTTTAATCAATTATCAATTTGCATCTTCAATTAACCACGCACGCATACAAACACACATAGACTCACACTCACACAGAAAAAGTCACACACACAAACACAAACACACACACACAGACACACAAACATACATACACCCACACACATACACATGTGTTATTAATAGATAGTTCATTCAAAAATTTCTTTTTCTGTAATACTTACGAAATTGAAAGGTGGTTTCACACAAACACACACACACACACACCCACACACACACACACACACACACACACACACACACACACACACACACACACACACACACACACACACACACATACACACACACACACAGACACAAAAAAACACATACACCCACACACACACACACACACACACACACACACACACACACACACACACACACACACACACACACACATACACACACACACACACACACACACACACTCACACAAACATTTCAACTCTATTATTCACCTTCATCATTGGTCACATTAAGATTATTCCAGATGGAACTAAAATGCATTCACGGAAAATTGTGTGAATACCCAAATTGTGTGTAATACCTTCCAATTAAAAATGTGTTTATATTTAAATCAGTGATTAACATGTTAATTGGAAACGGCGCGTCGTGTGGCAACAGACACACACACACACACACACACACATACACACACACACACACACACACACACACACACACACACACACACACACACACACACATATATATATATATATATATATATAAATATATATATATATATATATATATATATATAATAAAAAGTAAAAAATAAAATATAATAATAGATTCATTAAAAGTATTCTTGTATTTTTTTAATTTAATATATATATACACTTGATGGTAAATTATATATATATATATATAAGGAAGGGATTCCCCCATGCACCGTTGGCCCACGGAGGTTTTCTGATTAAAATAGAGGTGGGTCACCAGATGAAAAAGGTTGGAACCACTGCCTTAGGATCTATTCTGTTGCTTTATTTTATTCCGATCATCCTTGTTGCAAGACTATAGAAGAAGTAGATACCTCTTTATGTCATTCATGTACGGTAGGTCTACTTTTGCTATGCGATCCTGCATATATCACGTAATGCCCTATAGGATCAATTGTATCATGGACTTAAATTGTCAGCACAGTACGTCACGAAATGGTACCGGGGAATTTTGTGCCCCTACTATAAACCTGCCTTTATTCACAAACAAGGGAACGACTATCCTTTGTAGGAAATGCTTTAGAAGTTGCCCTTTTTTTAATAATCTTTAGATGGACTTTCTTTAGACATAAATATCTTATGAATATATTTTTGACATATTTTTTAATATTTTTTTAGTTTGTTATAAAGTTATTGTATATCTATTTTATATTTGTATATTATGAAGATAAACTATGTTATTAAATTGTGTCACTGGCAATGTCACAGTGCCATAGAGGTAAAATAATGCTTTTTGTACGACAAACTATGACACAACTCACTAAAGGGTGACAAATATCCTTCTATGTGTGAGGATCCATATGTGTCACAATTACAGGGAGAAATATTATCAGTGGCCCGTTGCACACTTCCCTGAATCTCTAACAAAAAATAGAAGTGTAAACCTAATTTTTGTGATTGATATGAGTCTTGAACATTATTATAACGTTAACATACTATAGTAAATCTAGTCTATATTGTTAAAAATGTAATAAGGTCTTGTTAAAATGAATTAGTATATTAATAAAAAAAAAATGTAATGAGACTTGAACATTATTATAACGTTAACATATTATAGTAAATCTAGTCTATATTGTTAAAAATGTAATAACGTCTTGTTAAAATGAATTAGTATATTAATAAAAAAAAAATGTAATGAGACTTGAACATTATTATAACGTTAACATACTATAGTAAATCTAGTCTATATTGTTAAAAATGTAATAACGTCTTGTTAAAATGAATTAGTATATTAATAAAAAAAAAAATGTAATGAGACTTGAACATTATTATAACGTTAACATATTATAGTAAATCTAGTCTATATAGTTAAAAAATAATCAGGTTGTAACGCTTCGCCCTTTTTACCTGGTTAATTAATACTTTATTTAAAAATGTTATTTTGCTTATTACCAAAATATTTAATTTTACTTACAAGACTCTAGTTCTAACGTCACAGCTCAGGAATAAACTGTCTGTCTATGACAGTCTTCCTATTTCGGAGGTAGAACTAGGTTTCTTGTGGAATAAGAATTGAAAGTTTTAATATACAAAGTGGAACAATTTATTAATTAACGACAAATTATAGCGGTAAATTACTTACATAAAATTACTGCTTACTATTTTATATATATATTAATTACTTGTTAACTTGTACAAATTATGCATCGAGAAGGTAGTAACTCAAGTTTTCCAATTTAATTTTAGGAATGAATATTCAAAGGCGATTTCTACCGTTCATGTGTTAATTATTTTTCATCAGAATTTAATATAGCTAAGAGTAACATACATTTTCTTTATTATTCTCTAAAACGTATCTGGTTGTGCACATTACTTGTAAAACACTATAACACATATCATTAAACACTGCACATCGCTCTTGCGATCAGCGCTCTTATACAAAATTAATATTAACTTTTACTATTTCAAACTCATTAAAATAAAACCCTTTCTTCTTCTGTATGTTGCGTTAATAGATCTGGTACCGGCCTTGACATCTTAATTTAGAATAATAGATGCTTGTAAATTTTCTATAAGTTATTTCAGAAAATGCCATCACGTCCGTCTCGATCAAAGACTTTTGGAGAAGTGGGCCGTTGCAAGGACGCGCTAACAGAAATTTTCAAGCAAACCCCACACCTTATTTATATATATGAATATTTTGATTGGTTCTCAGGATCAGCTCATGCTTACGTCATATGGCGTTACCTGCTTAATTGCCTTACGTTACTATCTCGTACGATATTTTGCATTTTTACTCGCTAGGAGCACCTTAGTTCTTACGATAGATTCACAAATGTGCATCGATAAAATAAATTTTTTTTAATATTACACTGATTTAATAATAAAATAAATTTTTAAAAAAATAAATTTTTTTTTATATGTAACACCAAATTATTTACGAGTGTTAGAAGGTCTTGTTAAAATGAATTAGTATATTAATAAATATAAAAATGTAATGTAGAGCAATAATTTTGTCATATCTATAAAGTCTATTTTAAAGTTATATCTGTCGTTGATATGTTGGTAGCAGTGTATGGAGTTGTGTTAAAATGTGAGCCTAGCCTTTTGTATAAAGTTTGGATATAACTATGATGTCATAGGCTATCAATTCTGTGCATTTCTTTGTTCAGCTTTGCTTATTTTAAAATTAAACTACTAAAGTTTTTAAATTTGTATGAACCAGTGATAGTTCGAGAGGAATATCTATTTATTAGTTAACAAACTTGCAACAGATTCCACAAATGCTTTTTTTTATTTAGTCTGAATGGATTGCTTAAGCTTCTCGCATGAGAATACGCTGTGACACGGCCTTATTCAAAGTTAACAAGCGAAACAATCGTCACGACGCTGTTTCGGACTTATTCAATTCCGTATTATCTACCTCGGACACTAACTCTCCCATGACGGTGGAGCTTCCTCCATAACAAAAAATTCTTCCAAAAGTGCAATCATCGCCGAAAAAGGGACTGTAATTTGCCAGACAGTTTCAGTCCGCAATTGCAAATCCTCTTGATGTATAGTTTCATACGAAATTATTTAAAACCATGACGTCACCCCTCCTGTACGCTCTGACCCTCCAAGTTTAATTATTCCTCTCGACTACCATATCCAAGAATTCCTGTCTCGTTCAGTCGACTCAAAACAGATTTCCCTTCAAAAAAACATATATACGCAGTCTGCGTCGCTCATTACAGAACATGATATCTCCGGTGGTCAAACGTCGACTCAATCGAAAGATTCTGTTCGTGTAAGAACTCCTGGAAGGTCACTCCTACGCCTCTTGGTTTTCTATTTAGACTCCTTGGACGTCACTGACTGCTCAGTGTGGAGAATCTTTGTAAAAAAAGAAACGTAGTTACTCACTCCACGACAAAACAGGCCTAGTGCTCTCTTCCGCAGACAAAGGCGAGATCTTTGCTGAATCTCTGGTAAACACAGTTCTCGCCACACCATTGGAGAACCTCCAGGAATACTTCAGCCAGACCCTCGAGGCGGAAGCACACCCTTTCACCCAGCTTGACTTCACTGGAGAAATCAAGAAGCTACGACCCAAAAGAGTAGAAGTGAGGATACTTTGGCACAAACTACCCCTAACAGGCCCTGTACTTCACCTAGGATTATAGGGGTAATTTTGAATGATGCTGGAGGTCGTCGTGGCCTTGATCCCAGCCTTGGGGGTGGGTTTGACCACGTTTAGAAGGATAGGGGGTAGTTTTTCTAAAAAAATATATTCTACCCCAAACCCCTAAGCCAGCCAAATTTCGTCTAACCTAACCTACCCCTAGGTGCAGAGCTGTCCTCGGCTACGTTCCGGACCTTCCCCGGGGGTAGCTTCTGGGGTAGATTCGGGGTGGGGGGTAGTTTTCGAAAAAAATTTAGAATAATGTGTCTTGACTGATAGGGTGAGTCTAAAGTGTATTATCGTTACGGTTGGGGGTAGTTTCACCTAGGGGTAGTTTTTAAATAAAATATGAAAATGCCAAAAATCGATCGGTTGGATCAAATGACCGTACGGGATATGTCTAGAGTCCAGTACGGACTGCTGCGGAGGTGGTTTCACCTAGGGGTAGTTTTTAAATAAAATATGAAATTGCCGAAAATCGATCGGTTGGATCAAATGACCGTATGTGATATGTATAAAGTCCATTATGGACTGTTGCGGGGGTGGTTTCACCTAGGGGTAGTTTTTAAATAATATATGAAAATGCCAAAAATGATCGGGTCCTAGGTAAAAGTCACCCAGGACCTAGCCCTTAGGTAAAGGCCATCTCGAGGCCGGCCCTTAGGTAAAGTAACCCTGAAATAGCACCGGTGGGGGGGGTTAACTTTTGGAAAGATTTAATGGTTATCTGATGACGTATCAGCGCTCGAGCGACTCTAGGCAAGTAGTAGGCTCACCCTTACTATAGTGGTCTACCCCTAAATGTTTCGGGTGATGAGGGGCAAGGGTATATGATTGCCGAACTCAAATTTGTCTATGCTACTAAATTAATAAACATTGCAGTCAGCCTTTAAGTAAAGCTACACAAGAGCCTGGCCAGGATGGTTGCTATATCAATTACAGCCTCTCGACTAAAACAAATACCTTCAACAAGTCTTGGGTAAAGCCACCGTGGAGTAGGGTCTTAGGTAAAAGTCACCCAGGAGCCAGACCTTAGGTAAAACTATCTGTGGAGCATGGCCTCAGGTAAAGCCATCCCGAGGCCAACCCTTCGGTAAAGCCACCCAGGACTTAGGCCAATATGGAGCAGGGCCTCAGGTAAAGCCACCCAGGACTTAGGTAAAGCCAATCCGAGGCCATGCCCTAGGTAAAGTATCCCAGGAACCTGGCCTTAGGTAAAGCTACCATGGAGTCGGGGCCTAGGTAAAGCCTCTTTGGAGCTAGACTTTAGGTGAAGCAGTCAGCCCTTAAGTAAAGCTACCCAAGAGTCGGGCTTTAGGATGGATGCTATTTCAGTTACAGCCTCTCGACCAAGACAATTACCTCCACCAAGTCTTGGGTAAAGCCAACTTGGAGTCGGGTCCTAGGTAAAAGTCACAACAGGAGTCGTCCAATGGGTAAAGCCCCCCCAGGAGCTAGGCCTTAGGTACAACCCCCACAGAGTATGGGCTTAGGTTAAAACCACCCCGAAGCCAGGCCCTAGCTAGAGCCGCCCTCGAGAAAGGACTTAGGTAAATTCACACTAGAGCAAGGGGGGGGGGTTGTCTTTAATAATATATGAAATTGCCAAAAAATGATCGGCTGGATCAAATGACCAACTTTCCCACTAAAAGCTGAGTTTACCAAACCAACAATTATACACCGAGTTCAAATAGTCTACAGTATATGCGGGGAATCGACCTAACACATTGCAGAGGATCGGTAGACCCACGCAACGGTCGCTGTAAGGTCTGTAGGCATATATACTATGTTAAGACAACATGCATGATAGGCTGATATAGTATGTTAAACAAATATACATGCAAACCAACATAGATTCATATACTATGTTAAGCCAATATATACGATAGCCCACATAATGTGTCAAAGAAGTAAGCATGTAAGCCTGCATACATACTATGCTAAGCCGACATACATGAATCCATAAATGCGCCTACTATGTCGGTAAACCACCGGCAAAAGCCTTTATGAACTGAGCTAGTTTCCCATCTTCTATCAGGTAGAACCTCAGGCAGGCAACCGTATAATATGGGAAGTACTATATGGTATAGCTACCAATGCATAACCTATCACGCCCACGTAGATGACGGCCAACAAATATTAAAATATAATTAAAAAAAGTCACGCAACCTATATACATACAGTGTTAACCTATATAGGCTTTTATACTATGTTTCCAGTATGCAATATACTCTAAATAGCCATATATACACTGTTAAACCAATATGCAGGTTAACCTATATACACCTTGTATTAGGCCAATATCCTAGGACATAGGCCTACATAATATGTTAAACAAGCAAGCGTGATCGCTTATATAGTGTGTTTTAAACAAATATGCGTGTAAACCTACATAAATACTATGCCAAGCCAACATGCATGCTATCATACATATGCGTACACACTATGTTAAGCCTACATACTGTGTTAAACAAACATGCGTGTAAGCTGGCATACATATTATGCTAAGCCGACAAGGGCCTACAAATGATAACACATTATATCCAATGCATAGTTTAGCTAATGGTTATCACTCACTATCCTACGAGTAGCCCACAAATTACTACATAATACCTGATAGCCTGGCTAATCATCAACACAAAGTATCCGATGCATAGAATGACGAAGGGTTAACATATAGTATCCAGACGCCTCGCTAATGATTAACGCATTGTATCCGATGAGAAGTTTGAATACAAGTTAACACATAATATCCAGTGGACAGCCTGGCTAATGACCAACATATAGTATCCGAGGCATGGCCGGGCTAACGGCTAACTAATAGTAAGCATCACTGGGTTAACATATGGTATCCGATAAGTAGCTTAACTATGGCCCAACACATCCAGTGCATAGCTCGGCTAGTAATGTTCAACATATAGCAGGGCTAATGGTTAACTAATAGTTAGCGTGACTATGGGTTAACACATAATATCTGATGCATAGCCTGACTAGGGCTAACACATAGTATCCGATGCATGGCCTGACTATAGTTTAACACATCGTATCCGATGAGAAGTTTGAATACAAGTTAACACATAATATCCAGGGCATAGCTAGGCTAATGGTTAACACATAGTGGCCGGTGTGTAGCCCGACTAATCGTTAACACATAATATCCAATGCATAGCTTGAGTATGGTTTAACAAACAGTATCCAAAGCATAGCTTGACTATGATTATCACATAGTATCCGATGAGTAGGTTGATTACAAACTAACACATAATATCCGATGCATAGATTGACTACAAGTTAACACAAAATATCCGATGCCTGGGCTGACTAGGGTTTAACAAACAGTATCCGATGAGTAGATTGACTAAGGTTTATCTCATAGTATCCGTAGAGTAGGTTGATTACAAACTAACACATAATATTCATTGCATAGTCTGGCTAATGGTTACTAAATAGTACCTGTTGCATAGCTAGGCTAATGATTAACACATAGTACCCGATGCACAGCCTGACTAGGGCTAACACATACTATCCAATGCATAGCTTGACTAGGGTTTAACACATAGTAGCCGATGAGTACAACGACTACAAGTTAACACATAATATAAAGTGCATAGCCAGGCTAATGGTTAACACATAGTAGCCGATGTGTGACCCTACTATTCGTTAACACATATCCAAAGCATAGCTTGACTATGGTTTAACACAAAGTATCCGTTGAGTAGGTTGAATACAAACTAACACATAGTATCCACTGCATAGTTTGGCTAATGGTTATCACATAGTATCTGATGAATAGGTTGACTACAAGTTAACATATAGTAGCCGATGCATAGCCCGACTAAGGGTAACACATAGTATCCGATGCATAACAGGGCTAATGGTTAACACATAGTATCTGATGCATAGCTAGGCTAATGGTTAACACATAGTAGCCGATGCATAGCCTAACTAGGGCTAACACATAGTATTCGATACATAGATTGAATATGGGTTATCACATAGTAGCCGATGAGAGGCTTGAATACAAGTTAACACATAATATCCAATGCATGGCTTGGGTAATACATATAGTTAGCCTACATTCTGTGTTATGTATGTAAACCCTCATACTATGCTAAGCCGGTTATCCATAGACACAGATCTACGGTAATGCAAGAGTAACCCACACCCTGACAACAGATACCTAGCCTCACCATTGCCTACATGGCCTGACAACGTACATAGCCTGACCATAGGCCACATAGCTAGACAATCGATACCTAACCCTGAATCAAATACACACCCTGACAACCGATACATAGCCTGACAACAGATCTAGATAAAATGACCAACGTTTCAACTAAACAACACTACGCTAAGTTTAACCGACCAACATACACGAAGTTCAAACGAACAACATTTCCACCAAGTTCAAATAGGCTATGACAGCTATGGCCAGATCAAATTATCAACTATAGGCTACGGCTGGTGAAGGCTAGATCAACGTTTCAGCTAATCACCGTTGAAAAACTTACGCTAATCAACCAACAAACCTACACCTGGTTCAAACAGGTTATGGTGGGTGAAGGCACCGGCAAAAGCCTTTATGATCTGACCTTAGACAATATATAGATAGCTACCAGCGCTTACCAAAATATCTATTTAGAAACTCTTTCCGCTGGCCAAGGCCTCTACACATATTGTCTTCTATTCCGGGTATAGTGTATCAATTACAGCATACTAACTAAGGTAAAGCTACCTTGGAGGTAGGCCCTAGGTAAAGCTACCTTGGAGCCAGTCCTTATTTAAAGCAACCTCTTTGGAGCTAGACTTTAGGTAATGCTACCTTAGAGTCAGCCCTTGGGTAAAGCAACCCCGGAGTCAGGCCATAGGTAAAGCCGGCTTGGAGTGGTAAAAACAGCTATCAATGCATACCCAACCTTAATAGTACACAACCCGTACTAATCCATTATGCATTCCTCCTGAAATAAGACAAAATGCGTGTTACCCTACATACTGTGTTAAGCTGATATGCACTTTACCCTACATGGGCCTACATACCGAGTTAAGCCAATATGCATGTATACCTAAACAGGCCTACATCCTCCTGTATTAAGCCAATATGTATCTCACCCAACATACTGTGTTAAACCAATAAGCGTGTAAACCTACATTCCTCCTGTATTAAGCCACGTTACCCTACATAGGCCTACACCCTGTATTAGGTCAATATGCACGGTACCCTACATTAGCCTACAGATTGTGTTAGGCCAATATGCACGTAAACCTGTATTAAGTATATATGGGTGTTAACCTCCATAGGCCTACATATTGTGTTAGGTCGATATACCTGTAAATCTACCCACATCCTGTATTAACCCAATATGCATGATACGGTGCATAGGCCTATAAGTCAATATGAAATGTTGTTATTATTATAAGTTTCATTACAGGTGTAGAAAAGTTTAGACACACAGAGTTCGACAAATAAATGCTTGTTTAAAACCTATAAATTAATATTGTTACGACCACGATAGCGCACTCTGGACATTTCAACATAACCGCAGCAAATGACGTGAAACAAAATGTCGGTCAGAATTTATCTTTTACCCCCTAGGTGGAGTATCGTCTCTTTCCAACTACAGGTTAATTCACTGTCAAGGATATACAGTAAAGACTTAGGCCTGTTACATACTTGTGCCATGTCGTATGATCATGTTCTGACACTAGACATGTGGTTCTCATTTCAAACAAGATTATCGCATCTGCCCATCTACAGAGCATACTATGATAAAGAGGAGGATCATCAGGGTCTCTAGCATGTCTAAGCTAGCACTTCCAATATACTCTGGTACAGTATAGGATCATCCTGGCATCTAGCATATTTAATGGTATCAGTATACTCTATTACCGTCGGTCATAGAGGTAATTATATACTTTTGTCACCGTTTTTCGGCTTGTGATGAGCAATTACGTCACGGCGGGGAGGGGTGAAGTAGGTATATATGCCGGTAATTTCATACAGAGAGCATCATCAGTCTTCAACGCTTTTGCAATTAAGTGTGTTAAGATTAACGATGACCGATAGAAGTATTCAGTCAGAGGTGAGTATGAAATAATGTGTTCTTTTTTCTAAATAAATACTTTCTATTTTTCGTTATAACAATTTTTCCATTGGTTTTCCAGCCAACAAACATCGACGATTCAGGCCATGATGAAACGGGTATTTGGGAAGATTTAAGTAGCAGACGTAGCCCATCAATATTACGAAGGACACCGTACTATAGCCGCCATTCGATGGAAGCCGAACCGAGTCGGGAGGACTCTGGTACTAAATCACAGGTAATTATAAACAATTTAGACTATTATCAGAGGCTCATTTTCATATCTAATAAGGATATGTTTCTTTCAGGGCACAAACACTCCGGCCAAAGGACCTGAGTCTACCAACCATCCAACACTGGTGATTATTGTATTCCTAATGCATTATTACTGTTATCTTTGTATTTTTCATTACTAATAAATTGTATTTCATAGGCTGGACCAATAAATTACGCTATAATTAGGGTCGGAGATTGAGTTTTTCATTCAAGTGTATTAGAGGAGGAACTGAAGCACATACAAGGAGTCGAGCACGCCCGTATTGACTGTTTACTTTGTTTGGGACGCAGGATACGATATCCTACTCAATATGCGATAAGTTTTTATTGTACGGTGATAATAGTAGTAAAGGATTATATATGATTTTAATTTCTATTTAATCCTATCTAGACTGTTGTGGAATATGCACGTGCAGCTGCAGCTCGTAGCGTATCGACTGATGCACTACATATACTAAGACGACTTGTATCGGACCTAGAAGCGGCGTTACGTGAAGACACGTATGAGGATAGCTTCTACACCGTCGGCGTATGGAGGATTATGATGGGCGATCTGGACAAGCTACTTGAAGAAGGCCGAAGAAGAGTGGCTGTCGCTGAAGCGAAGGCAGTAATGGTCGAGCGAGACCCTCCATACACGGTCGTAAGTGTTACAATTTGTAGCGATACCTATATTTATACTATTCGTGTACAATAATATAAATTATCCAATTTGTACGTATGTTGAAACAGAGAAGTTCAGGAGAGCAGATTGATGGAGGCGGCTATCGTATAGCGGACTGCTCTGTCTGCTTGGGAAGACCACCATGCACTGTCATCGTACCCTGCGGTCACGTTTATTGCAACGAGTGTGCCGAAAAGGTGCAGATGTGCCCCATATGTAGGAAACGCGTAGACAGACGCTACCAGCTATTTCTGAACCTGGAGTAATTGTTCAAAATATCATGGTTTAAATATTCGTTAATAAAGTCTTACCTGTATATCCAGAGTTTTCTGTTGTTATTTTATACCTTAAGTACCTATTATGATAAGGCGGGCATCGATAGCTGCTTTAGAGTAACTATTGTTAAGACTGACTCCAAGGTAGCTTTACCTAAGGTCTGATTCCAGAGAGGCTTTACCTGAGGCCTGGCCTCGGGCACGACTTTGCCTAAGGCCCTACTCCAGGCTGGCTTTTACCTAGGGCCTACCTCTCGGATACTATGAGATAAACCTTAGGCAATCTACTCATCGGATACTGTTTGTTAAACCCTAGTCAGGCTATGCATTGGATATTTTGTGTTAACCATTAGTAGGGCTACACAACGGCTACTATGTGTTAACCAAGGCTATGCACTTTATATTATGTGTTAACTTGTAGTCATTCTACTCATCGGCTACTATGTGTTTACCTCTACAAACGGCATCGCCCACCGTGATGTAATCAACAGTCGTAGTTATGACGTAATTATGGATCAGTCCAACTCGCATGGACTCGTCCGCTCTTCTCTCAAATGGACTCTTTCACAGCTATGTATAATACATTATATAAAGGTGGGAATATAGTATTTTCTGCATAGTCTGTGTTTCAAGTGATCAGTGTGTGTATGTCAGTAAGTAGAAATATGTCATCATCAGTATCGGCAAAGTTTTCAACTTTAAATTCTGTAGATTCTATGCCTATACGTGGGCTAAAGATAGGCAAGGCATATAGAATTTTAAATGCACGTTTTGTCGAAGCAAAGTATGGTAACGTTGTACTTGTAGACTTACAGGTAGATGATGAAGACAGACGCGCTGTCTTTCTTCCCAAGCGATACGCTACGGCGTTGACTGTGGAAGATTTGAGCTCTATTTTAGGCAAATTTCTAACTGTCATCAAACATGTCGACCAATCTGTGAACTTGGCCATAACAGAGTAATATTATTCTTTAAAACGTTTCAGCATGTTTCTTTTTTTTAAATTTTACAGTGCCTCTATCTTTGTTTAATCTATGCGCTATATAGGTCTGCGCATGCGTACAGAACAGAAATGATATAGACAGTTTGGACTTACCTGTATCTGTAAAGCAAACGTTGATAAACTCTTTTAAAGACTATGTACTGATGAAGCCTTGTGATACATCTGAACCTTTATCTATAGATTTCAATAATTTAAATTTTTCAGTATTGTTATGGTTGAAGAACCACCGCGGCGCTGTAACTGTGTATGCCTACGAGAAGACATTTGTCAAATTTATTAGATTTCACTACACAGGTCTGTCTAATAATATTTGCCGAGAGTGTTTGAGTAACTTGGTGCTCCGCCAGGCAGAGAGTTTCGACATCAAAAGTGCCGGTTACACATACTCTACAGCCGAAGTGGACTGCTTCGAATTTATTGGAGACTCTGATAACTGGTGCGATATCTGTTTAAGCCCGTTATTTAATATATTTAGTTTTGAAGACTTTCTGCAATCAACCCCGGAAGAGAGCTATTCTTTGATCAACTATTGTGATCCTTTAATCTGCATGTCATACATTCACGAGAGATGGCGTCACAACAACCTATAACCACTCGCATTGTAAGTAATTACTATTCTTTTTTCAAATTATGTTAAACCTAGATGACACAATAGGTGTTTATTTATAGGAGAGCATATTTTCAGACTTCATTTTTCGAATTATGTAAAGCCCAGATCACAGACTATTCTGAATGAGTGGTAGTTTATTTTCAATAACGTTAATTATATATATATATATATATATATATATTGGATACGAGATATTATATGTTAATGTCAGGTCTTTTTCAAATTATGTAGAGCCTAGATCACACAGTATATTGAATGAGTGGTAGTCTATTTTCAATAGCGTTAAATATTTTTTTTTTTAAATTGTAGCATATTTTGGACACGAGGTAGCGTCATTTCTTTGTTCAAATTATCTGAAGCCTAGATCACGGAGTATATCGAGTGTTGGTTTATTTAGACTCTTTTTTCATTTTTATAGGCGTACACTGCGCTTTCAGATTCTTCACTAACCTATTCGTCATCCTATTCGCCTCTACTACTACCTAGGGGCTCGTCTCCAAGAGATTTACCTTCCCGGCCGCCAGGCGTTGATACGGCCAGCGAGGAAGGCGAGGATCATAGCCCCTGTTATAGTTGGGATGATTCGTTTTCGTTTCGCCTACACGATTTCCTAATGGATTCTCATCCACCGAGGAACCCGCCTTCACCCCACACATGCATACAGACGCTGGATTACACTTTAATGGAGCTCCAGCTGGTGATTAGGGATTTGCGGACGGCTGCCTCAAAAGCATACTACAGGACGAGCCGGACCTTTGCGTATAACGTTTGGGGCATGACGAGGAGATTCCTACAGGATATTGTGGTGGCGGGAGAATACGCTGTCCATCGTACCAATAATGTAGGTAGATTTTCCTATTATTTCAATTGATTTTTCTTTCAGGATATCTGGGTCTATTTACTAATCATATTGTTTCTTACAGGATTTGTATATGCATATACAGCTGTTACTAATTGACTTTTTTGCCTACAGAATAAGCCACGACCGGCGGAGATTAGCTTATGCAATATATGTTGTGAGAACCCTCGCAACGCAGTTGCCACGCCGTGCGGACATGTCTTTTGCTTAACCTGTCTCTCAAGATGTACTCGCTGCCCAAATTGCAGATCTCGGATCATCGACACTTTTAAATTATATATGTAATATTGAGAACAATTTATATCTATGCACTGTAAAATTATTATTATATGTTAGTTTAATAAATCATCATGCTGAATACCCTTATTGTATATATTATTTCATATACCGGCCCTTTTCCATAACGGATCCTTATATCATGCGCTTTATCCAATATTATATGTTTATACCGCTCTTATATTGCTAAAACACTCTGTTGAAAACATATATTTATTCATGTTATGTGATAGGTCTTATTATTGGTTTTTCTCTATAGACCTTTATATCTAAACGCATTTACAGCTATAGAATATATCCATAAGGCTGTTTGTTTACTTAAACTATAACAACCTACATAATAAATCGATACGGTAGTCAAAATAAATACAATCGCCTTGATTACACAACTGTGCGGGTTTTATGCCTGCTATAGTGGTCGCCGTCTGCCGTTGTGGTTTTAAGATAATATTTTATCTCTGCAGGTTTGCACATGTCCAGCACACGGTCACCGGTTATCTACAACTATGTAGGCCAAACTTATTCCCTGAAACGACAGGACTTTGTTGCATTGTTTATTAATTTAGTAGCATAGACAAATTTTGAGTTTGACAATCATAACCCCTTGCCCCGCATCAGCCAATTTATTTAGGGGTAGAACACTCTAGTTAGGGTGAGCCTACTACTTGCCTAGAGTCGCTCGGGCCTCGATCAGAGATATGTCATCAGATATATTAAATTAGAGCCTGACTCTAGTGTGAATTTGCCTCAGGCCTTTCTACAAGATGACTCTAACTAGGGCCAGGCTTTACCTAAGCCCATACTCTGTGGAGGCTGTACCTGAGGCCTAGCTCCTGGGGGGGGGGGGGGTTACCCATTGAACGACTCCTGGTGTGACTTTTACCTAGGACCCGACTCCAAGTTGGCTTTACCCAAGACTTAGTGGAGGTATTTGTCTTGGTCGAGAGGCTGTAATTGATATAGCATCCATCCTAAGGCCCGACTCTTGGGTAGCTTTACTTAAGGGCTGACTGCTTCACCTAAAGTCTAGCTCCAAAGAGGCTTTACCTAGGCTCCGACTCCATGGTAGCTTTACCTAAGGCCAGATTCCTGGGTTACTTTACCTAGGGCATGGCTTCGGATTAACTTTACCTAAGTCCTGGGTGGCTTTACCTGAGGCCCTGCTCCATATTGGCTCTACCTAAGTCCTGGGTGGCTTTACCGAAGGGTCGGCCTCGGGATGGCTTTACCTGAGGCCATGCTCCACAGATAGCTTTACCTAGGGCCTGGCTCCTGGGTAACTTTTACCTAAGACCCTACCCCAAGGTGGCTTTACCCAAGACTTGTTGAAGGTATTTGTCTTAGTCGAGAGGCTGTAATTGATATAGCAACCATCCTGGCCAGGCTCTTGTGTAGCTTTACTTAAAGGCTGACTGCATTGTTTACTAATTCAGTAGCATAGACAAATTTTGAGTTTGGCAATCATACCCCTTACCCCTGGGCCCCTCATCACCCAAATCATTTAGGGGTAGACTATTCATTTTAGGGTGAGCCTACTACTTGCCTAGAGTCGCTCGAGCGCTGATACGTCATCCGATAACCATTAAATCTTTCCAAAAGTTACCCCCACCACCGGAGCTATTCCGGGGTTACTTTACCTAAGGCCCGGCCTTGAGATGGCTTTACCTGAGGGCTAGCTCCTAGGTGACTTTTACCTAAGACAGCTACTCCAGGGACCGATCATTTTTGGCAATCTGAAAACTACCCCGGGTGAATCCACCCCCACAGCAGTCCATACTGGATTCTAGACATATCCCGTACGGTAATTTGATCCAAACGATCATTTTTGGGCAATTTCATATTTTATTGAAAAACTACCCCTAGGTGAAACCACCCCCACAGCAGTCCATACCGGACTCTAGACATATCCCGTACGGTCATTTGATCCAACCGATCGTTTTTTGGGAATTTCATATATTATTTAAAATCCCCCCCAGGTGAAACCACCCCCCAATCGTAGTGATAATACACTCTATACACACCCTATCAGTCGAGACACGTTTTTCAAAAAATTTTTCGAAAACAAACCACAACCCCGAATCTACCCCCGGGGAAGGTCCGGAACGTAGCTGAGGACACCCCTGCACCTAGGGGTAGGTCAGGTTAGATGCACTTTGGCTAGCTTAGGTTAGTGGGGTAGAATATATTTTTTTTGAAAAACTACCCCCACCCCTCTAAACGTGGTCAAACCCACCCTTAAGGCTACGGTCAGGGCCGCGACGACCTCCACCATCATCCAAAACTACCCCTATAGTCCTAGGTGAAGTACAGGGCCAGTTAGGGGTAGTTTGTGCCAAAGTATCCTCATTTCTACTCAAAAGACATCTAGGTCTAGCCACTATCACAGCCACTGCCCTTAAACACTCACCAACCCATCCTCAGCAACTACATCCTAGATATTTCTTCAACTCCGTCACCTGTATATATAACTTCCTCGCCTGCTGGTAATCAGCAAAATCATCCTTCTACCATAACCTCGTAAATCTCCAAACCTCCCTGAAAACAATCGACCAATCTCCCTGCTACCCACATCATCCAACGTTTCTTAATGTTTACTCTGCACCCGCATCTTTCCTCTTCTAGATGATGTCATACCTTGGATCAATTTGGTTTCAGAAAAGGTTCCTCCACTCTACAATCACTGCTACGAGTGTCGAAAATTGTAGTGGAAGCGTTCAACAAGAAGCAATCCAAAACAGTAGTATTCATTGATGTCAGCGAGTCTTCGACCGAGTATAGCATCCAGGTCTACTTTACAAATTGGCCACCAATCCTATAACCTAAAACTCTCCGTTTTTTTCTCCGCTCTTACCTCTCTGACAGAAACTTCATCGTATTTGTCGGAAATTGCCTCCCCTCCTTCCGTCCTACCTCTGCGGGTGTCCCGCAGGATTCCTACATACACCGCCTCCTCTATACCAACTACACCCCTTCCTTCCCAATGTCTCCCTTTCCCTCTACTCGAATGTAGCCATTTACATCTCAAGCTCTTGGAGAATATCCAAAACCATAAAGACCATCCATATGCATCTGAACTCTCTGTCACTGTGGCTCAAGAAAGAGAGGACGGTGGTGAAGCCCAAAAAATCAGAAGCCATCTACTTCACCGGGAAGCAACTACCGCAAACTGGAGCCATCACGTTAGACAGAAAAGCCACTGCCTGGTGGACGTCTGTTAAATACCTTGGCGTCATCCTAGTCATGCGCCTGTCCTTCTCCTCACAATTTTCCTCATCCCTGCAAGGGTAGGACTATCCGTGTCAAGCTCTACCCTCTCCTCATTCACAGAAGTACCATCCCGCTCAAATTCAAACATCAAATTTACCAAGTGCTCCTGTGTACACCGTCCTCACCTACGCAGATCCTGTCTGGTGTTCTCTATCTCTTTGCTCCAACACGTATCGGAAAACCCTTGTGTTTTTCCAATCCTCATTCCTCAAACTCCTCTCCAACTCTCCTTGGTTCGTATCAAATGTGATCCTAAGTAACTAACCTTCCCTCTCCCTGGCTTGCTGTTTTTGTCAGATCCCAACCTGCAATGTTCTTCGGTAGTGCCGATAGCTCGTACTACCCGGTCTCTTAGGGATCTTGCAAACTCTGTTGGACCACCTCCTACTTTCCGTCCTCGTCTCAAAATCTTTCTCGATCCACCATGACACTTCTGCAACTCGCACCTCAACGCCCAGCCTTCTCCCTCTCGCCTCCTAGAATAGGTACTAGTGTTAAGATTATGTCTTAAGGCTTCGACCGTTTGTAATAGTTTTTAGGTTCACATTTTTTATTATAACGTCAACTCTTTGGTTTATATCAAATTTATCTTGTGTATTATTTCATTGTAGCTTCATGTATCGTTAGTTTAAGTTAAGCTAAGCGTATCCGTAAGTTGTACCACTTACCTAGCTAAGGTAAGTTTATTCCTAAGTTCTTCTTTATTAATGTAGCCTTAAGTAATATTTTCACACATTTCTTACACTATGTTATGTCATTCAACAACATCACTTGAGTCTGTCCAAGTAAATAAGTACACGATGAATTATACAAAAATTAATAATAGGCTTTTTTAACTCTGTTATGGGAAAGACGTTCATCTGAGGCTTTATACGAGTGCCAAGAAAGTATGCGGTAGAAGATTTACAAACACTCTCAGAACGTTTTTTAGACGTTTAGAGAAAGAAAAACAAGATGTAAAAATACATTTATATACCGTCGCCTAAAAGATAAATAATGGTTGTTTACTGATGAACAAGAATAGGTTATTGAAACAACTCCAACATATAAATATATGTTACAACGTAAGACCTGATATCCTGGAGCATACACGTTCGCTACATCCTTCACAGCTAGTCCACGGCTATTCAATTTGGGAAAAAGAACAAAATTTAAAAACATAACTATACACACCGCCTCTAAAGCATATGATGCTTAGCTATCAATACTGTCTGCGTTTATGTACTTTTATTTTTATTGTAAGTTGTTTAAACTAAACTCTTTCGTTTTTCACAAAGAATTGATTTTCTGGTCCCAATTTCAGATGCGTTACCTAGCATGAGGATTATGTTACGGGAATAAATACCTGTACATATATTTACTATTACAAAACTTTAGTGCTATACGCGTTTCCATAATTTATGTTGTCTTCATCTATAATACTACCACATAATCACAGTTGCATAATAGCAGCTGTTGCATTTGCCAGTTGTACAACAGTTGCAGCGAATATGATGTAGACTCACTGGTAACAACATAAGTCATCGACACGTGTATGAGAATAAATTGTTTCTTACTGCGGGTTTGTGACAAGTTATCTCAACTTAACTCTTAATCAGCTAAATTATTACTCTCATTTTTTACGTGTTTTCCTTACTCAGAAACTACTCAGAGAAATTCCTTTTCTAGACCAAAGGTAGAAGGTATAAAGGCGGTGACTATAATGTTTATAGAGACATTCTAAACTTTGCACAATGAACTTCATCGGAGGAGGAATGATCTGTTTTAAAAATTATTTAATATGACTGAGTATTGTTTCGTAAAAGTTTAGTCTTTACATCTGACTGTTGTACTGTGTCAATCATTAGGGGTGAGTTTTGTTCCATTTCTTCAGCTCCCCCCCCCCCGCTCATTTATAATTCTCCAGAGTTTAATACACCCCATTCCTCTTCCTTCATACCGCCTGTTTCAACGCTTTCCCTTCCCACTCACCCCTTTAGCACATCAGGAGCAAGGTAAAAATTAAATTCTCTGTTTCTTTGTACTATTTATAAAAATTGCTTTTCACTGGCAACTACACTTATATTGGTGCATAAATTCCAAAACGTTTTAGATATTTCAAGTTATTTAATGATTTAAAAAAACGTAGATATAAATTTAATTTAACATTTATTACAGTGATGCCGGGAATTTCCCTGAAATAAATGTGTTTTCCAAAAGGTATTTCTCTGCCTTGTAACAGTTATTCAACACATCTGTTCCCTAATTTATGCAAACGGAAATATTTAAACTTGTGTTGGTAGCATAAAAGCATTCGCGATTGTATCAAGGCAGGCTCAAACGTGGCACTAGGATTTAGAGCTTGCTAGACACAATATACATGTGTTAAAGCTCCAGACACATTGATGATGTCGTTAAAATTTTAAAAATCGTATCATGCATCAAGGGAAAACATTAATACATATCTCAATATAATAATTATTTCATATCTCAACATTATTTCATTTCCCAATTTTGTAACAATATTTTTAAAGTTTAGTATAAAAACAATACAATGGAGGACACACTTACATTTATGTTGAGTATAATAAGTTATATATCGGGTCGCTATTTGTAGACAACCTATGCTATTAGGAGTAGTGCCTCGATTACCCGCGATTAATCGAGATTCAGTTGATCGAGGTAGCTAAACAAATACTCAGTATAATCCCCGAGACATAGGAAGAGACTTGAGGTACGCAAGAGGAAAACTCAGACAGGTGTCAATTCCTTTCACCCATTAGGCACATTAGTGAACAAGCACAGTGTTGAACAAGCCCAAGTGGTTGTGTACTGAATAATACTTATAGAAGCGATGTTTATGTCTGAGCATTAACTCAGCTCTCCCAAACCAATATATCAAGTAGGTCACTGCGCATCGAATGGCCAAGTATTTTTCTGTATCTCGCGACTTATACCTATTTAAAATTTTGGATTTTAGAATGCTAAGCTTATAATACGTTTATAATAGTATATTTATTTACGTCATTTTTTCCTTCGATAATAGAGTGCATGTCTATTCTTAGTTCTTTCACCTCATTTTCGTTCGTACCACAAGTTTAGTGCACATTTCTTACTCGATTTTTGAGAGTCTTAGCTATTGTACCTACCAACTAACCGAAGATACGTTGATTCACATTTCCTCGAATAATCGAGGACACACTGTACTATCATACTTGCGGTATGGCTAATAGTAAAACCTATGACAGATAATCTCATCAATGCGATAAGCCTGTATAGAGAGAGAGAGAGAGAGAGAGAGAGAGAGAGAGAGAGAGAGAGAGAGAGAGAGAACAGACAGAGAGGCGAATGTTATGCAATTGTTATTTTAGGATTTTTTAATGAGACATAAATATTTAATTAATTATATTTTGAGCCACACTTATAAAAACCTGAGCAGCACTTGCACCGTATAATTACAATAAGTTGGCAATTTTGTAAAAGGGAACGTGTAGTCGTAAATCTCGTCCTCCTTTACTGCTGCTACTCCTTCACATTATTAATTCACACATCATTTACTTGCAATATTAATCGGGCTTGGAACTTCCTTCATGTATCACGTAATTTTCTTTTTCATTTCTTAAAAACAGTCATTGTATAATTTTAAATTATTTGTTTTATAAACGAGAAGAATGGGAGCAGTAAAACGTCTATAAAATCTCCTAATAAAACCTCTTAACCACAAGAACGTTTATATAAATCCTAATGTTTTCTAGATTGCAAGATAATAATATTCAGAGGTAATTATTACATGAATAACTGCTTGGTGATAGGGTTTAAATAATACTGTTTTGTGGTTAATAGGTTTTATTTATTTAGAATAGAAAATTACGCCACAGATGCTCTAAGTGCTTATAATCTTATAGCTTTAATTGTTAGACTTTTTTAAAGATATTGTTTGTATATATTTATGGTATATACAAACGTGCGTAGTGTATTACTATACTATAACCTTATATCTATAATTATAAGACATTCCAAATCCTTGATTTTTCATTTAAGTAATAATTATTGCAGTGATTGTATATTGATGCAGAGAAATAATTTTTAGGATTTTTAGGACAAGTGCCTGATGAAACAGGGGTTTGTAAACTGCCTCACTTGTTGGAATAAGTTGGTCTCATGACTCTTTGTGAAATGATTGGCTTTAAAGATCCCTTTGGGGGATTTCAATGAGAAACTTGCCTTTATTGCGGTTCTTTGACAGCGGAAGAATTATCTCCCATTCACAGAAGAATAAATCAGAAAAGTTTATGAAAATATAATAAGATCTTTGAATTGACTTACTGCTGGATTGGCGACGTTCCCTGTAAACCTTTCACTTGGTAGAATTATAGGCGGATGAGATTATCAAGTGGGCAGTGCAATGCCATATACTTTAATTTGTCCGCTCATAACAGGTTAAGTTCGACGTAAATAAATGCTTCACTAGATAGGCTTACTGTGCACAGACTCTTGAAACGGTACCAATTGTAATAATTATCCTAATTAACTGTACTATACTTAGAAATAATGTAGATGCATCAAACTTACGTACAATATAAACTTTCATATACTTCAGTCTCCTCAGAAATATTACATTTCTTGTAAGAGGAACAAAGGCTGTATCTCGTCATGCATAAATTATCTCTAATATATTTGAGGAAGTTCTCACTTATTTTAGAAACAACCACATATATCGCTACGGGATCTGTTTAAAGGATAGCAACAAGAAATCATTGTAGAAATTCATTTATTGTAATGTTTCTTTTTTTAAATTCCCTTAACATTTTTATACAACATTAATAAGTTGCTTATGTTTGAAGAAAGTTGGGAAATATTAAACCCAATATTTTAGTGAAACATAAATCTGTGGAAATAAATATATCTGTCCAAGCTCTGTTATGGCTTTATTAGAACGAACCAGAGTTTTGTTCTCAAACGTAGTGTTAGACTTGTAGTAAAATAGGCGAAACGAAATATTTTGTAAAATTTAATCCTATCAGGAACTGGAAGGATTGAAAATGATTTTAATATGAAAATTTATTAATTTGTCTTAATTGAATCTCTGAGGCACTCTTATTTACTGGGGGTTTGGTTTGTCTGCGAACGTTACCTGAAACGCTGACACTTTGCTGAGGGCTGTAGCTGTTAGTTTGAACCTTTGCGGCGAACTGTCGCTAAAGGTTTGCCCTTAGCTTCGACACCCGAGAGTGGGTTTAGACCTTTGGTTCTGACTGTGTATGGGGATGTATACCTTTGCTGCGATCTGTGACTGTGGTTCTGGCACTTGCATCCTGTGCCTCTTGGTTTGATCATTTTCTGTGTTATGTAGCTCTGAATTTTAGCCTATTGCTTCTGCATGTGGCTAGGGGTTTAGGTTTTTACTGCGCCCAGTGGCTGTGATTCTGGCACTTGGATCCTGTTCCTCTTGGTTTGAACATTTTCTGTGATCTGTAGCTCTGAGGTTTAGCCTATTGCTTCTGACTGCGCCCTGTGGCTGTGATTCTGGTACTTGAATCCTGTTCCTCTTGGTTTGATCATTTTCTGTGATCTGTAGCTCTGAGTTTTAGCCTATTGCTTCTGCATGTGGCTAGGGGTTTAGGTTTTTACTACGCCCTGTGGCTGTGGTTCTGGCCTCTGCATCCTGTGCCTCTTGGTTTGATCATTTTCTGTGATCTGTAGCTCTGAGTTTTAGCCTATTGCTTCTGCATGTGGCTAGGGGTTTAGGTTTTTACTACGCCCTGTGGCTGTGGTTCTGGCCTCTGCATCCTGTGCCTCTTGGTTTGATCATTTTCTGTGATCTGTAGCACTGAATGTTAGCCTATTGCTTATGCAAGTGGCTAGGGGTTTAGGTTTTTACTGCGCCCTGTGGGTGTGATTCTGGACCTTGCATCCTGTGCCTCTTGGTTTGATCATTTTCTGTGATCTGTAGCTCTGAGTTTTAGCCTATTGCTTCTGACTGCGCCCTGTGACTGTGATTCTGCCACTTGCATCCTGTTCCTCTTGGTTTGATCATTTTCTGTGATCTGTAGCTCTAAATTTTAGCCTATTGCTTCTGCACGTGGCTAGGGGTTTAGGTTTTTACTGCGCCCTGTGGCTGTGATTCTGGCACTTGCATCCTGTTCCTCTTGGTTTGATCATTTTCTGTGTTCTGTAGCTCTGAGTTTTAGCCTATTGCTTCTGCATGTGGCTAGGGGTTTAGGTTTTTACTGCGCCCTGTGGCTGTGATTCTGGCACTTGCATCCGGTTCCTCTTGGTTTGATCATTTTCTGTGTTCTGTAGCTCTGAGTTTTAGCCTATTGCTTCTGCATGTGGCTAGGGGTTTAGGTTTTTACTGCGCCCTGTGGCTGTGATTCTGGCACTTGCATGCTGTTCCTCTTGGTTTGATCATTTTCTGTGTTCTGTAGCTCTGAGTTTTAGCCTATTGCTTCTGCATGTGGCTAGGGGTTTAGGTTTTTACTGCGCCCTGTGGCTGTGATTCTGGCACTTGCATCCTGTTCATCTTGGTTTGATCATTTTCTGTGTTCTGTAGCTCTGAGTTTTAGCCTATTGCTTCTGCATGTGGCTAGGGGTTTAGGTTTTTACTACGCCCTGTGGCTGTGGTTCTGGCCTCTGCATCCTGTGTCTCTTGGTTTGAACATTTTCTGTGATCTGTAGCACTGAATGTTAGCATATTGCTTATGCAAGTGGCTAGGGGTTTAGGTTTTTACTGCGCCCTGTGGCTGTGATTCTGGACCTTGCATCCTGTGCCTCTTGGTTTGATCATTTTCTGTGATCTGTAGCTCTGAGTTTTAGCCTATTGCTTCTGACTGCGACCTGTGACTGTGATTCTGGCACTTGCATCCTGTTCCTCTTGGTTTGATCATTTTCTGTGATCTGTAGCTCTAAATTTTAGCCTATTGCTTCTGCACGTGGCTAGGGGTTTAGGTTTTTACTGCGCCCTGTGGCTGTGATTCTGGCACTTGCATCCTGTTCCTCTTGGTTTGATCATTTTCTGTGTTCTGTAGCTCTGAATTTTAGCCTATTGCTTCTGCATGTGGAGAGGGGTTTAGGTTTTTACTGCGCCCTGTGGCTGTGTTTCTGGCACTTGCATCCTGTTCCTCTTGGTTTGATCATTTTCTGTGTTCTGTAGCTCTGAGTTTTAGCCTATTGCTTCTGCATGTGGCTAGGGGTTTAGGTTTTTACTGCGCCCTGTGGCTGTGATTCTGGCACTTGCATCCTGTTCCTCTTGGTTTGATCATTTTCTGTGATCTGTAGCTCTAAATTTTAGCCTATTGCTTCTGCACGTGGCTAGGGGTTTAGGTTTTTACTGCGCCCTGTGGCTGTGATTCTGGCACTTGCATCCTGTTCCTCTTGGTTTGATCATTTTCTGTGTTCTGTAGCTCTGAATTTTAGCCTATTGCTTCTGCATGTGGCTAGGGGTTTAGGTTTTTACTGCGCCATGTGGCTGTGATTCTGGCATTTGCATCCTGTTCCTCTTGGTTTGATCATTTTCTGTGTTCTGTAGCTCTGAGTTTTAGCCTATTGCTTCTGCATGTGGCTAGGGGTTTAGGTTTTTACTGCGCCCTGTGGCTGTGATTCTGGCACTTGCATCCTGTTCCTCTTGGTTTGATCATTTTCTGTGTTCTGTAGCTCTGAGTTTTAGCCTATTGCTTCTGCATGTGGCTAGGGGTTTAGGTTTTTACTGCGCCCTGTGGCTGTGATTCTGGCACTTGCATGCTGTTCCTCTTGGTTTGATCATTTTCTGTGTTCTGTAGCTCTGAGTTTTAGCCTATTGCTTCTGCATGTGGCTAGGGGTTTAGGTTTTTACTGCGCCCTGTGGCTGTGATTCTGGCACTTGCATCCTGTTCCCCTTGGTTTGATCATTTTCTGTGTTCTGTAGCTCTGAGTTTTAGCCTATTGCTTCTGCATGTGGCTAGGGGTTTAGGTTTTTACTACGCCCTGTGGCTGTGGTTCTGGCCTCTGCATCCTGTGTCTCTTGGTTTGAACATTTTCTGTGATCTGTAGCACTGAATGTTAGCCTATTGCTTATGCAAGTGGCTAGGGGTTTAGGTTTTTACTGCGCCCTGTGGCTGTGATTCTGGACCTTGCATCCTGTGCCTCTTGGTTTGATCATTTTCTGTGATCTGTAGCTCTGAGTTTTAGCCTATTGCTTCTGACTGCGACCTGTGACTGTGATTCTGGCACTTGCATCCTTTTCCTCTTGGTTTGATCATTTTCTGTGATCTGTAGCTCTAAATTTTAGCCTATTGCTTCTGCACGTGGCTAGGGGTTTAGGTTTTTACTGCGCCCTGTGGCTGTGATTCTGGCACTTGCATCCTGTTCCTCTTGGTTTGATCATTTTCTGTGTTCTGTAGCTCTGAATTTTAGCCTATTGCTTCTGCATGTGGCTAGGGGTTTAGGTTTTTACTGCGCCATGTGGCTGTGATTCTGGCACTTGCATCCTGTTCCTCTTGGTTTGATCATTTTCTGTGTTCTGTAGCTCTGAGTTTTAGCCTATTGCTTCTGCATGTGGCTAGGGGTTTATGTTTTTACTGCGCCCTGTGGCTGTGTTTCTGGCACTTGCATCCTGTTCCTCTTGGTTTGATCATTTTCTGTGTTCTGTAGCTCTGAGTTTTAGCCTATTGCTTCTGCATGTGGCTAGGGGTTTAGGTTTTTACTGCGCCCTGTGGCTGTGATTCTGGCACTTGCATCCTGTTCCTCTTGGTTTGATCATTTTCTGTGTTCTGTAGCTCTGAGTTTTATCCTATTGCTTCTGCATGTGGCTAGGGGTTTAGGTTTTTACTGCGCCCTGTGGCTGTGATTCTGGCACTTGCATCCTGTTCCTCTTGGTTTGATCATTTTCTGTGTTCTGTAGCTCTGAGTTTTAGCCTATTGCTTCTGCATGTGGCTAGGGGTTTAGGTTTTTACTGAGCCCTGTGGCTGTGATTCTGGCATTTGCATCCTGTTCCTCTTGGTTTGATCATTTTCTGTGTTCTGTAGCTCTGAGTTTTAGCCTATTGCTTCTGCATGTGGCTAGGGGTTTAGGTTTTTACTGCGCCCTGTGGCTGTGAGTGGGTAAAAAGCAGATAAAAAACAGAAAGGTTAGTCTGAAGTATCGAAAACCGGTCCATTTAGAACGTTCAGCTTAGTATAGGATTCACGTTACTTCTGATACAGGGGTTAGAGTGGGTCGGTAGCAAGTAATCAGTTGAGCCACCTCATCTCCCTTACTTAGCGATACCTTGGCTACCCAGTGTGATGCCTTTATTAGTCCTAATCCAGGTGATGTACTAGTCCCGATTGTACTCGATCACGAACTTCAGGTCGGACTTGTAGATATTTCTTTTACATCTTGGATTTTAGTTTTGCCTTTATTTAGGTTGTAAAGTAGAGCTCTTGGGTACGAATCTGTTTAAATCCTAGAAGATAGGCAACATTCGTTGTGGTACATTGATTGACAGAATTCAACTAAGTCGTGAAATCTGAGCTAACTCATGAAGCTAAGTTAAGATGAGTCGGTAGCAAGTAATCAGTGCAGTGACCTCAAGTCACTTATTTAGCGATAACTTGGTGTGGAGCCAACGTTAGTGATAATCAAGGTTGGACACTAGTCCCGATAGTACTCGATCACGAATTTCAGGTCGGATTCGTGGGTATTAGTTTTGCCCACATTTAGGTTATAACGTAGAGCTCTTTGGTACGAAGCCATTTAAACCTTACCATATAGGCAACATTCGTCTCGTCGTATTTTGAATAACAGGTTTCAACTAAGTCGTATGACAATAAAAATATTGGAAAGAACCCCAATACCACAAAAATAATAAAAAATAACAAATAAAACAAGTTACTTAAGATTAAACCCTTATGTACTTTTCGATGACCATGTCATCATCATCAGAGGGTCTTATTACAAAATACAATCTAGCACACAAGAAGTTAAAAACTAGAATGATGGTGGACATGGTGGAACACACAAATTTAATTATGACGTTTCAGATCATCTCAACTACTAGATCTCAACTACTAGATCTCAAACTACTAGACCCCTACCAGCAAAGTACGATCTAGATGTATTTTGGATACTGTTGACCCACACATTTTTAATAGAAGGGTTTAACATTTAGAATTATAGACAACTCTAAATTTCGGGGTATGTCTACTAATATCGTCACAAAATAACTTGTTCGTAAGAAATACTCCAGTCTTATTAATTTTTTCTAACCATAAACTTAAACTTGTTACAAATTTGTTGACCTTTTGACGTGGAACTGTATGACAGAGAGTTCTGACCGTCTAAGTTACGTGCTGACAGTACGTCCAGTGAGACAGGCACAGAGTCTGACAAGATCGATTATTTATTCCAAACTTCATATCCCGATGTATTACTGGGAAAAAGGAGAAGTCGTGTCTTTACAACCTGGAGGAACGTGCTCAAATCAGAGAAAGGAAATTATGTTGGCCCTGACACAGTCAGGTTGATTCAACTAAACGAAACTTTCTGTATTACTTATACTACACTTACTGTTTGTATCTGTTGCATGCTCTTTGTTTCGCTTCACGGAATATTGATTAATTTAATTATTACTATCAATTAAGTTAGTATTCGCTTATAATACTTATTTTATTATAATTTCATTCTTCATATTGCATATTACGTTATATATAAACTCTGTTACTTGAGCAATATGTCAGTGATATTATTTTAAGACAATTTGATTTTCCGATAGGAATAAAAAAGTCTTAAAACATTTTATTTTTCATATTTTCAATAGTAAATTGAATTGAAATTTATTTTAGCTGTAAAATAAAAGAAAGAATAATATTTTTTGCTCTATTTTAACGTGACTTTGCAGAAGGTAGCGCCAGCTGGTCTCGCTACACTTGTAGAATGCAGTCGTAATCATTTGCAGCTTATGGTTTTTAGCAGTTTTGTTCTTTTACTGATCAGAATAACCTGTACCTCTTGTGCGATCTTCTGGAACGTATTTGAACTAAACATTAATACTGTTGTACTAAGAGCATATTACATTCGTGGTAATTTTAGAAACAGTTGATCCCTTGATTAATTTAATATCTTCTATATGGCTTCCACAGCTGTAACGGGGAGAATTGAAATACTGTTATCATCATCGTAGATACTAGCTTAATGTGTAGGAAAGGATTATCTGACCTCCATTGGTTTCTCTGAATTACTTGTATCTCATACTTAGAAACTCAAATTTCAGTAATGGTATCTGAAAGGTTTCTTGTTATGAACGAAAACAAATTATCATGATCTTATCACTCACAAAATTTTGATTTTTTTAAGTAGGTTCTGTTGAAAAATAATATATCTTTATTTGTAGAGGTATGACACTATGGTTCCTATTACATTATTGTCGAATGTCGTTTCATGACTTTGATTATGTTGTTAAAATTGCCAATATTAATCCCTAAAAATTTCCAATAAGTATATTCCTGTAATCATATTGTTTATCGTTGTACATATAATTGTCTGTAATATTATAAATACATCAGTTCCTCTGACAAATAATATTAAGGAAATTCCCTTAATAATTTGTCTAAAACCATAATATTTCTCATCTTATAATTAGTTTTTTTCATTACCTCTTAAAAACCTGTTGATAATCATGGAAAGCTAAATCTTAGGTAAATATACAATAATGCTATCTTTAATATTTATTAAGGAAAACATTGTTTTTTAACAAATGTCTGTCAGCCAGTACGACTAAGAGATTTACAGAAATCAAATTTTAAATATTTTATTTTAATTGATTGCCATTTTAAAACCAACATGGCTAAGATATTTAAAGAGTCCCAACATTAAAGCTTTTTGGCAGACAATCCGAAAGTTTCATTTAGCAGCAGCAATCAAATATTCTTTCTATTGGTCAGATTTGGTGAAAATGGATTTTTATAGAAGAGGACGCGATTATGGAGCTTGATTTTATATTACTTGTTACCTTGCGCAGTTGTAACTTTTGATAATAATGCTTTATTGATATATATATTCAAATACAAGAATATTTATTAACTTATATCCAAAGCTTTTCGTTGGTAAACAATACCAACATCATAAATATTATTGTATTTGAATAACCTATGTTGTTTTAATATATATATATATATATATATATATATATATATATATATATATTTGTAGATTATGCAACACTGTTTTCTTGTATACACTTATCACTTTCACTTATGTACTTAAACAAGAATCTTACTTGGTATTTATGCGAGCGCTTTCAGAAGCTAGCGAGTGCTTCCATCTTCTGGCATACGCAGAAGAGTTATATAGTTATATATATATATATATATATATATATATATATATATATATATATATATATATAACTAGTGTTCCGTTTTGACATGTAATATTACGCGTTTAATGATGCTTTCACCAGTTTTACTCTAAGTCAATGGAACTATAACACGTCTTCTAAAACTTTCAGTCAATGAAGTTGGATTTCTAATGACTTGGTTTTCTTATTTGTATTAACAGTTTTAGAATTTCTTATTCCAGTACTTCATTCCTATTTGGTTGTACGATTTTTGGTAGCGCCAAAGGCTGGCCTCTCTAAGCTGCCTTTAAACTTTAAACTAGTTAAAATCCACCCCTGCTTTAATGTTAAGCTCTCCTTCGCTAGAGAGCTTTACTGACCTTCATCCTTGCTCGTAGTTTCAGGATTGTTGCTCAGGGTACAAGTTCTTCCTAAATCCAAAAATCCCTTTTGTCAATGCTCCCCTCATCTGTTCACAACTATCTGCAACCAACTATTTGCTCTATGCATCTTTTCTGTCTGGAAGTACTCTACGCATACCGTGGTGTTGATAAGGAGGCAAACAGCTGTGTTTAGTTTGTAGTTTCATTTATTACGAAGTGATTTAGTACGCGTTACTCGGAGTTTTAACCTAACCTAAAAATGTCTGAACCTTGCTGTTTGCGGCTCTTCTAAATTATGATTTGTCTTCCAACTTTCAAACGTTTTATTATATGATGGGGGAACGGTATCGCACTACATATGGTATCCTTTTAAAACTCACCCATAACATACGAAATGCAATAAAAACCTCAAAACATCTCTTATAAATAAATAAATAAATACATATATATATATATATATATATATATATATATATATATATATTGTCTAGATTATAAATATATAGGAAATCAAAATTTCCTTTTTTTTAATAATATTTAAAAAAATTAAAATAACTACCTTCAGTGAAATGCACGGTTAGTATCGTATTCCCAACACAAGTTTCAGTTTTGCCTTCATTATTTCCCTTTTCACTTTTTCTTCTTCCAAGTCGGATTTGCCATAATCAAACCTTTCTGTATAGTGCTCATTCATAACACTTATATTATTAATATTTTCTGTCCCTTGGTCTGTAAAGTGAATAGATTGAATTATCCAAGTCTCAAACATAAAAACAAGACGCATTTCGTTATAGAATACGGCATCTTTAAAGCTACTATTTAAGACTAGTTTTTTTGGCAAACCAACATTAAAACGTTATGGTGACAAAATCATGATGCATAAAGTTTTAAATTATTTTTTGTTACTGTTTGTTATACTGAACTTGTAAAACTAGGCGTTATGAATCGAGTCACAGAGATCAAAATACAAGGCATACAACATGTTTGTTTTGAAAATATCACATTGCTTATTGCAAATTGTAAATTTAACAAAATCCCAAACACGAAATACATTACTTAAAATGTGATCGAAGTAATTTATGGTCTATTTAAAAACGATCGTTGAGTTACAGCCTGCGGAATTTTTATATTAAAAATTCTCGAAACACATTTCAATTTGTCATCTAGGAAACGAACGAGAAATGCTCAGTCCTCACGTCAGGGATCAAATCGTCTCTTCCCATCATTTAATTAGGTTTTAAGCCTGGAGTCAAACGTAACACATGACAGTCCCAATAAATGTTTAAGCGAATACAACATTGGTGTTACGTTTTAATAACGGATACAGGTTTTCCTTTAAACATATGAAAACGAAAATAACTCTAATTAAAATGGTATAATTAATCCTTTACAGATAGGATGAAACATGTAGTACTGCTTAGTATTAGGAAAAGAACAATGGTAAATCGTCAGTCGCTGTAAGAACACTGGAGAACGAAAGCAGTACTGACGAGAATTGCTCTCATAGCCTTACTATCGATTCACAGAGATCAAAAATATGTTTGTTTTGAAAATGTCACATTGTTTAGAAACAAGGTTTCACTAAATAACTGTACATCTTTTTAATACAATATATAAAAGTGTATAAAAATAAATTCCAAACACGAAATACACAACTGAAAATAGGATTGAAATAAGTTATGGTCTACTAGAAAACGATCGGTGAGTTACAGCCCGCGGAATTTTTATATTAAAAATTCTCTATACGCACTTCAATTTGTCATCGAGGAAACGGGCGAGAAATGCTCAAGAATCGAATAGCCCATCCTCTTCACATGATTTAATTATGTTTTAAGCCTGGAGTCAAACGTCACACATGACAGTCCCAATAACTGTTAAAGCGAATACAATATTAGTGTTACGTTTTGATAACTGGCAAGCTTTAGTTTTTCCTTTAAAAATATGAAAAAGAAAATATTTCTAATTAAAATGGCAAAAATAATCTCTTACAGTTAGGATGAAACATTTAGTCCTGCTTAGTATAAATAAAAGAACAATAGTAAAACGTCAGTCGCTTTAACAACAATGGAGAAAGGAAGCAGTACTAACGGGAACTTATAGTTGAATAATTCGTTACTAGGTGTCTCTACTTGAATCTCTAATTTATGGACACGCAGGGACACATTACCAGGGCCGCATCTTAAGCCACATCAGAAGTAATAATTTTTAGTTGCATGCTTTTTCAGTTTCGAGTAGGCAGCAGAAGAAGAGGTGCTTATTATTCCTGTCTTAGCCTCACTAACAATTTATTTGTAATGTAATACCCCTCCCCAGCATAAGCATATCCCTTAGCATAGGTATGTCTTAGCTCTCAGGGTTTTTTCATGATATGTCGCGAGATTTCATGCTGGGCTCTTATTCATTTTCTTAGCGCGACATTTACCGTGGTGTTTCATTTCAATATCTCTCTATTATCCTTGGAAAGAGATTTTCAACTTGGTACATGGGCAATCAATCCCGTTTATCACGTGGTAGGGATACTAACAGCATGCGCATGCTACAGACTTAGGCAGTTTGCTGGGAGCCCATCTGGGATACATAAAACCATGAATAAATAAACTTAAGCTTTTTATTGTTATTTAAAACCTAATAATTTATTTATATTTTGCGAAGTACAAAGTGAGGTTATCGCCCCAAACACCTAAATTAGAACAAAAAGTAAATTAATTTGGCCGAGATAAAAAGTTAAAACTAAAGACCAAATTCTAAGAATAAACTAGTACTACATTTTTAATTAAAATAAAAACTAAAAATACAGTAATAAAAGAAATAAAATCAGAATCTAATAAAAACAACTAATATAATTTTTTTGAAAAAGTAAATTTCTTCATAAATCAACTAAGAAAATTTTTAATTTATTTTCTTCTCATTTTATAACTACAATTGATATAAATATGTATATACATATGTCAGAATAGCAATATTAAGTGGCAAGATAAAAGTTCCCTTATTATTTTCTATTTTGTTTTTTTTATATATGGTGTTGAACTATTATTTTTGTGTGTTACTATTTATAAGATTGTGTTTTCTCGTCACCTGCATAGGGTTGTAGTTTCTTATCTCCATAGTCCTCTTGCGAAGCAAAGTCCGATACCGTTAATCCATTTTATTTGATTCTTTTCATTCACTTTTAATCCTAGAGCACTATTTATGATATTGTGTGGTTACCATGGAAAAGTTTAAGATAGTAAAATGGAGGTTTCAAGAACCAGTTGGGGGCGCAAAGGAAAAAATCATAAACCTGTTTTAGGAACACACATGTAGCTGCGGGAAGTTGGCGTGATACTCAGTTCGAACCCGACCTCGATCCCTTAAATTTATAAATTATAATTATTAAATAAATTTTTGAATACAAAATGTTGTATTATCAATTCTCACCCAATATAGGGGAAAGAAATGTATTTGACCTTGATTGGATGAATAAAACGTATTCTAATTACGATTAAGTTATATATCAGGAGAATTTGAGCTAATAGAAGGAGTAGAATAAAACTAAATAATTTAAGTTAATTACTTATAAATAAATTATATCAAGTTTCAACATTAGACGACACAACAAACTAAGAGAAGTAATAGAGAGCCAACTGCCTGTGCTTCATAGTAATTTATTACCAGGAAAAGGATCGAGGGTGAAAATAGAGGCTCCTCACTGGGGACTGGTAATGAGAAAGATTTTCATTAATTTATACTAATTATAAGTTCCCAAGTCAATAATTATAAAGTACACTCTTAAAGTTTCTCCGATCGTCATGTCGACCATTCCACTTGATAATTATTCTTGTTTGTGGTCTTGGGTTTGCAAACGAAATGTTAGATTTTTGCTTATAATTTGAGTTACCATAGTAACTAAGATTCATCGAGACAATAGGTTTTACGTTACCATCGAAAAAAGAGATACTGGCAATTAATTTCAAGATTCCATAGCTAGATTTACAGACTGGAGGGAATAGGTTTTAAACTTCCATGATAAATACATTTACTGGCAGCAAAATAGATTTCAAGTTTTGGTGGTTTAGGTGTACAATAATTACAAAGTAGGTGGATATTGATCGTAGAAATAAGCATCCAAATCAATAATTATTAGAATTTGAACTGTTACAGTAACACATTGATTATAACTATAGAAACTGCAACCTCTTCTTTACCCTTCTCTCACAACCTGTCAGAAAAACATCTTCCCTTCTGTTTAAGTTTTTATTTCGTTAACACTTTACCACCCCTCATACGTCATGCTCTCTGATTTATCTACAACCCTCTCCTTAAACCGTACATTTCATTATCCACCATTAGAAATTCTATTTACGTTGCTCCTTACACTAAATCCCCAGAGTTTAACCAAGTCGTTTGAACCAAGAACGCGGGCACGCGTGTAAGTGTGTGTCTATACAAAATTCAACACTGAAAGCTAGAACAACGGACTAATAAATAAGACACTTCAAAGGATATATGATGAGCTCATAATCTCACTAAAGGTTATAAGTTTTAAAATATGTATGGAAAATGATTAAAAATTGTTGTAGTAGCTTATATTATTACCACTAAGATGTTTTAAAGGTTATCAGGTTTAGCCTGACCGGAGACACTGAGGTGACAAGAAGCACTTGCAGTGGTGTATATGATGAGATACACCCGGAGAGTATGAGGTTGTGGATAGTATAGTGCCAAACTCTAGCGCAGTTTCCCCTACAGCGCTAGCAGCTCCAACTCGCGTTTACCTGGCTTCATCTCTAAGAACTTAACTGATTAGGCTACACATCACGACCTGTACTTCTGGTTACAAGATGTTGCTTTCAGTGTTGTTTTACTTTTCCTTCTTTTAACACCCTTTCAATTCCGTTGTTCATTCATTAGGAAGGATTGAAGCCAACGCCCAATGAAAGAAGCCTAAGACGTATAACCTTACAGCAACCGTATTTTACATTAACAAATACGTACGCAGAGGGAAACGGGATCTCCTCGAATAGGTAATAATAACTAAATGATCGTCATTAGTGACAAACCATCTAAAATATAACAATAAAGAGAGGTTTTTTCAGGGTCTTGGACCTCTTGGTGGCTAGCTTCTTGTGATCTACCTCTATCTCAGATGGGAATTAGGGTTAGTATCCTTACCACATGGAAAGATTCAGAACTAATAACAGACGATATTTTCATGGCAAGGAGGTGGCTCACAAAAAAAATCACCAATAGGATTGCTGGGTTTATTTTTGATACAATATTTTGCCACTGCCGATATATCAAGTTTGTTATATCTTATGTAAAAAGAAATATCTTATCCTTATTTCCATATATCTTGTTCAATATGTGAACAATATCTTGAACGATCATGTGTTACACGTTAAATAATATATATTGAATCCATCTTCCTAATATCAAAATCCTTGTGGGTTTCTATTGATTTCGTTATGCTATTCCTAGTAATTATTTAAATATGGAACTATTTACTACATCTTCCCTATTTCCAATACAAGGGGATCCACACCTTTCCCCTACCCATTTCTATTTACCCTTTCTAACCGTTCTTCTTACATGAGCCTGTGACAGTTAAGCCTCCTGCATGGAGGCGCCGTTGAGGTGTTTATGATCTGTGTTCAGAGGTGAGTCTTTTTCTGGAAAGAATTTGTCATTATAAATCAAAGCCATTTTCAAAATATTTATAAAAGTTTGTATTTTCACTAACTTAGGCACTATTCAAGATATGGTTTCGGAAGCGGGTACACACTACCATGGTAGAGAACTAAGCAATCCCTTACCTAACGTAGATTTCCGTACGTCTCCTACCTAATCCCCAAATCTGCAGCTATAATAATGTCTCTATTTCCAATGCCCTAGTACAGCAGTTCCTCGCCGGTGGGTTTAGACCCATTAGTGCGTTGTGGTAGAGTTTCGGATGGGGCGCGACCTCAAGGGTCATATTGCTAAGACCTAGTTATTGTTTTTAACATTTTTAGTTTATAATATCAATCCTGCTAATTGATCTATTGTGATATAAGTTTCCCTAACTGTAGTCATATTAAACTGTATAATTGTTTTGCCTGAAAAATTAAAGTAGTTTTTGTGTACATTTATAATTTTAGTTTTCATCTATACATAGGAACACACTAATTAGAAAATAAAAGACACCTGGTTGGATATATTACAAACATATATCTATTACTTAATAAATAACCGTTTTGCTACAAAGCGCTTAAAATATGTCATATTCACAAATATTTTCATACCAGAACAGAAATTGTTAATCAATAATCAATTTACATCTTCAAATAAGCTCAAGTGAGCGCGCGCACACACTTACACACACACACACACACGCACACACACATACTCACTCACACACACACACACACACACACACACACACACACACACACACACACACACACACACACACACTCACACTCACTCACACACAAACACTGCTACGAAACCCACCTTAAACCTTGACTCTACCTACTCTATCTATTCTTAACCCCCTGCCTACTGTTTAAAATGCACTAAAGAGGCAGCGACACGCCTTCCTGACTTGCTGTCCTAAACATGCCCATTACTGTTAACTAATATTGTGAGGGCAATATAGTAATTTTTTCAGTAATTTTGTGAGCTGAAAAAATAAATAATAATGCACTGAATGGTGACGTTCTTCTCCACAAGAACTATCAACATATTTCTATGGCTTCCTGCCCTTGTTTAAAAACACATAACAGTATTTATATATTTAATATAAAAATTCTAATGTTTGGATCTGGCCTTTGTCAAGAACAAATAGCTCCTAATTATCAATCCTAAAACAATCATTGAAACCGTTTTCTTATAATTTATTGTAGTCCTTATTGTTACGTATAATTTTTCCATCAACATTTTTTCTTGAGAGAGAGGTTGCTCTATTGCTCTGTTGCTTTAGAGAGAAGTTTTCAAACGCTGTCTGCCCTAGTTAAATATTTTTCATTTCCGAACATTATTTCCAGATAGGTGATTTCAACATGATGGTAAGGCTGTGCATCGACCTGTTCAACTTCATCACAGAACGGAAATTATAGAACCTTTAAGGCTCTTAGAAGACGGAAGGAAGTTGAGACAAACTTGCCAGTGCTTATTGTATATGTTTATTCAAACAACAAACCTCAAAACCACACATTACTCATTAATACAACTATAACCGGATGCATGTTTCTGTAAGATGGTAACCATCTTAAGAAGCATTTCACTCAACAGTGACGAAAGAGTATTAGAAGAAAACGTGAGAGCCAAACGGACATTGAAGTACGTGCGACTCGGCCTTTAACTGGTGTACTCTAAGAATAGCAATTGGTAAAATCCTCTACTAAGCCGTATCTCGTGAAGATGCGGTTGGTGCATGGAGTCTACTGCTAAGCAAGGATCTAGGATTTTACTTTAAAGTTATTAGAATGAACGCTTTCCCCGAACAGAGACCACGGTTTCTACTTATGGCCATTTCTCTACCGAGCTCCAGGGTCGGTTTTACGTATGGAACGAGTACAACGATCTCTGACGACTATATAAAGCTTCACAACCCTTTCTTCAGCTGTTGCAATTCTTCCCCTCTAAAGACCCTGGGTCATGAAACCTTTAAAATCTGTTTTCTCCACTAACTTCATGGAATGAATCTCTCCTAAATAGGCTGTACTTCAATTTGCGTGATCAATCTGAAAAGTAATTAAAAAAATATAAAATCGAACAAAAAACTCAATTAATATCATTTGTTTATTTAAATCCACTCTATTTGCTTAGGGCGGAATATGTTTTTTTTATATTTAGTAATCTCACTGCCTACGATATTGGTGGCCAATCCCCAAATAATTGATATTAAACCAAATGTTATGAAATTTCGTAGACCTATTTTAATATGTAAATTGTTTTACGATACTTAATTAAAAAAAATGAGTTTTAACTGCCGCCCCCAAATTTAGATCTTGCAATTTGCCCCATAGATTGTCCCTGTTTACGTCCTACTCCCTTCTAGTTAAATATTATTGTATAGCAGGGTAGAGCCCTCTACGACCCTAGGATGGGGCTTCATGAGTTAGCTCAGTTCGTACGACTTGAAACCTGTCATTCAAAGTACGACTAGACGAATATCGTTTTTCTTCTAGGGTTTAATTTTCTTCGTCCCAAACTTTACAACCTAAATCTGGGCAAGACTAAAATCCAACATGTAAAACTAATACCCACAAATCCTGAAATTCGTGATCGAGTACTATGGGGAATAGTATCCAACCTGGATTAGGACTAACGTTGGCACTACACCAAGTTATCGCTAAATAAGTGACATGAGGTCACTGCACTGATTACTTGCTACCGACCCACTCTAACCCCTGTATCAGAAGTAACCTGAATCCTATACTAAGCTGAACGATCTAAATGGACCGGTTTTCGGTACTTCAGAGTAGCGCGTCTATTTTTACCCACCCAAAGCCACGTGTAGATGCAAAAGGCTAAAACCCAGAGCTACAGAATGCAAAAAATTATCAAACCAAGAGTCACAGGTAGCACAGGGCCACAGCCACAGTTCGCAGCAAAGGACCATACCAAAATAAACAGGTATCATCAAAATGCCGACGCATAATCAAAGGAAACAGCAAAATTCCAAACTTCTTACAAGTCCAAACGTTCTTAAAGCATAGACAATTTATCATTGTTATATTAAAAATATACTCTGACAAAAAAAAAACCTTACAGTAAATGAATTTCAATAATGTTTTTTTGTTGCTAGCCTAAAACCAATTCCGTAGTGATAGGTCTATATGAGGTTGTTCCAAAAAACGTGAGAGCTTTATCAAATATATGGGAGATAATTTATGCTAACGTGGATATTGTCTTTGTTCCTCTTACACGAAATGTAATTTTTCTGAGTGGACTGAAGTATATAAAAGTATATGTTGTACGAACATTCAAAGCATCTACATTATTTCTAAGTATAGTACAGTTGCTTTGGACAAGGATGTTTGCACAGTAAGCTTTCGAACGTCGAACTCAACTCGTTAAGGGCGGACAAATTAAAGCATATGCCATTGCACTGCCGACTTGATAAACTTACCCTCGTGATGGTTGTAATTTTAAGGTTATAATTTCACAGTAAGCCTTTCTAGTGAAGCATTTATTTACGTCGAACTCAACTCGTTAAGGGCGGAAAAATTAAAGCATATGCCATTGCACTGCCGACTTGATAAACTTACCCTCGTGATGTTTGTAATTTTAAGGTTATAATTTCACAGTAAGCCTTTCTAGTGAAGCATTTATTTACGTTGATCTCAACTCGTTTTGGGCGGACAATTTATAGCATATGCCATTGCACTGCCGACTTGATAAACTTACCCTCGTGATGGTTGTAATTTTAAGGTTATAATTTCACAGTAAGCCTTTCTAGTGAAGCATTTATTTACGTCGAACTCAACTCGTTTTGGGCGGTCCAATTTAAAGCATATGGCATTGCACTGCCGACTTGATAAAGTTACCTTCGTGATGGTTGTAATTATAAGGTTATAATTTCACAGTAAGCTTTTCTAGTGAAGCATTTATTTACGTCGAACTCAACCTGTTATGAGCGGACAAATTAAAGTATATGGCATTGCACTGCCCACTTGATAAACTCACCCACCTATAATTCTACCAAGTGAAAGGTTTACTGGCGCGAAGGGAACGTCGCCAATACAGCAGTAAGTCAATTCAAAGATCTTATTATACAAGTGAAAGGTTTACTGGCGCGAAGGGAACGTCGCCAATCCAGCAGTAAGTCAATTCAAAGATCTTATTATACAAGTGAAAGGTTTACTGGCGCGAAGGGAACGTCGCCAATCCAGCAATAAGTCAATTCAAAGATCTTATTATACAAGTGAAAGGTTTACTGGCGCGAAGGGAACGTCGCCAATACAGCAGTAAGTCAATTCAAAGATCTTATTATACAAGTGAAAGGTTTACTGGCGCGAAGGGAACGTCGCCAATCCAGCAGTAAGTCAATTCAAAGATCTTATTATACAAGTGAAAGGTTTACTGGCGCGAAGGGAACGTCGCCAATCCAGCAGTAAGTCAATTCAAAGATCTTATTATACAAGTGAAAGGTTTACTGGCGCGAAGGGAACGTCGCCAATCCAGCAGTAAGTCAATTCAAAGATCTTATTATACAAGTGAAAGGTTTACTGGCGCGAAGGGAACGTCGCCAATCCAGCAGTAAGTCAATTCAAAGATCTTATTATACAAGTGAAAGGTTTACTGGCGCGAAGGGAACGTCGCCAATCCAACAGTAAGTCAATTCAAAGAACTTATTATACAAGTGAAAGGTTTACTGGCGCGAAGGGAACGTCGCCAATCGAGCAGTAAGTCAATTCAAAGACATTATAGTTTCATAAACTTTTCTGATTTATTCTTCTGTGAATGGGAGATAATTCTTCCGCTGTCAAATAACAGCGATAAAGGGAAGTTTGCAATTGAAATCCCCCAAAGGGATCCTTAAAGCGAATCATATCACGAAAAGTCATGAGACCGACTTATTATAAGTGAGGCAGTTTACAAATACCTGTTTCAGCAGGACACTTGTCGGGCCGCGTTAGTGATTGTAACCAATTTTATGACTTTATTATACTAGTCTTTTATTTCTCTGGATTATTATACAAAACACTGCAATACTTATTACATAAGTTAAGCAAATCTATGATGTGGCATGACTTATAATTATAGATATAAGGTTATCGTTTAGTGCTACACTACGTACGTTTGTATATATCACAAGCAATATCTAAATAAAAGTGAACAATTAAAGCTATAAATTTATAAGCATTAAGAGCATCTGTGGCGTAGTTTTCTAGATAAATAAAACCAATTAACCACAAAAACCTTATTATTTAAACCCTATTACCAAGCAATTCATGTAATAGTTCTCCTGAATATGATTCCCATGCAATCTCAAAAACATTAGGATTTAAATAAACGTTTTTTTAATTAAGAGATTTTATTGATTTTTACTGCTCACATCCTATTGGTTTATTACACAAATCATATAAAACTATTAAATGACTTTTTTTAAAGAAATTAAAACGAAAATTCCGTGAGACATTAAGGGAGTTCCGAGCAATATTTGTCTTGCGAGTAAATGATGTGTGAATTAATAAAGTGAAGGAGTAGCAGCAGTAGAGGAGGTTGATATTTACGACTACACGTTCACTTTTACAAAATTGCTAAGTTTATTGTAATTATACGGTGCAAGTGCTGCTCAGGTTTATATAAGTGTGGGTCAAAATATAAATAATTAAATATTTGTGTCTCATTAAAACTGGTTAAAGAAGAAATACTAAAATAAACATTGCATAAGGTTTGTTTCCCCCCCCCCTCTCTCTCTCTCTCTCTCTAATTCTCTCTCTCTCTCTCTCTCTCTCTCCCTCCAGGTTTATAGCATTGATTAGGTTATCTGTTAATAGGTTTTACTATTAGCCATACCGCAAGTATGGCAGCACAGTGTAGCCTCGATTATTCCAGGTAATGAGATCCAAGGGTTTTTCAATTAATGGAAAGGTACAATAGCTAGGACTCTCATAAATCGAGTAAGAAATAAACAATAGACTCTTGATACGAAGGGAAACGGCGTAAAAGAACTGAAAATAAACAAGCACTCTATTATCGAATGAAAATATGACGTAGAAATAAAAATTAATTGGGAGAGCCGAGTTTAACGCTCAAATATAAACATTGTTTCTATAAGTATTAATCCTCCACAACCACCTTGTTCATCACTGTGCTTGCTCACCAATGTGCCTAAATGTGTGAAAGGAATTGACACCTGTCTGAGTTTTCCTCTTGCGTACCTCAAGTCTCTTCCTATGTCTCGGGGATTATACTGAGTATTTGTTTAGCTACCTCGATCAACTGAATCTCGATTAGTCGCGGATAATCGAGGCATTACTCCTAATCGCATAGCTTTTCTGCAAATAGCGACCCGATATATAGCTTTTAATACACAACGTAAATTTAAGTGTGTCCTCCATTGTATTGAATTTAAACTAAACGTTAAACATATTTTTGCAAAATTAGGAAATGAAATAATTTTGGTGTGATATAATTATGATATTGAGATATATATTCAAGTTTTTTTCTTGATTCAATAGACGAATATTACAATTTTAACGACATAATCAATGAGTCTGAAGCTTTAACGCATGTATATTGTGTCTAACAAAGATTTAAATATCAGAGCAACGCTTAAGCCTGTCTTGATACACTCGCGGAAACTTTTATGCTACCAACACAGGTTTAAATATTCCTGTTTGCATAAATTAGGAAACAGATGTGTTGAATAGCTGTGACAAGGCAGAGAAATACGTTTAGAAAAACATATTTATTTTAGGGAAATTCCCGGCATGACTGTAATAAACGTTAAATTAAATTTATTTCTAGAACGCTTTGTAAATAATTAAATAAAGAAAAAGAAAACTAAAACATGTTACAATTTATATAACAATATAAGTATAGTTGGAGGGGAGAAGCAGTTTTTATAAATAGTACAAAGAAACAGAGAAGAATTTAATTTTTTCCTTGCTCCTGATGTGCTATAGGGGTGAGTGGGAGGGGAAAAGGGTTGAAACGGGCGGCATGAAGGAAGAGGGATGGAGTGTGCTAAAGGGGTGAGTGGGAAGGGAAAGCATTGAAACAGGCGGTATGAATGAAGAAGGATGGAGTGGGCTAAATAGGTGAGAGGGAAAGAAAAGCATTGAAACAGGCGGTATGAATGAAGAAGGATGGAGTGTGCTAAAGGGGTGAGTGGGAAGGGAAAGCATTGAAACAGGCGGTATGAAGGAAGAGGGATGGAGTGTGCTAAAGGGGTGAGTGGGAAGGGAAAACATTGAAACAGGCGGTATGAAGGAAGAGGGATGGAGTGTGCTAAAGGGGTGAGTGGGAAGGGAAATCGTTGAAACAGGCGGTATGAATAAACAGGGACGGAGTGTGCTAAAAGAGTGAGTGGGCAGGGGAAGCGTTGAAACAGGCAGTATGAAGGAAGAGGGATGTAGTGTGCTAAAGGGGTGAGTGTAAAGGAAAAGGTTTGAAACAGGCGGTATAAAGGAAGAGGGATGGAGTATGGTAAAGGGGTGAGTGGGAAGGGAAAGCGTTGAAACAAGCGGTCTGAAGGAAGAGGGTTGGAATGTATTAAACTCTGGAAGATTATAAATGAGCGGGAGATAGCTGGAGAATGGAAAAAACTCACCTCTAAAGTATGACACAGCAGAATAAACAGATGTATAGACCTAATATACAAAATAATACCCAGTAGTATTAAATAATTCTTAAAAGAGAGCATTCCTCCTACGATAAAGTTCCATGTGCACGGTTTAGAATACCTCTAGAGACTTTAAAGACATCGGTTTTAGTCTCTCTGCCGTTGGTCCTGAAAAGGAATTTCTCCGATTATTTTCTGTGTAAGGAAAACACGTGACAAATGTGAGTAATAATTTAGCTGCTTGAGAGGTTGAATAAGAAAAAACTTGTCACAAACCCTCAATGAGAAACAATTTATTCTCACACGCGTTTCAATGACTGATTTTCTTACCAGTGAGTCTACATCATAATCACTTCAACTTTATAATTGGCAACTGCAACAACTGCAGTCGTGATTATGTAGTAGTATTATAGATAATGGCAACATAAGTTAAGGAAACGCGTATGCCAATACAGTTTTTGTAATAGTAAATTTATGTACAGTTATTTATTACCGTAACATATTCCTCATTCAAGTTGAAGCATCTTATTAATTGAGACCGGAAAATTATTTCCTTGTATAAAACAAAACGGTGAGAATTTAATTTACCTACATTAATATTAAAAGTATATAAACGCGTACAGAATTGATAGCTAAGCATCTTATGCTTTAGATGCGGCGTGTATAGTTATTTTTTTAAATATTGTTTTTTACCCGAAATGAATTAACGTAGACTAACTGTGAAGGATGTAGCGAACGTGTCTGCTCCAGGATGTCAGGCCTTAAGTTGTAACATATATTTTTGTGTTGGAGTTGTTTCAATCACCTATTCTTGATCATGATTAAACAACTGTTATTCATCTTTGAGGCCATGATATATAAATGTATTTTTACTTTGTTTTCTTTTTCTATATGTGTAAACATGTTCTGTGAGTGTTTATACATCTTCTACCGCATACTTTCTTGGCACTCGTATAAAGCCACAGATGAACTTCTTTCCTATCACAGATTACATAAAGCATATTATTTCTTTTTATATGACTCAGCGTGTACTTATTTACCTGGACAGACCCGAGACGAGTCTTTCTCCTAAAATTTGTATTTTATTATAAACGAAAAATAGGATATATTGGAACGTGAGAGTGGAATAAAGTGGGCGTACCCTAGAAACCCTTTGTCGAAAACAATTGCCACAGATTAGCAATCCAAACTGATTAAATACAAATGTTTATATAGAATTGTAGCAATATATCACCCAGAGTTGCCATGGCAACAATCAAGTTTAATTAGAGAATGAAACCAACCCAGGCAATATATAACATTGGGAAGTGCAATTTAAATGTCGAATGTTTGCAATACACTGCGTATTTAGTTAAATAGCTGTGTTTCAGAAAATAAGAAGATAATGTTTTATTTATGTTATCGCTTGCTGAGCTCTTTCCATGCTCCATTGCAAAGAATGGCAATAGATTTACTGTTTTTAAATACTACATTTTATCATCTATTATTATATCAAAAATATATCAATAGGTTATGAGGTTTAAAGGTTATTGGATAAATCATCATTCTATAAAACGCGTCTCATTCTCAAAATCATCATCATCACCATAGGTGATACACAATATCTGACTTATACCCAATGAGAAAACAGTGATATAGTCAGTCAGAGAAAGAGGGGGTTTAGTGGTATCCGAGGTTATTCAGCTTCAATCACCGACAATGGCTGCTTGTAGGAATATAGGAACAGGGCCTTTAATAATGGCAGGATGTAAAAGGGGTATTTACAAGGTAGGTATTCTGGTTAGGACGGTATTAAGGTTTTTATGCTTTGGACTGCGTATATTTAAACTGGCTGACACTGTTTTTTTAGTATTTTTTTTAGTGACATTTTGGCTTTACATGCATTAATACCTGTGTGTAGTACTGTTGTTGAATGACATAACATAGTGTCAAAAGTTTGTGAAAGTATTGCTCAAAGCTACATTAATGAAGAGGAGCTTAAGATCAAACCTAACTTAACTGGATACATGATAGAACTTACGGATACGCTTAGATTAACCTAACCTAAAGATACATGAAGCTACAATGAAATAATACATAAGATAAATTTGATATAAACCAATGACTTGGCGTTAGCAATATATAATGTGAACCTAAAAACTATTACAAACTGTCGAAGCACTAAGACATAAGCTTAACACTAGTACCTATTCCAGGAGGCGAGAGGTAGACGGAAAGTCGGAGGTGATCATGATCCCTAAGTAGAGTTTCCCAGATACCTAAGAGACCGGGTAGTATGAACTCTCGACACTACCGAAGAGCATTACAGGTAGTGATCTCACTAAAACAGCAAGCATGGGAGAGGGAAGGGAGTTACTATGGGTGACATTTGATAGGAACCAAGGAGAATTGAAGAGGAGACTGAGGGAAGATGATTGGAAAGACTCAAGAGATTTTCGAGACGTGTTGGAACAAAGAGGAAACCAGACAGCAGCTGCATTGATGAGGACGGGATGCAGTAGCATTTGGTACATTTGGTCTTCTGTGGGGATAGTACATCTGTGACAGCCGAAAGGGTAGAGCTTGACACGGATAGCTCTACCATTGGTAAGGGGTGAGGAGGCTTGTGAGGAGAAGGACAGACGCTTGTCTAAGATGACGCCAAGGTATTTAAAGAATACCTCCACGCAACGGACCTCTCGTTAACAGTGCGGCCTCCAGTTTGCGGTCGTTGCTTGCTGGTGAAGCAGATAACTTCTGATGCTTCGGGGTTCACCGCCGTTCTTCATTTCTTGAGCCAGAGTGATAGGATGTCCATTTCCATCTGGATGGTCATTATGCTTTTTTATATGCTCCAGGAGCTTGACATGGACATAGATGTTTGTGGTATAGAGAAGGGGACCTAGGATGAACACCCGCAGAGATGGAGGGGGGACGGAAGCGAGTGCGGCAATTTCCGACAGACACGGTGAAGTTTCTGTCAGAAGTGTAGTGGTGTGTTTTTATATAGGACTGCTGTAAAGAAAACCAGGATGCCACAGCCAGTCGAAGGCCTTGCTTACATCAATGAAGACTGCTGTTGTGGATTGCTTTATGTTGAACGCGTCCACTACCATGTACGCCACTCGTAGCAGTTGTTGTAGGGTAGGGTGAGCTCTTCTGAAACCAAACCCTTCCGTCCGAACTACACAGTCCAGATTGGGAAAGATGGGGGGGAGGGGTGGAAAAGGCGTTCAAAGACTTTTTTAAGATGGATATTGGTTGGTATTTTAACAGGAAGCTTTAGAGGTTTACGAGGTTTTTGAAGAAGGATGATGTATTTTGAAGAAGTTTGAAGGCTTTCTGATTTCCAGCAGGCAATGTAGGTGGGTGGCAGAGTGTAAGATATCTAGAATGTGAGACGTCAGGATGGACTGAGAATTTTCAAACGCAGTGGCTTTGGTGGTATATAGACATGGAGCTTTTTTGGGTTGTAGCCTCTTGATTTTTCCAATGAAGCCAAGGTGGGTGAAAGGGTGCGCCTCCGTATCGAGAGTCTGGCGGAAGTATTCCCGGAGTTTCCCGTCAACAATGACTGTGAACGCATCATCGCCATCGTCGGTGCGGCGAGAACTGTGCTTCCCGAGATTCAGCAAAGACCTCGGTTTTGTCTGCGTCAGATAACCTGTGGTGTCCTATAGTGGATAATTGAATCCATTTTCAAAAAAGGATCTGACGGGTGGCTCTCTACACTAAGCCGTCCGTGACGTCTAAGGAGTCTAAATAGGCCGACCAAGAGCAGTTGACGCGACCATCCAGGAGCTCTTTCATCAGAGAATCTAACGGATGAGTCGACGTTTGACCGCCAGAGATCTCGTGTTCTGCGTTTCGTCGCGATTTCGATCAATTTATGATTTAGATGGGAAGATCTGTTGTCACTTGACTGTATTGGAGACAAATTCTTGGATATGGTGATCAAGAGTACTATTTTGACTTCGAGGGCCAGAGTGTGCAGATCGCTGTCTGTAGAAGTAGGTGGAGGATTTTGGGGCAGTAGCAGGGCAACATCCTCTCAGAATTCTCTTCAGATATTCCTTCTCTAGGGTAGAGGAATTGCAAGGATGCGGGAGGAGGAGATCGTGGTGAGGATAGGATGGTGTTTGGAGCTGAGGGCATTAACGAAGGACATTGAGCTACGGAGAGGTACGGTGTTAGTAACAACAACTTCAAGGACATCCGGTAAGTGAGCACTGTTGTTCGAAATTTAAGTTCGTTCAGATGGACACAGGATAGCTATGGATGGATCGGGTGTGACATGACCGAAATGGGTTTTACAGGAGTCTTTGGTGGTTCTACTATGCCAAGCGGGATACTTAGAATTGAGACCACCAGACATTATAATTAGGTTTGGAGAGAAGAAAAAGAGATCTAGGTCGATGGGGTTCAGGTAGAGTATTGGAGGCCCGTAGGAAGGGGTGATGGTATTGATCGAAACTTCGATAGCAATGGCCTCGATGTTGACACTAACTGCAACGCGTTGATGAGTTATCCGATTGTGCAAGAGGATAGCAGTTCCTCCTCCCGAGAAATCGCTCCCGAGACCGTCGGCATATCAGTTTTATGTTCGACGTATGAGGCCAGTGAGGAGCGATTGCGGGGACTGAGGTGGGAATTGGAGATGAGTGCGACGTCCACATCATACTCCGTAAAGAAATATTGTAACTAATATTTCTTTTGACCAAAGCCATTGGATTAACATGCGATCACAGGATCAGAGTTGAGGATAAGGGTGAAGATTGATTGAACATCTCGACCTTGAACAGTTTTCAGATCTTGCACCTTGAAAGTTCTTGTATGATCTGCGCTAAAGCTGCGATTGAAAGGACAGGGGATGCGGATTCTGGTTGAGGTGTTTGGAAAGGAATGGTAGTAGCTGGTGTAGGTTTTACGGCAGGTACTGAAGACTGAAGAACTCTGGGTTGGGCTTGAGGTTGTGCAAGAATGGACACAGGTACATCTTTCTGAACCAGAGGTTTAGGTGAAGGTGAATTGGATTCGGCAGTGGCAAATATATATATATATTTTTTTACTTTGTAATTGGTGGTGTGGACCCCTGTTGCAGCAACATGTGTTCTTTCCTCAGGCATTTTTGAGACACAAGGTCTTTTCATGTGACTACCAGACTTAACGAGTCGCGGAGCCAAAAGGCAATTCACGGAGCTTTGTCCGTACCATTTGCAATGGGAAAATGTTGGTATTCCTAGTCGAGGTGTAAAAAAGTCGTCAACAGTTGACATCATTGTCTTAAATCATTTCTTCTAGCATTCAACATCCAGGGAATTTTTAATTACGGCCTGTAACTCTCTTTGCAATTTCAGGCACTTTTCCGGCGATGATAGGACAATCGTGGGACTTTTGGTGTGGAAGCTGTGGAGGAAGCTATATCGTCATAGGAGAGTCATTGTCAGAGGCAGATAATTCGGAGTCAGATTAGTCGGTAACCTACCCGTTTCGTTTGCTTGCTTTGAATAAGGCCGTGTCAGAGGAACTCACTGAGTGTATTGTCCCGTGAGAGGTCTAAACAATCCATTCACACGATGTGTCGTATGGTGGTGGCATTTTAGAACCACTAGTGGTAGGAGTGGTCACCATGGATTCTTGATCATGTTCTACAGATATGTGTTAAGCATTGCAAGAGAAACACAAGTAATAAGGAAATACAGTTTTAAATAAAATTTATCGAACTATCACCGTCTAAATTGGGAAAGTACACTATGTACAAACACTAAACAAAAAAATAAAAAAAAGAAATTTTTGCGAAATATTGCAAGTCAGTTAATTCATAAATAGATATTCTGCGAACTATCGCTGGTTCATACACAGTTAAACGCTTAAGTTGTTCAACACTTTGAAGCCTAGCCCCTTAATAGGCGCCTGTCTCTATCTGCCTGGAGGTTTTTAGGTAAAATATAAAAACCCCCTGAAATTTATTAATTACCATATTTACTACAAATTATACATTGTTTTAAAGGGAATTAAATGAACTCTCAGCAAATATATACGTATGAACTGATTACTAGAATATATATAGATGGCGTCATGCTCGTTTGAAAAATGTATGAAAAAGACAAAATAATAAAATCACAGCACTTCACATTCATATTTTATATTAGAATTAAAATAAATATTACAGGTAATATAACATTTTAAAACTAAAAGAAAATGTAATTTAGTTATAGTTCCTTTAAATTTAGACAACCCATTAAAATCGGGTCAATTACCTTTGCATTAGTTCATCAATGAAAGATATGTCGATTGTACCTTGGCCAAGATAGATTTCAATAATCGGAGAAGTAAAATAACACTGAAAGTAACATCTTATAACCACAAGTACAGGTCGTCATGTGTAGCCTGATCAGTAAAACTCTTAGAGATGAAGACAGATAAACGCGAATGGGAGCTGCTAGCGCCGGAGGGGAAACGGCGCAACGTTGTACACTATACTACCCACAACCTTATACTCTGAAACAACGGTAACAAGAGACTGTCTTGGGGTATACCTCATCATATACATCACTTCAAGTGCTTCTTGTCGCCTCAGTGTCACCGGTCAGGCTAAAACTGAGTGGTCACCGGTCACTTAAAACATCTTAGTGGTAATATTAATAGCTACTAAACAATTTTTAATCATTTCGCATACATGTATTAAAACTTATATTCTTTAGTGAGATGATGAGCTCATTATATATCCTTTGAAGTGTCTTATTTATTAGTCCGTCGTTTTAGCTTTCAGTGTTGAATGTATGTTATTGTACACACGCTCTTGCTCACACACTAGCCCAGGCTCAAACAACTTGATTAAACGCTGGGGATTTACTGTAACAAGCAACGTAAATAGAATTTCTAATGGTGGATAATGAAATGAACTGTTTAGGGAGAAGGTTGTAGAGAAATACAAGAACATGACGTCTGAGTGGTGGTAAATCGTTAAAGAAATAAAAACACCTATACAGAAGGGAAGATGTGTTTCTGACAGGTTTTGGTAATGGGGTAGAGATGGAGATTGTAGGCTCTGTAGTTATAATCAATGTGATACCGTAACAGTTCAAAATCTATTAATTATTGATTAAGACTCTACAAATAATTTCCACCTACTTTGTAATTATGGTTTAGTTGCCAGACGTACGCTCGGAGCTTACAATTATATTTACATTTATAGCTTATGGAGTTCCAGGAAAGTTCTTTATTAGAGATTTATTTTACACCTTTAAATATACTAGCAAACCTATTTTACTGGACAAATATAGGTACCGTTGTGACTTGAAATATATTTTTCTGCCACTAAATATATTTATCATGTAAATTTAAAATATTCCATCCAGTCTATAAATCTAGGTTCCAGGGAACTAGAAACTAATTGCCAGTATCTCTAGTTTCGATGGTAACGTAAACCCTATTGTGTCGATAAATCTTACTTACTAGGGCAACCCAAATTATGACTGAAAAAAACTAACAAATGTTTGCAAACTCAAAACCACATACAAAGATAATTAAGTGAATTGTCCTTCATGACGATCGAAACAACTTTTAAGTTTGTACTTTATAATTAACAACTATTTCATTACCAGTTCCATGTAAAGAGCCTCCATTTTCACCCTCGAACCTTTTCCTGGTAATAAATTATTATGAAGCACAGGAGGCCGTCACTGAACAAATATAGTTACCATGATAACTTGAAATCTATTTTTCTCGCCGTAACTTAAATGTATTTATCATGGCAATTTAAAACATTTTCCCTCCGGTCTGTAAATCTAGCATCCATGGAAACTTGAAGTTAATTGCCAGTATCTCTAGTTTCAATGGCAACGTAAACCCTATCGTCTCGCTAAATCTTAGTTACTATGGTAACGCAAAGTATGATTAAAAAGCTAAAAAAATCTTTTGCAAATTCAAGACCACATACAAGGATAATTATCAAGTGGAATGTTCGACATGACTATCGGAGAAACTTTAAGATTATACTTTATAATTATTGACTTAGGAACTTATAATTAGTATAAATTAATGAAAAACTTTCTCATTAGCAGTTCCATGTAACCAGATTGCTTTTTCACCCTCGTACCTTTTGATAGTAATAAATTATTATGAAGCACAAGCAGTTGGCTCTCTATTCCTTATCTTGATTTGTTGTGTCGTCTAATGTTGAAACTTGATATAATTTATTTATAAGTAGGCTAATTACCTTGAATTGTTTAGTTAATTTTAGTTTAATTCTATTCCTTCTGCTGGCTCACACTCTAATGATATATAACTGAATCGTAATTAAAATACGTCCTATTCATCCAATTAAGTTCAAATATATTTCTTTCAACATATAGTGGTGAAAATTAATGTTAGTACAGTTTTGAAATATTTATTCAATGATTATAATTTAATTGGCTCTCTGCCAACATCTCCGCAATTACAACTGTGTTTCTCAAACAGGTTTATGATTTTTTCTTTTGCTTCCCCTTCTGGTTGTTTGTACCTTCATTTTACAATCTTAAATTTTTGCCATGGTTACCACACAATATCATAAATAATGCTTTAGGAATTAAAATGAATTTAAAGAATGAAATAAAATGGATTAATGGTATCGGACTTTGTTTCAAAAAACGGACAATGTGATAAGAAACTACAACACAATTCAGGCGACGAAAAAACAAAATTATAAATAGTAACAAACAAAAATAGTAGTCCGACCACATACATAAAAAAAGAAAACTGAAAATAGCAAGGAAATTCGTATTTTATCTTGGCCCTAAATACTGTTATTCTGTCGTATGTATATAGGCCTACATATTTATGTATCAATTAAAATTATAAAATAAAAACAATAAATTCAAATTTTCTTTGTTGATTTTAGTAGATAATTACTTCTAAAAAAATTGTTTTACCGTACTAGTTTTTATCGGATTTAATTTTTTTATTTCTTCTATTACTGTATTTTTGGGTTTTATTCTAATTAAATATTTAGCACTAGTTTATTTTTAGAAATTGGTCTTCTGTTTTAACTTTTTATTTTGCTAAAATAATATACATTTAGTTATAATTTAGGCATTTAGGCATTAAGATTTAGTACTAGTTTATTTTTAGAATTAAATCTTTAGAATCAACTTTTTATTTTGGTTAAAATAATTTACTTTTAGTTCTAATTTAGGCATTGGGGTGACGACCTTACATTGTATTTCGCAAGATATAAATGAATTATAAGTTAGAAAATACAATAAAAAGCCTTAGTTTATTTATAGATTTTTTAAATTTAGGCTGTTCACCCAGCCCTCGTTGCAGCCAACCTCTCGCCAACTACCTGCGTCTAGCAAGCGCATGCTGTTAGTATCCCTGCCACAAGTAAGGGAAACGGGATTGATTGCCCATGTACCAAGTAGATAAGCTCTTTCCAAGGAGAATCAAGAGATAGTGAAATGTAACACTACGGTAAATGTCGCGCTAAGAACGGGATGAAAATGCCTGGCAAGAAATCTCGTGACAGATCACAAAGGAGCCCTGGGGGCTAAGGTATACTTATGGTAAGGGATATGCTTATGCTGGGGAGGGATATTACATTATAAATAAATTGTTAGTAAGGCTATGAGAGCAATTCTCGTCAGTACTGCTTTCGTTCTCCAGTGTTCTTACAACGACTGACGATTTACCATTGTTCTTTTCTTATCAATAAACAGGGCTACATGTTTCATCCGATCTGTAAATGATTAATTATACCATATTAATTCAAATGATTTTATTTTTCATACATTATAAGGAAAAAATATAACTTGTTAGTCATCAAAACGTAACACCAATATTGTATTCGCTTCAACAGCTATTGGGACTGTCATGTGTAACGTTTGACACCAAACTTAAAACCTAATTAAACCATGGGAAGAGGATGAGCGATTCGATCCCTGACTTGAGGACTGAGCATTTCTCGTCCGTTTCCTCGATGACAAATTGAAATGTGTTTAGAGAATTTTTAATATAAAAATTCCGCCGGGTGTAACTCATCGATCGTTTTCAAGTAGACCATAACTTATTTCAATCACTCTTTCAGTAATGTATTTCATTTTTGGGATTTTTTATACACTTTTTATGTAATGTAAAATACATGTGCAGTTATTTAGTGAAGACTTGTTTCTAAACAATGTGACATTTTCAAAACAAACATAACTTGCGTTGTATTCCTTGTATTTTGATCTCTGTGTCCTGACGTCTAGTTTTACAATTTTAGTATATCAAACAGTAACAAAAAATAATTTAAAATTGTATGCTTTAACATTTTGTCACCTTAGCGTTTTAGTTTTAATTTGTCAAAAAACTGGTCGTAAATAAGGCTCTAAAGATGGCGTATTTTATAACGAAATGCGTCACTGTTTTTTTATATTTTATATTTGGATATTTCAACCTAATGATTTTACTGACCAGAGGAGAGAAAATAATAATAACGTAAATATTATGTATGTATATAACAGCGATGAGCATTAAAAAAAAAGTTTGAATGTTGCTCATTTGACTTGGAAGAAGAAAAAGGGAAAAGGGAAATAAGGAAGACATGACTGGAACCTGTGTTGGGTACAAGACGATACTAACCGTGTATATCACTACAAATAGTTATTTTAAAATTTAGTAAATATTACTAAACAGAAAATGTATTATGAACTATAGATTTATATTCTAGAGAACATATATGTTTCTATCTACACTACATATATATTTCTAAGAGAAGTTTAGAGGTTTTCTTTTCTATTCATACATTATGCTCAAGTTTTAAAAGGATACCATTTGGAGTGCGATACCATTCCATCATCATAATACGAAAAGTTTAAAAGTATGAAGATAAATCATAATTTAGAAGAGCCGCAAACAGTAAGGTTCAGACATTTTTAGGTTAAGCTAAATCACTTCGCATTAGATGAAACCACAAACTAAAAACAGCTGTTTGTCTGCATTTCGACACCACGGGTAATGTTTTTCCAGCTAGAACAGGTGACTAGAGCAAATAGTTGGTTACAGATAGTTGTGATTAAATGAGAGGAGCATTGATTGAAGGAATTTGTGGATTTACTAAGGCCTTGTACTCTGAACAATAATCCTGAAGCTACGATCAAGGGTAAAGGTCAGTAAATCCTTCTAGCGAAGGGGAGCTTAACATAAAGGCAGGGACGGACTTTAGCTAGTTCAAAGTTTAAAGGCAGCTTAGAGTGGTCAGCCTTTGGGGTTAACAAAATTCGTACAACCAAATACATATTGAGTGCTGGAACAAGAAATCTGTTAATAATAATATGAAAACCAGGTCACTAGA
>JBAIZL010000002.1:336763730-336853730 GCA_036971475.1 Prosapia bicincta
TGGCCACGCATTCATATCAGATAGTCAAGACTATTGTAAAGTATGTAGTATTTATGTAACAAAAATATAGCTAAAAGGGCATTTAAGTTCTGCGTTGACAACTGGTATATTCTTTCTGGTAGTTTTTTTTCTGGTATATAAGCAAAGTTATAAATAGGTCTACATATATGCGAACCAGAACAATCATTTTTACTTTTGTAGAATTATAAAGTTTTTATTTTATAAACTAAATTAGATGTAGAAGGTTAAAGATTGGACATTTTGAAATATTGTAATAAGCTCTTTAAAAAATAATATTCTAATTTATGGGTTAATTAAATTATTAATAATCAAGTAATATAAAAAAATATTTTTTAAAGTAATTTCCTACTTGGGTCAACAGGAAAAATAATTATTTTAGTTGCTATTTATTAGTAAATGATTTAACTCTAAAATTCTGTTATGGATATCTATGAAAAACTCTACTTGATACTCTCTGTAAATTTCTGAACTCTCATTGCAAATTTTGGTTGTAGACAGCGTTCAGAAAAGTTCGATACGATCTTCCCGACACCTTATTTTATATTAACAAGATATAAACAAGTTTTCTCAATCATTCCTAAGTTATTATTTTTGTTAAAATGTTTCATTTTTAAACAAAAGGGTACTTTAACGTTGACATTGGGTTGTAGTACATAAAATAAAATGCCACGTTGACAAGCATGGTTTCGACTGAACGCTATTAATGTTTTCTGGGAAAATAATTTAGACATTTTTCTCATGTACAATTTTGAATTGAATAATAACTATGTTAAAAACTGTTATAATATTTATTAAATTAAATCATTTAACTACTTCTAATTAAGAGGTAATTATGAAATTCGAGTAATTAAATTTTACTTAAAAACATGTAATGTAAACAAACAAGTTTTAGTTAGGTCAACAAAGAAAAATTTTATTTTAGCTACTTTTTATTAAATAATTTTAATTATATAAATGAAGTAGCATAAATTATTCGTTAAAACAGCTGCTTTACCGCACAACTTATACAACATAAAGTCAGCTGTTTTATGAAATCGTTTTGTAACATACTGAATAAATTCTGATTGCAATTCAGTATGTTACATGATGTATTTGTTTTTTACTTATTGTGGAATTGGGTTGCGTAAAAAAATTTTTTTTTGTGAAAATGTTTCATCGACATAGCTAGTAGGAAATTCTCACAAAGTTTCTGAAAACACAATGGGGGGGGGGGCATTTCTTAATGTACGTGTAAAGTTTCTGTAGGTATCTAGCCTTTAACACTGTCTCGCAACAGAGGTAGGAGCAAGATGGGCTAGCAATCGTAAAAATGTTTCTAAAACATTAAATGATATAACTGTCTAAATCTAGTTAAAAGCAGGAAATAATATTGGTGGCTTTGTTACGATTTGTTTGTTGTTTGAAAATTTAAAGGTGAACTAGTGTAATTAATGTTATTTGTTTTAACAAAGCCATGTGAGTGTAACTGATTGCCAAAGGTATGTTTTAAATTTATTTATATTTAAAATAAATAGTTTTAATCAAATCAGTAAATATAAAATACCAGAATGCAATACACCTAGCTTCGTCAGAGAACATTTTCAAAAGATCCAAACTTAAATAATTTAATTTGTTAAATAACAAAGAGCAATAAGCAAATTATAAAATAAATGTAATATTTTGAATATTATATTTTTTTGAAAATTAAATCTCTTTTATAAACATTAACGAGTGTTTAATGTAACCTGTCTTTGACCGAGCTATTAAACAAACTGCCTGAGTTAATAGTTAGATACAATTGTATAGACAAACAATTGACGCGGCAAGTCTCAATTTGAGCGTTTTTTAAAATGTATTTGAACTTTAGTGGATAGATACAAACTACCTTATTAACGATTGATATAATTTGAACTATATATGTATATTTATATAAGATGGTATGAGCTAATCGAAGGAATTGAATAATAATTGGTGAAAATCGACTTAAAAAAGTTACAAAACTATAAAAATTGTTATTTTGTAAACAGTTGTATAAAACTCAAAATAGGGAGGAAATTTCAACTATGATGATAAAAAAGTTTCAATTTACTATATTACTTGAAATGAAATAAATTATAAGTAGAATATACGTAAAAAGAAAAGTTGTTTTTGAAAGTTTTTTTTCTAATACTATCACAATTTAGGAATTACTATAATATATATATATATATATATATATATATATATATATATATATATATATATATATATATATAATTTACTAAATTCTAGATTAATGAATGTATTCTATATAATTCTGGAAAAACTAAACATACAATTTGTTAACAGTAATATATGTTTCCAACATTATACAAAAGAAGGATTACTCTTGTATATTTACGTTTTACCTGCACTTGTTGGAATATTAAAATTTTAGAACTTTAATACACGTCGATCATAAAATATATATTTGATCAGACGTATTACAATGACAAAGTCATATCGTAGCTATACGAATATAATTATAATGTCAACCGTTATCAGAATTAACCCGCAGCCCTCTAAGCTGACAGCCTCTTCCGAACTACTTGCGTCTTACAACGTCATAAGGAAACCTTTAACACGATAGATCGATGCAGGATTGTGTCAATATCAGAAGCTGTATAGGTCTTTCCATGAGAAGTAGGTGGTTTACAAGATGGTGTCCATTCCAAGTGCTAAGTTAGCTTCATTAAGACTAGTAACATTTTACAGATGCCATTCCTTAACTTTGTAAAAATGATTGTCTTCAAATGACGCCTCGCTATTGGTGGTTTTACGATCTGGTATATTTTTTAGGATAAAGGGCACTATCTCTTCAAACATAACGTCGGTTTATATGATTTCTGTACAGTTTAAAGTCTGATTATTCATAATTACAGCTAGTTATGACTATGTCACTGAAACGCATGAAACAAATTAATGCTTGAAAGTTTGGGAAAATTATAACTTCATTATTTTAAGTAGCAAATAGAAACTATAGTCGGAACGGAACCTGTTTCAAAATTCGAAGTAAAATTACCATTTGTAAAATCTCTTTCAGTTCTCCTTTCAGGTCTACAATAACTGAAACCACGCTTTATACTACACTAGTGAATTGAAACCACGCCTTACTATACACTAGTGGCGCTGGTGACCTAAACAACGCTTTGCCCTACACTAGAGGTACTAATGAAATGAAACCACGCCTTACTCTACACTAGTGGCGCTAGTAAACTCAAACCATGCCTTACACTAGAGAATTCAAACCACGTCTTAATGGCGCTAGTGCACTGAAACCACACTTTGGCCTACAATAGTGGCGCTAGTAAACTGAAACCATGCTTTGCCATACGCTAGAGGCGATAGTGAACTGAAACCACACCTTGGCCTACACTAGTTGCACTGGTAAACTGAAACCACGCCTTATCCTACACTAGAGGTGTTCGTGAACTGAAACCACATTTTAGCCTACACTAGTGGCACTGGTAAACTGAAACCACGTCTTGTCCTACACTAGCGGCGATAGTGAAATCAAATATGCCTTGCCATACACTAGTGGCGCTAGTAAACCGAAACTGCGCCTTGTCTTACACTAGCGGCGATAGTGAACTCAAATCATGATTTGCCATACACTAGTGGCGATAGTGAACTGAAATCATGCCTTGCCATCCACTAGTGGCTATAGTGATCTGAAACCATGCCTTATTATACACTAGTGGCGCTAGTAAACCGAAACTACGCCTTGTCCTACACTAGCGGCGATAGTGAACTCAAATCATGATTTGCCAATCACTAGCGGCGATAGTGATCTGAAACCATGCCTTGTTATACACTAGCGGCGATGGTAAACTGATAGCACTGCAGTCAGGCCCGATGTCTTAATCCAATTTTCTTCAAACGTTTCTAACAGCACAATACACATAACCGAGCTCCCGCAGTATCAATATCTACTCAACTCACGTATCGATCCTTCATAAAGTCTTTTCTACTTGTCTTAATTAAATCCTAAAGTTTGTGATTTCATCAATTACTTCATTCAATCAGAGGGTAACTTTGGAAAAATAAAACCTAGACAACTTGTTTACTGAAATCAGTTTCCTTTTATACAATCAATAATGTGCTTTTATTGCTCTTGGAAACTTGTGCAGCGTGGCAAGAGAGACGAGGCGGCAGTTTAATGACTGTTTCATTAGTTTTATATATATATTTTTTTTAATTTTAATATAGTAGTTTTAAAACAATTATTAGTAATATTTTCCATGAGGTGAATCGTAATGGAACGGGGAAAGGTGATTCTGTGCCTGTTCACCGAATCAAGATTGTGCTGAGGTCTACCCATCTGTCCAAGCCTATCTCAGCCATAACGCCAGCGCCTGTTGCGTAACTAATTCACTCAAGGAGAAATGTTGATTTCCTAAACTTGACAGTCTAAACTAAATAGAATAAAGAAAGTACAAATAAAAGGAAATGAGACGAAACAAATATTGATACATATAAAATTAGGCACATATAAACATTGCACATTTTGAAATAGCTAAGAAATATTTGAAAATTCGAAATTTTTTAATACAAAGAAATAATCCCTAAAAGAATTCTGTAAGGTTAGTTTGGTTAGGTTTGCATAAGGTAGGCTAAGAGATTATTATTATGATAAACAAAGAGATTTTAGGGAAGATTTTTCCAAATTATACTAATCGTAGTGATTCGTAACACATAAACCAAGTGTGTTATACATGTAGTGTTATGGAATTAGCACTTCTGACTGGAGCTATCCCAGAGACTTCAGTGGAATTGGGAAACATTATAGACCCTCTACGCCTTGGAGAACTCCAAACGACTTCAAAGAACATTCCCCCTATTAATAATGGTTGTTTTTATATTAGGCAAGGAAGGTATCCAAGTCTCCCTTCCTAGGGTCTGGCTCTTCGTTAAAGCAGATGGTGGATAAAGGTCTGATTGTACAGTCTAGAACATAAACAGAGAATCAGATTTTGACGGTGCTAAAGCCAGAGTTGTTTGGGAGGTTCCACTTGGGTAGTCCTTAAAGAACAAGATACCGTAGTTACTAGTTAGAGTAACTCATACCAGAAGCGGGCCCGTCTAGGTCTTACAGTGAGGTCCTTGAGCTGTTACATACACAACGGATTGAGCACCCAAGAGTTTAAGGTTGGATTTGTATGGTCATTGAATAGGGGCGTTCGGTTTACATACTTCTCACAGTCTATAAAGCCGACGGAGATAAATCATGGGCTACAGAGAGAGAGAGAGAGAGAGAGAGAGAGTGCTTTTAGTCCCAAGGTTACTCACATATTAACTGTTTTTTTCTAGTCAGAATTCGTGTTGCCCAAATGGACGAAAATGGATGAAGCCCCAGCCACGTAGCGATCTACATCTATGTATACACACACACACACACACACACACACACACACACATATATATATATATATATATATATATATATAGAGAGAGAGAGAGAGAGAGAGAGAGAGAGAGAGACAGAGACAGAAAGAGAGGCCTCACACAAAAACACATTTTCTATCTTACACTTTCTGGGATGTCTCAAGGACTATGAAACATTACAAATCTGAGTCCAATGGCAAATTAACATGTTTAATACAGAAACGAGATAGAAAACGACCAACAATTTTCATTTTTTAAAAATTACAAAATGACTGAGTGTAACTGATGCAGCTAAACTGTCTAAGTAATACGTTGGCGGGCAAAGTAGGTTATCTGAACAAAGAATGTAAGAGTAAGTGGCAATATGAGATCATTTATTGCTACCCTCTGAGAGTTATATAAAGCTGCAGAGGTATTAACTAAAGGCTCAGCGCTTTGTGTGGGTTTGTTAATAAATCTGTAATCCCCCGACACTTCTTAAGCACAGTGTCCGATTTATTTTCAACTTATTCCAGGTGCGGAAATTTCATACACGTGGCCCCGGCTTCACTTGTTTTACCTTCCTTATGTTTAAATCGATAAGCTTTGATTAATTATATACGTCGATTGCATTTATAAAGATACATAGCTGCTTTGATTGGAATATTTAAGACTAAAAACAGTACATTGTATTAATTGATACATTGGTTTGTTTAGTAAACGATTTTACAAATATTTTTGGAAATATTTTAATAGCAACCTTTTATAGATATTCACTTTAAAACTATAACATTGTACAAGTGTACGAATCGATATTTGTTTAAATAATCGATATTTTGAAGGATATATTTAAATAAATTAGGTTTGTCATTTTGTTTAAACTTTCAAAATTTAAAAAAAAAATAACAAATGTCTGGTCGCAATTAATAACAAAAGTGTAAATTGTAAAAAAAAATAGTTTAAAAGAGACTGGAGTTGAGTAGGTAGTTACTCATTATACGATTAGCCTATAAATGTCGTGATGTAAAAGAGTAAATCGATAATATTGGATTTAAAATACGCATCGCTAATTATTCGGAATTCAATCATAATGAACACTTATAGAACTTGCTGTCATTGGTTGATTGTAGAATCGATACAAGTCCTGTGTTACTAGCATATATTCATTTATTCCCATTACACAGATACCTCATAAACTCAATATTGTTCATTGACAAATTAATATCTTGCTGCACAGTTTTTTACTCAATCTCTAGTTTTTTAAAACAATAGTTTTTTTTTTTAATTTAAGTACTTTCAAATATACTCTAAAATTTATTTAGTGTAGTAACTCTAAAATTTATTCAGATAAGTGTATTTATCTGACTTACGTTGGTTCGAAAAGGATTCTGATAGTTTATTAATAGAATCCTTAAAGTTTTTGTTTACCTTAAGAAGGAAATTTAAAATATATTTATAATAGGACCTAACCTGAAACCATCGATTTTTTTAAACTGAAATTACGCCAGCATCTGTAACATTCAATCCCTTTTTAACTTTATTAGTGAAACGTTGAGAAGATTTTTACATAGAATCGTTTTTAATTTGTGTTGGGACTGGTTAACGTCATTGTTATTTTACCGAATTGGAACCATTCGAACGTTTACGGGGTCCAATAGCTACACCTATGCTTTGATGAAATCGAAGCTGATGTGTAAATAGCCTTGCAATATAGGTCTATTGGGTAAATTTTTAAATAAATTTTGCAAAACCTTTTCTTTAGGAATTACAATAACTTACCTTCTTTACTATGAATTGGATATACTATTAAAATTTTCTACTGTTATCTATCTAGTGTTAATATTATGGTTGTACGCTGATTATCCTTCAATCTGTCTGCCAGTCCCCCATTCAACCAATCGGTTAGCCACTCAGCCAGCCGGTCAGTCAGTCAGTCGATCAATCAGGGCAACTGATCAATGAGCCAGGGAATTGGCCAGATAGTCAGATTTCTGTGACTCAGTCAGCCAGCCAGCCAACCGGTCAGTCAGTCAGGCATCCGGCCGATCTGGCAGTTAGCCAGTCAATGCGCCAGTTAGTTTGCTAGTCAGCCCATTCAGCCAATTATTCAGAGTAGTCAGTCAGTCATTCAGTGACCTCTGTTAATCAGACAAACTTCCTCCTTAGTGAACCAGCCACTAAACGACACGTTTTCATTGTTTGACTGTAAAACTCTAACTCAGTTAGTTGTGCAGTCATTCAGTATTCAGGGCAAACCAGCGAGCACAGAAACAACTAGAGAGGACATAGAGGCTACATGGTTGATGCCAGCTTTCTTGGCTATGGACATAGTAGCTAAATGGTTAATGCCAGCTTTTTTTGGCTATCCCCCGCCAATTTGTCGAGCAGCATGTGATGAGTCACCTTGGTACAGAGCTTTACATCGCTTTTAAACGATGTGATATACGCTTAAAATATATTAATGACTGTCCTACTAGACTGTTGGCCTAAATAATGACTAAACAATAGGCCTAAAATAAATACCGTAAATATTAATTGTAACTACTTAAACATTCTGATTGTTAATAAGTTTTATACATTATATCAATAACAAAAATATAATATTATTGACAAAACTACTAGACTGTTGGCCTACATAATGACTAAACAATAGGCCTAAAATAAATACCGTATATAATAATTGTAACTACCTAAACATTCTGATTGTTAATAATTATACATTACATCAAAAACAAAAATATAATATTATTGACAAAACTACTAGACTGTTGGCCTACATAATGACTAAACAATAGGCCTAGAATAAATACCGTATACAATAATTGTAACTACTTAAACATTCTGATTGGTAATAAGTTATATACATTACATCAATAACAAAAATATAATCTTATTGACAAAACTACTAGACTGTTGGCCTACATAATGACTAAACAATAGGCCTAAAATAAATACCGTATACAATAATTGTAACTACTTAAACATTCTGATTGTTAATAATTATACATTACATCAAAAACAAAAATATAATACTATTGACAAAACTACTAGACTGTTGGCCTACATAATGACTAAACAATAGGCCTAAAATAAATACCGTATACAATAATTGTAACTACTTAAACATTCTGATTGGTAATAAGTTGTATACATTACATCAATAACAAAAATATAATCTTATTGACAAAACTACTAGACTGTTGGCCTACATAATGACTAAACAATAGGCCTAAAATAAATACCGTATACAATAATTGTAACTACTTAAACATTCTGATTGGTAATAACTTGTATACATTACATCAATAACAAAAATATAATCTTATTGACAAAACTACTAGACTGTTGGCCTACATAATGACTAAACAATAGGCCTAAAATAAATACCGTATACAATAATTATAACTACTTAAACATTCTGATTGTTAATAATTATACATTACATCAATAACAAAAATATAATATTATTGACAAAACTACTAGACTGTTGGCCTACATAATGACTAAACAATAGGCCTAAAATAAATACCGTATATAATAATTGTAACTACCTAAACATTCTGATTGTTAATAATTATACATTACATCAAAAACAAAAATATAATATTATTGACAAAACTACTAGACTGTTGGCCTACATAATGACTAAACAATAGGCCTAAAATAAATACCGTATATAATAATTGTAACTACCTAAACATTCTGATTGTTAATAATTATACATTACATCAAAAACAAAAATATAATATTATTGACAAAACTACTAGACTGTTGGCATACATAATGACTAAACAATAGGCCTAAAATAAATACCGTATAAAATAATTGTAACTACTTAAACATTCTGATTGGTAATAAGTTGTATACATTACATCAATAACAAAAATATAATATTATTGACAAAACTACTAGACTGTTGGCCTACATAATGACTAAACAATAGGCCTAAAATAAATACCGTATACAATAATTATAACTACTTAAACATTCTGATTGTTAATAATTATACATTACATCAATAACAAAAATATAATATTATTGACAAAACTACTAGACTGTTGGCCTACATAATGACTAAACAATAGGCCTAAAATAAATACCGTATATAATAATTATTACTACTTAAACATTCTGATTGTTAATAATAATACATTACATCAATAACAAAAATATAATATTATTGACAAAACTACTAGACTGTTGGCCTACATAATGACTAAACAATAGGTATAAAATAAATACCGTATATAATAATTGTAACTACTTAAACATTCTGATTGTTAATAATTATACATTACATCAAAAACAAAAATATAATATTATTGACAAAACTACTAGACTGTTGGCCTACATAATGACTAAACAATTGGCCTAAAATAAATACCGTATACAATAATTGTAACTACTTAAACATTCTGATTGGTAATAAGTTGTATACATTACATCAATAACAAAAATATAATATTATTGACAAAACTACTAGACTGTTGGCCTACATAATGACTAAACAATAGGCCTAAAATAAACACCGTATACAATAATTATAACTACTTAAACATTCTGATTGTTAATAATTATACTTTACATCAATAACAAAAATATAATATTATTGACAAAACTACTAGACTGTTGGCCTACATAATGACTAAACAATAGGCCTAAAATAAATACAGTATATAATAATAATAACTACTTAAACATTCTGATTGTTAATAATTATACATTACATCAATAACAAAAATATAATATTATTGACAAAACTACTAGACTGTTGGCCTACATAATGACTAAACAATAGGCCTAAAATAAATACCGTATATAATAATTGTAACTACATAAACATTCTGATTGATAATAATTATACATTACATCAAAAACAAAAATATAATATTATTGACAAAACTACTAGACTGTTGGCCTACATAATGACTAAACAATAGGCCTAAAATAAATACCGTATACAATAATTGTAACTACTTAAACATTCTGATTGGTAATAAGTTGTATACATTACATCAATAACAAAAATATAATATTATTGACAAAACTACTAGACTGTTGGCCTACATAATGACTAAACAATAGGCCTAAAATAAATACCGTATACAATAATTATAACTACTTAAACATTCTGATTGTTAATAAATATACATTACATCAATAACAAAAATATAATCTTATTGACAAAACTACTAGACTGTTGGCCTACATAATGACTAAACAATATGCCTAAAATAAATACAGTATACAATAATTGTAACTACTTAAACATTCTGATTGGTAATAAGTTGTATACATTACATCAATAACAAAAATATAATATTATTGACAAAACTACTAGACTGTTGGCCTACATAATGAGTAAATAATAGGCCTAAAATAAATACCGTATACAATAATTATAACTACTTAAACATTCTGATTGTTAATAATTATACATTACATCAATAACAAAAATATAATATTATTGACAAAACTACTAGACTGTTGGCCTACATAATGACTAAACAATAGGCCTAAAATAAATACCGTATATAATAATTATAACTACTTAAACATTCTGATTGTTAATAATTATACATTACATCAATAACAAAAATATAATATTATTGACAAAACTACTAGACTGTTGGCCTACATAATGACTAAACAATATGCCTAAAATAAATACCGTATATAATAATTGTAACTACCTAAACATTCTGATTGTTAATAATTATACATTACATCAAAAAAAAAAAAATATAATATTATTGACAAAACTACTAGACTGTTGGCCTACATAATGACTAAACAATAGGCCTAAAATAAATACCGTATACAATAATTGTAACTACTTTAACATTCTGATTGGTAATAAGTTGTATACATTACATCAATAACAAAAATATAATATTATTGACAAAACTACTAGACTGTTGGCCTACATAATGACTAAACAATAGACCTAAAATAAATACCGTATACAATAATTATAACTACTTAAACATTCTGAATGTTAATAATTATACATTACATCAAAAACAAAAATATAATATTATTGACAAAACTACTAGACTGTTGGCCTACATAATGACTAAACAATAGGCCTAAAATAAATACCGTATATAATAATTGTAACTACCTAAACATTCTGATTGTTAATAATTATACATTACATCAAAAACAAAAATATAATATTATTGACAAAACTACTAGACTGTTGGCCTACATAATGACTAAACAATAGGCCTAAAATAAATACCGTATACTATAATTATAACTACTTAAACATTCTGATTGTTAATAATTATACATTACATCAATAACAAAAATATAATATTATTGACAAAACTACTAGACTGTTGGCCTACATAATGACTAAACAATAGGCCTAAAATAAATACCGTATATAATAATTGTAACTACCTAAACATTCTGATTGTTAATAATTATACATTACATCAAAAACAAAAATATAATATTATTGACAAAACTACTAGACTGTTGGCCTACATAATGACTAAACAATAGGCCTAAAATAAATACCGTATATAATAACTGTAACTACCTAAACATTCTGATTGTTAATAATTATAAATTACATCAAAAACAAAAATATAATATTATTGACAAAACTACTAGACTGTTGGCCTACATAATGACTAAACAATAGGCCTAAAATAAATACCTTATACAATAATTGTAGCTACTTAAACATTCTGATTGGTAATAAGTTGTATACATTACATCAATAACAAAAATATAATCTTATTGACAAAACTACTAGACTGTTGGCCTACATAATGACTAAACAAAAGGCCTAAAATAAATACCGTATACAATAATTGTAACTACTTAAACATTCTGATTGTTAATAATTATACATTACATCAAAAACAAAAATATAATATTATTGACAAAACTACTAGACTGTTGGCCTACATAATGACTAAGCAATAGGCCTAAAATAAATACCGTATACAATAATTGTAACTACTTAAACATTCTGATTGGTAATAAGTTGTATACGTTACATCAATAACAAAAATATAATCTTATTGACAAAACTACTAGACTGTTGGCCTACATAATGACTAAACAATAGGCCTAAAATAAATACCGTATACAATAATTGTAACTACTTAAACATTCTGATTGGTAATAAGTTGTATACATTACATCAATAACAAAAATATAATCTTATTGACAAAACTACTAGACTGTTGGCCTACATAATGACTAAACAATAGGCCTAAAATAAATACCGTATACAATAATTATAACTACTTAAACATTCTGATTGTTAATAATTATACATTACACCAATAACAAAAATATATTATTATTGACAAAACTACTAGACTGTTGGTCTACATAATGACTAAACAATAGGCCTAAAATAAATACCGTATATAATAATTGTAACTACCTAAACATTCTGATTGTTAATAATTATACATTACATCAAAAACAAAAATATAATATTATTGACAAAACTACTAGACTGTTGGCATACATAATGACTAAACAATAGGCCTAAAATAAATACCGTATACAATAATTGTAACTACTTAAACATTCTGATTGGTAATAAGTTGTATACATTACATCAATAACAAAAATATAATATTATTGACAAAACTACTTGACTGTTGGCCTACATAATGACTAAACAATAGGCCTAAAATAAATACCGTATATAATAATTATAACTACTTAAACATTCTGATTGTTAATAATTATACATTACATCAATAACAAAAAAATAATATTATTGACAAAACTACTAGACTGTTGGCCTACATAATTACTAAACAATAGGCCTAAAATAAATACCGTATATAATAATTGTAACTACCTAAACATTCTGATTGTTAATAATTATACATTACATCAAAAACAAACATATAATATTATTGACAAAACTACTAGACTGTTGGCCTACATAATGACTAAACAATAGGCCTAAAATAAATACCGTATACAATAATTGTAACTACTTAAACATTCTGATTGGTAATAAGTTGTATACATTACATCAATAACAAAAATATAATATTATTGACAAAACTACTAGACGGTTGGCCTACATAATGACTAAACAATAGGCCTAAAATAAATACCGTATATAATAATTGTAACTACCTAAACATTCTGATTGTTAATAATTATACATTACATCAAAACAAAAAATATAATATTATTGACAAAACTACTAGACTGTTGGCCTACATAATGACTAAACAATAGGCCTAAAATAAATACCGTATACAATAATTGTAACTACTTAAACATTCTGATTGGTAATAAGTTGTATACATTACATTAATAACAAAAATATAATATTATTGACAAAACTACTAGACTGTTGTCCTACATAATGACTAAACAATAGGCCTAAAATAAATACCGTATATAATAATTATAACTACTTAAACATTCTGATTGTAAATAAATATACATTACATCAATAACAAAAATATAATATTATTGACAAAACTACTAGACTGTTGGCCTACATAATGACTAAACAATAGGCCTAAAATAAATACCGTATATAATAATTGTAACTACCTAAACATTCTGATTGTTAATAATTATACATTACATCAAAAACAAAAATATAATATTATTGACAAAACTACTAGACTGTTGGCCTACATAATGACTAAACAATAGGCCTAAAATAAATACCGTATACTATAATTATAACTACTTAAACATTCTGATTGTTAATAATTATACATTACATCAATAACAAAAATATAATATTATTGACAAAACTACTAGACTGTTGGCCTACATAATGACTAAACAATAGGCCTAAAATAAATACCGTATATAATAATTGTAACTACCTAAACATTCTGATTGTTAATAATTATACATTACATCAAAAACAAAAATATAATATTATTGACAAAACTACTAGACTGTTGGCCTACATAATGACTAAACAATAGGCCTAAAATAAATACCGTATATAATAACTGTAACTACCTAAACATTCTGATTGTTAATAATTATAAATTACATCAAAAACAAAAATATAATATTATTGACAAAACTACTAGACTGTTGGCCTACATAATGACTAAACAATAGGCCTAAAATAAATACCTTATACAATAATTGTAGCTACTTAAACATTCTGATTGGTAATAAGTTGTATACATTACATCAATAACAAAAATATAATCTTATTGACAAAACTACTAGACTGTTGGCCTACATAATGACTAAACAAAAGGCCTAAAATAAATACCGTATACAATAATTGTAACTACTTAAACATTCTGATTGTTAATAATTATACATTACATCAAAAACAAAAATATAATATTATTGACAAAACTACTAGACTGTTGGCCTACATAATGACTAAGCAATAGGCCTAAAATAAATACCGTATACAATAATTGTAACTACTTAAACATTCTGATTGGTAATAAGTTGTATACGTTACATCAATAACAAAAATATAATCTTATTGACAAAACTACTAGACTGTTGGCCTACATAATGACTAAACAATAGGCCTAAAATAAATACCGTATACAATAATTGTAACTACTTAAACATTCTGATTGGTAATAAGTTGTATACATTACATCAATAACAAAAATATAATCTTATTGACAAAACTACTAGACTGTTGGCCTACATAATGACTAAACAATAGGCCTAAAATAAATACCGTATACAATAATTATAACTACTTAAACATTCTGATTGTTAATAATTATACATTACACCAATAACAAAAATATATTATTATTGACAAAACTACTAGACTGTTGGTCTACATAATGACTAAACAATAGGCCTAAAATAAATACCGTATATAATAATTGTAACTACCTAAACATTCTGATTGTTAATAATTATACATTACATCAAAAACAAAAATATAATATTATTGACAAAACTACTAGACTGTTGGCATACATAATGACTAAACAATAGGCCTAAAATAAATACCGTATACAATAATTGTAACTACTTAAACATTCTGATTGGTAATAAGTTGTATACATTACATCAATAACAAAAATATAATATTATTGACAAAACTACTTGACTGTTGGCCTACATAATGACTAAACAATAGGCCTAAAATAAATACCGTATATAATAATTATAACTACTTAAACATTCTGATTGTTAATAATTATACATTACATCAATAACAAAAAAATAATATTATTGACAAAACTACTAGACTGTTGGCCTACATAATTACTAAACAATAGGCCTAAAATAAATACCGTATATAATAATTGTAACTACCTAAACATTCTGATTGTTAATAATTATACATTACATCAAAAACAAACATATAATATTATTGACAAAACTACTAGACTGTTGGCCTACATAATGACTAAACAATAGGCCTAAAATAAATACCGTATACAATAATTGTAACTACTTAAACATTCTGATTGGTAATAAGTTGTATACATTACATCAATAACAAAAATATAATATTATTGACAAAACTACTAGACGGTTGGCCTACATAATGACTAAACAATAGGCCTAAAATAAATACCGTATATAATAATTGTAACTACCTAAACATTCTGATTGTTAATAATTATACATTACATCAAAACAAAAAATATAATATTATTGACAAAACTACTAGACTGTTGGCCTACATAATGACTAAACAATAGGCCTAAAATAAATACCGTATACAATAATTGTAACTACTTAAACATTCTGATTGGTAATAAGTTGTATACATTACATTAATAACAAAAATATAATATTATTGACAAAACTACTAGACTGTTGTCCTACATAATGACTAAACAATAGGCCTAAAATAAATACCGTATATAATAATTATAACTACTTAAACATTCTGATTGTAAATAAATATACATTACATCAATAACAAAAATATAATATTATTGACAAAACTACTAGACTGTTGGCCTACATAATGACTAAACAATAGGCCTAAAATAAATACCGTATACAATAATTGTAACTACTTAAACATTCTGATTGGTAATAAGTTGTATACATTACATCAATAACAAAAATATAATCTTATTGACAAAACTACTAGACTGTTGGCCTACATAATGACTAAACAATAGGCCTAAAATAAATACCGTATACAATAATTATAACTACTTAAACATTCTGATTGTTAATAATTATACATTACACCAATAACAAAAATATATTATTATTGACAAAACTACTAGACTGTTGGTCTACATAATGACTAAACAATAGGCCTAAAATAAATACCGTATATAATAATTGTAACTACCTAAACATTCTGATTGTTAATAATTATACATTACATCAAAAACAAAAATATAATATTATTGACAAAACTACTAGACTGTTGGCATACATAATGACTAAACAATAGGCCTAAAATAAATACCGTATACAATAATTGTAACTACTTAAACATTCTGATTGGTAATAAGTTGTATACATTACATCAATAACAAAAATATAATATTATTGACAAAACTACTTGACTGTTGGCCTACATAATGACTAAACAATAGGCCTAAAATAAATACCGTATATAATAATTATAACTACTTAAACATTCTGATTGTTAATAATTATACATTACATCAATAACAAAAAAATAATATTATTGACAAAACTACTAGACTGTTGGCCTACATAATTACTAAACAATAGGCCTAAAATAAATACCGTATATAATAATTGTAACTACCTAAACATTCTGATTGTTAATAATTATACATTACATCAAAAACAAACATATAATATTATTGACAAAACTACTAGACTGTTGGCCTACATAATGACTAAACAATAGGCCTAAAATAAATACCGTATACAATAATTGTAACTACTTAAACATTCTGATTGGTAATAAGTTGTATACATTACATCAATAACAAAAATATAATATTATTGACAAAACTACTAGACGGTTGGCCTACATAATGACTAAACAATAGGCCTAAAATAAATACCGTATATAATAATTGTAACTACCTAAACATTCTGATTGTTAATAATTATACATTACATCAAAACAAAAAATATAATATTATTGACAAAACTACTAGACTGTTGGCCTACATAATGACTAAACAATAGGCCTAAAATAAATACCGTATACAATAATTGTAACTACTTAAACATTCTGATTGGTAATAAGTTGTATACATTACATTAATAACAAAAATATAATATTATTGACAAAACTACTAGACTGTTGTCCTACATAATGACTAAACAATAGGCCTAAAATAAATACCGTATATAATAATTATAACTACTTAAACATTCTGATTGTAAATAAATATACATTACATCAATAACAAAAATATAATATTATTGACAAAACTACTAGACTGTTGGCCTACATAATGACTAAACAATAGGCCTAAAATAAATACCGTATACAATAATTGTAACTACTTAAACATTCTGATTGGTAATAAGTTGTATACGTTACATCAATAACAAAAATATAATATTATTGACAAAACTACTAGACTGTTGGCCTACATAATGACTAAACAATAGGCCTAAAATAAATACCGTATACAATAATTATAACTACTTAAACATTCTGAATGTTAATAATTATACATTACATCAAAAACAAAAATATAATATTATTGACAAAACTACTAGACTGTTGGCCTACATAATGACTAACCAATAGGCCTAAAATAAATACCGTATATAATAACTGTAACTACCTAAACATTCTGAGTGTTAATAATAATACATTACATCAAAAACAAAAATATAATATTATTGACAAAACTACTAGACTGTTGGCCTACATAATGACTAAACAATAGGCCTAAAATAAATACCGTATACAATAATTATAACTACTTAAACATTCTGATTGTTAATAATTATACATTACATCAATAACAAAAATATAATATTATTGACAAAGCTACTAGACTGTTGGCCTACATAATGACTAAACAATAGGCCTAAAATAAATACCGTATATAATAATTGTAACTACCTAAACATTCTGATTGTTAATAATTATACATTACATCAAAAACAAAAATATAATATTATTGACAAAACTACTAGACTGTTGGCCTACATAATGACTAACCATAGGCCTAAAATAAATACCGTATATAATAACTGTAACTACCTAAACATTCTGATTGTTAATAATTATACATTACATCAAAAACAAAAATATAATATTATTGACGAAACTACTAGACTGTTGGCCTACATAATGACTAAACAATAGGCCTAAAATAAATACCTTATACAATAATTGTAACTACTTACACATTCTGATTGGTAATAAGTTGTATACATTACATCAATAACAAAAATATAATATTATTGACAAAACTACTACACTGTTGGCCTACATAATGACTAAACAATAGGCCTAAAATAAATACCGTATACAATAATTATAACTACTTAAACATTCTGAGTGTTAATAATAATACATTACATCAAAAACAAAAATATAATATTATTGACAAAACTAGTAGACTGTTGGCCTACATAATGACTAAACAATAGGCCTAAAATAAATACCGTATATAATAACTGTAACTACCTAAACATTCTGATTGTTAATAATTATACATTACATCAAAAACAAAAATATAATATTATTGACAAAACTACTAGACTGTTGGCCTACATAATGACTAAATATAGGCCTAAAATAAATACCGTATATAATAACTGTAACTACCTAAACATTCTGATTGTTAATAATTATACATTACATCAATAACAAAAATATAATATTATTGACAAAACTACTACACTGTTGGCCTACATAATGACTAAACAAAAGGCCTAAAATAAATAATGTATACAATAATTGTAACTACTTAAACATTCTGATTGTTAATAATTATACATTACATCAATAACAAAAATATATTATTATTGACAAAACTACTAGACTGTTGGCCTACATAATGACTAAACAATAGGCCTAAAATAAATACCGTATATAATAATTGTAACTACCTAAACATTCTGATTGTTAATAATTATACATTACATCAAAAACAAAAATATAATATTATTGACAAAACTACTAGACTGTTGGCATACATAATGACTAAACAATAGGCCTAAAATAAATACCGTATACAATAATTGTAACTACTTAAACATTCTGATTGGTAATAAGTTGTATACATTACATCAATAACAAAAATATAATATTATTGACAAAACTACTAGACTGTTGGTCTACATAATGACTAAACAATAGGCCTAAAATAAATACCGTATATAATAATTATAACTACTTAAACATTCTGATTGTTAATAAATATACATTACATCAATAACAAAAATATAATATTATTGACAAAACTACTAGACTGTTGGCCTACATAATGACTAAACAATAGGCCTAAAATAAATACCGTATACAATAATTGTAACTACTTAAACATTCTGATTGGTAATAAGTTGTATACATTACATCAATAACAAAAATATAATATTATTGACAAAACTACTAGACTGTTGGCCTACATAATGACTAAACAATATGCCTAAAATAAATACCGTATATAATAATTGTAACTACCTAAACATTCTGATTGTTAATAATTATACATTACATCAAAAAAAAAATATAATATTATTGACAAAACTACTAGACTGTTGGCCTACATAATGACTAAACAATAGGCCTAAAATAAATACCGTATACAATAATTGTAACTACTTAAACATTCTGATTGGTAATAAGTTGTATACATTACATCAATAACAAAAATATAATATTATTGACAAAACTACTAGACTGTTGGCCTACATAATGACTAAACAATAGGCCTAAAATAAATACCGTATATAATAACTGTAACTACCTAAACATTCTGATTGTTAATAATAATACATTACATCAAAAACAAAAATATAATATTATTGACAAAACTACTAGACTGTTGGCCTACATAATGACTAAACAATAGGCCTAAAATAAATACCGTATACAATAATTGTAACTACTTAAACATTCTGATTGGTAATAAGTTGTATACATTACATCAATAACAAAAATATAATATTATTGACAAAACTACTAGACTGTTGGCCTACATAATGACTAAACAATAGGCCTAAAATAAATACCGTATACAATAATTATAACTACTTAAACATTCTGAATGTTAATAATTATACATTACATCAAAAACAAAAATATAATATTATTGACAAAACTACTAGACTGTTGGCCTACATAATGACTAAACAATAGGCCTAAAATAAATACCGTATATAATAACTGTAACTACCTAAACATTCTGAGTGTTAATAATAATACATTACATCAAAAACAAAAATATAATATTTTTGACAAAATTACTAGACTGTTGGCCTACATAATGACTAAACAATAGGCCTAAAATAAATACCGTATACAATAATTATAACTACTTAAACATTCTGATTGTTAATAATTATACATTACATCAATAACAAAAATATAATATTATTGACAAAGCTACTAGACTGTTGGCCTACATAATTACTAAACAATAGGCCTGAAATAAATACCGTATATAATAATTGTAACTACCTAAACATTCTGATTGTTAATAATTATACATTACATCAAAAACAAAAATATAATATTATTGACAAAACTACTAGACTGTTGGCCTACATAATGACTAAACAATAGGCCTAAAATAAATACCGTATATAATAATTGTAACTACCTAAACATTCTGATTGTTAATAATTATACATTACATCAAAAACAAAAATATAATATTATTGACAAAACTACTAGACTGTTGGCCTACATAATGACTAACCATAGGCCTAAAATAAATACCGTATATAATAACTGTAACTACCTAAACATTCTGATTGTTAATAATTATACATTACATCAAAAACAAAAATATAATATTATTGACGAAACTACTAGACTGTTGGCCTACATAATGACTAAACAATAGGCCTAAAATAAATACCTTATACAATAATTGTAACTACTTACACATTCTGATTGGTAATAAGTTGTATACATTACATCAATAACAAAAATATAATATTATTGACAAAACTACTACACTGTTGGCCTACATAATGACTAAACAATAGGCCTAAAATAAATACCGTATACAATAATTATAACTACTTAAACATTCTGAGTGTTAATAATAATACATTACATCAAAAACAAAAATATAATATTATTGACAAAACTAGTAGACTGTTGGCCTACATAATGACTAAACAATAGGCCTAAAATAAATACCGTATATAATAACTGTAACTACCTAAACATTCTGATTGTTAATAATTATACATTACATCAAAAACAAAAATATAATATTATTGACAAAACTACTAGACTGTTGGCCTACATAATGACTAAATATAGGCCTAAAATAAATACCGTATATAATAACTGTAACTACCTAAACATTCTGATTGTTAATAATTATACATTACATCAATAACAAAAATATAATATTATTGACAAAACTACTACACTGTTGGCCTACATAATGACTAAACAAAAGGCCTAAAATAAATAATGTATACAATAATTGTAACTACTTAAACATTCTGATTGTTAATAATTATACATTACATCAATAACAAAAATATATTATTATTGACAAAACTACTAGACTGTTGGCCTACATAATGACTAAACAATAGGCCTAAAATAAATACCGTATATAATAATTGTAACTACCTAAACATTCTGATTGTTAATAATTATACATTACATCAAAAACAAAAATATAATATTATTGACAAAACTACTAGACTGTTGGCATACATAATGACTAAACAATAGGCCTAAAATAAATACCGTATACAATAATTGTAACTACTTAAACATTCTGATTGGTAATAAGTTGTATACATTACATCAATAACAAAAATATAATATTATTGACAAAACTACTAGACTGTTGGTCTACATAATGACTAAACAATAGGCCTAAAATAAATACCGTATATAATAATTATAACTACTTAAACATTCTGATTGTTAATAAATATACATTACATCAATAACAAAAATATAATATTATTGACAAAACTACTAGACTGTTGGCCTACATAATGACTAAACAATAGGCCTAAAATAAATACCGTATACAATAATTGTAACTACTTAAACATTCTGATTGGTAATAAGTTGTATACATTACATCAATAACAAAAATATAATATTATTGACAAAACTACTAGACTGTTGGCCTACATAATGACTAAACAATATGCCTAAAATAAATACCGTATATAATAATTGTAACTACCTAAACATTCTGATTGTTAATAATTATACATTACATCAAAAAAAAAATATAATATTATTGACAAAACTACTAGACTGTTGGCCTACATAATGACTAAACAATAGGCCTAAAATAAATACCGTATACAATAATTGTAACTACTTAAACATTCTGATTGGTAATAAGTTGTATACATTACATCAATAACAAAAATATAATATTATTGACAAAACTACTAGACTGTTGGCCTACATAATGACTAAACAATAGGCCTAAAATAAATACCGTATATAATAACTGTAACTACCTAAACATTCTGATTGTTAATAATAATACATTACATCAAAAACAAAAATATAATATTATTGACAAAACTACTAGACTGTTGGCCTACATAATGACTAAACAATAGGCCTAAAATAAATACCGTATACAATAATTGTAACTACTTAAACATTCTGATTGGTAATAAGTTGTATACATTACATCAATAACAAAAATATAATATTATTGACAAAACTACTAGACTGTTGGCCTACATAATGACTAAACAATAGGCCTAAAATAAATACCGTATACAATAATTATAACTACTTAAACATTCTGAATGTTAATAATTATACATTACATCAAAAACAAAAATATAATATTATTGACAAAACTACTAGACTGTTGGCCTACATAATGACTAAACAATAGGCCTAAAATAAATACCGTATATAATAACTGTAACTACCTAAACATTCTGAGTGTTAATAATAATACATTACATCAAAAACAAAAATATAATATTTTTGACAAAATTACTAGACTGTTGGCCTACATAATGACTAAACAATAGGCCTAAAATAAATACCGTATACAATAATTATAACTACTTAAACATTCTGATTGTTAATAATTATACATTACATCAATAACAAAAATATAATATTATTGACAAAGCTACTAGACTGTTGGCCTACATAATTACTAAACAATAGGCCTGAAATAAATACCGTATATAATAATTGTAACTACCTAAACATTCTGATTGTTAATAATTATACATTACATCAAAAACAAAAATATAATATTATTGACAAAACTACTAGACTGTTGGCCTACATAATGACTAAACCATAGGCCTAAAATAAATACCGTATATAATAACTGTAACTACCTAAACATTCTGATTGTTAATAATTATACACTACATCAAAAACAAAAATATAATATTATTGACGAAACTACTAGACTGTTGGCCTACATAATGACTAAACAATAGGCCTAAAATAAATACCTTATACAATAATTGTAACTACTTAAACATTCTGATTGGTAATAAGTTGTATACATTACATCAATAACAAAAATATAATATTATTGACAAAACTACTACACTGTTGGCCTACATAATAACTAAACAATAGGCCTAAAATAAATACCGTATACAATAATTATAACTACTTAAACATTCTGATTGTTAATAATTATACATTACATCAATAACAAAAATATAATATTATTGACAAAACTACTAGACTGTTGGCCTACATAATGACTAAACAATAGGCCTAAAATAAATACCGTATATAATAATTGTAACTACCAAAACATTCTGATTGTTAATAATTATACATTACATCAAAAACAAAAATATAATATTATTGACAAAACTACTAGACTGTTGGCCTACATAATGACTAAACAATAGGCCTAAAATAAATACCGTATATAATAATTGTAACTACCTAAACATTCTGATTGTTAATAATTATACATTACATCAAAAACAAAAATATAATATTATTGACAAAACTACTAGACTGTTGGCATACATAATGACTAAACAATAGGCCTAAAATAAATACCGTATACAATCATTGTAACTACTTAAACATTCTGACTGGTAATAAGTTGTATACATTACATCAATAACAAAAATATAATATTATTGACAAAACTACTACACTGTTGGCCTACATAATGACTAAACAATAGGCCTAAAATAAATACCGTATACAATAATTATAACTACTTAAACATTCTGATTGTTAATAATTATACATTACATCAATAACAAAACTATAATATTATTGACAAAACTACTAGACTGTTGGCCTACATAATGACTAAACAATAAGCCTAAAATAAATACCGTATATAATAATTATAACTACTTAAACATTCTGATTGTTAATAACTATACATTACATCAATAACAAAAATATAATATTATTGACAAAACTACTAGACTGTTGGCCTACATAATGACTAAACAATAGGCCTAAAATAAATACCGTATATAATAATTGTAACTACCTAAACATTCTGATTGTTAATAATTATACATTACATCAAAACAAAAATATAATATTATTGACAAAACTACTAGACTGTTGGCCTACATAATGACTAAACAATAGGCCTAAAATAAATACCGTATACAATAATTGTAACTACTTAAACATTCTGATTGGTAATAAGTTGTATACATTACATCAATAACAAAAATATAATATTATTGACAAAACTACTAGACTGTTGGCCTACATAATGAGTAAACAATAGGCCTAAAATAAATACCGTATATAATAATTGTAACTACTTAAACATTCTGATTGGTAATAAGTTGTATACATTACATCAATAACAAAAATATAATATTATTGACAAAACTACTAGACTGTTGGCCTACATATTAACTAAACAATAGGCCTAAAATAAATACCGTATACAATAATTATAACTACTTAAACATTATGATTGTTAATAATTATACATTACATCAATAACAAAAATATAATATTATTGACAAAACTACTAGACTGTTGGCCTACATAATGACTAAACAATAGGCCTAAAATAAATACCGTATACAATAATTATAACCACTTAAACATTCTGATTGTTAATAATTATACATTACATCAATAACAAAAATATAATATTATTGACAAAACTACTAGACTGTTGGCCTACATAATGACTAAACAATAGGCCTAAAATAAATACCGTATATAATAATTATAACTACTTAAACATTCTGATTGTTAATATTTATACATTACATCAAAAACAAAAATATAATATTATTGACAAAACTACTAGACTGTTGGCCTACATAATGACTAAACAATAGGCCTAAAATAAATACCGAATACAATAATTGTAACTACTTAAACATTCTGATTGGTAATAAGTTGTATACATTACATCAATAACAAAAATATAATATTATTGACAAAACTACTAGACTGTTGGCCTACATAATGACTAAACAATAGGCCTAAAATAAATACCGTATATAGTAATTGTAACTACTTAAACATTCTGATTGGTAATAAGTTGTATACATTACATCAATAACAAAAATATAATATTATTGACAAAACTACTAGACTGTTGGCCTACATAATAACTAAACAATAGGCCTAAAATAAATACCGTATACAATAATTATAACTACTTAAACATTCTGATTGTTAATAATTATACATTACATCAATAACAAAAATATAATATTATTGACAAAACTACTAGACTGTTGACCTACATAATGACTAAACAATAGGCCTAAAATAAATACCGTATATAATAATTGTAACTACTTAAACATTCTGATTGGTAATAAGTTGTATACATTACATCAGTAACAAAAATATAATATTATTGACAAAACTACTAGACTGTTGGCCTACATAATAACTAAACAATAGGCCTAAAATAAATACCGTATACAATAATTATAACTACTTAAACATTCTGATTGTTAATAATTATACATTACATCAATAACAAAACTATAATATTATTGACAAAACTACTAGACTGTTGGCCTACATAATGACTAAACAATAGGCCTAAAATAAATACCGTATATAATAATTATAACTACTTAAACATTCTGATTGTTAATAATTATACATTACATCAAAAACAAAAATATAATATTATTGACAAAACTACTAGACTGTTGGCCTACATAATGACTAAACAATAGGCCTAAAATAAATACCGTATACAATAATTGTAACTACTAAAACATTCTGATTGGTAATAAGTTGTATACATTACATCAATAACAAAAATATAATATTATTGACAAAACTACTAGACTGTTGGCCTACATAATGACTAAACAATAGGCCTAAAATAAATACCGTATATAATAATTATAACTACTTAAACATTCTGATTGTTAATAAATATACATTACATCAATAACAAAAATATAATATTATTGACAAAACTACTAGACTGTTGGCCTACATAATGACTAAACAATAGGCCTAAAATAAATACCGTATAGGCCTACAATAATTATAACTACTTAAATATTCTGATTGGTAATAATTATACATTACATCAATAACAAAAATATAATATTATTGACAAAACTACTAGACTGTTGGCCTACATAATGACTAAACAATAGGCATAAAATAAATACCGTATATAATAATTATAACTACTTAAACATTCTGATTGTTAATAACTATACATTACATCAATACCAAAAATATAATATTATTGACAAAACTACTAGACTGTTGGCCTACATAATGACTAAACAATAGGCCTAAAATAAATACCGTATATAATAATTGTAACTACCTAAACATTCTGATTGTTAATAATTATACATTACATCAAAAACAAAAATATAATATTATTGACAAAACTACTAGACTGTTGGCCTACATAATGACTAAACAATAGGCCTAAAATAAATAACGTATACAATAATTGTAACTACTTAAACATTCTGATTGGTAATAAGTTGTATACATTACATCAATAACAAAAATATAATATTATTGACAAAACTACTAGACTCTTGGCCTACATAATGACTAAACAATAGGCCTAAAATAAATACCGTATATAATAACTGTAACTACCTAAACATTCTGATTGTTATTAATTATACATTACATCAAAAACAAAAATATAATATTATTGACAAAACTACTAGACTGTTGGCCTACATAATGACTAAACAATAGGCCTAAAATAAATACCGTATACAATAATTGTAACTACTTAAACATTCTGATTGTTAATAATTATACATTACATCAAAAACAAAAATATAATATTATTGACAAAACTACTAGACTGTTGGCATACATAATGACTAAACAATAGGCCTAAAATAAATACCGTATACAATCATTGTAACTACTTAAACATTCTGATTGGTAATAAGTTGTATACATTACATCAATAACAAAAATATAATATTATTGACAAAACTACTACACTGTTGGCCTACATAATGACTAAACAATAGGCCTAAAATAAATACCATATACAATAATTATAACTACTTAAACATTCTGATTGTTAATAATTATACATTACATCAATAACAAAACTATAATATTATTGGCAAAACTACTAGACTGTTGGCCTACATAATGACTAAACAATAAGCCTAAAATAAATACCGTTTATAATAATTATAACTACTTAAACATTCTGATTGTTAATAACTATACATTACATCAATAACAAAAATATAATATTATTGACAAAACTACTAGACTGTTGGCCTACATAATGACTAAACAATAGGCCTAAAATAAATACCGTATAAAATAATTGTAACTACTTAAACATTCTGATTGGTAATAAGTTGTATACATTACATCAATAACAAAAATATAATATTATTGACAAAACTACTAGACTGTTGGCCTACATAATGACTAAACAATAGACCTAAAATAAATACCGTATACAATAATTATAACTACTTAAACATTCTGATTGGTAATAAGTTGTATACATTACATCAATAACAAAAATATAATATTATTGACAAAACTACTAGACTCTTGGCCTACATAATGACTAAACAATAGGCCTAAAATAAATACCGTATATAATAACTGTAACTACCTAAACATTCTGATTGTTATTAATTATACATTACATCAAAAACAAAAATATAATATTATTGACAAAACTACTAGACTGTTGGCCTACATAATGACTAAACAATAGGCCTAAAATAAATACCGTATACAATAATTGTAACTACTTAAACATTCTGATTGTTAATAATTATACATTACATCAAAAACAAAAATATAATATTATTGACAAAACTACTAGACTGTTGGCATACATAATGACTAAACAATAGGCCTAAAATAAATACCGTATACAATCATTGTAACTACTTAAACATTCTGATTGGTAATAAGTTGTATACATTACATCAATAACAAAAATATAATATTATTGACAAAACTACTACACTGTTGGCCTACATAATGACTAAACAATAGGCCTAAAATAAATACCATATACAATAATTATAACTACTTAAACATTCTGATTGTTAATAATTATACATTACATCAATAACAAAACTATAATATTATTGACAAAACTACTAGACTGTTGGCCTACATAATGACTAAACAATAAGCCTAAAATAAATACCGTATATAATAATTATAACTACTTAAACATTCTGATTGTTAATAACTATACATTACATCAATAACAAAAATATAATATTATTGACAAAACTACTAGACTGTTGGCCTACATAATGACTAAACAATAGGCCTAAAATAAATACCGTATAAAATAATTGTAACTACTTAAACATTCTGATTGGTAATAAGTTGTATACATTACATCAATAACAAAAATATAATATTATTGACAAAACTACTAGACTGTTGGCCTACATAATGACTAAACAATAGACCTAAAATAAATACCGTATACAATAAATATAACTACTTAAACATTCTGAATTTTAATAATTATACATTACATCAAAAACAAAAATATAATATTATTGACAAAACTACTAGACTGTTGGCCTACATAATGACTAAACAATAGGCCTAAAATAAATACCGTATATAATAATTGTAACTACCTAAACATTCTGATTGTTAATAATTATACATTCCATCAAAAACAAAAATATAATATTATTGACAAAACTACTAGACTGTTGGCCTACATAATAACTAAACAATAGGCCTAAAATAAATACCGTATACAATAATTATAACTACTTAAACATTCTGAATTTTAATAATTATACATTACATCAAAAACAAAAATATAATATTATTGACAAAACTACTAGACTGTTGGCCTACATAATGACTAAACAATAGGCCTAAAATAAATACCGTATATAATAATTGTAACTACCTAAACATTCTGATTGTTAATAATTATACATTCCATCAAAAACAAAAATATAATATTATTGACAAAACTACTAGACTGTTGGCCTACATAATAACTAAACAATAGGCCTAAAATAAATACCGTATACAATAATTATAACTACTTAAACATTATGATTGTTAATAATTATACATTACATCAATAACAAAAATATAATATTATTGACAAAACTACTAGACTCTTGGCCTACATAATGACTAAACAATAGGCCTAAAATAAATACCGTATACAATAATTATAACCACTTAAACATTCTGATTGTTAATAATTATACATTACATCAATAACAAAAATATAATATTATTGACAAAACTACTAGACTGTTGGCCTACATAATGACTAAACAATAGGCCTAAAATAAATACCGTATATAATAATTATAACTACTTAAACATTCTGATTGTTAATAATTATACATTACATCAAAAACAAAAATATAATATTATTGACAAAACTACTAGACTGTTGGCATACATAATGACTAAACAATAGGCCTAAAATAAATACCGTATACAATCATTGTAACTACTTAAACATTCTGATTGGTAATAAGTTGTATACATTACATCAATAACAAAAATATAATATTATTGACAAAACTACTACACTGTTGGCCTACATAATGACTAAACAATAAGCCTAAAATAAATACCGTATATAATAATTATAACTACTTAAACATTCTGATTGTTAATAACTATACATTACATCAATAACAAAAATATAATATTATTGACAAAACTACTAGACTGTTGGCCTACATAATGACTAAACAATAGGCCTAAAATAAATACCGTATAGGCCTACAATAATTATAACTACTTAAATATTCTGATTGGTAATAATTATACATTACATCAATAACAAAAATATAATATTATTGACAAAACTACTAGACTGTTGGCCTACATAATGACTAAACAATAGGCATAAAATAAATACCGTATATAATAATTATAACTACTTAAACATTCTGATTGTTAATAACTATACATTACATCAATACCAAAAATATAATATTATTGACAAAACTACTAGACTGTTGGCCTACATAATGACTAAACAATAGGCCTAAAATAAATACCGTATATAATAATTGTAACTACCTAAACATTCTGATTGTTAATAATTATACATTACATCAAAAACAAAAATATAATATTATTGACAAAACTACTAGACTGTTGGCCTACATAATGACTAAACAATAGGCCTAAAATAAATAACGTATACAATAATTGTAACTACTTAAACATTCTGATTGGTAATAAGTTGTATACATTACATCAATAACAAAAATATAATATTATTGACAAAACTACTAGACTCTTGGCCTACATAATGACTAAACAATAGGCCTAAAATAAATACCGTATATAATAACTGTAACTACCTAAACATTCTGATTGTTATTAATTATACATTACATCAAAAACAAAAATATAATATTATTGACAAAACTACTAGACTGTTGGCCTACATAATGACTAAACAATAGGCCTAAAATAAATACCGTATACAATAATTGTAACTACTTAAACATTCTGATTGTTAATAATTATACATTACATCAAAAACAAAAATATAATATTATTGACAAAACTACTAGACTGTTGGCATACATAATGACTAAACAATAGGCCTAAAATAAATACCGTATACAATCATTGTAACTACTTAAACATTCTGATTGGTAATAAGTTGTATACATTACATCAATAACAAAAATATAATATTATTGACAAAACTACTACACTGTTGGCCTACATAATGACTAAACAATAGGCCTAAAATAAATACCATATACAATAATTATAACTACTTAAACATTCTGATTGTTAATAATTATACATTACATCAATAACAAAAATATAATATTATTGACAAAACTACTAGACTGTTGGCCTACATAATGACTAAACAATAGGCATAAAATAAATACCGTATATAATAATTATAACTACTTAAACATTCTGATTGTTAATAACTATACATTACATCAATACCAAAAATATAATATTATTGACAAAACTACTAGACTGTTGGCCTACATAATGACTAAACAATAGGCCTAAAATAAATACCGTATATAATAATTGTAACTACCTAAACATTCTGATTGTTAATAATTATACATTACATCAAAAACAAAAATATAATATTATTGACAAAACTACTAGACTGTTGGCCTACATAATGACTAAACAATAGGCCTAAAATAAATAACGTATACAATAATTGTAACTACTTAAACATTCTGATTGGTAATAAGTTGTATACATTACATCAATAACAAAAATATAATATTATTGACAAAACTACTAGACTCTTGGCCTACATAATGACTAAACAATAGGCCTAAAATAAATACCGTATATAATAACTGTAACTACCTAAACATTCTGATTGTTATTAATTATACATTACATCAAAAACAAAAATATAATATTATTGACAAAACTACTAGACTGTTGGCCTACATAATGACTAAACAATAGGCCTAAAATAAATACCGTATACAATAATTGTAACTACTTAAACATTCTGATTGTTAATAATTATACATTACATCAAAAACAAAAATATAATATTATTGACAAAACTACTAGACTGTTGGCATACATAATGACTAAACAATAGGCCTAAAATAAATACCGTATACAATCATTGTAACTACTTAAACATTCTGATTGGTAATAAGTTGTATACATTACATCAATAACAAAAATATAATATTATTGACAAAACTACTACACTGTTGGCCTACATAATGACTAAACAATAGGCCTAAAATAAATACCATATACAATAATTATAACTACTTAAACATTCTGATTGTTAATAATTATACATTACATCAATAACAAAACTATAATATTATTGACAAAACTACTAGACTGTTGGCCTACATAATGACTAAACAATAAGCCTAAAATAAATACCGTTTATAATAATTATAACTACTTAAACATTCTGATTGTTAATAACTATACATTACATCAATAACAAAAATATAATATTATTGACAAAACTACTAGACTGTTGGCCTACATAATGACTAAACAATAGGCCTAAAATAAATACCGTATAAAATAATTGTAACTACTTAAACATTCTGATTGGTAATAAGTTGTATACATTACATCAATAACAAAAATATAATATTATTGACAAAACTACTAGACTGTTGGCCTACATAATGACTAAACAATAGACCTAAAATAAATACCGTATACAATAATTATAACTACTTAAACATTCTGATTGGTAATAAGTTGTATACATTACATCAATAACAAAAATATAATATTATTGACAAAACTACTAGACTCTTGGCCTACATAATGACTAAACAATAGGCCTAAAATAAATACCGTATATAATAACTGTAACTACCTAAACATTCTGATTGTTATTAATTATACATTACATCAAAAACAAAAATATAATATTATTGACAAAACTACTAGACTGTTGGCCTACATAATGACTAAACAATAGGCCTAAAATAAATACCGTATACAATAATTGTAACTACTTAAACATTCTGATTGTTAATAATTATACATTACATCAAAAACAAAAATATAATATTATTGACAAAACTACTAGACTGTTGGCATACATAATGACTAAACAATAGGCCTAAAATAAATACCGTATACAATCATTGTAACTACTTAAACATTCTGATTGGTAATAAGTTGTATACATTACATCAATAACAAAAATATAATATTATTGACAAAACTACTACACTGTTGGCCTACATAATGACTAAACAATAGGCCTAAAATAAATACCATATACAATAATTATAACTACTTAAACATTCTGATTGTTAATAATTATACATTACATCAATAACAAAACTATAATATTATTGACAAAACTACTAGACTGTTGGCCTACATAATGACTAAACAATAAGCCTAAAATAAATACCGTATATAATAATTATAACTACTTAAACATTCTGATTGTTAATAACTATACATTACATCAATAACAAAAATATAATATTATTGACAAAACTACTAGACTGTTGGCCTACATAATGACTAAACAATAGGCCTAAAATAAATACCGTATAAAATAATTGTAACTACTTAAACATTCTGATTGGTAATAAGTTGTATACATTACATCAATAACAAAAATATAATATTATTGACAAAACTACTAGACTGTTGGCCTACATAATGACTAAACAATAGACCTAAAATAAATACCGTATACAATAATTATAACTACTTAAACATTCTGAATTTTAATAATTATACATTACATCAAAAACAAAAATATAATATTATTGACAAAACTACTAGACTGTTGGCCTACATAATGACTAAACAATAGGCCTAAAATAAATACCGTATATAATAATTGTAACTACCTAAACATTCTGATTGTTAATAATTATACATTCCATCAAAAACAAAAATATAATATTATTGACAAAACTACTAGACTGTTGGCCTACATAATAACTAAACAATAGGCCTAAAATAAATACCGTATACAATAATTATAACTACTTAAACATTCTGAATTTTAATAATTATACATTACATCAAAAACAAAAATATAATATTATTGACAAAACTACTAGACTGTTGGCCTACATAATGACTAAACAATAGGCCTAAAATAAATACCGTATATAATAATTGTAACTACCTAAACATTCTGATTGTTAATAATTATACATTCCATCAAAAACAAAAATATAATATTATTGACAAAACTACTAGACTGTTGGCCTACATAATAACTAAACAATAGGCCTAAAATAAATACCGTATACAATAATTATAACTACTTAAACATTATGATTGTTAATAATTATACATTACATCAATAACAAAAATATAATATTATTGACAAAACTACTAGACTCTTGGCCTACATAATGACTAAACAATAGGCCTAAAATAAATACCGTATACAATAATTATAACCACTTAAACATTCTGATTGTTAATAATTATACATTACATCAATAACAAAAATATAATATTATTGACAAAACTACTAGACTGTTGGCCTACATAATGACTAAACAATAGGCCTAAAATAAATACCGTATATAATAATTATAACTACTTAAACATTCTGATTGTTAATAATTATACATTACATCAAAAACAAAAATATAATATTATTGACAAAACTACTAGACTGTTGGCATACATAATGACTAAACAATAGGCCTAAAATAAATACCGTATACAATCATTGTAACTACTTAAACATTCTGATTGGTAATAAGTTGTATACATTACATCAATAACAAAAATATAATATTATTGACAAAACTACTACACTGTTGGCCTACATAATGACTAAACAATAAGCCTAAAATAAATACCGTATATAATAATTATAACTACTTAAACATTCTGATTGTTAATAACTATACATTACATCAATAACAAAAATATAATATTATTGACAAAACTACTAGACTGTTGGCCTACATAATGACTAAACAATAGGCCTAAAATAAATACCGTATAAAATAATTGTAACTACTTAAACATTCTGATTGGTAATAAGTTGTATACATTACATCAATAACAAAAATATAATATTATTGACAAAACTACTAGACTGTTGGCCTACATAATGACTAAACAATAGACCTAAAATAAATACCGTATACAATAATTATAACTACTTAAACATTCTGAATTTTAATAATTATACATTACATCAAAAACAAAAATATAATATTATTGACAAAACTACTAGACTGTTGGCCTACATAATGACTAAACAATAGGCCTAAAATAAATACCGTATATAATAATTGTAACTACCTAAACATTCTGATTGTTAATAATTATACATTCCATCAAAAACAAAAATATAATATTATTGACAAAACTACTAGACTGTTGGCCTACATAATAACTAAACAATAGGCCTAAAATAAATACCGTATACAATAATTATAACTACTTAAACATTATGATTGTTAATAATTATACATTACATCAATAACAAAAATATAATATTATTGACAAAACTACTAGACTCTTGGCCTACATAATGACTAAACAATAGGCCTAAAATAAATACCGTATACAATAATTATAACCACTTAAACATTCTGATTGTTAATAATTATACATTACATCAAAAACAAAAATATAATATTATTGACAAAACTACTAGACTGTTGGCATACATAATGACTAAACAATAGGCCTAAAATAAATACCGTATACAATCATTGTAACTACTTAAACATTCTGATTGGTAATAAGTTGTATACATTACATCAATAACAAAAATATAATATTATTGACAAAACTACTACACTGTTGGCCTACATAATGACTAAACAATAGGCCTAAAATAAATACCGTATACAATAATTATAACCACTTAAACATTCTGATTGTTAATAATTATACATTACATCAAAAACAAAACTATAATATTATTGACAAAACTACTAGACTGTTGGCCTACATAATGACTAAACAATAAGCCTAAAATAAATACCGTATATAATAATTATAACTACTTAAACATTCTGATTGTTAATAACTATACATTACATCAATAACAAAAATATAATATTATTGACAAAACTACTAGACTGTTGGCCTACATAATGACTAAACAATAGGCCTAAAATAAATACCGTATAAAATAATTGTAACTACTTAAACATTCTGATTGGTAATAAGTTGTATACATTACATCAATAACAAAAATATAATATTATTGACAAAACTACTAGACTGTTGGCCTACATAATGACTAAACAATAGACCTAAAATAAATACCGTATACAATAATTATAACTACTTAAACATTCTGAATTTTAATAATTATACATTACATCAAAAACAAAAATATAATATTATTGACAAAACTACTAGACTGTTGGCCTACATAATGACTAAACAATAGGCCTAAAATAAATACCGTATATAATAATTGTAACTACCTAAACATTCTGATTGTTAATAATTATACATTCCATCAAAAACAAAAATATAATATTATTGACAAAACTACTAGACTGTTGGCCTACATAATAACTAAACAATAGGCCTAAAATAAATACCGTATACAATAATTATAACTACTTAAACATTATGATTGTTAATAATTATACATTACATCAATAACAAAAATATAATATTATTGACAAAACTACTAGACTCTTGGCCTACATAATGACTAAACAATAGGCCTAAAATAAATACCGTATACAATAATTATAACCACTTAAACATTCTGATTGTTAATAATTATACATTACATCAATAACAAAAATATAATATTATTGACAAAACTACTAGACTGTTGGCCTACATAATGACTAAACAATAGGCCTAAAATAAATACCGTATATAATAATTATAACTACTTAAACATTCTGATTGTTAATAATTATACATTACATCAAAAACAAAAATATAATATTATTGACAAAACTACTAGACTGTTGGCCTACATAATGACTAAACAATAGGCCTAAAATAAATACCGAATACAATAATTGTAACTACTCAAACATTCTGATTGGTAATAAGTTGTATACATTACATCAATAACAAAAATATAATATTATTGACAAAACTACTAGACTGTTGGCCTACATAATGACTAAACAATAGGCCTAAAATAAATACCGTATATAATAATTGTAACTACTTAAACATTCTGATTGGTAATAAGTTGTATACATTACATCAATAACAAAAATATAATATTATTGACTAAACTACTAGACTGTTGGCCTAAATAATGACTAAACAATAGACCTAAAATAAATACCGTATACAATAATTGTAACTACTTAAACATTCTGATTGGTAATAAGTTGTATACATTACATCAATAACAAAAATATAATATTATTGACAAAACTACTAGACTGTTGGCCTACATAATGACTAAACAATAGGCCTAAAATAAATACCGTATACAATAATTATAACCACTTAAACATTCTGATTGTTAATAATTATACATTACATCAATAACAAAAATATAATATTATTGACAAAACTACTAGACTGTTGGCCTACATAATGACTAAACAATAGGCCTAAAATAAATACCGTATATAATAATTATAACTACTTAAACATTCTGATTGTTAATAATTATACATTACATCTAAAACAAAAATATAATATTATTGACAAAACTACTAGACTGTTGGCCTACATAATGACTAAACAATAGGCCTAAAATAAATACCGTATACTATAATTGTAACTACTTAAACATTCTGATTGGTAATAAGTTGTATACATTACATCAATAACAAAAATATAATATTATTGACAAAACTACTAGACTGTTGGCCTACATAATGACTAAACAATAGGCCTAAAATAAATACCGTATATAATAATTATAACTACTTAAACATTCTGATTGTTAATAAATATACATTACATCAATAACAAAAATATAATATTATTGACAAAACTACTAGACTGTTGGCCTACATAACGACTAAACAATAGGCCTAAAATAAATACCGTATAGGCCTACAATAATTATAACTACTTAAATATTCTGATTGTTAATAATTATACATTACATCAATAACAAAAATATAAAATTATTGACAAAACTACTAGACTGTTGAGCTACATAATGACTAAACAATAGGCCTAAAATAAATACCGTATATAATAATTATAACTACTTAAACATTCTGATTGTTAATAACTATACATTACATCAATACCAAAAATATAATATTATTGACAAAACTACTAGACTGTTGGCCTACATAATGACTAAACAATAGGCCTAAAATAAATACCGTATATAATAATTGTAACTACCTAAACATTCTGATTGTTAATAATTATACATTACATCAAAAACAAAAATATAATATTATTGACAAAACTACTAGACTGTTGGCCTACATAATGACTAAACAATAGGCCTAAAATAAATAACGTATACAATAATTGTAACTACTTAAACATTCTGATTGGTAATAAGTTGTATACATTACATCAATAACAAAAATATAATATTATTGACAAAACTACTAGACTCTTGTCCTACATAATGACTAAACAATAGGCCTAAAATAAATACCGTATATAATAACTGTAACTACCTAAACATTCTGATTGTTATTAATTATACATTACATCAAAAACAAAAATATAATATTATTGACAAAACTACTAGACTGTTGGCCTACATAATGACTAAACAATAGGCCTAAAATAAATACCGTATACAATCATTGTAACTACTTAAACATTCTGATTGGTAATAAGTTGTATACATTACATCAATAACAAAAATATAATATTATTGACAAAACTACTACACTGTTGGCCTACATAATGACTAAACAATAGGCCTAAAATAAATACCGTATACAATAATTATAACTACTTAAACATTCTGATTGTTAATAATTATACATTACATCAATAACAAAACTATAATATTATTGACAAAACTACTAGACTGTTGGCCTACATAATGACTAAACAATAAGCCTAAAATAAATACCGTATATAATAATTATAACTACTTAAACATTCTGATTGTTAATAACTATACATTACATCAATAACAAAAATATAATATTATTGACAAAACTACTAGACTGTTGGCCTACATAATGACTAAACAATAGGCCTAAAATAAATACCGTATAAAATAATTGTAACTACTTAAACATTCTGATTGGTAATAAGTTGTATACATTACATCAATAACAAAAATATAATATTATTGACAAAACTACTAGACTGTTGGCCTACATAATGACTAAACAATAGACCTAAAATAAATACCGTATACAATAATTATAACTACTTAAACATTCTGAATGTTAATAATTATACATTACATCAAAAACAAAAATATAATATTATTGACAAAACTACTAGACTGTTGGCCTACATAATGACTAAACAATAGGCCTAAAATAAATACCGTATATAATAATTGTAACTACCTAAACATTCTGATTGTTAATAATTATACATTACATCAAAAACAAAAATATAATATTATTGACAAAACTACTAGACTGTTGGCCTACATAATAACTAAACAATAGGCCTAAAATAAATTCCGTATACAATAATTATAGCTACTTAAACATTATGATTGTTAATAATTATACATTACATCAATAACAAAAATATAATATTATTGACAAAACTACTAGACTGTTGGCCTACATAATGACTAAACAATAGGCCTAAAATAAATACCGTATACAATAATTATAACCACTTAAACATTCTGATTGTTAATAATTATACATTACATCAATAACAAAAATATAATATTATTGACAAAACTACTAGACTGTTGGCCTACATAATGACTAAACAATAGGCCTAAAATAAATACCGTATATAATAATTATAACTACTTAAACATTCTGATTGTTAATAATTATACATTACATCAAAAACAAAAATATAATATTATTGACAAAACTACTAGACTGTTGGCCTACATAATGACTAAACAATAGGCCTAAAATAAATACCGTATACAATAATTGTAACTACTTAAACATTCTGATTGGTAATAATTTGTATACATTACATCAATAACAAAAATATAATATTTTTGACAAAACTACTAGACTGTTGGCCTACATAATGACTAAACAATAGGCCTAAAATAAATACCGTATATAATAATTATAACTACTTAAACATTCTGATTGTTAATAAATATACATTACATCAATAACAAAAATATAATATTATTGACAAAACTACTAGACTGTTGGCCTACATAATGACTAAACAATAGGCCTAAAATAAATACCGTATACAATAATTGTAACTACTTAAACATTCTGATTGGTAATAAGTTGTATACATTACATCAATAACAAAAATATAATATTATTGACAAAACTACTAGACTGTTGGCCTACATAATGACTAAACAATATGCCTAAAATAAATACCGTATATAATAATTGTAACTACCTAAACATTCTGATTGTTAATAATTATACATTACATCAAAAAAAAAATATAATATTATTGACTAAACTACTAGACTGTTGGCCTACATAATGACTAAACAATAGGCCTAAAATAAATACCGTATACAATAATTGTAACTACTTAAACATTCTGATTGGTAATAAGTTGTATACATTACATCAATAACAAAAATATAATATTATTGACAAAACTACTAGACTGTTGGCCTACATAATGACTAAACAATAGGCCTAAAATAAATACCGTATATAATAACTGTAACTACCTAAACATTCTGATTGTTATTAATTATACATTACATCAAAAACAAAAATATAATATTATTGACAAAACTACTAGACTGTTGGCCTACATAATGACTAAACAATAGGCCTAAAATAAATACCGTATACAATAATTGTAACTACTTAAACATTCTGATTGGTAATAAGTTGTATACATTACATCAATAACAAAAATATAATATTATTGACAAAACTACTAGACTGTTGGCCTACATAATGACTAAACAATAGGCCTAAAATAAATACCGTATAGGCCTACAATAATTATAACTACTTAAATATTCTGATTGTTAATAATTATACATTACATCAATAACAAAAATATAATATTATTGACAAAACTACTAGACTGTTGGCCTACATAATGACTAAACAATAGGCCTAAAATAAATACCGTATATAATAATTATAACTACTTAAACATTCTGATTGTTAATAACTATACATTACATCAATACCAAAAATATAATATTATTGACAAAACTACTAGACTGTTGGCCTACATAATGACTAAACAATAGGCCTAAAATAAATACCGTATATAATAATTGTAACTACCTAAACATTCTGATTGTTAATAATTATACATTACATCAAAAACAAAAATATAATATTATTGACAAAACTACTAGACTGTTGGCCTACATAATGACTAAACAATAGGCCTAAAATAAATAACGTATACAATAATTGTAACTACTTAAACATTCTGATTGGTAATAAGTTGTATACATTACATCAATAACAAAAATATAATATTATTGACAAAACTACTAGACTCTTGGCCTACATAATGACTAAACAATAGGCCTAAAATAAATACCGTATTCAATAAATATAACTACTTAAACATTCTGATTGTTAATAATTATACATTACATCAATAACAAAAATATAATATTATTGACAGAACTACTAGACTGTTGGCCTACATAATGACTAAACAATAGGCCTAAAATAAATACCGTATATAATAATTGTAACTACCTAAACATTCTGATTGTTAATAATTATACATTACATCAAAACAAAAATATAATATTATTGACAAAACTACTAGACTGTTGGCCTAGATAATGATTAAACAATAGGCCTAAAATAAATACCGTATACAATAATTGTATCTACTTAAACATTCTGATTGGTAATAAGTTGTATACATTACATCAATAACAAAAATATAATATTATTGACAAAACTACTAGACTGTTTTCCTACATAATGACTAAACAATAGGCCTAAAATAAATACCATATACAATAATTGTAACTACTTAAACATTCTGATTGTTAACAAGTTTTATACATTACATCAATAACAAAAATATAATATTATTGACAAAACTACTAGACTGTTGGCCTACATAATGACTAAACAATAGGCCTAAAATAAATACGGTCTACAATAATTGTAACTACTTAAATATTCTGATTGGTAATAAGTTTTATACATTACATCAATAACAAAAATATAATATTATTGCCTAAACTACTAGACTGTTGGCCTAAATAATGACTAAACAATAGGCCTAAAATAAATACCATATTTAATAATTGTAACTACTTAAACATTCTGATTGGTAATAAGTTTTATACATTACATCAATAACAAAAATATAATATTATTGACAAACCTACTAGACTGTTGGCCTAAATAATGACTAAACAATAGGCCTAAAATAAATACCGTATACAATAATTGTAACTACTTAAACATTCTGATTGTTAATAAGTTTTATACAATACATCAATAACAAAAATATAATATTATTGACTAAACTACTGGACTGTTGGCCTACATAATGACTAAACAATAGGCCTAAAATAAATACCGTAAATAATAATTGTAACTACTTAAAAATTCTGATTGTTAATAAGTTGTATACATTACATCAATAACAAAAATATAATATTATTGACTAAACTACTAGACTGTTGGCCTAAATAATGACTAAACAATAGACCTAAAATAAATACCGTATACAATAATTGTAACTACTTAAACATTCTGATTGGTAATAAGTTGTATACATTACATCAATAACAAAAATATAATATTATTGACATAACTACTAGACTGTTGGCCTACATAATGACTAAACAATAGGCCTAAAATAAATAACGTATACAATAATTGTAACTACTTAAACATTCTGATTGGTAATAAGTTGTATACATTACATCAATAACAAAAATATAATATTATTGACAAAACTACTAGACTCCTACATAATGACTAAACAATAGGCCTAAAATAAATACCGTATTCAATAAATATAACTACTTAAACATTCTGATTGTTAATAATTATACATTACATCAATAACAAAAATATAATATTATTGACAAAACTACTAGACTGTTGGCCTACATAATGACTAAACAATAAGCCTAAAATAAATACCGTATATAATAATTGTAACTACCTAAACATTCTGATTGTTAATAATTATACATTACATCAAAAACAAAAATATAATATTATTGACAAAACTACTATACTGTTTTCCTACATAATGATTAAACAATAGGCCTAAAATAAATACCGTATACAATAATTGTAACTACTTAAACATTCTGATTGGTAATAAGTTGTATACATTACATCAATAACAAAAATATAATATTATTGACAAAACTACTAGACTGTTGGCCTACATAATGACTAAACAATAGGCCTAAAATAAATACCGTATATAATAATTGTAACTACCTAAACATTCTGATTGTTAATAATTATACATTACATCAAAAACAAAAATATAATATTATTGACAAAACTACTAGACTGTTGGCCTACATAATGACTAAACAATAGGCCTAAAATAAATAACGTATACAATAATTGTAACTACTTAAACATTCTGATTGGTAATAAGTTGTATACATTACATCAATAACAAAAATATAATATTATTGACAAAACTACTAGACTGTTGGCCTACATAATGACTAAACAATAGGCCTAAAATAAATACCGTATTCAATAATTATAACTACTTAAACATTCTGATTGTTAATAATTATACATTACATCAAAAACAAAAATATAATATTATTGACAAAACTACTAGACTGTTGGCCTACATAATGATTAAACAATAGGCCTAAAATAAATACCGTATTCAATAATTGTAACTACTTAAACATTCTGATTGGTAATAAGTTGTATACATTACATCAATAACAAAAATATAATATTATTGACAAAACTACTAGACTGTTGGCCTACATAATGACTAAACAATAGGCCTAAAATAAATACCGTATACAATAATTGTAACTACTTAAACATTCTGATTGTTAATAATTATACATTACATCAAAAACAAAAATATAATATTATTGACAAAACTACTAGACTGTTGGCCTACATAATGATTAAACAATAGGCCTAAAATAAATACCGTATTCAATAATTGTAACTACTTAAACATTCTGATTGGTAATAAGTTGTATACATTACATCAATAACAAAAATATAATATTATTGACAAAACTACTAGACTGTTGGCCTACATAATGACTAAACAATAGGCCTAAAATAAATACCGTATATAATAATTATAACTACTTAAACATTCTGATTGTTAATAAATATACATTACATCAATAACAAAAATATAATATTATTGACAAAACTACTAGACTGTTGGCCTACATAATGACTAAACAATAGGCCTAAAATAAATACCGTATACAATAATTGTAACTACTTAAACATTCTGATTTGTAATAAGTTGTATACATTACATCAATAACAAAAATATAATATTATTGACAAAACTACTAGACTGTTGGCCTACATAATGACTAAACAATATGCCTAAAATAAATACCGTATATAATAATTGTAACTACCTAAACATTCTGATTGTTAATAATTATACATTACATCAAAAAAAAAAATATAATATTATTGACAAAACTACTAGACTGTTGGCCTACATAATGACTAAACAATAGGCCTAAAATAAATACCGTATACAATAATTGTAACTACTTAAACATTCTGATTGGTAATAAGTTGTATACATTACATCAATAACAAAAATATAATATTATTGACAAAACTACTAGACTGTTGGCCTACATAATGACTAAACAATAGGCCTAAAATAAATACCGTATATAATAACTGTAACTACCTAAACATTCTGATTGTTATTAATTATACATTACATCAAAAACAAAAATATAATATTATTGACAAAACTACTAGACTGTTGGCCTACATAATGACTAAACAATAGGCCTAAAATAAATACCGTATACAATAATTGTAACTACTTAAACATTCTGATTGGTAATAAGTTGTATACATTACATCAATAACAAAAATATAATATTATTGACAAAACTACTAGACTGTTGGCCTACATAATGACTAAACAATAGGCCTAAAATAAATACCGTATAGGCCTACAATAATTATAACTACTTAAATATTCTGATTGTTAATAATTATACATTACATCAATAACAAAAATATAATATTATTGACAAAACTACTAGACTGTTGGCCTACATAATGACTAAACAATAGGCCTAAAATAAATAACGTATACAATAATTGTAACTACTTAAACATTCTGATTGGTAATAAGTTGTATACATTACATCAATAACAAAAATATAATATTATTGACAAAACTACTAGACTGTTGGCCTACATAATGACTAAACAATAGGCCTAAAATAAATACCGTATATAATAATTGTAACTACCTAAACATTCTGATTGTTAATAATTATACATTACATCAAAAACAAAAATATAATATTATTGACAAAACTACTAGACTGTTGGCCTACATAATGACTAAACAATAGGCCTAAAATAAATAACGTATACAATAATTGTAACTACTTAAACATTCTGATTGGTAATAAGTTGTATACATTACATCAATAACAAAAATATAATATTATTGACAAAACTACTAGACTGTTGGCCTACATAATGACTAAACAATAGGCCTAAAATAAATACCGTATTCAATAATTATAACTACTTAAACATTCTGATTGTTAATAATTATACATTACATCAAAAACAAAAATATAATATTATTGACAAAACTACTAGACTGTTGGCCTACATAATGATTAAACAATAGGCCTAAAATAAATACCGTATTCAATAATTGTAACTACTTAAACATTCTGATTGGTAATAAGTTGTATACATTACATCAATAACAAAAATATAATATTATTGACAAAACTACTAGACTGTTGGCCTACATAATGACTAAACAATAGGCCTAAAATAAATACCGTATACAATAATTGTAACTACTTAAACATTCTGATTGTTAATAATTATACATTACATCAAAAACAAAAATATAATATTATTGACAAAACTACTAGACTGTTGGCCTACATAATGATTAAACAATAGGCCTAAAATAAATACCGTATTCAATAATTGTAACTACTTAAACATTCTGATTGGTAATAAGTTGTATACATTACATCAATAACAAAAATATAATATTATTGACAAAACTACTAGACTGTTGGCCTACATAATGACTAAACAATAGGCCTAAAATAAATACCGTATATAATAATTATAACTACTTAAACATTCTGATTGTTAATAAATATACATTACATCAATAACAAAAATATAATATTATTGACAAAACTACTAGACTGTTGGCCTACATAATGACTAAACAATAGGCCTAAAATAAATACCGTATACAATAATTGTAACTACTTAAACATTCTGATTTGTAATAAGTTGTATACATTACATCAATAACAAAAATATAATATTATTGACAAAACTACTAGACTGTTGGCCTACATAATGACTAAACAATATGCCTAAAATAAATACCGTATATAATAATTGTAACTACCTAAACATTCTGATTGTTAATAATTATACATTACATCAAAAAAAAAAATATAATATTATTGACAAAACTACTAGACTGTTGGCCTACATAATGACTAAACAATAGGCCTAAAATAAATACCGTATACAATAATTGTAACTACTTAAACATTCTGATTGGTAATAAGTTGTATACATTACATCAATAACAAAAATATAATATTATTGACAAAACTACTAGACTGTTGGCCTACATAATGACTAAACAATAGGCCTAAAATAAATACCGTATATAATAACTGTAACTACCTAAACATTCTGATTGTTATTAATTATACATTACATCAAAAACAAAAATATAATATTATTGACAAAACTACTAGACTGTTGGCCTACATAATGACTAAACAATAGGCCTAAAATAAATACCGTATACAATAATTGTAACTACTTAAACATTCTGATTGGTAATAAGTTGTATACATTACATCAATAACAAAAATATAATATTATTGACAAAACTACTAGACTGTTGGCCTACATAATGACTAAACAATAGGCCTAAAATAAATACCGTATAGGCCTACAATAATTATAACTACTTAAATATTCTGATTGTTAATAATTATACATTACATCAATAACAAAAATATAATATTATTGACAAAACTACTAGACTGTTGGCCTACATAATGACTAAACAATAGGCCTAAAATAAATAACGTATACAATAATTGTAACTACTTAAACATTCTGATTGGTAATAGGTTGTATACATTACATCAATAACAAAAATATAATATTATTGACAAAACTACTAGACTGTTGGCCTACATAATGACTAAACAATAGGCCTAAAATAAATACCGTATTCAATAATTATAACTACTTAAACATTCTGATTGTTAATAATTATACATTACATCAAAAACAAAAATATAATATTATTGACAAAACTACTAGACTGTTGGCCTACATAATGATTAAACAATAGGCCTAAAATAAATACCGTATTCAATAATTGTAACTACTTAAACATTCTGATTGGTAATAAGTTGTATACATTACATCAATAACAAAAATATAATATTATTGACAAAACTACTAGACTGTTGGCCTACATAATGACTAAACAATAGGCCTAAAATAAATACCGTATACAATAATTGTAACTACTTAAACATTCTGATTGTTAATAATTATACATTACATCAAAAACAAAAATATAATATTATTGACAAAACTACTAGACTGTTGGCCTACATAATGATTAAACAATAGGCCTAAAATAAATACCGTATTCAATAATTGTAACTACTTAAACATTCTGATTGGTAATAAGTTGTATACATTACATCAATAACAAAAATATAATATTATTGACAAAACTACTAGACTGTTGGCCTACATAATGACTAAACAATAGGCCTAAAATAAATACCGTATATAATAATTATAACTACTTAAACATTCTGATTGTTAATAAATATACATTACATCAATAACAAAAATATAATATTATTGACAAAACTACTAGACTGTTGGCCTACATAATGACTAAACAATAGGCCTAAAATAAATACCGTATACAATAATTGTAACTACTTAAACATTCTGATTTGTAATAAGTTGTATACATTACATCAATAACAAAAATATAATATTATTGACAAAACTACTAGACTGTTGGCCTACATAATGACTAAACAATATGCCTAAAATAAATACCGTATATAATAATTGTAACTACCTAAACATTCTGATTGTTAATAATTATACATTACATCAAAAAAAAAAATATAATATTATTGACAAAACTACTAGACTGTTGGCCTACATAATGACTAAACAATAGGCCTAAAATAAATACCGTATACAATAATTGTAACTACTTAAACATTCTGATTGGTAATAAGTTGTATACATTACATCAATAACAAAAATATAATATTATTGACAAAACTACTAGACTGTTGGCCTACATAATGACTAAACAATAGGCCTAAAATAAATACCGTATATAATAACTGTAACTACCTAAACATTCTGATTGTTATTAATTATACATTACATCAAAAACAAAAATATAATATTATTGACAAAACTACTAGACTGTTGGCCTACATAATGACTAAACAATAGGCCTAAAATAAATACCGTATACAATAATTGTAACTACTTAAACATTCTGATTGGTAATAAGTTGTATACATTACATCAATAACAAAAATATAATATTATTGACAAAACTACTAGACTGTTGGCCTACATAATGACTAAACAATAGGCCTAAAATAAATACCGTATAGGCCTACAATAATTATAACTACTTAAATATTCTGATTGTTAATAATTATACATTACATCAATAACAAAAATATAATATTATTGACAAAACTACTAGACTGTTGGCCTACATAATGACTAAACAATAGGCCTAAAATAAATACCGTATATAATAATTATAACTACTTAAACATTCTGATTGTTAATAACTATACATTACATCAATACCAAAAATATAATATTATTGACAAAACTACTAGACTGTTGGCCTACATAATGACTAAACAATAGGCCTAAAATAAATACCGTATATAATAATTGTAACTACCTAAACATTCTGATTGTTAATAATTATACATTACATCAAAAACAAAAATATAATATTATTGACAAAACTACTAGACTGTTGGCCTACATAATGACTAAACAATAGGCCTAAAATAAATAACGTATACAATAATTGTAACTACTTAAACATTCTGATTGGTAATAAGTTGTATACATTACATCAATAACAAAAATATAATATTATTGACAAAACTAATAGACTCTTGGCCTACATAATGACTAAACAATAGGCCTAAAATAAATACCGTATTCAATAAATATAACTACTTAAACATTCTGATTGTTAATAATTATACATTACATCAATAACAAAAATATAATATTATTGACAGAACTACTAGACTGTTGGCCTACATAATGACTAAATAATAGGCCTAAAATAAATACCGTATATAATAATTGTAACTACCTAAACATTCTGATTGTTAATAATTATACATTACATCAAAACAAAAATATAATATTATTGACAAAACTACTAGACTGTTGGCCTAGATAATGATTAAACAATAGGCCTAAAATAAATACCGTATACAATAATTGTAACTACTTAAACATTCTGATTGGTAATAAGTTGTATACATTACATCAATAACAAAAATATAATATTATTGACAAAACTACTAGACTGTTTTCCTACATAATGACTAAACAATAGGCCTAAAATAAATACCATATACAATAATTGTAACTACTTAAACATTCTGATTGTTAACAAGTTTTATACATTACATCAATAACAAAAATATAATATTATTGACAAAACTACTAGACTGTTGGCCTACATAATGACTAAACAATAGGCCTAAAATAAATACGGTCTACAATAATTGTAACTACTTAAATATTCTGATTGGTAATAAGTTTTATACATTACATCAATAACAAAAATATAATATTATTGCCTAAACTACTAGACTGTTGGCCTAAATAATGACTAAACAATAGGCCTAAAATAAATACCATATATAATAATTGTAACTACTTAAACATTCTGATTGGTAATAAGTTTTATACATTACATCAATAACAAAAATATAATATTATTGACAAACCTACTAGACTGTTGGCCTAAATAATGACTAAACAATAGGCCTAAAATAAATACCGTATACAATAATTGTAACTACTTAAACATTCTGATTGTTAATAAGTTTTATACAATACATCAATAACAAAAATATAATATTATTGACTAAACTACTGGACTGTTGGCCTAAATAATGACTAAACAATAGGCCTAAAATAAATACCGTAAATAATAATTGTAACTACTTAAAAATTCTGATTGTTAATAAGTTGTATACATTACATCAATAACAAAAATATAATATTATTGACTAAACTACTAGACTGTTGGCCTAAATAATGACTAAACAATAGACCTAAAATAAATACCGTATACAATAATTGTAACTACTTAAACATTCTGATTGGTAATAAGTTGTATACATTACATCAATAACAAAAATATAATATTATTGACAAAACTACTAGACTGTTGGCCTACATAATGACTAAACAATAGGCCTAAAATAAATACCGTATACAATAATTATAACTACTTAAACATTCTGATTGTTAATAATTATACATTACATCAATATCAAAAATATAATATTATTGACAAAACTACTAGACTGTTGGCCTACATAATGACTAAACAATAGGCCTAAAATAAATACCGTATATAATAATTGTAACTACCTAAACATTCTGATTGTTAATAATTATACATTACATCAAAAACAAAAATATAATATTATTGACAAAACTACTAGACTGTTGGCCTACATAATGACTAAACAATAGGCCTAAAATAAATAACGTATACAATAATTGTAACTACTTAAACATTCTGATTGGTAATAAGTTGTATACATTACATCAATAACAAAAATATAATATTATTGACAAAACTACTAGACTCCTACATAATGACTAAACAATAGGCCTAAAATAAATACCGTATTCAATAAATATAACTACTTAAACATTCTGATTGTTAATAATTATACATTACATCAATAACAAAAATATAATATTATTGACAAAACTACTAGACTGTTGGCCTACATAATGACTAAACAATAAGCCTAAAATAAATACCGTATATAATAATTGTAACTACCTAAACATTCTGATTGTTAATAATTATACATTACATCAAAAACAAAAATATAATATTATTGACAAAACTACTAGACTGTTTTCCTACATAATGATTAAACAATAGGCCTAAAATAAATACCGTATACAATAATTGTAACTACTTAAACATTCTGATTGGTAATAAGTTGTATACATTACATCAATAACAAAAATATAATATTAATGACAAAACTACTAGACTGTTGGCCTACATAATGACTAAACAATAGGCCTAAAATAAATACCGTATATAATAATTGTAACTACCTAAACATTCTGATTGTTAATAATTATACATTACATCAAAAACAAAAATATAATATTATTGACAAAACTACTAGACTGTTGGCCTACATAATGACTAAACAACAGGCCTAAAATAAATAACGTATACAATAATTGTAACTACTTAAACATTCTGATTGGTAATAAGTTGTATACATTACATCAATAACAAAAATATAATATTATTGACAAAACTACTAGACTGTTGGCCTACATAATGACTAAACAATAGGCCTAAAATAAATACCGTATTCAATAATTATAACTACTTAAACATTCTGATTGTTAATAATTATACATTACATCAAAAACAAAAATATAATATTATTGACAAAACTACTAGACTGTTGGCCTACATAATGATTAAACAATAGGCCTAAAATAAATACCGTATTCAATAATTGTAACTACTTAAACATTCTGATTGGTAATAAGTTGTATACATTACATCAATAACAAAAATATAATATTATTGACAAAACTACTAGACTGTTGGCCTACATAATGACTAAACAATAGGCCTAAAATAAATACCGTATACAATAATTGTAACTACTTAAACATTCTGATTGTTAACAAGTTTTATACATTACATCAATAACAAAAATATAATATTATTGACAAAACTACTAGACTGTTGGCCTACATAATGACTAAACAATAGGCCTAAAATAAATACGGTCTACAATAATTGTAACTACTTAAACATTCTGATTGGTAATAAGTTTTATACATTACATCAATAACAAAAATATAATATTATTGCCTAAACTACTAGACTGTTGGCCTAAATAATGTCTAAACAATAGGAGTAAAATAAATACCATATATAATAATTGTAACTACTTAAACATTCTGATTGGTAATAAGTTTTATACATTACATCAATAACAAAAATATAATATTATTGACAAAACTACTAGACTGTTGGCCTAAATAATGACTAAACAATAGGCCTAAAATAAATACCGTATACAATAATTGTAACTACTTAAACATTCTGATTGTTAATAAGTTGTATACATTACATCACTAACAAAAATATATTATTATTGACTAAACTACTAGACTGTTGGCCTAAATAATGACTAAACAATAGGCCTAAAATAAATACCGTATACAATAATTGTAACTACTTAAACATTCTGATTGTTAATAAGTTTTATACATTACATCAATAACAAAAATATAATATTATTGACAAAACTACTAGACTGTTGGCCTAAATAATGACTAAACAATAGGCCTAAAATAAATACCGTAAATAATAATTGTAACTACTTAAACATTCTGATTGTTAATAAGTTGTATACATTACATCAATAACAAAAATATAATATTATTGACTAAACTACTAGACTGTTGGCCTAAATAATGACTAAACAATAGGCCTAAAATAAATACCGTATACAATAATTGTAACTACTTAAACATTCTGATTGTTAATAAGTTTTATACATTACATCAATAACAAAAATATAATATTATTGACAAAACTACTAGACTGTTGGCCTAAATAGACGAGCAGCATGTGATGAGTCACCTTGGTACAGAGCTTTACATCGCTTTTAAACGATGTGATATACGCTTAAAATATATTAATGACTGTCCTACTAGACTGTTGGCCTAAATAATGACTAAACAATAGGCCTAAAATAAATACCGTATACAATAATTGTAACTACTTAAACATTCTGATTGTTAATAAGTTTTATACATTACATCAATAACAAAAATATAATATTATTGACAAAACTACTAGACTGTTGGCCTAAATAGTCGAGCAGCATGTGATGAGTCACCTTGGTACAGAGCTTTACATCGCTTTTAAACGATGTGATATACGCTTAAAATATATTAATGACTGTCCTACTAGACTGTTGGCCTAAATAATGACTAAACAATAGGCCTAAAATAAATACCGTATACAATAATTGTAACTACTTAAACATTCTGATTGGTAATAAGTTGTATACATTACATCAATAACAAAAATATAATATTATTGACAAAACTAATAGACTCTTGGCCTACATAATGACTAAACAATAGGCCTAAAATAAATACCGTATTCAATAAATATAACTACTTAAACATTCTGATTGTTAATAATTATACATTACATCAATAACAAAAATATAATATTATTGACAGAACTACTAGACTGTTGGCCTACATAATGACTAAATAATAGGCCTAAAATAAATACCGTATATAATAATTGTAACTACCTAAACATTCTGATTGTTAATAATTATACATTACATCAAAACAAAAATATAATATTATTGACAAAACTACTAGACTGTTGGCCTAGATAATGATTAAACAATAGGCCTAAAATAAATACCGTATACAATAATTGTAACTACTTAAACATTCTGATTGGTAATAAGTTGTATACATTACATCAATAACAAAAATATAATATTATTGACAAAACTACTAGACTGTTTTCCTACATAATGACTAAACAATAGGCCTAAAATAAATACCATATACAATAATTGTAACTACTTAAACATTCTGATTGTTAACAAGTTTTATACATTACATCAATAACAAAAATATAATATTATTGCCTAAACTACTAGACTGTTGGCCTAAATAATGACTAAACAATAGGCCTAAAATAAATACCATATATAATAATTGTAACTACTTAAACATTCTGATTGGTAATAAGTTTTATACATTACATCAATAACAAAAATATAATATTATTGACAAACCTACTAGACTGTTGGCCTAAATAATGACTAAACAATAGGCCTAAAATAAATACCGTATACAATAATTGTAACTACTTAAACATTCTGATTGGTAATAAGTTGTATACATTACATCAATAACAAAAATATAATATTATTGACAAAACTACTAGACTCCTACATAATGACTAAACAATAGGCCTAAAATAAATACCGTATTCAATAAATATAACTACTTAAACATTCTGATTGTTAATAATTATACATTACATCAATAACAAAAATATAATATTATTGACAAAACTACTAGACTGTTGGCCTACATAATGACTAAACAATAAGCCTAAAATAAATACCGTATATAATAATTGTAACTACCTAAACATTCTGATTGTTAATAATTATACATTACATCAAAAACAAAAATATAATATTATTGACAAAACTACTAGACTGTTTTCCTACATAATGATTAAACAATAGGCCTAAAATAAATACCGTATACAATAATTGTAACTACTTAAACATTCTGATTGGTAATAAGTTGTATACATTACATCAATAACAAAAATATAATATTAATGACAAAACTACTAGACTGTTGGCCTACATAATGACTAAACAATAGGCCTAAAATAAATACCGTATATAATAATTGTAACTACCTAAACATTCTGATTGTTAATAATTATACATTACATCAAAAACAAAAATATAATATTATTGACAAAACTACTAGACTGTTGGCCTACATAATGACTAAACAATAGGCCTAAAATAAATAACGTATACAATAATTGTAACTACTTAAACATTCTGATTGGTAATAAGTTGTATACATTACATCAATAACAAAAATATAATATTATTGACAAAACTACTAGACTGTTGGCCTACATAATGACTAAACAATAGGCCTAAAATAAATACCGTATTCAATAATTATAACTACTTAAACATTCTGATTGTTAATAATTATACATTACATCAAAAACAAAAATATAATATTATTGACAAAACTACTAGACTGTTGGCCTACATAATGATTAAACAATAGGCCTAAAATAAATACCGTATTCAATAATTGTAACTACTTAAACATTCTGATTGGTAATAAGTTGTATACATTACATCAATAACAAAAATATAATATTATTGACAAAACTACTAGACTGTTGGCCTACATAATGACTAAACAATAGGCCTAAAATAAATACCGTATACAATAATTGTAACTACTTAAACATTCTGATTGTTAACAAGTTTTATACATTACATCAATAACAAAAATATAATATTATTGACAAAACTACTAGACTGTTGGCCTACATAATAACTAAACAATAGGCCTAAAATAAATACGGTCTACAATAATTGTAACTACTTAAACATTCTGATTGGTAATAAGTTTTATACATTACATCAATAACAAAAATATAATATTATTGCCTAAACTACTAGACTGTTGGCCTAAATAATGTCTAAACAATAGGAGTAAAATAAATACCATATATAATAATTGTTACTACTTAAACATTCTGATTGGTAATAAGTTTTATACATTACATCAATAACAAAAATATAATATTATTGACAAAACTACTAGACTGTTGGCCTAAATAATGACTAAACAATAGGCCTAAAATAAATACCGTATACAATAATTGTAACTACTTAAACATTCTGATTGTTAATAAGTTGTATACATTACATCACTAACAAAAATATATTATTATTGACTAAACTACTAGACTGTTGGCCTAAATAATGACTAAACAATAGGCCTAAAATAAATACCGTATACAATAATTGTAACTACTTAAACATTCTGATTGTTAATAAGTTTTATACATTACATCAATAACAAAAATATAATATTATTGACAAAACTACTAGACTGTTGGCCTAAATAATGACTAAACAATAGGCCTAAAATAAATACCGTAAATAATAATTGTAACTACTTAAACATTCTGATTGTTAATAAGTTGTATACATTACATCAATAACAAAAATATAATATTATTGACTAAACTACTAGACTGTTGGCCTAAATAATGACTAAACAATAGGCCTAAAATAAATACCGTATACAATAATTGTAACTACTTAAACATTCTGATTGTTAATAAGTTTTATACATTACATCAATAACAAAAATATAATATTATTGACAAAACTACTAGACTGTTGGCCTAAATAGACGAGCAGCATGTGATGAGTCACCTTGGTACAGAGCTTTACATCGCTTTTAAACGATGTGATATACGCTTAAAATATATTAATGACTGTCCTACTAGACTGTTGGCCTAAATAATGACTAAACAATAGGCCTAAAATAAATACCGTATACAATAATTGTAACTACTTAAACATTCTGATTGTTAATAAGTTTTATACATTACATCAATAACAAAAATATAATATTATTGACAAAACTACTAGACTGCTGGCCTAAATAGTCGAGCAGCATGTGATGAGTCACCTTGGTACAGAGCTTTACATCGCTTTTAAACGATGTGATATACGCTTAAAATATATTAATGACTGTCCTACTAGACTGTTGGCCTAAATAATGACTAAACAATAGGCCTAAAATAAATACCGTATACAATAATTGTAACTACTTAAACATTCTGATTGGTAATAAGTTGTATACATTACATCAATAACAAAAATATAATATTATTGACAAAACTAATAGACTCTTGGCCTACATAATGACTAAACAATAGGCCTAAAATAAATACCGTATTCAATAAATATAACTACTTAAACATTCTGATTGTTAATAATTATACATTACATCAATAACAAAAATATAATATTATTGACAGAACTACTAGACTGTTGGCCTACATAATGACTAAATAATAGGCCTAAAATAAATACCGTATATAATAATTGTAACTACCTAAACATTCTGATTGTTAATAATTATACATTACATCAAAACAAAAATATAATATTATTGACAAAACTACTAGACTGTTGGCCTAGATAATGATTAAACAATAGGCCTAAAATAAATACCGTATACAATAATTGTAACTACTTAACCATTCTGATTGGTAATAAGTTGTATACATTACATCAATAACAAAAATATAATATTATTGACAAAACTACTAGACTGTTTTCCTACATAATGACTAAACAATAGGCCTAAAATAAATACCATATACAATAATTGTAACTACTTAAACATTCTGATTGTTAACAAGTTTTATACATTACATCAATAACAAAAATATAATATTATTGCCTAAACTACTAGACTGTTGGCCTAAATAATGACTAAACAATAGGCCTAAAATAAATACCATATATAATAATTGTAACTACTTAAACATTCTGATTGGTAATAAGTTTTATACATTACATCAATAACAAAAATATAATATTATTGACAAACCTACTAGACTGTTGGCCTAAATAATGACTAAACAATAGGCCTAAAATAAATACCGTATACAATAATTGTAACTACTTAAACATTCTGATTGTTAATAAGTTTTATACAATACATCAATAACAAAAATATAATATTATTGACTAAACTACTGGACTGTTGGCCTAAATAATGACTAAACAATAGGCCTAAAATAAATACCGTAAATAATAATTGTAACTACTTAAAAATTCTGATTGTTAATAAGTTGTATACATTACATCAATAACAAAAATATAATATTATTGACTAAACTACTAGACTGTTGGCCTAAATAATGACTAAACAATAGACCTAAAATAAATACCGTATACAATAATTGTAACTACTTAAACATTCTGATTGGTAATAAGTTGTATACATTACATCAATAACAAAAATATAATATTATTGACAAAACTACTAGACTGTTGGCCTACATAATGACTAAACAATAGGCCTAAAATAAATACCGTATACAATAATTATAACTACTTAAACATTCTGATTGTTAATAATTATACATTACATCAATATCAAAAATATAATATTATTGACAAAACTACTAGACTGTTGGCCTACATAATGACTAAACAATAGGCCTAAAATAAATACCGTATATAATAATTGTAACTACCTAAACATTCTGATTGTTAATAATTATACATTACATCAAAAACAAAAATATAATATTATTGACAAAACTACTAGACTGTTGGCCTACATAATGACTAAACAATAGGCCTAAAATAAATAACGTATACAATAATTGTAACTACTTAAACATTCTGATTGGTAATAAGTTGTATACATTACATCAATAACAAAAATATAATATTATTGACAAAACTACTAGACTCCTACATAATGACTAAACAATAGGCCTAAAATAAATACCGTATTCAATAAATATAACTACTTAAACATTCTGATTGTTAATAATTATACATTACATCAATAACAAAAATATAATATTATTGACAAAACTACTAGACTGTTGGCCTACATAATGACTAAACAATAAGCCTAAAATAAATACCGTATATAATAATTGTAACTACCTAAACATTCTGATTGTTAATAATTATACATTACATCAAAAACAAAAATATAATATTATTGACAAAACTACTAGACTGTTTTCCTACATAATGATTAAACAATAGGCCTAAAATAAATACCGTATACAATAATTGTAACTACTTAAACATTCTGATTGGTAATAAGTTGTATACATTACATCAATAACAAAAATATAATATTAATGACAAAACTACTAGACTGTTGGCCTACATAATGACTAAACAATAGGCCTAAAATAAATACCGTATATAATAATTGTAACTACCTAAACATTCTGATTGTTAATAATTATACATTACATCAAAAACAAAAATATAATATTATTGACAAAACTACTAGACTGTTGGCCTACATAATGACTAAACAATAGGCCTAAAATAAATAACGTATACAATAATTGTAACTACTTAAACATTCTGATTGGTAATAAGTTGTATACATTACATCAATAACAAAAATATAATATTATTGACAAAACTACTAGACTGTTGGCCTACATAATGACTAAACAATAGGCCTAAAATAAATACCGTATTCAATAATTATAACTACTTAAACATTCTGATTGTTAATAATTATACATTACATCAAAAACAAAAATATAATATTATTGACAAAACTACTAGACTGTTGGCCTACATAATGATTAAACAATAGGCCTAAAATAAATACCGTATTCAATAATTGTAACTACTTAAACATTCTGATTGGTAATAAGTTGTATACATTACATCAATAACAAAAATATAATATTATTGACAAAACTACTAGACTGTTGGCCTACATAATGACTAAACAATAGGCCTAAAATAAATACCGTATACAATAATTGTAACTACTTAAACATTCTGATTGTTAACAAGTTTTATACATTACATCAATAACAAAAATATAATATTATTGACAAAACTACTAGACTGTTGGCCTACATAATGACTAAACAATAGGCCTAAAATAAATACGGTCTACAATAATTGTAACTACTTAAACATTCTGATTGGTAATAAGTTTTATACATTACATCAATAACAAAAATATAATATTATTGCCTAAACTACTAGACTGTTGGCCTAAATAATGTCTAAACAATAGGAGTAAAATAAATACCATATATAATAATTGTAACTACTTAAACATTCTGATTGGTAATAAGTTTTATACATTACATCAATAACAAAAATATAATATTATTGACAAAACTACTAGACTGTTGGCCTAAATAATGACTAAACAATAGGCCTAAAATAAATACCGTATACAATAATTGTAACTACTTAAACATTCTGATTGTTAATAAGTTGTATACATTACATCACTAACAAAAATATATTATTATTGACTAAACTACTAGACTGTTGGCCTAAATAATGACTAAACAATAGGCCTAAAATAAATACCGTATACAATAATTGTAACTACTTAAACATTCTGATTGTTAATAAGTTTTATACATTACATCAATAACAAAAATATAATATTATTGACAAAACTACTAGACTGTTGGCCTAAATAATGACTAAACAATAGGCCTAAAATAAATACCGTAAATAATAATTGTAACTACTTAAACATTCTGATTGTTAATAAGTTGTATACATTACATCAATAACAAAAATATAATATTATTGACTAAACTACTAGACTGTTGGCCTAAATAATGACTAAACAATAGGCCTAAAATAAATACCGTATACAATAATTGTAACTACTTAAACATTCTGATTGTTAATAAGTTTTATACATTACATCAATAACAAAAATATAATATTATTGACAAAACTACTAGACTGTTGGCCTAAATAGACGAGCAGCATGTGATGAGTCACCTTGGTACAGAGCTTTACATCGCTTTTAAACGATGTGATATACGCTTAAAATATATTAATGACTGTCCTACTAGACTGTTGGCCTAAATAATGACTAAACAATAGGCCTAAAATAAATACCGTATACAATAATTGTAACTACTTAAACATTCTGATTGTTAATAAGTTTTATACATTACATCAATAACAAAAATATAATATTATTGACAAAACTACTAGACTGTTGGCCTAAATAGTCGAGCAGCATGTGATGAGTCACCTTGGTACAGAGCTTTACATCGCTTTTAAACGATGTGATATACGCTTAAAATATATTAATGACTGTCCTACTAGACTGTTGGCCTAAATAATGACTAAACAATAGGCCTAAAATAAATACCGTATACAATAATTGTAACTACTTAAACATTCCGATTGTTAATAAGTTCTATGCAGTACATTTATAACACCAATATAATATTATTGACTAAGCTACTAGACTGCAATCCTATAAATGTATAATATTATTCCGTAGAGTCATTGTGTACCAGTAAGGTTAAACTATTTTCGATTTAAATTTGGTTTAGTCAAAAGACAAAATTAATATTTTCGTTATTTTCATCGTTCTTTTCGTTCTAATGTGTATGACGGCCATAAAGTATTTTAATGTGAGGTTTCCTTATTATAGTAAAGATTTTAATATAAAACCACCTGGAAGAGGCTAAAGGGTAGATCACGGGATTGCGCGTTCTGGACTGTTTCTTTATTCTAGTCCTTCAGGGCATTCGTTATGCCAGGGGCATAAAGTTATCCTATCTATTAAAAATTCAGAAAAAAATAGACATCGGCCTTTCAAAACAATAACCTTTTTAAGCCTGTAATGTAAATAATGTATTTTCAATAAATTGTATTAATGTACCCTATATAGCAATTCTATTTTATTTCAGTGATTTGATTGTAACTTGTACAGTATAGTAGCTGTTAACAAGTAGTTTAGTTTAAAAAGATGTTTTATCTCCACGTTTAATTTGAATGTGTCTAATTTAACTGTCAATATGGTAACTATTGAAGTTTCTTGATGTAATCATCTTGAATTCACTGATTAAACTAATTTTAAACTACTTAACTAAGTGAATACGTAATTGCTTACTTGCTGGCGCGTTTCAAAACATTCGTTCCTTTTACGAAGCTAACCCTTTACTCAGAGTAGAGGGTTAGCTTCGTAAAAGGAACAATCGTTTTGAAACGCGACAGCAAGTAAGCAATTACGTATTCACTTAGTTAAGTAGTGTAAAATTAGTGGTAACTATTGTTTTATGGCAATAAATTTTAACGTTATTTGTAAAAAAGAAATCTACTTCTCAAAATGTTGTTATTTTGTATTATTTTGTAGTGATGGTATCTTTTGGTACTTATGGTATATTTATCGAGAGTAGTTTTCGGACAACTAACGTATTTTTATGACAGGGCAAAAGTGGGAAAGTATTTTTGTCTTTTGTTTTCCATTAGGTGCATTTTGTAAGGAAAATTAATTATGATAACAACTGGACACGGATTCAATAGACTAGAAAAATAACTAAATATGATTAACCCCCAGCACCCAGTATGTTATTCATTTACGCTAGCAAGTCACACTATTCCGACAACAGCACCTAATGTTTGCGCTTAAATACATCAACGCTACAACCAAACAGGTGGTCATTGTAAAGAAATAAGGTTTTGAATCAGACCTTCAACTTTCCTGCTGACATCATTTACTTCACCAAAATATTTAAAAAAACTTCACAGATCGGCGCATATTTTTCAAGCTGTAATTCTATTTTAATTTAATGTCGTTTTAAGAACTATTTGTTAAAATTACAATATTTTCACCATTGTAATCTCTGCATATGTATATATATATATTACTATGAAACTAAATTTTATTATTTTCTGACAATGGTAACAGGTTTAAAACGCTGTTGGAGTGAAGCCCTAATTATTAAACTTAGTCGGTAACCAAGTCTTGTTTTTCCACCCAGATACGAGTACACCGGCGCTATGATATGATGTAGAGGCTACCTCTCCAGTCACATCATGGTTCCAACATATGTACCCTCTAGTTATTTCTAATTTCGCTGGGGCAGACAGTCAGTCAGTCAACCAGTCAGGCCGTCACTCCGTCAGCTATTCAGTCAGTCACACGACCAACTGGCACTTAATATAAATGCACTTTGTATTAAGTGCTTTGTGGGTTAGCCAGTCAGTTAGTTGATCAGTCATTTAAGAAAACGTATCTTTATTATATATATGACCTACACATTTTTTTTAAACAATCTATAGGCTTGTAGTTCACTATTCAATATAAATTTAACTAATAATGTATTATGGTATTACGCTCCTTGATTGGATTCACAAAGCGAAATATTTGTTTCAAAATGGTATTTTGAGTATCGTGGTTACGGTAATACTCCATTTGGAAAATCCATTATCCTATTGCATTTTATAAACCTGCTCGTTTTAAAATGGCTTACAGGTATAAAACCTGCAATTTTCATTTACCTGTTGCAAGAAATGTATTTCAGTTACAGCTGTTATGAATCAATTCATATTCTTAATCAATTGCCCGTTATTAATTTACTTGAATACTAACTTCATATTTAGTTAATAATAATAAGCTAAGAATTAGTTTATTGAAGTTACTTTCTTTGCTTAACATGGTCTCTTTAAAATTGTGAGTAAAACCAAAAATTAAATTTCATCTACATTGTAGACTAAGTACTGTAAATTCAATATCTTAATTTAATATTAACACATCTTTATTTAACAAATCATGAACTATTTTGAAAAATTTATATTTTCTATTACAATCTGTTCAATATATGTTTATAAATTCGTATCGTAACATTTAAAAATGTTAACACTGAAAACGACGTTTATTTTTATTTAGAAATGAAATTTAACTGAAAATAGGTCCCAGAGCTTATTAAATATCTGATGTAGACCTAAGTTTAACAATGGGCATTAGACCACGGTACAGATACAAGGCATTTTCTAAGCACGTTTTGGTTGTCCCCCTTATCTAAGCAACCTTTCATTCCCTCAAAACATCGCAGGATGACAATAATATAGACAGTATTAAATCGAACGTTGTATTGCAAATTATTAGGATAGCAAGGACAAGGTATTCAGCCACCGTCAACATTTCAAATTAATTTGCGTGTGTACAGACCCCTAGAGGTAGACACATATATTTGCAGATCTATATTACAGATGGACAGGGGTACACATTTATAGTTCGAGATCTATATTAAAGATGCCTAGGGGTTCATATGTATAGTTTAAAATCTATATTAAAGTTGCCTAGGGGTAGACCTGAATATGTATAGTTGATGATCAATATTACAGACGCCTAGGTGTACAAATGTATGGTTGGAAGTCTATATTACAGTTGCCTAGGAGTACACAAGTTTAGTTGGAGATCTATATTACAGACGTTTAGGTCAACACATGTACATACAATTGGAGATCTTTATTAGAGAAGCCTGGAGGATCATATGTATAGTTAAGGATATATATTACAGTTGCCTAGGAGTACACAAGTTTAGTTGGAGATATATATTACAGACGTTTAGGTGTACACATGTACATACAATTGGAGATCTTTATTAGAGAAACCTGGAGGATCATATGTATAGTTAAGGATATATATTACAGTTGCCTAGGAGTACACAAGTTTAGTTGGAGATATATATTACAGACGTTTAGGTGTACACATGTATATACAATTGGAGATCTTTATTAGAGAAGCCTGGAGGATCATAAGTATAGTTAAGGATCTATATTACTGTTGCCTAGACGTGGACCTACCCTTGTATAGTTGGAGATATATTATTACAGATGCCTATGGGATATGTGTATAGTTATAGATCTATATTACAGATGCCTAGACGTGGACCTACACTTGTATAGTTGGAGATATATTATTACAGATGCCTATGAGATATGTGTATAGTTATAGATCTATATTACAGATGCCTAGACGTGGACCTACACTTGTATAGTTGGAGATATATTATTACAGATGCCTATGGGAAATGTGTATAGTTATAGATCTATATTACAGATGCCTAGACGTGGACCTACACTTGTATAGTTGGAGATATATTATTACAGATGCCTAGACGTGGACCTACCCTTGTATAGTTGGAGATATATTATTACAGATGCCTAGACGTGGACCTACCCTTGTATAGTTGGAGATATATTATTACAGATGCCTATGGGATATGTGTATAGTTATAGATCTATATTACAGATGCCTAGACGTGGACCTACACTTGTATAGTTGGAGATATATTATTACAGATGCCTATGAGATATGTGTATAGTTATAGATCTATATTACAGATGCCTAGACGTGGACCTACACTTGTATAGTTGGAGATATATTATTACAGATGCCTATGGGATATGTGTATAGTTATAGATCTATATTACAGATGCCTAGACGTGGACCTACACTTGTCTAATTGGAGATATATAATAACGGAGTATAGTTATAGATCCATATTACAGATACCTATAGAATATGTGTATAGTTATAGATCTATATTACAGATACCTATGGAATATGTGTATAGTTATAGATCTATATTACAGATGCCTAGACGTGGACCTACACTTGTATAGTTGGAGATATATTATTACAGATGCCTATGGGATATGTGTATAGTTATAGATCTATATTACAGATGCCTAGACGTGGACCTACACTTGTATAGTCGGAGATATATTATTACAGATGCCTATGGGATATGTGTACAGTTATAGATCTATATTACAGATGCCTAGACATGGACCTACACTTGTATAGTCGGAGATATATTATTACAGATGCCTATGGAATATGTGTATAGTTATAGATCTATATTACAGATGCCTAGACGTGGACCTACACTTGTATAGTTGGAGATATATTATTACAGATGCCTATGGAATATGTGTATAGTTATAGATCTATATTACAGATGCCTAGACGTGGACCTACACTTGTATAGTTGGAGATATATTATTACAGATGCCTAGACGTGGACCTACACTTGTATAGTCGGAGATATATTATTACAGATGCCTATGGGATATGTGTATAGTTATAGATCTATATTACAGATGCCTAGACGTGGACCTACACTTGTATAGTTGGAGATATATTATTACAGATGCCTATGGAATATGTGTATAGTTATAGATCTATATTACAGATACCTATGGAATATGTGTATAGTTATAGATCTATATTACAGATGGTTAAGAATACACATGTATTGTTGGAAATCAATATTACAGAAGCCTAGGAGGTTCACATGTGTAGTTGGAGAACTACATTACAGATCTCTAAAGGTACACATATATAGTTATAGATCTTTATTACATAGGCCTAATAATACACATGTATTTTTGGAAATCAATATTACAGAAGCCTAGGAGGTTCACATGTGTAGTTGGAGAACTACATTACAGATCTCTAAAGGTACACATATATAGTTATAGATCTATATTACATATGCCTAAGAATACACAAGTATTGTTGGAAATCAATATTACAGGAGCCTAGGAGGTTCACATGTGTAGTTGGAGAACTACATTACAGATCTCTAAAGGTACACATATATAGTTATAGATCTTTATTACATAGGCCTAAGAATACACATGTATTTTTGGAAATCAATATTACAGAAGCCTAGGAGGTTCACATGTGTAGTTGGAGAGCTACATTACAGATCTCTAAAGGTACACATATATAGTTATAGATCTATATTACAGATGCCTAAGAATACACAAGTATTGTTTGAAATCAATATTACAGAAGCCTAGGATTTTTACATGTGTAGTTGGAGAACTACATTACAGATCTCTAAAGGTACACATATATAGTTATAGATCTATATTACAGATGCTTATCGGTACACATGAATAGTTAGAAGTAGTAATGGGTATACTTTATCCCCCCAATGAGAGAGCAGTATTTCTTACCCCCACTCCTTCCTAAGCCCCGCCCCTTTTGTTTGATAGGTCGATGTTGATGAAGATGGCGTCGACGCCCCGCCCCTGGTGCTGGTGTAGGAGCGGAAGGGCCATCTTGTTCTGGTGATGACGTTTGGAAAAAATATAATTCTTGGTTGGGGAATGGAACCTAGGACGTTTGGTTTGCTGGCGTGTGACGCTAGCGACTGAGCTACGAGTCGTTCAGTTGTGTGTTACTGTATGATGGGGGTACAAGTAGGTCTTGGTTGGAAATTTCGGTAGTATAAAATAAGAGTAATACGTGTATTTTAATAAATATGAATTTATTGTCTCAAAAAATAAAAATATATTGACAAGGACAAATGCGTAATTTAAATACAATATATATATATAACAATAATTTTAAGTCTGAATTTAGAGGGAAGACTTCATTAACGAATACTATGATAATTTAAACAATTATTCCAGGTTCAGAAATAGTCGGTAGCGTCTGTCAGCAGGTTTCCTGCATATGGGACACCTCTGCACCCTTTCCGCACACTGGTTGCAATACACGTGACCGCAGGGTATGATGGCAGTGCATGGTGGTCTTTCTAAGCAGACAGTACAGTCTGCTATACGGTAGCCGCGGTCTCCGTCGTTCTGCTCTTCTGATGTTCTCTGTTTCAACATACAAAACAAAGAAGATAATTTATATTATTGTAAATGAATAGCATAAATATCAGTTTTTACAAATTGTAACACTTACGGCTACGAATGAAGGGATTCGATCGGCCATTATAGCCTCCGCTTCAGCGACAGCCACTCTTCTTCGGCCCTCTTCAAGAAGTTTGTCCAGATCGCTCATCATGATCCTCCATACGCCGACTGCGTAGAAGTTTTGTTCATATCCGTCTCTTTGAAACGCTGTCTCTAAGTCTGATACTAGCCTTTTTAGTATCTGCAGTGCATCAGCCGATACGTTACGAGCTGCAGTTGCACGTGCATTTCCCACAGCCGTCTAAGAAAATTAGAAATGAAATTCATTTATAATCCTTTGATAGTACAGCTATTATCATCGTACAATAAAACTTACTGAATATTGAGGAGGATATCTTGTCCTACTTCCTAAGCAAAGGAAACAGTCAATACGAGAATGCTCGTGTCCTTGTATGTGTTGCAATTCCTCCTCTAGTTCACCCGAATGAGACGCTCGATCTCTGAGTCTATTTACAACGTGATTTAATAATGCAGCCTATAAAATAGAATTTATTTTAGTAATGAAAAATAAGAAGATAACAGTAATAATTCATTAAGAATACAATAATCACCGGTGTTGGGTGGTCGGTGTTGCTACGATCAGCCAAAGGTCCTCTGGTTCTAGACGGAGTGTTTGTTCCCTGAAAGAAAAACGCTTATTAGATGAAACTGTTAATAATCTAAATTGTTTGGAAACAGTAAAGGCAGTTCATTAATAATCACCGATGTTGGGTGGGCGGTGTTGCTACGATCAGGTACTCTAGGAGGAGTCGTAATGTGTGTTTCCTGAAAGGAAAAAAGCTTATTAGATATGAAAATGAAACTGTTAATAATCTAAATTGTTTATAATTACCTGTGACGTAGTCTCCCTGCTCTGATCAACCATCGATTGGCGTCTATGGTACGGTGTCCATGCAGCCCTTCGTAATATTGATGGGCTACGTCTGTTACGATCGATTTCGTTAGTATGATTGTCTAATTCTTCCCAAATGCCCGTTTCATCGTAGCTAGAATCATCGTTGTTTGTTGTGTCATTAGACTGAAAATCAATGAAAAATTGCAATAACGGAACATAAAAACTTTAACAAAAAAAAAACACGCTATTTCATACTCACCTCTGATTGATTTCGTCTATCGGTCATCGTGTTTCTGAAATAAATCGATAGTTTCTGAAATATATCGATAATTAAGTATTTGTTTAAAAGAGTATTCGTTAATCAAGTCAGCTCCCCCCGTGGGATGAACTCTAATAGTTCGTCCCAGTGAAAACATCGTATTTCCATTATCACCATGTCTTACCGAAATTTCTCCAACTCCGGAAGAATCTTTCACTATAGCAGTATCGTTTCGGAAAAAAGTAGTCTTTTTTATATCGTCATCAAAGTCAACTTGAACAGATTAACGGTTGTTACGAGCACAGGTAATACCGTATTCTTTATTCAACGCCAACGACTTTAAAGGCACCAAAATTCGCTCGTAAACCGGAACCGCTCAAGCCAGCTCCCCGTGGGACGAACTCTAATAGTTCGTCCCAGTGAAAACAGCTCCAGCCACGCTGTGATCAGTGGTGACCACTCCATTAAAATATGTCACCCCCTTGAAAATAAATAAGATTTACGGCCGTATTTCCATTATCACCGTCTTACCGACATGACGTGTAATGACAAATTTGCATTTCTCCAACTCCGGAAGATCGGAATCTTGCACTATAGCGGTATACCGTTTCGGAAAAAAAGTAGTCTTTTTTATATCGTCGTCATCAAAGTCAACCTGAATAGACGAGCCATGAACGGTTGTTACGAGTTTCGCACAGATAATGCCGTATTCTTTATTCAACGCCAACGACTTTAACGACACCAAAATTCGCTCGTAAACCGGAACCGCATTGAACCGGTTAACTGTCGAATTTTCGGAGAGCTGACTTGCAGTATTCATAATTAAGATAAAACACTCACAACGCACCTAACTGCAAAGCGCTGAAGACTGATGCTCTCTGTATGTTGGTACCGGCTTATATACTGTGCAACTCCCCACGCGTCCTAGTTGCCCAAAGCGGCTGTGTCACGCAACAGAAAGTTTAGAAATCATTGACCTTTTCCCACACTCGAGGTTGTGCCGTGTGAAATCGTTGAACTTTCACTCCCACTCGCGGTCGTGCAGTGAAAGGATTAGAAATCGCTGACCTACTTTCACTCCTACTCGCGGCCGTGCAGTAATTAGAAATCGCTGGCCTATGTCTCCCACTCTAAACAGGTTGCTATATAAACCCGTATATTACAGGTAGGACAGTATACTCCGGTCTCATTCAGACTGCAAAGAGGTAAGTGTGATTGTTATTCTATCTCTGTTTCTAATAAACAGTTAGCTATATAACAGTTAGCACAGTATACTCGGGTCTCATTCTGACTGCAAAGAGGTAAGTGTGATTGTTATCCTATCTCTGTTTCTAATTTGACTTCTTAAAATAAAACCTATATTATGGCCGTGTATATTTTTTCTAATGTGCAAACCTATGTAAAGAAATTCCGTTTATACGGGAATAAAATTGTTTTTAAATTCAATACACCCCCTGAAGGTGTAGGAGAGATTGAATGGGTTAGACAGGGACTTCAAGAGTTGGTTGAATCTGTGACTAGGGGTACAACAGACGAAGATCGACTTGGGTTTACTATGACTAGCATAAACTTTAAGAATCGTACACCTGGGTACGTAGCCTTCAGGCCTGCTTCGGAATTAACGTCAGACATTCTTTGGGACGTTTTTGGTGGAATAATCCAGAGTAACGCTGAGGGATTTATGTCAGGTGATACCTTCCAGGTATCGTGTACCAAGGTTAGAGTACCTGTAGGGCGGGGTCGAAGTAGGCGTGGGATTTACAATAACTTTGGCGAAGAGTGTCACAGCAGAACGGGAATCGTTGTAATTAAAAATAAAGATGCTTTGTGCTTGCCTTGTGCTCTTGTGGTTGGCATTGCTCGGGCGCAAAATGATAAAGAATATAAAGCTATAATACAGAACAAAGGTAAACGTCAGACCGTTAGGGCACAGCAACTAATGGCTGACGCTAATGTAGAAATTACCGAGTCAGGTGCGGGTGTGAATGAGTTACAAGCGTTTCAAAATCATTTAACTGAATATAAAATCACGGTGTACAGTTACGGTAGTAGAGGTAGGCATGTGTTTTTTGAAGGTAATGTGAACAATCCCAAGTATAAAATAAATTTGCTATTTCACAAGTCCCATTTTAATGTGATTACCAGTTTAACTAGCGCGTTTGCGTGTCATTTCTACTGTGAAGCATGTCGGACACCGTACAACACTTTAGGCAAACACAAATGTTCAGCTACCTGTTATTCATGTAAACGGACTCCACCGTGTGTGCTAGACGACAACGGTGGTATTCAATGCGGTGACTGTAACCGTCATTTTATGAACCAGCAATGTTACAACACACATTCCGTAAGCGTTTGCAAGTATATTAGAAAATGTCTAATGTGTGAGAAGGTAATATTTACTACAGACCGTAAAAGCACACATCAGTGTGGAGAGGTTTATTGTAAAATGTGCTTAGAGTACAAACCGGCTAACCATCGGTGTTACATGAAAATCAATACACAAAAGCCTCCAGTTAAAGATTTCATGTTTCTATTTTTCGACCTGGAAACGCGTCAAGACGAAGTCCTTGATAGCACTCACGTGCACAGGGTAAACTTATGCATTTCTCAACAGTACTGTTGGAAATGCGTAAATGGCGAACGTTGCCGTAATTGTACGCCACGAACTCGTGTTTTTAAAGAGAGTCCAGTTGAAGGGTTCATGGCCTACATAATGGATGCGCGTAAAACGTTTAAAAAGGTGTGCGTTATCGCTCATAATGGACAGGCATTTGATTTCCAATTCCTTTTGAAATACGTTCTGGAAGAAACTCAGTTTACACCTGAATTGATAATGCGTGGAACTAGGATTATAAAGATGGAGATCGATAACATAAAGTTTATTGATTCTCTAAACTATATGCCAATGGCATTGTCTAAACTCCCTGAAGCGTTCGACCTACCTCCCGAAAAAAAGAAGGGTTACTTTCCCCACCTTTTCAACACAGTGGCCAATGAAAATTATGTAGGTCCTATTCCAGCAAAGGAATACTACTGTCCTGACTCAATGTTCGAAAAGAACAATACAAAATTCTTACAGTGGTACGATGAACAGGTCTCCAACGGTTATGTATTCAATTTTCAAAGGGAAATATTCGAATATTGCCTCTCTGATGTTGATATATTAGCTCAAGCCTGTATAAAGTTTCGTGCTTCGTTCTTGCAGGAATGCAATGTAGATCCGTTTCTCGAGGCCGTCACTATTGCTAGCGCGTGTAGCCTAGCGTTCAGAAGAAATTTTCTCAAGCCAAACACAATAGGCATACTGCCCAAGAATGGATACAGACTCGTCGATAAGCAGTCCACCATTGCTCTACAGTGGCTCGCATGGATCGAAGACCAGAAAGGCTATCGACTGGAGCATGCTGGTAGAGGTCGTGAAATTAAAGTAGATGGTATAAAGGTTGACGGGCTATGTGACCAAACGAAGACCGTATATGAATTTCACGGCTGTTACTGGCACGGATGTCCAAACTGTTACACATTTGGGCGTGATTCACCTCTAATCGACGACCCGTCAGACACTCATAGTGCTCGACTGACCAGGACTAAAGCTAAGACGGCTAAGTTGTCCCGTCATTATAATGTTGTCGAGTTGTGGGAGTGTGAATTTTATAGGATGAAAAAAATAAACAAAAGGATGGCATACCTTGATTCCCACCCTCTAATACATCTCACACCACTAAACCCTCGAGATGCGTTTTTCGGCGGTCGTACGGGGAATGTAAAATCGTACCATATGTGTCAGGAGAACGAGAAGATTCGGTACATTGATGTTTGTTCCTTGTACCCCTGGGTGTGTAAGTACCGAGAATATCCGATAGGACATCCGCAAATACACGTCGGCAATAATGAGTGTAGAGCCGCAGGAATGTCTGCTGACGGCCTCCTGAAATGTACAGTCCTACCTCCTCGGGATTTGTATCATCCAGTGCTGCCGGTCAGGATGAACGATAAATTGATGTTCATCCTATGCCGTACATGTGGTGAGAACCTTATACCTGGAGACTGTACTCACTCTCTTGACGAACGGACGTTGACAGGAACATGGACTATGGACGAGATACGCAAAGCTGTGCAGAAAGGTTACGTGATATTGGAAATGTATGAGCTCTGGCAATACGAAATGGCTTCATTTGACAAAGGGAACGGACTGTTTACCGACTATATTAATAAATTTTTAAAAATAAAGCAGGAGGCTTCAGGTTACCCAGAGTGGTGTCGTACTGAACAAGACAAAATAGACTATGTCCAAAGCTATTTCGACAACGAGGGGGTTAGACTTGACCCGATGAAAATTGAAAAAAATCCTGGTGCCAGGTCGTTGGCTAAATTAATGTTAAACTCCTTTTGGGGTAAGTTTGGACAACGTGAAAACCAACCAAAGACTACAATAGTAAGAGAGCCGAATGAACTGTTCAACTTGTTAACGTCACCGTCAATTGATGTAAACAATATACAAGAGGTTAACGAGGACGTTGTCGTAGTGAACTGGTGCTACACCGACAACACCTGTGATGTACTACCAACAGTAAATGTCGTTCTCGCTGCATTTACTACAGCCCATGCTCGTCTTAAGCTCTATGAGTATTTGGACGTGTTGGGATCACAGGTCCTCTATTACGACACAGATAGTGTAATTTATCTCCACAAAGACGGTACGCACGATGTATCGACAGGAGACTACTTGGGACAGATGACAGACGAACTGGCAGACTATGGTCCTTCTGCATATATAACAGAATTTGTTTCGGGAGGTCCGAAAACGTACGGTTACAAGGTAATGTGTCCGGAAAATGACAAAACCGTTACAGTTTGCAAAATTAAAGGACTGACTTTAAATCTCCGCACCTCGGGTTATTTGAATTTCGATTCTTTAAAGAAATTAGTATTGAATGAACAAACAGAGGAGGATAGCATAATGGTCACTGAACCGCGTATACGTCGCAGAAAGGATCATGATGTTATTACTGTGTGTGAAACAAAAATGTTCAGAACCACAGGTGCGAAAAGAAAACGTAACGGGGGTTTTGATACGCTACCTTATGGGTACTGTAAGGTTCCACGCCTAGAATGATTCCCATCATTCTGAACGGTATTGTGAAATCAAGTCGTTCCATTTTAGTTTTTGTATGACCTATGCTGTGTGGAGATCCTAGGTTGAATGAATGGGCCCTCTGTCACGGTCTAAACGCCTATAAGGCTGTGTGAATAGCTAAGTGTTGTAGCAACAAAAGAACATAGCTTCTGTTGTGGCAATGTCAGACAGATTGTGTTTTTGTATTGAATAAAATACCTTTTTACAAAAGGTATAAAATATTTGTTGCACGAGTGTGTGTGTGTGTGAAACCTAGGTTGAATGGTCCTCTGTCTCGACTTAATCGTCTATAAGACTGAATGTGTGTGTGGATGGGATTTAAAGTAAAATTGAACGACAAAAACTGACCGCCAGGGAGGATAGGCCTTGGAATGCTTCCCGGGTACGCTTCCAAAAACAAGAACGACTTCGGACTGGACCTCCTGGGTGTTGATGGAAACCTAGCCAGTTGGTTTAAAAGTACCAAAAGTAAAATCAGGGTGGTCAGTTTTGAAATGAACGTTAGACGTGCTATTGCTAACGAGCTTCATAAGCCGGCTCGTAGAAACTTTAAAACACGTAGTGTTACTTTGAAAGGTGTAAACGATCTTTATCAAGCTGATTTAGTTGAGATGATTCCCTATGCAAAGGAAAACAAAGGCTATAAGTATATATTGACTATGATTAACTGTTTATCAAAATTTGCGTTTGCGGTGCCGATAAAATCTAAAACCGGTTCCGAAGTAGCTTCAGCATTAAAGCCTATACTAGAGAAACACAGTATGAAGCATTTTCAGACCGATCAGGGTAAAGAATGGTTTAACAAATCGGTTCAAAACTTATTGAAAACCTATAAAATTAATCACTATCACACTTACACCGAGAAAAAAGCTTCCATCGTAGAAAGGTTAAACAGAACTTTGAAAAGTAAAATGTGGTTAGAATTTACGGCTCGCGGTAGTCATAAATGGACTGATTTTTTAGATGATATTGTGAAGTCATACAACAAAACCGTACACAGTACTATTGGTATGAAACCGTGTCAGGTGAGAAAAAAACATGAAGCAATGCTGTTGGCTAGAATAAACGAGAAAGTAAATAGTCGTACTATACCTCAATCGCGATCATTCCAGGTAGACGATAGAGTTAGAATATCCAAATACAAAAAAGTTTTTTCGAAAGGATTTTATCCAAACTGGACGCAAGAAGTATTTACCGTGTTCGCTGTTGTACCGTCCACACCTAAAACCTACATTTTACAAGATTCGAGAGGTGAAATATTAAAAGGTGGGTTTTATGCTGAAGAATTAAGTCGAACAAATGTTGGCGACGTTTATTTGGTGGAAAAAGTTTTGCGCCGGAAAGGAGATAAGGTTCTTGTGAAATGGCAAGGTTTCGATAAAACCCACAACTCGTGGGTAGATAAAAATAAACTTATACTGTGAAACATTGTACCACATCCGGCAAGCCGCCCATGCGCATCCGGCCATGTGCAAGCGCTGACGTCAATGGAAAAGTACTGGTCGCGATTGCTTTGTCCCAACTGACCTTGTCCGCATCCGACCCCGAGCATGCGATTGGAAAAGTACTAGCTGCAGAGACAATGTGTCACAACTGCTTTATACTGCAATAGAATATATGTTTCGAAAATAAATATTAAGTCTTTCGCACAATTGATTCATTCTGGTTACGTCTTTCGAGATGCGTGTAGTGATTGCTCCATATACGATGCAGCTACATAATTTCGACGCTTATGTAGGTGAAAAGGAGAAACGAATTCGTCACAGTCCCCTATTGCCCAACACTATTAGAGCAATTGTGTGTGGTCCTTCAAATTGCGGCAAAACAAATGTAATTTTCAATCTTTTGTTCGAGGCAAACGGACTGAAGTTCGCCAACATTTATATTTTTTCAAAATCACTTCACCAACCGAAATATAAGTTTCTGTCTAAGGTGATGGAAGAATCGGGTATCGGTTATTTTCCGTACAGTGATAACGACAACATCATAAATCCACATGAAGCGGAACCGAATTCCATTATGATTTTTGACGATATACAGTGTGAAAAACATGATAACATACGTAATTACTTCAGTATGGGAAGACATAGCTCAATTGACTCTTTTTATCTCGGTCAAACGTACAGTAGGATTCCCAAACATTTAATCCGAGACAATACCAACCTGATTGTTGTATTTAAACAGGACGATATGAATTTAAGACACATTCATTCGGATCACGTAGGCACGGACGTGTCGTTTAACACTTTCAAAAAGCTCTGTGCAACAGCCTGGAAAGACAAATTCGGTTTTATAGTAATAGATAAAGACAGCGATATAGATCAGGGTCGATACAGAATTGGGTTCGATTCCTTCGTAAAAGATTTATAATGCGTATATACACTTATAATGATATTTCGCCATATGCTAATAGCGGCACTACCAAAACACCAAAATCAAATTTGTGTTGTTTCTATTATCCCGATAAGAAGAGGTTTTGCGGGAACTACTGTAGCCGGACGAATAGACATGGACATGTATTTAATAGACGCTGCTGGAGACATAAGCGGTTCGGGTCGTACAGCAAGAGTTTGCCGCCTATAATTCTGTTAATGATCACATCCGCAAATAGAATTTATAATCGAGACATTTGGATTAGGTTCATGCACGAATGTGATAAAGGAGGTGTACCATTTGAATTGATATTATACAATGAACACATGTTGAAAGGAACTGTTCGGCATCCGCAAAACTTGGTATCCAGATTCCGGCCGTTTCCTGATTTTTTCAATCGGACACTGACTCCCAGTCACGGAGGCATAGAGTACACGCAAGTATACCTCGACATGTTACAGTACAGCTGTTCATTGCCGTACGCGTCCCGTTGTGTAGTAATCACGGAAAGGACAATTCCCATAGTCGGTCCTATAAAAGCGTACAAGCTTATCAGCAGTGTAAAGTGTTGTGTAGACATTAGCTACAATGTGAAATACGGTCCTAGACCTTCGTCGCTACCTTTACGCAGTAGAGGTAAATTTTACGAGGCTGTAAATAATAAGGCACAAGGTGTGTTTACAACCGAATTTCTAAAGGCCGCCCTGCCGACGGTGCCTAATCAGTGTCATCATTTCGGCTTGTCTTTTGACGGATCAAAATATACTGTTGTCGATCGTAGGCAACTTCAAATGTGGTGCACATACACGGGAGCAAATACTGATGAGTTTCTGCTTTTGAATAGTTATCTTCTCGAAAACTCTATACCGACGCTAAAACGGTACATGCAAGATATGCCTAGAGATGATAATCTAATAGTAGCCGAAATACCGCAATGGCGTGAAAATATAAAACGTACCTTTGTCTTTAGAAGCGCCGAGAAGGTGGAAAGTATACCATATTTTGACAACAACATGTACAGATACTGCCGAGGTTTATCTTGGAACAATTCGAAATTGATGAAAGCGTCCGCATCACAGGTTGTACAGTACCTATTGCGTGAAAAGCGTTACGCTGTGTTTTTTCGATCTTTGGAACTGTCTTAAAAGCTATTTGATAGTCGAATTACTGTTCATTTCGCAATATGACACCAAAGGAGGAGCAAGTTATCTCTGAGATCGCCCGTTTGAGGGAGAACATCAAGAGAAAGTACCTGCAGATAAAATTCGGCGATGCAGATGCTGAACGGATTTTGACTAAACAATATAGCCCTATCATTAAGGAAATTTCGAAAATTCGTCGTCCACAGCCGAAAATGGAAATTAAAAAAGAAGAAGAAATGGATGTAGACATGGAGGATGATGCTTCACAAACTCATGTTCCGAAATTCATCGATACCGAAGTAATAGCTGAATCAACAGATGAGCCTGGACCTTCAGTTACACCGATGCGCCAAAGTAGTGTTGTTAAAGAGCTACTATCAACACCGGCGGGCCAGGAAGATAGTGTTCGTTATGTCCATACAATGTTCAAACATCGTCTACCGCGGACCTACGTGTTGAGAATGATTAAAGACAATAGGAATACAATTGATAACACATACGGTCCTCGAATAACAGGAGACGGTACTGTTATGATAGGCGATAAGTATATAAGGTTTGACGACGAAAACGGTGACATCATCATCGACGCGGACACTTACAAGGGAACCGAAGGGCTCTATGAATTGATATTTATGCGCAAACCCGATGAAACATTATACACAAAGGCCGACCTGAACACCTATAAACAAATCTGTGAACAAACCAGTGCTCATAAGAAAGGTTATAATCCGCTCTTAGCCATAAACCGTGCTAGTAATTCCGCCAAGTACAAGGCAATTATATCGAGATTATTTCCGCCGACCGGTTTGCATAGCGGTAAAGGTTATGCCTATTGGGACAACCCTAACGAACTCTGTGATAGGTTACGACTCCTTTTGTCATCTCAAGAGGTAGGTCATACAGGTCATGAGAACGAAATTGCCTCCATTATAGAAGAGCTGAGGGAAGCGGGTTTTATAAAAGGCAGTGGAAATAGAAAAATTAGGACATTAATAAGATGAGCGTCGATAAGTTTGGTCGTTTTTCGGACCAGATTAACGCTCCGCACCCCCATCATCATCAGCACGGGATAGGTCTGACTCCCGATGGTAATCATTATGACGCGATAGGTAAGTTATTGCGCAATGTTGGTGATCCTATTGAGGACAGCGATGCCGTCAATGCGGGTACGATAGCGAAAAAATGTTTAGGTTTCGACGAGGATAGGAAAAAATACTACACTAAAGGCTTTTCTGTAGGCGGTCTAGGCCAACCCGTTGAGGACGGCGATGCAGTGTCCAAAACGTATCTCGAACAAAACTGTTTGACTCGAATAAAGAATAGATATCATACAAAAGGCTTGCCTTTGGGAGGTCTCGGAGAGCCGAAAGAAAAAGATGATGCCGTAACGAGAGCCTACTTGGAATCGTTGGTTCCTATTAAACTAGCCGATTGTTTTTCCTTTGGCGACCAAAGGGTGTGCGGTGTATCGGCGCCTATGAAAGACTCTGACGCTATTAACATGAAGTACGTCAGAGATAATTTCTTATCGAAAAACGCAGAGGGTAAATTTGACGCTCACGGAGTGGCCATATGTAATGTTAAAGCGCCTTTGTATAAAAATGACGCCGCTACAAAATTATACGTGGACGATAGGGTGCCTCGAAAAGACAAAACTGTTTGGAGTTTTCAAAATAAGCGGCTCGCTCACGTCGAAGAACCTTTGTACCAACAAGATGCGGTCACACTGGGTTTTCTAATGAAAAATACGCTGTTTCTCACCCTACTGCCGATCGGTGAAATGTATAACGCAAACGGAAAATGTATAACTAATGTTCGAGACGGTTTCACCGATGTCGACGCAGTTAACGTTCGTCAGCTTCATGAAATTAAATCTTGGATAAAGAAATACACTCTGCATTCCGAGGAGACGGGCGACTACTACTGGTTAAACTCTAAGCGGTTATCGGGGATAGCCGATGGTATAGCTGATAACGATGCTGTTTCGCAAAGGCAATTGAATACGGCTATTCAAAGCCTACGAGACACGCTAATGCGAGAGATGTCGAATGAAAAATAGATCGACAAGGTCAATAGGCGATAATAAATACGGGAACACTTTAAAAATAATTTTCGATGTTTTGAAAATACGATGCATGAAGACGACTAGACTCCGAGAGTTATATGCAATCTTGAAAGACATATTTTATAAGTAGGCGTAACAGTGACTGTTATGAATCATTAATAAAATGGGTGTCAAACGGAAAACAGCTGTTAGTCGTAAACGCGGTGTCGTAAAGACAGGACGTGGACTAGTGTCTGGTGTTTTGAATAAGGCCATCGATTTACTTCCAGTCGAGTTACACTTACCTTCGTACAATTATTGTGGACCGGGAACAAAATTGAAGACACGGTTGGCACGCGGTGATAAAGGTATAAATCCGTTGGACGAAGCCTGTAAACAACACGATATCTCATACAGCAACTACAGTGATTCAGATAGAAGACGCGTAGCCGACGAAATCTTAGCGGGAAAAGCTTGGAGCAGAGTCAAAGCGGGTGACGCATCGCTCGGTGAACGCGCCGCTGCTTTGGCCGTAACGGCAGCGATGAAAGCTAAGACAGCATTTGGCGGCGGTAAAAGACGTCGTTGTCGAAAGCCTACCGTTCAACACCTGTTGAAACGTCTGCAAGGCAAAGGGCTTTACTTGAAACCGTACAAGAAACAAGGTAGCGGGAAGAAGAAGAAAAGATGTACGAAAAAAAAACGTCGATAGATTGTATACCCATTAGACCGTTGACTAATATAGAACTGGAAAGATACGCTTTAGCATTGGGAGTACCGTGGTTCAGAGGTGTATACATGAGAGATACATTACCTGCACGACCTTTAAGAAACGAATCGGCTATCGTGAATTTGGATAGTATAACCGGTCCCGGCACCCATTGGGTATGTTACAAAAAGAGAGGAAACTCTATAGAGTACTATGATAGTTTCGGGAATCTGCGACCGCCAATTGAGCTAAGTAGGTATTTTGGCGAAAACGCTAACGTACACTATAACTACAAGAGACATCAAAAAGACAACTCAGTCGTTTGCGGTCATTTGTGTCTAAAGTTTCTAACGTCATGAGCATAGTTCTATCAGATCACACTGCTGTTTTGTCTTGTGACTTTTTCCCACCAATTGATGTATCAAAAGGCGAGTGGGAAATAGCTTTCATCGATCTGGCAACATACAACTCGATACCAAATATCGTTGAGGATGTAAACAATCTTTTTCATTACGGCGATGATAAAAACGTTCACACGATTTCATTACCGACCGGATCGTACGAAATATCCGATATTGAGAGGTACATTAAAACGAAACTAGTTCCCGATACTGTTTTAGTATTGACACCGAATAATAACACTCTCAAAGTGGAAATAAAATGTTCGCACGCAATCTTTTTCGACAAGGCCATGTCTATAGGCCAGCTGATGGGGTTCAGTAAGAAGAAATTAGAGGCAAATCATAAACACTCTTCTGACCGGCCTGTAGATATCATCAGGGTTAACGTGATACGCGTGGATTGCAATATAGTCGCAGGATCGTTTCAAAACGGCATAGAATGCCATACCTTGCACGAATTTTATCCGCAGGTACCACCCGGTTATAAAATTGTAGAAGTCCCTCAGAGCGTAATATATTTACCTGTCAACGTAAGCGTCATTCATAATATCACTGTAAGTCTACGAGATCAGAACGGTGATATAATAGATTTCCGTGGAGAAAACATTTCCGTACGATTACATTTACGTAGACGTCGAGATGGGACTAATATTTAACGAGCGCTTCTATAAGAAGGGCGGCAGTTTACGTCCGACGACGGCACAGTTAACACTGCGAAACGTTAGGTTCCTCAGATCTTTGGGTTTTAAAGTGAACAATGGAAAACCTTTTGGCAATCGACTCTAGCGCCGAGTACGACAACACCCTCAACGGACTGGAGTACCATACTCATCGACCGTACTCCTCCGCTACGTTTGGTAATAACGATGAAATTCGTATTCCCATTCATCAACAAGATGTCATTACGATACCTTTTCAGAGCACGCTGCATATAAAAGGTACGTTGACTGCGACAAAAGACGGAGGAGCGGCCGCTGACGTGTCTTTGATAAATAATGCTATAGCTTTTCTTTTCGACGATATCAGATACGAAATCGGAGGCAACGAAATAGACAGGACCAGGAATGTCGGTATAACGACCACCATTAAGAACTTGCTTTCGTTGCGCGAACACGAGAAAAATAAACTCGGAAATTGCGGTTGGCTAGGAGTGGGTAAAACAAATAACGATTGTAAAGAGTTCAACATAGTTATACCGTTGCGTATGTTGATGGGATTTTTCGAGGATTACAATAGAATTGTAGTCAACGTGAAACAGGAGCTTGTCCTTTTGCGTTCATCTTCAAATTTAAACGCAATAGTTAGCACGGATGCGACAAATATTGATCTGAAAATAAATACTATCTATTGGCGAGTTCCGCACGTCTCCGTAGCCGATCCGATAAAATTAAAACTTTTGAAAATGATTGAACGCGATGTCACCGTTCACGTACCACACCGGAAATGGGAACTAATAGAATATCCCGGTTTACCGGCCACGAAACAACTCTCTTGGACCGTAAAGACATCTTCGCAACTGGAAAAACCTCGTTACGTAATTTTCGCGTTGCAAATCGATCGCAAAAACAAGATTAAAGCAAATGCTTCAGAGTTTGATAGCTGCAAGGTAACGGATGTAAAATTGTATCTCAACTCTCAGTACTTTCCCTACGATAATATTCTCGGCGACACCGCCATTTTGTATGACATGTACGTTAGATTTCAGCAGTCCTATTATTCACGCGAACCATCACCATGTCTAGACTTGTCAACCTTTAAGCAAAAAGCACCGATTTTTGTAATCGATTGTTCGAAACAAAACGATACGATAAAATCAGGGCCTGTAGATGTGAGACTTGAAATCGAGGCGTCTGAAAATATTCCGCCTAATACTTCCGGTTACTGCTTGATTATTCACGATTCGCATATTGTCTATAACCTGCTAACAGGTGTTGTTAAAAAGATTACGTAATCTGTGACCACACCCTGTGATATATTACCCTATTTGTTCGCATTTAGTCTCAGTTGTCGTCATGGACGCGATGGATGTAGACCGTACCGCTCGTCCGTTGGGCATATTTCTAAAGTCTGTGTATTTTCTGAATGACCAGTGTACGAAGTTTGTCGCGACCGGGCTTTTTCAGCACACCGTCTACGAACTAGGCGTCCTTATACAGGCTGGTAGAAAATTTGTTTTTTTCACGTACAACGACTTTAATGATTTCAAGACACGACTACCGCTGCCTGAAGGAGAACAACGTAAGTTTACACTAACTAACGGCGATATCACAATAAAGACTGTCTTCGGTAAACGTTATATCGCATTGTTTGACGGAAAACACAGGGTCACCTTGGGCCTACCAGAATGGAATTTATTAATGGATACCATACCGCTCGTAAACCGGCGCATCAGCGAACTGTTTTATAATGAACCACAACTAGGGTCTTACATCATTGAGTGTCTAGCCACGGACGAGATCGTGTCCAGTACTCTCCCCGAGGCAGACAAGTTGTACGACGAAGTTGTTTTGTACAAGAAGCATGCAAGCAGTGGTTGAGTTTCATGCCTAATAATATATATACGTTACTTTCTACGATTTATATATTTCTTGCTAGGTACACGTTCGTATGTTACTTCATACCATAGCGGCTCTTTAAATTACTTCATATCTTACGAATTTATTTAGTATTAATTTTTTATTAATATTAATTTTTGTGTAAACTTTTGTTGGCAGACAAACATGCAAGCAGTAGTGGAGTTTCATGCCTTCGTCGACAACGATGGCAAATACGTTGTGAAGGAACTGGCTGTGGTGTCCGAACACTATCAAAGTGTTACCATTTTCAAACCGCCTTACAAATTTCATAATTTAAATGATTCGTCACAAAAATCTGCTAGATGGTTACAGGCAAAATATCATCGTATCAGCTGGTACGAAGGTAGTATACCTTTTGATGAACAACTATTGCGAATCATGCTAACACCGTTTTCCACCATTTTCACAAAAGGTTTGGAAAAGGCTCAATATTTGCGGCAGTTCCATCCACATGTGATGGAATTGCCTGAGAAATACTCGTCTAGCAACAACAACAACAGCCCTATTTACTTCAAATGCATACTACCGCAACACAACACTTATGCAGACTGTAAATGTGCACTACGCAGTGCAAGATATTATTATGATTTGCTTATCGCTTAGAGTTTAAAACCGGCTGTTTGCATTGGGAACTGCATTTTGTCATGGAGTGGCAGTTACAGGAAATGGCGGTGGTTGGAGCCATTTTCATTCGGGTAATCGACCTTGAATGTCGGGGTAAACACCCTACTTGAAAGTCGATTGCCCGTCGCAACACAACATTTATGTTATGTAGATTGTAAATGTGCACTGCGCAGTGCAAGATATTAGAGTTTAAAACTGGCTGTTTCCATTGGGAACTTCATTTTGTCATGTTAGGCAGTTACAGGCAATTTCTGTGGTTGGAGCCATTTCGGGTAATCGACCTTGAATGTCGATTCCGAACACTATCAAAGTGTTACCATTTTTAAACCGCCTTACAAATTTCATAATTTAAATGAATCGTCACAAACGTCTGCTCGATGGTTACAGGCAGGCTCGTATCAGCTGGTACGAAGGTAGTATACCTTTTGATGAACAACTATCGCGAATCATACCGTTTTCCACCATTTTCACAAAAGGTTTGGAAAAGGCTCAATATTTCCACATGTCATGGAATTGCCTGAGAAATACTCGTCTAGCAACAACAGCCGTATTTACTTCAGGTGCATACTACCGCAACCAAACACTTATGTACATTGTAAATGTGCACTGCGCAGTGCAAGATTTTGCTTATCGCTTAGTATAAAACTTGATGGTCACTGGCGTGGGTTAACTCCCCGTAAACCTTCAAGAAAAATGTTTTAAAGGTCCCTGGCACGGGGTAACTCCCTGTAAACCTTTAAAGCTTCAAAAAAAATTTAAAAAAAAACTTGATGGTCACTGGCGTGGGTTAACTCCCCGTAAACCTTCAAGAAAAATGTTTTAAAGGTCCCTGGCACGGGGTAACTCCCTGTAAACCTTTAAAGCACCAAAAAAAAAGCTTTGCCTTTGAAGGTCCCTGGCGTAGGACAAGTCCTCCTAAACCTTCTTGGCTGTTTGGGAACTGCATTTTGTCATGGAGTGGCAGTTACAGGAAATGGCGGTGGTTGGAGCCATTTTCATTCGGGTAATCGACCTTCGGGGTTAACACCCTACTTGAAAGTCGATTGCCCGTAGGGACTGCATTTTGTGGTAGTCACTGGTAAATAGCGTCGGCTATTTCCAAACTTGTAATGTGGGCATAATGATGACGGTTTCAACCCCGTATGAGACACAGAGAACAAGTGTATAAGAATACAAGACATTTAAGATTTTCAGTCATTCCACAGACAGACATGGTTTGGCCCGATTCTCTTACAATTGAGAACCCAGTTCATCGACGTTATTCACTTGCGAACAGCAGATTATCCTCTTTTCGTAATTGGAAGGGTGTGGAAAGCGAAACATTGAATCCATATACTCTAAGCTTGACCGGTTTTTTCTACACCGGAGAAGATGACCATACTGTATGTTTTAGTTGTGGGGGAGGTCTCAAAGGTTGGGAACCTACAGATGACCCGTTTGTCGAACACGTTGAATGGTTTCATGAATGTAAATTAGCATGGATTGTAAAATTTAAAGTAGAAGAAATGAATATCGATATTAGAACTGTTTTTGATGACGATGATGATGATGACGATGATGATGATGACGACGACGACGACGACGGTGATCTAGTGCAACGTAATGAGGATGATCGTTTGAAATGTAAGATTTGTTGTGCAGAAGAATTGCAAGTTGCAAGTCTACCATGTGGACATGTGTTTGCCTGTCAATTGTGCTCGCTTAGCCTTGAAGTATGTAGCGTGTGCAGAACGCCCACATCCGCCACTATACGTGTTTATCTTTCATAGGCTTGCGAACTGGTAAACCTTGAGAACCGGACGTTGCGGTCGTGGAGCCAGTGAGAGTTGTTGAACTCGGTAGAAGGCGTGGGAAGCTGAACCAGTAGACCTTGACAACCGGATACCAACTGTGAGAACTTGATACCCCTTCCAAACGTTGGGGAGAAGAGTATATATCAACAACACACTAGTAGATCTCTCACAGTAGCTTCAGAGGATACACAGTTGCTTGAGATGGTGCCTGGATTCAACCTCACTCGTTATACCGACGACATGCTGAGGGAGCTGATCAGGTCTATATTGCCGGGCTTGGCTGATGACTTATTTAGGTAAGTGACAACGAATATTTATTTAAAAATACTTTATATATGTGTGTTTAATTTTGAATAACCTTCATTTCATATTGCTTTTTACAAATTTCACAAATAATTATACTGTCGTGTTTTATTAACTTTAAGCGAGCTCAAACAGTTGGATATATTATGTGCTAAACATATATCGATTTTTAATAAAATAGTATAAGGTAGCTGTTCTTTTTCAGCATTTCATTTTACACTAGATTTTGTTTTGTATTACCTATTTTGGACATATATTTTCATAAACATTGTATTTATTCATTAAATTGACTTAATTTTTAAAATTATACTGTGAATTAGTCTTTCAGATTTTATAGTATTCCGTGTTTTCATATTACTAAATTGTGTTGTCGGTATTTCAGTCAGATGCTGAGACTGAGATCAGAGGCTACGGCGGCGGGGTACCCGTTGGTGACACTAAATATTTCGTCGGGAGTATCCTATCTCCCATGCACAAACGACGGTCGAATTATAATCAGCCAGTCATGGGATAGATATCTGAGGACGTCCCGCCCGTACGACGGCCAGCAACCACCACCAGCGCATACCTGGACATCGACATCTCTGCCTTCAGCATCCCAACCACCAGCATCCAAGCCACCGTCCACCGCAGCGCCAAATGAGGTGGCACCACCATCAACATCTCTGCCTTCAGCGTCCCAACCACCAGCATCCAAGCCACCGTTCACCGCAGCGCCAGATGAGGTGACACCACCATCAACATCTCTGCCTCCCCAACCACCAGCATCCAAGCCACCACCGTCCACCGCAGATGAGGAGATTGCTCAGAGCCTGGATATTGTGGACTATATTATATCCGACATACGGAGACAAATGACGTCTGAGATACCTCCTGAGCCGCTGCCAGTCACGCTCGAGGATCTGGACGGAATTGACGTCACAACTTTATTGTCAACTACTGACGAAGAAATGCGGAGTCTAGAGGAATAACACTTCTCGCAAAGCGGTAAGATTATTGTTTTCATGTGAATATGATAATAGTGAGCAGTATTTTAAACCTTGCAGTGACACTTGTTTTAAAATATTACTTCCTACATTCATTTTCACGTAAAACCAACAGTTTTCCTCATTTGAAGAGGTGTATATACCATATATACCCGCATTTCTTTGTGCATGGGGGTGGTATGTTGTAATGGATGACCACCACAGAAGGCAGCGATGGATGGAGCTGCCTTCCGTAGCCCTTAAGGCAGCTTACGCACCCGGTAAGCTCAGGATACATGCGAATGCCGGTCTTGCGTGGTAATATCGGAAATAAAAATAATTACGATTTGGAACCCACAGCAACGTCATCAAAGATTCACTACTAGAATTGACCTATATTGTAGTTCAATTCTGATAGTGAGTAATTGCTGATGTTGCTGAGATCCCAATCGTAATTATTTTATTTCCCCTATATTACCACGCGGTCCCTGCATTCGCTAACCTACTTACTGTGTGCGTCTGTGTGTGTGTGTGTGTGTTTGCTTGGGGGTGGCATGTTGTAATGGAATGGCCACCACTGAGGACAGCGATGGCTGGAGCTGTCTTCCTTAGAAAATATTTTACCCACAGCCAAGGATACATGCGAATGCTGGTTTTGCGTGACTTTAAAATCGGGTGTGTAATATTTGTACTCTGACACCCACAGCAACATCATATTTATGCACTATCGCAATCGACCCACACCATCAAAGACTCGTTACTAGAATTGACCTATATTGTAGTTCAATTCTGATGAGGAGTAATTGATGGTGTAGTTCGACTTCGATATCGCATAACTGTGATGTTGCTGTGATGTCACCTACAAATATTGCACCGAATTTTAAAGTCACGCGAACCCAATATTCGCTAACCTACTGTGCGTAATATATTTTCTAAAAATATTTTTGTGTGACTGTTGGTGTGCGTGATATATTACTCTTATTTATATTTAGTTTTATCATTGCTTAATTTTAATTATATTATATTTGAAATATGTATTGATGAGTTGATTCTAGTCTTAATATTATTATTTTTTAAAATTATTGTTAGATTTATAATATTATTATTTTTTAAAATTATTGTTAGATTTATATATATTGTATTTGTTCTTGCTCATATATTTTTATTATTCGTATTTATTCTAGTCTTAATATTATTATTTTTTAAAATAATTGTTAGATTTATATATATATTGTATTTAAATTACGCATTTGTCCTTGTCAATATATTTTTATTTTTTGAGACAATAAATTCATATTTATTAAAATACACGTATTACTCTTATTTTATACTACCGAAATTTCCAACCAAGACCTACTTGTACCCCCATCATACAGTAACACACAACTGAACGACTCGTAGCTCAGTCGCTAGCGTCACACGCCAGCAAACCAAACGTCCTAGGTTCCATTCCCCAACCAAGAATTATATTTTTTCCAAACGTCATCACCAGAACAAGATGGCCCTTCCGCTCCTACACCAGCACCAGGGGCGGGGCGTCGACGCCATCTTCATCAACATCGACCTATCAAACAAAAGGGGCGGGGCTTAGGAAGGAGTGGGGGTAAGAAATACTGCTCTCTCATTGGGGGGATAAAGTATACCCATTACTACTGTTAGACTATACAATAGATGCCGGGGTGTTGACAAGTATAGTTGGAGATCTATATTAAAGTTGCCTATTGGTAGCCAAGTTTTACACTCCCAGCCTTGAAATATAGTGCAACTCTGTTCGCTCTATTGTATAATATAGTGCAACAATATTCACATCAGTTTAATAAAAATAATTATACGCTAATTCCATTATCATAAACTCTAATATACGTTATAATGTTAGTAATATCTTTAAACCGTCAACAAAATGACTCCTAAGTACGTCTGTACTTCATGAAGCAACCAAATGGGTTTTACGGTTGAGGTTTTAGTTTAAAGAAGCCGACGAATATAAAGTCAAGTTTGGCGATGTTTGGTACGAAAGTTAATAACTCTAAAAGGCAGTGAGTAGAATCATTAGTCATTATTTGCAACACAGCTCGGAGCAAGTAAATTGCGGACAAGAATCGTGCATTAGAGAAAGCATTAACTTGCCGGTTTTATAAGAAAACGTAACCTTCATTCCTTCGACTGGCCTTAATTATTTCGCTTTGCCGTAACGTGACTTCTGTAGCAAATGTCAGGTGCTTATATTTCTTCACATCACAACGAAATACATATTTCCATACCACCCTATTGCCTCTCGGATATATTCAGAAAGATTTCCTTTGTTACACTAAAATTCTTTTTGTATTCGTCGAACATCCAGTTCTATACATTACCCGTACAACTGTTTTGATGTTTTAATTTCACCCTGATAAGTGATAAGGGCATGTATAGACAAACACTATAATGAGATTTTGAAAACTATGGCCTCATCTAGGCCCAAACACTTCCTCGATCATTTGGAATATATTTTACTCTTATTTCTTCTAAACATAGCGTTTGTTGTTTTGTAACGTTGGAATGGCTTCAGAATGTAACCTTAAGGAACGTTGTGCATTGTGTGGCTATTTGTTCACCACCGCTATGTTTGGCTTTATCGAGAAAACAATCTTACGTCGAGAGTCGTCACGAGTGTCAAAGTACTTTTGCTCATTGACGAGTAAATCGTATAATAAATGTTGACTTTCCGACACTTTCTAAACACCCCATCTCTAAAACAAAAATGAGTGGAGGCTACGTAACTGACGTACTAACTGACTACTTACTGATTCGCATGGCGATCCCAATAATTGCTCCAAGCCCAACGTAGGATCCTTAAAGATAAGAATAGCTTGTATAAATCAGAAGCAGATTGTTTTTGCTACTTTATTTCATCTTTTGCAACATTCGCTAGGAATCACTACGAATCTATTCAATCTGTGTTAGAAATATTCTATCTGAGAGGTTTCAGAGTTATGTGTTTAACAATATACAGAAACTGACT
>JBAIZL010000002.1:336858730-337018730 GCA_036971475.1 Prosapia bicincta
CAACTTAGCCGGTATGCAGTTTTCATTGTCTCCATCCTAATTTGTAGACTCAACGATGGAAAACTCAACATAACCCTCATGGCCATATATGGTGTGCTCCTTCTTGTAGCTGTTATACCTCTAGGGAAGAGCCCCCGCACGCGGTCAAGCACTCTCAAATTAGGATTAGTGTTAACATTCATATTTAAAATGTCTGACTGCTATAAAAATTGATAAAATACAACTGTATATAAGTTGATTCCCACATCCATAAAAAATTGCTCGTTTCCCCATTAATAGATGTATGACTGCATAGGGGTTCTATCTCATATCCCTTACCCCGTTTTTTTTCTAACTTAGATACAACTATGCATGAGTTGATTCCCATACCACGTTGCTCGTTGACTTTTTAATGTAGATTCCTAGACAATGTTTACTGGAAAATGATATTTGTTATTTTCTGTAAAAACTTTTATTTAAATTATTTACTTGACATTAATTAAAAATAATATGATAGAAAAATGGGACAGCATAGCAGTAAAACTATTAAATAACATTTGCCTCAGAGTTTTACAACCCAAAATACATTTTCACAAATGTATCCTCCTCTATCCTTCCTGGTTTCATTTCTATTTGCTAACATGTGCTGAATATAAAGTATTTCATTACACTCCAGATACAAAGTAACGTTATTCGAAAATTGTCGGAATGAACGTTTACGTAACGTGGACATGTTTGCGCAGGTCACATAATCCTTAATCATCTATCGTTTAGTCATCTTTAAATATTTTTAGCAAATGAAGCTCCTATAGCTTCGAATCTGCGCGTGTGCAGTAGCACTCAATTTCTGCGCAATAGCACTTGATTGAAATTACGTTACATGGAAATAGTTACAATAAAAAGGGCCTTATGAGTAGCTTTTTATTAATTTTTAAAATTTAAATAATTAAAACTGAGTTACGTGAAATTATATTGATTGAATTTGGAACGGTTTTAAAATGTACACAAAGATAATTATTATTATTATATTTAGTTCATATTATTTTTGGTTTTGTTCAAGTAACACCCGCTGAGAAAGATAAAGCAGAAAACGTAACAAAACACACTCAAAAACTTGATACGTACAATGAAGTAAAATTATTCACTACAACCTATTACTTGTACATTTCGGATACAATGTTACCACCTTCAGAAGTTCATTAGTTGACGTCCGTATCATGATGATTTGTGATTTGTCGACATTGCTAGTATGAGTGAAGGGGTTAGGAAGAAGTTTTGTAAATTATTTTAAACCAGAATCTTAAGGAATACAGTGTTTATTGATACCAATACATTTGCAAAACCTAATAGGCTTAAAGTTCGAAAACAATTTACCCCCCTGAAGTGAATTAATCAGAGAATGTAAGTAAGTAAAAACGACCCCTCTTCGCCTTGTTCTCGAGTTTTAATGAAGAAGAAAAAACATACTTGTAATTAAGAGCAGTTGTTTTTTTTAAACAACACAAAATTCCGATTTCATTAGGTATTTCTCTCTGAACGCAGCGCAGTCTGGTAGGCAGATTAGTAACTACGGTTAATTAAATGCAATAAACCTTCTACTTTTACGGATTTTAGAGAAATATTGCACAATACGTTAAGCACTACGACATTTACACTGAAGGAAGTAAGATTTTCGGTTAGTACAAGCTTTTATGAGTAAAGCAGTTTACTTAACCCTCCGCGCTGTCACTCAGAGACAAAGAGGAACTATATTTCTACCGAACTGTTTGAATACAAAAGGTTAATTTGATAGATTTCTTTTAAAATTATTTACACTACCTTCACAATTCTAGAAATTTTTTTTTCAAAGCTGTCTCTCTGAAGGCAGACGTTTTAATATAAGACGTACGTCTCTCATCTCAGTCGTCCGTGCTCAGTTTATAGTCTATTGATTTTAATGTCACCTGATCTGAAACTTTCTTCTCTTCACCGCCCCCTCCTGTATCTTTCGCCAGACGCTTTCTTCATAAACAAGTGTTTGAGTAATTTTGTGTTTCTTCTTTCCCAACAATATATACATTCCTCTTACTAAACCCCCCCCTCGTATACTTCAGTGTATTTGAATAAAAAACTTTTACGCGATGATATCGGAAGTGTTAAGATCACAGAAGAAAAGATAGCACTCATCATAATCTCGTAATAACATAAATAAAATATCAGTCTATAATATAATCACATTAAACTTTTTACAGTCAAAATTTAGCTGTATTACAGTTAACGAAAAATTATTCCTTTATTCTAGGTTTGATGAAAAAAATTTATCTGTGAGGTAGTATCCATCTCATCCCGTGTTCTATGCGTAATGTATTGACAATATAAGGGGGAAGTCTATTTCACACAACATTTCAGCTTAACACAGAAAACTTTATTGATAACCCCACCTAACGTGGCCGGCTATTTTGTACTATGATTTAGCTATATTTTAATATGTTACAATATTACCCCTTATTTTCTTAAATAATCAAATTTTGTAAGGGATTTTAGAATAGAGTTATTTAATTATAAACTTTATATTTTTCCGTTCTGGGGAGTCAGTGGCAAATTTCATTTTTCTCAGTGCTATTGAAAATTACCTACAGGATCAAGTAATACATTTTCGTTGGAGCATGTGTTACCCCTGAAGTCATTAATTACTTAACCCTAGAGTGAACGGGCAAATAAAAGTTACGTAAGTAGACGGGCTGGGTCTCACAGACCCAAAACGTAAAAAATCAGTAACAAATTCTTAACAATTGTAATTGAGTCATACATATTTTTATACTACTTCTAGGAATGTTTTCAGTAATTCAACACTAAATTCACAAAATAATATTGCTAAAAAAAATTCATAACTATTTATTTACTTTTTTAAACATTTTACTCAAAAGAATTGCAATAATTTTATCAAAGTTACACTAAGAAGCTAAAAGTTGAACAAAAATACTGTGGTTGTTTTACACGCACTGTTTAAGAGTAGTTCTAACAATAAAACAATAACAACTACTTAAAATTGAAAAAACAAGTTTCTATAGAGTTCCAAAGTTTTACTTTTTCCAGCATTGGCTACACAACATTTCAGCGTGGCCTAGACATAACCAAACTTTACACTCTTTACAAAAGTAGTTTGTTTTGTTGTCTTTACACAAGGAACATCTACCACGCTTACCTGGACCAGCATTCTGATTAGCTTCAGCTTCATACCCGGAAAATTTAGTTGCTAACTGCCGAATCTCTCTTGGTAGGTTATCTTGCTGAGCCCTGATGGTCAAGAAGAGCTGCAGCATCTGTTTTGCTAAGTCCTTGAGAAAAGCTCTCCTGGTTATGGACTGACCATTTGATTTAAACACAATGAAAGCGTTTAGAGCAGCAATGTTCATTGAAGCAAAAAACAAAGTTAATGGCCAAAGTCTCGATCCTCTTGCAACGCTGTATTCAGCACACATAGCATCAGCCACATCAATACCTCCTTTAGTTGAATTATAATAAGTTATGATGCTGGGCTTCTTCTTTTCCTCAGTAGAAGGGTTGATTTCACTGTCATGGTGCATAGATAAGAGTAATATAACACTTTTTGTTTTCTTGGGTACGTAAGATACCATTGTAAAATCTTCTTTGAATCCAAAAAGACTGGAATATTGTTCCTTGTTTCTTGTTGGAAGAAAGCTTGGAGGTATTTGAGGCTTATTCTTCCGCAGGGTACCCACAAGTGTTAGCTTGTATTCTTTCAACAGAGTCTTAGCAGCGTCATAAGAAGTAAACCAATTATTAAGTGTCACGTTACGGCCACTACCTTTGATAGGCTCAACTAACCGGAAGATAACATCATCGGCCTTGTTACGTAACTCGTAATCACCGTTGGGTTGAGTACCACAGTACACATCAAAGTTTTTTACATAATATATCTTCGAACAAGCCAGTATAAAGACCTTAATACCTTACTTGGCTGACTTGTTCGGAATGTACATTCGAAATTTACATCGTCCTCGGAAGGGAACAAGCATCTCGTCCAATGTTGTGTATTCATATGTAGAAAAGTATTTTCTACAATTTGTGACAAGTATGTCTAGAAGCTGTCTAACTGTGGCAAGGTTGTCATAGGGTTTTCGGACATTTCTTGTTGTCACGTCATCAAAACGTATACATCTGGAAAGGAACCTAAAACGTCTAAAAGCCATTCCAGCCCTGAACATCTCAACTCCTGTTCCATCAGTCGCCCAAAATTCCCTTACATTCATCCGTCCACCATGTAAAACTCCAGCCAAGTATAAAAGTCCTAAATAGGCTTTCATTTCTACAGCCGAGGTCGGTCGTGCCAGATTGGCATCATCAGTATAATTGTCCTTTACAGAATTGATGAAAATATTGGTTGATTCAACAATCAACTTAAGTAGTGGCTCATTAAAAAATAACGACCAAGAATCTAGTGGAGTTTGAACATTCCTAGCTCCCCTTAGGTTTCCAGGTAAATGAGATACTATATTGTGAGACTGGGTTCTAACAGTTTGTGTTGGTAAATTTTTTTGCCATTTTGTCTTTTTATCTTTACCAAGGAAATAATTTTGGGCTCTAGGTATACCTGCTGGTGTTGAACTTGAGTCACCAGAACCATCAGGTATGTGTAGGTCATCACATTCCTCACTGAGTTCTCTCACATAACCAACTGAATTATTCTCAAGTTCATCATTGTCTACTAGTTCAATATCACTATTTGTGTCATGATCACTGTACAATTGAAAGTCAGGGTCTGTGTCTGAGTCACTTACTTCACTTTCAGATAATTCCTCTAATAAAATACGCTCAAATTCACTCGGTGTTTCCACTCTTCTGCTACTCATAATGATAAAAAAAAGCACTACACTATACACTTCTTGAAACACGTTAATACACTAACAGACGTTAAGTAAATAACAAAAAAGTAACATAAAACAATAATTGGTGAGTGTTGAAAAAAAGTCACTCAAGTGAACGGGCCGGGTCCAACTGACCCACACTATACTTTAACAAATGATGACTAAGAGTCAAGTTGGCAAAAACAATGACACTATCGCTATCTGTGGACTACTTTGGGAAGGTACAGAGGAAACCAGCTATCTACAATGCAACGGACTTTATAAATAACCTAATATAGAAACGCTTGGGTTTCACAGACCCAGCCCGTTCATCCATTCTCAAATCTTTTCCATTTCCATTTCGTCCACTGATTTTGTTTTTATACTGTTCAGTGTCTTTAGAGAATAATTCTTTCATCGTTTTTTTAACATTATTTTTCTTTTTTCTTCAATTAAGTATCTTGGTCTAAACTTCTTTCGTTTACTTAAAGCAATTGCCAACCCTAAATTGCTTGTTTAACAAAAAGCTTCCTCAACAAAAATATTTGGAAAACATAGCGATTTCGACAGTTTAGAAAAATTGTATATTATAGAGTGGCGAACGAAAAGGTTTGACGTTGTTTCTGACTTGGATATTAAGTCATGCAATTCTTATTGTTTCATATGTTGGCAGCAGTGATAGCTATTTAAGTCAATGTAATAGACAGCTTCTTAGATAATCTAAAATTTGGAAGAGCGTAAATTCTTTTCTCATGTTAATATATTGACCTTTTAGTCACAAATTTTCTTTAATTAATTATTTATGAATTCTATTTTTACTATTTGAAATGAGTGTAATTTATCAAATAATTTATCGTGTTTTTTCACAATTAAAACAAAAAACAAGAGTGACAGAATATGCAACATAATATGAAGTCCATAAATACAGCAAAAGCTTAAACTTTAAAACTTTTTACGTTTTTACCATTAATTTGAATGCTCAGTTAGTAAGAACTTTTTGGAACATTTAAAACACAAATCTGTAACATTTGATAATTTTGGTATTTATCTTCTTTAGGGCAGCAAACCAAATTATCGTGGAGGCGCTTGTAGGTTTTAAAAGGTATCAGAAAATAAATTCTTTAAATAAAATTCATTGCACGTCCTGATCCCAAACATCAGAGTGTATTGTAATTAGTAAGGTTGATAGAGGAAAGTGAGAGAAGCCTTTTGGATACAAACACGAGATGAATAGAAACTATTCTAAAGGTTTAACAAAAATTATTCAGTAAACAATTGTACATCTGGGGGTGTTTCGGCATTAACAGTTAACGTAATACTATTGTTTTCAGTTATCAAATCCACTTGAGTAGTGAAATAAATATCCCTCTGAAAATCGACTACGTCCCAATCAAATAGGGACGAATATAAATTTCTTGGGGCAAGGACAAATGTAAATATACTGCCCAAAAATTACCGAATTTTATCAATCTACATATTGTATAAATCAAATAAAAAACATACACAAGACTCACAAATTATTCTTTTATTTATTCATACGCGCTTCAATAACAATATATTCATCAACAGTGAGTGTTTCTACTACGAACTCCAACGTAAAACTAAGATAAATGTCTGGTTATAATGCTATATTTATACTGTAGCCGTTGCCACGCCCACCTGTCAAAACAACAGTTAGTCACATTAAAGATGATGATGACTTTGTCATTGAAACGTATGAGTAAATAAATTATTAATTTTCTAGTCTTGTGTATGTCTTTTATTTGTTTTAACATAACCTCACAAGCTAAGCTCAAAGAATAGTTTATACATATTGTATATCTGAATTTCAGCGCCATTGCCTTACATGATGTAGCACTAGTGTGTCTAGATAACAGATGTCCTTTCTAGCTGCATACAACAGTGCGTTTTTGTTCATTGTAAGATCTTTGTTTTCTGGAAAATAGATGATATTTCATTTTACATATGGTTTGCTTAATCTTTAGTGCTTATCCATTCGCCGTGGAGAATCTTGCTATAATATTCCTAAACTTGGGCTCTTGTTGCTTCTGACACAAGAAATTAGGTTAAAATATGGCCAGAAATAAAAATTGTTATAAACAGACTCTAAATTTCCATTTGAACTAAATATAATTTTACAGAGTCTACGAGTAGTTAGAATCTTCGTAATACTGATACAGTACTGACACTGATACAACTGTTCTCTCATAGATGTAAGCCACAGGTAACAGAAGGTTGCAGCCTTTACATTCAGCAGGTACTCCTAAGTATTATATCACAACTACGCGACCATCGCTACACACATCGATGTATTTTACTCTTAATGTACACGCATATTTATTTAGTTATCATTTTATTGTTTACTTGTTTTAAAAGTCAACTTGAAATTATATTATTTTAATTTTACTTTGAAGGATTAAAATTTACCTGAATTTTTTATCAACGGCTCAATTAAAGTAATTTTATATCCCATGAACAATGAAAAATAAAATTTATAATCTGGGGGTGAACTATAAAATCCTCTCGCTTTTCTATTATCATAAATCTTTGATGTAAGTTTCAGTTTCTTTTAGACCCTTCATATTTACCTTAATTTAAATACTAAACTGCCTTTAAAGTTGTATTCTTTCTTTTATATACTTTCCTTTTAATTGCTTCATCTACTGTATCTGTATGGAGTAATCTGTCACTACGCATAAATTGTAGTATAATTTTGAAAATATATTTTCCCCTTCTTACTGGGTGTTGCATTAGAAATTTTGCAAATTACTTTACATTAACTTCGCTCTTCCTATTTTATTCAAATTCTTTAGTTTCCTTTTCAACCCATTAAATTCTTCACACACCTGTTACTAAATTAAGTGGTGATTGAATGGATTGTCTCCTGGTTCTTTGAGCAGCTGACCCAGAAAAATCCATTGTGATGAATCTATATTAATTCAGACTTTTCAATCAACTTGTTACATTATTATTATTCTTGACGAAAGCCTTAATATACCATGAGGCGAAGCTATAGATCATACCTATCTACCGAGTTTCGTGGATGATATTCCCACCCGGAGGTTTCATTATTAACTGTAAGTTGTTACATCAGTTTTAACTTAGTTACAATTCAACGCAGAATGTAATACGACAGAAAAGGATAGTAAATATGAATAGGATTAAGATTGTAATATAAGATACAGTTGGTAAATCTTATAGGGAGGACTTGATATTGTATGGCCAAGTCCGAGTACCTGATATGACCTTCTCTTATCCGGGATGAAGAAAATTTAGGCAGACTATATAAGAAGGATCACACCATCGCGAGCATTGGGTCGAGTACATGAGAAAACTAAATCTGATCATGGATAAAACATAATTATTCAGAAGATATAAAAGGGGAAACAACATCTCAAGAATACGTTCGAGTACAGGAAACATACCTACTCTAATCCGGTGTGAAGAATAAGTAAGCAGAGGTTAAATAAGGGGTTACAGCATCGTGAGGATAGGGTAGAGTAGATGAAAAAGACCCACTCTAGCAAAGGGTGAAGAATAAGTAGGCAGAGGATAAAAGAAAGGGTCACAGCATCGGGAGGATAACGTCGAGTACATGAAAAAGATCCACTCTATTCCGGGGTGAAGAGTAAGTAGGCAGATGATCAAGGAAGGGGTCACAACATCGCGAGGATAACGTCGTTTACATGAATAAATACTACTCCCTATCGGAGTGAATAATAAGTAGGCAGAGGATATAGGGAGGTATCACAGCATCACATTGTTAGGTTTGCTTACCTGAAACAGACCTACTCTCATCCGGGGTGAAGAAAGGGTAGGCATAAGATAAAGGGAGGGACCGCAGCATCGCTTGGGAAGGTTCACTTACCTGAAACAGACCTACTCTCATCGGGTGAAAATAGTGATATACCCTGTATTTGTCAGAGTCACACAGATTAATGCTTACAAACTAAATTTTCTCTCTATGAATTATGGCCGTCCAGACGCTCTTTGTTCTACGACTGGAGTCTGCGAGAAACAACAATAAATCTTTTCCATAATGAGAGCAGCTGTGAACAGGTGTTTTCAATAAATAAAGGAACTCGTTTGTCTTCGCTAAAAAGGCCCGCTTTTTGACGTGCGCCAACACGAATATTATGCATTGTTTTACATCACGCCAAACTCTCCTCACATCTCGTATTTATTCAAAACCCTCTTTTTCGTTCGCTTTGCCCATCTTGTACTTCCGTCGCTTATAATGTTCAAAAACAATTTTTTGTTATAACTTTAAAAGATGATAAATATTTCAAATGTAATAGATGTTTTGTTTCGCTGAGTAAAAAGGCCGCGCATGATAAGGGCATACATTATTTAAATTATTTATTCGTCCAATTTATAGTTATTTCTTTAAAAGCTCCCTTTATAGAATCGTATTGGTATGCAAGTGTATAGGAGACATTGTGAGCAATGTTTGGCCTATTACTTCAGCCACGAATAAAGCTACTAGTTGCTGTTCATTATACTCTGGCAAGCGTAAAAGCGAGTGAATGAAGAAATGCTGAATTATCTGGGATTTAACGGATCCAAGGCGTAAAGTGCTTCTTATGTTTCACTGTAGAGGGAATAAGAACCTGAGCTGGAGAGACGCCTGCATAACCCGCTGCCAGAGGTAACTGATGCAGTATTACTACCACATTCCACAACAACGTAGCTGCGAAATTTATAATCTCTGTTTCCTTAACTAACAAACTTTCATTAAGGGAAAATTGTATAACTTTGCTTGCTTTTAGTCTAAGAAATAACATTTAATATTTCCCTTACCTTCTCTCATTTAGCCTCTCTTAATGTCATACAATTTTTTATTCTTAGTAATAAGTCTACCGTTCTTTATATTTCAATCTCTCCTTCACTGACTTACCATGCCCCTCTTATTACTCCTTCTTGTTAGTAAATGTCCCCCTCACTATAAATCCTATTTTGTCATTCTCTAACTTACCCTGTGTTTCTTACTACTTCTCTTATATATAATAACGATTTTATAGCATCTGTCATCACTGTTCGAATTTATAAACTTTACCTCCATTTTACCTATTAAAGCAGTGTTCCACTGGTAAGTTCCTTTCACTTATAAATGTATCGATGATTTTTCTCCATGTGAGTGTGGGTCTTTCCGTTCTTCTTCTCTCGGGGAGCGTCCCTTCCAAAGCAACTCTCAGTAGTCTCACCCCAACATCCTCTTTACATGTCCGAACTATATCAGCAGCCTCTTCTGAATGTCTCTAATGTTTTCATTTGTCCCATATTTTCGTCTAGAGATTTGACATGATCTCCTAAAAGCGTACTTTTCTATTGTGTTAATCTTGCTCTCGTCCGCTTGCGATATTGCCTACGTTTTGTCATCCATACAATCCGTTAAGATACTCTTTACTATGGTATTCTTTATTCGTTATTACGTCCTATTGTACTACTTATCTCTCTTAGTAGAAATGTCTATAATTCTGGATACCTTACTTTCTTTTCTCATTACCTTGCAATTCTTACTACTTCCCTTTGTTAGTAAATATGTATATCTTCTTTATTATAACTTTTCCTAATTATTTCTTTTCTTTCTCTCAAATTAATAACGAAAATATTTCTCTAATTTTATACTAAAACTTATTTCCTTTCGAGGTAAATATTTCATAATTACGTCTTTCTCAATAGCCAACATTTTTCCGTACCAACGTCTTTAATCCCCACCAAAGTTACATCATCACACCACAGTTATACCGCACCAACACAATTACTTCATCCCACCACCAATGCATTAACCTTCCGCTTTAACCACTCTAATTGCATCACCCTATCACAGTTGTATAAGCTTTTCATAGATTGCTTGGCCTCCCGAGTTCCATCAGCCTACCACATTTCCGTCAGCCTACCATAGTGGAGTCAGTCCACTACACTTTAACGAGCCTACCACAGTTCCATCAACCTACCTCATTTACATCAGACTATCACAGTTCCATCAACCTACCTCATTTACATCAGACTATCACAGTTCCATCAGCCTACCACAGTTCCATCAGCCTACCATAGTTGGGTCAACTCATTACAATTTAATGAGCTTTGTGCAGTTCCATCAACCTACCTCATTTATATCAGCCACCATAGTTCCGTCAGCCTACTACAGTTGAGTCAGCCCACAACACTTTAAAGAGCCTCGTGCAGTTCCATCAACCTACCTCATTTATACCACACTACCACAGTTCCATCAGTCTACCACAGTTAGTCATCCCACTACACTTTAATGAGCCTCGTGCAGTTCCATCAACCTACCTCATTTATACCACACTACCACAGTTCCATCAGTCTACCACAGTTAGTCATCCCACTACACTTTAATGAGCCTCGTGCAGTTCCATCAACCTATCTCATTTATACCACACTACCACAGTTCCATCAGTCTACCACAGTTAGTCATCCCACTACACTTTAATGAGCCTAGTGCAGTTCCATCAACCTACGTCATTTATATCAGCCTACCACAGTTAAAGTAAGAGACTCGAAACGTTCATCCTCTATACAGACAAATTCAACATCCGAACTCACAACTTCACATGATGAAAGAGCCTTTATTTTTATTTTCCAAATAGACTTTCAACTTAGAGTGTACTCTCAGGTTACTTGTTTTTACTAGCTTTTAGTAACCGAATTAATCATCAGCAGTTTTAAAATGCAAAGAGCTCTGTTTTGCTTAAAAACACTCAACCTTTTTTCTAAGGTTTAAAACAAAATACAGCTTTAGTTTACCAAATTAAGGAGTACTTTTTTGTTAGTGTTTTTGCTTTGCAATCTGCTTTTATCCTCACACCCTTCTCTAGCAAAGATATACAAACAATAGCCCATGTAAAGTACACAAGGTCCACGCAGTAGCTAATCTCCAACCTGACCTTGCTCTATCCAAACAAAATGATAAACCCTATTTCTGCTCACCCTTCTTTAAAACCTAAAAAAAAATTCTTTAAATAATATATTCTAAAAATAAATCTGGATTTATAGAACAACGAAGTGTGCTAAAGGTGATATATATATATATATATATATATATATATATATATATATATATATATATATATATATTCTTGATATTTAACGTTATCCATTGTTTTTCCGTTGCACTGACTTTATGAAGTTAATATATTACTATGTAATATAATAACGAAAAAAGAAACATAATAGATAGTATCATTACGCTAACCAAACACATATGTAACCAAAATTACTTCCAATTTAACAATAAATATTATAAACAAACAACAGGACTCCCCATGGTTTCACCCATATCATCTGTCATGTCAGAAATATATTTACAACACTTTGAACAAATAATAATTAAACCTATAATAAACACACACAATATCTCACTATGGACAAGATATGTAGACGATATACTTGTAATATACCAACCTACCATTCACAACGAACACGTCATAATATTAAACAAACTAAATACATACAACGAAAACATACAATTCACCGTTGAAACAGAAACAAATAGAACAATCAACTTCCTCGACATTACTTTAAATATAAATGATAATAAAATAGAAACTACAGTATACAGGAAACCTACTTCCAACAACACCACAATACACTACAAATCTAACCACCCCTGGACACACAAAATTAACACTTACAGTAACATGATAAATAAAGCAATAAAATACACACAGGATAACAAACAAAAATTAAATGAAGAATTAGATAACATTACAAAAATAGCAATAGAAAATGGATACAACAAACACATTATAAAAAATATATACAATAAATTCACAAAAAAACCTAACCTCAACACAACACTACAACCGGAACACGAAAATAATGAAAATAAAAAAATCTACCTAAAATATAAATACACTAATAACAAAATAGAAAAAATAACAAATATATACAACAAAGAATACTACACTCCAACTTACAAACCAAACAACAAAATAATAAAATATCTTAATAACACAAACCACATAACAAATTCAGAAAAACATAACCTATCAGGAATTTACAAAATCACATGCAACAACTGTAACGCTTTTTACATAGGAAAAACAACCAGAACATTTAAAATAAGATTTGAAGAACATTATAGAGCATTCAAAAACAAAAATTCTAAAGTATCAAATGTTGCAGCACACCTAATATCCCATAAACACGAAATAACAAATTACGAAAATAACCTAACCATACTGGAAATAAATAACAACCCAATAGAACTAAACTCACTAGAAAAATACCACATTTATAAAAACATACACAACAACTTAATGAATCTACAAACAACATATACAGAAGACATACTATATAGAAATATCATACACACAGATCAAGAAAAAGTGCGCGTAACGTCAACAAACAGCAACTTCACAGACCGAACATCCACAACAGAAAAACATCAGTGATTCGACAATGGTCAATTGACCGAAAGGTGCCTCATCACTCAAGGTAAAATTATTGCACTTAATGGTGGATAAAATTACTTACATAGTAATATATTAACTTCATATATATATATATATATATATATATATATATATATATATATATAATTACAAAAGGATTTGAACGTGGCATAGAAGATAACCGTTTTATCCCTATATCCGATATACAGAGCTAAACATACGTCCAGTATAATAAAACCTGAAGTTTAATATATCAGCATAATGACAACCACAATGCTTGTTGATTCCAGATTGTTTTAGTCAACCAAACTACTATGATGTTATCAGCGGAAAGTAACCCGGCTATGCATTGCAGAGCTACAAGAACCATTCTCCGAGTATCTGAGGAGACACACTGTCCTTGAAGAGTGATCAAACAGGGCATACTTGTAGAACTGTCACTGTGAAGAGAAACAAGTTTAGGTAACTTTCCGGAGGATGTTGCTAAATAATTAGAGAACCACCTCTAGAGAAAATATTTAATTTATGACCTAATTTTAGGAAATCTGATTAGTTGATCAGATGGAGAAAGGAGATTTTGCGAAATGTTTTTTAAAAATATGAATAGACTGTACAGGTTTTCTAAATTATTTCGTATTCAGTCTGACCATCTTAATTATCACTATCATAAATGGAATAACCTTCAAAAAACCCGTTTCCTACATCATGAGATTCCTCATAACCTTCTTCTACAATGAACAGAATTGTACAAATAAATGTTTAAAAACAGTAAACGTCTTCATTCGGCTGCTATACTAGTCCTATTGTTTGTAAAAAAGTCAATGATAGTAGAAGGATGTTGGAGGTGAAACAGCTTAGGCAAATCGAAACAGGAACAGTAAACTCTGCGTTACACTTCCGTATGATTACCTGGGATAGACGGCAACAAATACACACCCTACACGACGTCTCACGATACAATTCCTTAATGATAACTTGGTTTCGGCAACATGTAGTCCTCATCAGTGGCTAATACATACTTAGCCTTACACAGTATGTAAGTGAAGAATATTCAGTAATGAGAGTAACTTGGTTGCCGAAAACATTTTATTATTTAAGAATTGTACTCTGGGGAGTTTATTACCAGAGCGAATGTCTTAGTCTTGAAAACGTAATTCATAACGTTTGTGGTGAATTGTTTCGGCGTTGTGGTACTTATTCTAACTGAGGTGGTTCTCTAATTATTTAGCAACATCCTCCGGAAAGTTACCTAAACTTGTTTCTCTTCACAGTGACAGTTCTACAAGTATGCCCTGTTTGATCACTCTTCAAGGACAGTGTGTCTCCTCAGATACTCGGAGAATGGTTCTTGTAGCTCTGCAATGCATAGCCGGGTTACTTTCCGCTGATAACATCATAGTAGTTTGGTTGACTAAAACAATCTGGAATCAACAAGCATTGTGGTTGTCATTATGCTGATATATTAAACTTCAGGTTTTATTATACTGGACGTATGTTTAGCTCTGTATATCGGATATAGGGATAAAACGGTTATCTTCTATGCCACGTTCAAATCCTTTTGTAATTATATATATATATATATATATATATATATATATATATATATATATATATATATATATATGAAGTTAATATATTACTATGTAAGTAATTTTATCCACCATTAAGTGCAATAATTTTACCTTGAGTGATGAGGCACCTTTCGGTCAATTGACCATTGTCGAATCACTGATGTTTTTCTGTTGTGGATGTTCGGTCTGTGAAGTTGCTGTTTGTTGACGTTACGCGCACTTTTTCTTGATCTGTGTGTATGATATTTCTATATAGTATGTCTTCTGTATATGTTGTTTGTAGATTCATTAAGTTGTTGTGTATGTTTTTATAAATGTGGTATTTTTCTAGTGAGTTTAGTTCTATTGGGTTGTTATTTATTTCCAGTATGGTTAGGTTATTTTCGTAATTTGTTATTTCGTGTTTATGGGATATTAGGTGTGCTGCAACATTTGATACTTTAGAATTTTTGTTTTTGAATGCTCTATAATGTTCTTCAAATCTTATTTTAAATGTTCTGGTTGTTTTTCCTATGTAAAAAGCGTTACAGTTGTTGCATGTGATTTTGTAAATTCCTGATAGGTTATGTTTTTCTGAATTTGTTATGTGGTTTGTGTTATTAAGATATTTTATTATTTTGTTGTTTGGTTTGTAAGTTGGAGTGTAGTATTCTTTGTTGTATATATTTGTTATTTTTTCTATTTTGTTATTAGTGTATTTATATTTTAGGTAGATTTTTTTATTTTCATTATTTTCGTGTTCCGGTTGTAGTGTTGTGTTGAGGTTAGGTTTTTTTGTGAATTTATTGTATATATTTTTTATAATGTGTTTGTTGTATCCATTTTCTATTGCTATTTTTGTAATGTTATCTAATTCTTCATTTAATTTTTGTTTGTTATCCTGTGTGTATTTTATTGCTTTATTTATCATGTTACTGTAAGTGTTAATTTTGTGTGTCCAGGGGTGGTTAGATTTGTAGTGTATTGTGGTGTTGTTGGAAGTAGGTTTCCTGTATACTGTAGTTTCTATTTTATTATCATTTATATTTAAAGTAATGTCGAGGAAGTTGATTGTTCTATTTGTTTCTGTTTCAACGGTGAATTGTATGTTTTCGTTGTATGTATTTAGTTTGTTTAATATTATGACGTGTTCGTTGTGAATGGTAGGTTGGTATATTACAAGTATATCGTCTACATATCTTGTCCATAGTGAGATATTGTGTGTGTTTATTATAGGTTTAATTATTATTTGTTCAAAGTGTTGTAAATATATTTCTGACATGACAGATGATATGGGTGAACCCATGGGGAGTCCTGTTGTTTGTTTATAATATTTATTGTTAAATTGGAAGTAATTTTGGTTACATATGTGTTTGGTTAGCGTAATGATACTACCTATTATGTTTCTTTTTTCAGCGGAAAGTAACCCGGCTATGCATTGCAGAGCTACAAGAACCATTCTCCGAGTATCTGAGGAGACACACTGTCCTTGAAGAGTGATCAAACAGGGCATACTTGTAGAACTGTCACTGTGAAGAGAAACAAGTTTAGGTAACTTTCCGGAGGATGTTGCTAAATAATTAGAGAACCACCTCAGTTAGAATAAGTACCACAACGCCGAAACAATTCACCACAAACGTTATGAATTACGTTTTCAAGACTAAGACATTCGCTCTGGAAATAAACTCCCCAGAGTACAATTCTTAAATAATAAAATGTTTTCGGCAACCAAGTTACTCTCATTACTGAATATTCTTCACTTACATACTGTGTAAGGCTAAGTATGTATTAGCCACTGATGAGGACTACATGTTGCCGAAACCAAGTTATCATTAAGGAATTGTATCGTGAGACGTTGTGTAGGGTGTGTATTTGTTGCCGTCTATCCCAGGTAATCATACGGAAGTGTAACGCAGAGTTTACTGTTCCTGTTTCGATTTGCCTAAGCTGTTTCACCTCCAACATCCTTCTACTATCATTGACTTTTCTACAAACAATAGGACTAGTATAGCAGCCGAATGAAGACGTTTACTGTTTTTAAACATTTATTTGTACAATTCTGTTCATTGTAGAAGAAGGTTATGAGGAATCTCATGATGTAGGAAACGGGTTTTTTGAAGGTTATTCCATTTATGATAGTGATAATTAAGATGGTCAGACTGAATACGAAATAATTTAGAAAACCTGTACAGTCTATTCATATTTTTAAAAAACATTTCGAAAAATCTCCTTTCTCCATCTGATCAACTAATCAGATTTCCTAAAATTAGGTCATAAATTAAATATTTTCATCAAACAGAAAGAATTATTGGTAATATTTATAATTTAACTTTCAAAAAAAAATTCCAATAATTGTATACATTAATAATGATATAATAAACTTTTAGATGTATTGAAATTCACAGTGTAAAGATGCCAATTTTGTATTTAGAGTTTTCTAAAATCAAATATAAGTATTTGTTTTTAAAACTAAAAATAGTGGTAAATATTTTATTTAAACAAGGTAAGTATATTTCTCTGTTATAAATGTATTGCTATATAAGCGAAATGGCAGTGGAGGATATTAGTTCTCCGCGCGCAACAAGAGTGTTAAAATTGTATTATATAAGAAGACAATCTAGAAAATAATAATAAAAACAACATATATAAATAAGTTTAGCTCCTATAAACAAGGTAGCTATAAATTGGACGACAAAAGTGTACACAATAATTTCACGAAACAAGGGCACACGGGTTTTTCTAGACGGGAAAAAACAACAGTGTTTGCTGAACTGTTCGACGTTGTTTGGATTACATAGACCGGATATTGCAAAACATTCGATTGATAGTACACGTTTCTCCGGAACTGCAACCGGAACTGAATCACTTTAGCAATATGTCTCTAAACGTAGTCAGTTCCCCTTTTAACAAGTTGCCCTCAGCCTTTTGTGTCGGTCAGTGATAATCAAAACAGCGAGCCCTATTGGTGAAATGGACAAGCTAGCGTAGGTTGAGACGCGCCAACATGACCATTTCTGGCTCCACTTTGAAGTCTTTCTTAGAGTGAAGTCTTCTTACTTACGTAACCCAGATTGGTAATTACACTGCGGCTTTGTCATTGGCATTTTCGTTACCCTGGATCCAGTTCGGTCGTATCATGAACTGATTCAATGACGAAACCATCAGAGAGTAGTTGCTTTATTGGTAGGTCTTACAGAAGTATAGAAAGCAAGAAGGAGGCATATTTTGTTATTTTTGAGACGAGTGAGGCAAAGAAAACAAACGAAAGCCCGGTCATGTTTATTACGTCACGATTTCAATTATTTTTATTTTCATGTCACTTTCGGAAGATTTAGGGTAAAGGCGTTGAAACGCTGTCATTAGGTGAGTGTGCAGAGTATGGCGGCGTTCACCAGGAACAGCATATTAATTAGCTTATCTTTACTTCGTCACCTCTAAACATTATAATCAAGAAGACTTTGAACTTTAACTAAAAATCTTTCCAGATAATGTATATAGAGTTTAAATGATTTACCCTATATATTAAAGGACTATGGCCCTGTCTTGTAGCATTTATGCAGTTTATTTTATGTTTACTTTCAATGACAATTGTCACGACTTATTCAGGTTTGTAACGCTACCCTCAGGATCTCAGCAGCTCAATGTCATGAATAACAGCTTCGTATTTTCTACTTCAATACTTCGTGTATTCAACAAATACACCCCACGTTTTATTCAGTTATTGTCTTATTACCTTTAATCCTCAGATCCCTTCACCCCAACTTCCTACAGGAACAACTAACCTACTTGTTGAGCCACAAAAGCGTAGTTGTGCGACTTTTTATTCTGGATAACTTGCCTGAATCTTTCTGAGGCTTCCCTGAATCTTCTAGTAGGGGTGCTTCCCGTATCCGCTATCTAGAACATCAAATGGGGCATCCCATATGAAATTAAATCTTTTGTAGCCTCAAGTCGATCAACAAATATCACTACCACCCCTCCCCTTCTCCTGTTGGAGATATCTAACGGTTATATATTCACTACACACGAATGTAATACGGTTATGGAGGGTTGGTAGATTCACGAAAAACAAAGGAAGTATGATGTCCTGGTATTGGTAAGGGGGGGTAATGAGGGGAGTCACTCATCTGGTTTCTATCCAGTGTTGTTTAACAAAGTTAAACGATATATAGTCAAATAGCATTGCCCTTAACTCCCCAATCTGACATCAAGCCATTCCTTTGCAACCACATCTTCCTAAAGAGACTATTACCCCCCCCCCCCCGTCCCTCTTATCCTAGTTCTCCGTAGACAACATCTACACTCTCCCCTAACAATCAGCTTAACTCTCCCCAACTCAACAATCCCAACTCCTCAAAGATACTCCCCTATAAATTACCCCAACTCTATGTATCACCTTAACTCTCCCCAACTCAACAATCCCAACTCCTCAAAGATACTCCCCTATAAATTACCCCAACTCTATGTAGATACCTATTATGTAGTAATATTTCCTTTGGAGTTACACAAGAACTGTAAAAACTACAGCAATAAAGCTTTTAAACAAATAGGTTGTTGAGGAAAAGATTAAGTGTAACTGTCATGAAATATTGCACAGTTTTCACGACTGTAATATAAAATCATAAACTGTTATGAGAGACGGCTTTCGGCATGCAATTTATAGTTCTTCCTAAACTTTCGTTGTATATATGGAAGAAAATCCGTATTTTAGGATTTCAAATATAATCCTAAACTCGTTAAAAGCGCTTTCAATACTCACCCCTTTTGACTGACGCTTGTATCTTGAACCTGTATTTAATGGACACGGGTTATGGTAGTTGAGCATTAGCTAATTTTGATTGGCCGATCACTTAACTCGGTAAGTAGACGTATCCAGCTTTATAGCTGACGCCTAAGCTTAAGTACACGGTCCTAAACCCACTAAGGTCTAACCACAACATGCGTTCAAAGATTTTAAAATGCTCCTTGTATAACTAAAAATATGTGGAATTTATTACCACTTTATTAAAATAGAATTATTCTTATATTTAAAAAATTGTTTTAATTTGTTAATTTCTTAAGATTTTATGTTACTCAATTTCTTTGTACATTTCTACATTGAAATATTTACAACACTTCTAATTTTAAAAAAAATAATAATTAAGCCTGGCGCCCTAAGACCTACAACCGCCTTACTAACCAAGCTGGCCGCCCTACAAAGTACCACCGGCTTATTAAAACCAAGCCGGCCGCCCTACCACTTATCACCGACTTATTAACTAAGCCGGACACTAACACTTACCACCGGCTTATTGACCAAGCAGGCGGCCCTGAAACTTACCACTGGTTTATTACCAAGCTGGCTGCCCTACCACCTACCACCGGCTTAATAACTAAGCCGGGCGAACTGCCACCTACCATCAACTAAATAACCAAACCAGCCACCCTACCACCTACCACCAGTTTAATAAATTAGCCGGTAAACCTAACACCTACCAACAGCTTATTAAGCAAGCCGGCCGTCCTGCCAATTACCACCGGCTTATTACCAAACCGGCCGCCGTACCACTTACAACCAACTTAATAACCAAGCCGCTTGCCCTACCAAATACCACCGACTTAATAAGCAAGCCGGCCACCTTACAACCTACCACTTACTACCTAAACTGGCTGCCACACCACCTACCACCGACTTATTAACCAAGCATATAACAGTTCCCTAGGGGTCCAAATGAATAGTTACAGATCTATATTACAGATACCTAGGGGTATTGATAAATATTTAGAGATCTATATTAGAGATGCCTAATGGTGTACATGTAAAGTTGGAGATCTATATTACAGTTTCCTAGGGGTACACATGAATAGTTAGATTTCTATATTACAGATGCCAAGGGGTATATATGTAAAGTTGGAGATCTATATTACAGTTTCCTAGGGGTACACATGAATAGTTAGATGTCTATATTCCAGATGTCTAGGGGTACAAATGAATAGTTAGAGATCTATATTATAGATGCCTAATGGTGTACATGTAAAGTTGGAGATCTATATTACAGTCTAGGGGTACAAATGAATAGTTAGAGATCTATATTACATATACCTAGGGGTATACATTTACCGTTGGAGATCTTTATTAAAGTTCCCTAGAAGTACATATGAATATTTAGCAATGTATATTTAGGAATGCATAGACTACAGGTGCCTCGGATAAGACTCTTGTGTAGATACTAGTCTACGAATGCATAGGGTACAGATTCCTAGGATACAGATTCTTAGGTTACGAATCCTCACGGTAAAAAACAACCTAGTATACAGATGCCTGAAGTACAGATGTTACGGGTACAGCTGTTACGTTAAGAATGCATAGGCTACAGGTGTCTTGGATAAGACGTCTAGGGTACTGATGCTAGTGTACAAATGCATAGGGTACGTGCCTACGATACGGATTCTTAGAGTACTATAAAAATGCTACCTGGGATATCAGATGCCTCGGATACGAATGCCCAGGGTACAGATGCCCAGGTTACTGATGCCTAGAGTACAGATGCATCTATTTGAACAATAGCTAAAAACTGTGATGGAATCCATTTCAGAGATTTTTTCAATTCTCACTTAATCAAATTTCTTTGTATTGAGTAAAGTAAGATTTATTTTATCCGTGTTTTAAACTAATAATTGTAGTGTATAATAAGGGGAAGCTGTAATTATCGCTTTCTTCTCCTGTACTTGGTTTCCATTCGGACAGAAGCTTGCCTGGCCAACGTTACTTTGTTACATAACCACGGTTTCTGTACAAAATTTGTAATTAGATTATTATTTTAAGTAGGTAAGTTTGTACTCCCTACTTTGAAATATAGTGCAACTCATTTCGCTCTATTGTATAATATAGTACAAACAATATTCGCAACAGTTTAATAAAAATTATAATTTCGATAGTTCCATTATCATAAACTCTAAAATACGTTATAATGTTAAGTAGTATCTTTAAACCGTCAACACAATGAATCCTAAGTACGTCTGTACTTCATGAAGCAACCAAATGGGTTTTACGTTTGAAGTTGTAGTTCAAAGGAGCAGATGAATATAAAGTCAAGTTTGGTAGGAGCGATGTTTGGTAGGAAAGCTGATAACTCTAAAAGGCAGTGAGTGGAATCATTAGTCATTATTTGCAACACAGGTCGGAGCAAGTAAATTGCAGACAAGAACGTGCATTAGAGAAAGCATTGACTTGCCGGTTTTATAAGAAAACGTAGCCTTCATTCCTTCGACTGGCCTAAATTATTTCGCTTTGCCGTAACGTGTCTTCTGTAGCCCATGTCAGTTGCTTATATTTCTCCACATCACAACGAAATACACATTTCCATGGCACCCTCGGATATATTCAGAAAGATTTCCTTTGTTACACTTTATTCTTCTTGTGTTTGTTCAAATATTCAGTTCTATACATTACCCGTACAACTGTTTGGATGTTTTAATTTCCCCTTGATAAGTGATAAGGGCATATAGACAGGCACTATAATGGGATTGTGAACTTTATGGCTTTAACTAGGCCCAAACACTTCATCGATCATTTTGAATATATTTTACTTTTATTTCTTCTAAGCATCGCCAGTTTGTTGTTTTGTAACGTTGGCATGGGTTCAGAATGTAACCTTAAGGAATGTCGTGCATTATGTGCCTATTTTATCACCACCGCTCTGTTTGGATTTATCGAGAAAACATTGATACGTCGAGAGTCGTCATGAGTGTCAAAGTACTTTTGGCGAGTAAAACGTAAAAAAAATGTTAACTTTCCGACACTTTATAGCACCCCATCTTTAAAACAAAAATGGGGGGAGACCATCAACTTAACTAAATATAAGTTGATTCCCATGATGATCCCAATAATAGTTCCAAGCCCAAAGTAGGATTCTTAAAGACAAGAATAGCTTGCATATATCAAAAGCAGATTGTTTTTGCTACTCTATGTCAGATCTTTTACAACATTCACCATCAATCACTACGAATCTATCCTATCGTGTTTTACATATTCTATCTGTAAGGTGTCAGAGTTTTGTGTTTAACAATATAAAGAAACTGACTGCGATTAGCGCCTTTACCGAAGCTTCTAAAATGCAGGTAATTAGGGGCAAGAAACTCCGCCGAGGGTAACTGCGTTGCAATAAAGTCACCTCCTGAGAATTTAACGCAAGAGGAATTAGCTTCTTACAGATTTTAATTTAAACTTTACGTTGTTCTTGGCTGTAGGCTATCATTTTCGTAAAAAGAGCTGTGAACAACCGCAAGAAATTAAAAAACAACTGATTTTTAACGTTTGAAACTCTTCTAAACGTTTTATGGTAAAGCTTGACTTTTTGTAGAATTCATGTTTCGAAAGCGTTTACACTGTAGGCTAGAGCAGTTTGCTAGCGCTTGGAAACGGTTTCCACTTGACGCTGCCCCCAGAAAGTTTATGTAATCGTAAAACTGTACTCAAGTCGGAACAAACGCTGTTTGGCTGAAACCATGAATTTAGATTTATTTGTGGGCTTTGTTTATTAATAAATTTATTTTCTAAGCACTCTAAACTCATTTTATTTAAGCTTTGACTTAACCTAAGGATAATTACAAATGAGTACAACCTAAACATTCTTAATTGGAAACGGTTTTACTCATATCTTGATAGTTTTTGAAAATTATAAATAAATTTTCTAAGCTCTTTAGGCTCATTTTATTTAAGCTTGACTTATTATAACGATATTTACAAATAAAGAAGACCCAAACATTCTTAATGGGAAACTGTTTTATTATTCCTTGATACTTTGTTAAAATTTTCTAAAAACCTTTTTTGATTAAGAAACCGTCCTTTCCCCATAAAACGTGTCGTTCTCTGTGTTAAAAACTGTTAAATTTCCATAATACGTATAATAGTGCCGATCGTGACCGGATGCTAGTCTGTTAAGGTATCTGCAGCTACTTTAAAGAAATGTTGTTCTTGTTATTCATTGTCTCCAAATAACTTTTGTGTAAATAGCCTTACCTTCGTACAGCAATCTTTCGTGGGTATTTCTGATGCCACGTCCACACGGTCAGTTTATGCACTATAAACCGCTTAAAGTGAAGTTTCAATGCATCAACCCTTTTTCTGATTTCTTATTCAGTCTTCGTATCTTTTGTTCTACTGATTCTTCTCGGTAGAATCATAGTTAGTACCTATTATCAAATAGCTTTTATCTTTAAAAGTGTTTTAGCTTTCGTAACTTATCAATGTAAATGTAAATAGTTTGCTAACCTCAAACTGAAATGTTTTGTTTGTTCGAATATTTCTTGTTAGCTGTTGGATTGTTTTCGTGCACTAATTATCAGTATTTATGTGGCAACTAAATGACAGTAAATAAACCTATCAAGTTTTCCTTCGTTAATGATGGGGACAGCCTGTCTTTAAGTAATTTTTTAAATTAGTCTATATATTGTGAGATTGTTATTTTGTTTATTTGCTGCTTTTGTTATTCTCGCAAGGCTAAAACGAAATCTTATATTGTTTGACCGCATCTCAACTGCTGTCGTATTACTATGTACAAAACTGAACCCACAACTTCCCTATTTTTTCTAACCTTCATTCTGATTCACTTATTTGTGATATAAAAATATGAAGTTAGATTATATTTCCTATATATTTATATTCTCTGCAACAATATATACCTGTCATTGTTACTCACCCCGTTTTCCCTTTAGTATAGATACGACTGCATAGGGATTGATTCCCATACTTCGTTCCCCGTTTTCCCGTTAGTGTAGATACCACTGCGTTGATTCCTATACCACATTACTTCTTTTCCCTTTACCATAAATACGACTGCATAAGGGTTGATTCTCGTATCCCATTCCCCGTTTTCACTTTAATATAGATACAACTATGTACGAGTTGATTCCCATTCACCTTACGCCGTTTTCCCTTTAGTATAGATGCGACTGCATATGAGTTGATTCCTATACAACATTCCCTCTTTCCTTTTTACTATAGATACGAGTGCATATGAGTTGATTTCTGTACCACATTCCTTATTTTCCCTCTACCATAAATACGACTGCATAAGGGTTGATTCTCATACCCCATTCCCCGTTTTTCCTTTAATATAGATACAACTATGTATGAGTTGATTCCCATACACCTTACGCCGTTTTCCCTTTAGTATAGATGCGACTGCATATGAGTTGATTCCTATACCACATTCCCTCTTTTTTCACTATAGATACGGCTGGATAGGGGTGGATTCCCATACCCCGTTCCTCGTTTTTCCTTTATTATAGATACGACTGCATATGAGTTGATTCCCATACCCCGTTCCTCGTTTTTCCTTTATTATAGATACGACTGCATATGAGTTGATTCCCATACCCCGTTCCCCGTTTTTCCTTTATTATAGATACGACTGCATATGAGTTGATTCCCATACCCCAGTTGTTTCTTTAATGTAGATTCCCACACAATGTATTCTGGAAAATGATATTCGTTATTTTCTTTAAAAAATTGTATTTAATATTATTTACTTGACATTAATTAACAATAATATGTAGAAAAACTGTATAACATCGCAATTAAACTATTAAATAACATTTTCCATAGATTTATACAACCCCAAATGCATTTTCACAAATGAAAATCTCATCTAGCCTTCCTGGTTTCATTTCTATTTGCTAGCATGTGCTGAATATAAAGTACTTCATTTTACTCCACATACAAAGCAACGTTATTCGAAAATTGTCGGAATGAACGTTTACGTAATGTGGACATGTTTGCGCAGGTCACATAATCCTTAATCATCTGTTATTTAGTCATCTTTAAATATTCTTAGCAAATGAAGCTCCTATATCTTCAAAGTTGCGCGTGTAACCTGGATATGTTTAACGGTACAATCTCAGTGCAATATCACCTGATTGCTATTATTAAGAACGATACATGGAAATAGTTACAATAGAAGGTGCCTTAGGAGGTGCTGTTTTTTAATATTTTAATAAATTAAAATTGCGTTACGTGAAATTATATTAATTGAATTTGGAACGCTTTTAAAATGTATATAAGGTTAAATTCGTATCAATATATTTAGTTCATATCATACTTGGTTTTGTTCAAGTATAACCCGTTCAGAAAGATAAGGCAGAAAACTTGACTAAACACAAAAAATAAAAACTTTATAACTACAATGAAGTAAAATTGTTCACTACAAACTAACATTTGACGTATATTTTTGATACAATTTTACCATCTTTAGAAGTTCAGTAGTTGACGTTCTTATCATGATGATTCGTGATTTGTCCACACTTCTAGTATGAGTGAAGGGGTTAGGAAGAAGTTTTGTAAATTATTTTTAACCAGAATTTTAGGAAATACAGAGTTTATTGATACCAATACATTTGCAAAATCTATTAGACTTAAAGTTCGAAAAAAATTTAATTCCTGAAGTGAATTAATCAGAGACTGGGAATAAGTAAAAATGACCCCTCTTCGGCTTGTTCTAGAAGAAGAAAAAACCTACTTGTCATTAATAGGAGTTGTGTTTTTTTTTAAACAACACAAAATTACGCTTTCGCTAGGTATTTCTGTCTGAACGCAGCGAAGTCTGGTAGGCAGATTAGTAATTACTGTTAATTAACTGCAATAAACTTTCTACTTTTACGGAGTTTAGAGAAATATTGCACATTACTCGAAGCACTACGCCATTTACACTGAAGGAAGTAAGATTTTCTGTTAGCAAAAGAATCTATGGGTAGAGCAGTTTAACGTAGATTGCGTGCTGAACAACTAAACAGACTTCCTAAATTTAGGCCTATTTTTTAAATATTTTCATCACACAGAAAAAATTATTGGTCTATATATTTAAAACAATTGTTACATATTTATATTTTGACTCTCTAGAAAACGTTTTTAATAATTGTGTATACTAATAATACTATAATAATCTTTTAGATGCATTGAAATGCACAGTGTAAAGATGCCAATTTTTTATTTAGAGTTTCTTAAAACCAAATATAAGCATTTGATTTATTCCTTAAAATTGTAGTAAACATTTTATTTAAACAAAGTTAAAGTATATTTCTCTGTTATAAGGTTATTGCTATATAAGCGAAATGGCAGTGGAGGAACATATTTCTCAGCGCGACAACAAGAGTGTTAATATTGTATTATATAAGAAGACAATCAAGAAAATAACATTAAAAACATATATAAATAAGTTTAGCTTCTATAGGCAAGGTAGCTATAAATTTGACGACAAAAGTGTACACAATAATTTCACGAAACAAGGGCACACGGGTTTTCCTAGACGAGAAAAACAACAGTGACTGCTGAACGTCGTTCGACGTTGTTTGGATTACATAGACCGGATATTGCAAAACATTCGATCGATAGTGCACGTCTCTCCGGAACTGCAACCGGAACTAAAAGACTTTAGCAATATGTCTCTAAACGTATGTCAGTTCAAGTTTTAACAAGTTGCTGTCAACGCATTGTGTTGGACAGTGTTAATCAAAACGGCGAGCCCTACTGGTGAAATGGAGAAGTTAACGTAGGTTGAGGGGCGCCTACATGACCACTTCTGGCTCCACTTTGAAGTCTTTCTTAAAGTAGAGATCGTCTTACTTGGCCCAGATTGGTAGATACATTGCGGCTTTGCCTTCGGCATTTTCGTTCCCCTGAACCCAGTTCGGACAGATCATGAACTGATTCATTGACGAAACCTTCAGAGAGTAGTTGCTTTTATTGGCAGGTCTTACACAAGTATAGAAAGGAAGAAGAGGCATATTTTGTTATTTTTGAGACGAGTGAGGCAAAGAAAACACAAACGAAAGCCCGGTCATATTTATTACGTAACGACCTTAATTATTTTTATTTTCGTGTCACTTTCGGAAGAATCAAAGCAAAGCCGTTGAGACGCTGTCATTACTAGGTGAGTGTGCAGAGTATGGAGGCGTTCACCATAAACAGCATATTAATTAGTTTATCTCAACTTCGTCGAATCTAAACGTAAAATTCAAGAAGACTTTGAACTTTAATTTAAAATCTTTCCAGATATTGTATATCGAATGTAAATTATTTACGCTATGTAATAGAGAGCTATGGCCCTGTCTTGAAGCAGTTATGAAGTTAATTTAATGTTTGTTTTACTGAACAACGAAAATTGTCAGGACTAACATAGGTTCGCAACGGCACCTTCAGGATCCTAGCAACTACTTTAATCCTTGGTATATTCAACAAACACACCCCAAGCTTGATTCAGTTATATGTCTTATTACCTTCAATCTCCACATAAATTCATCCCAACTTCCAACAAGAACAACTACCCTGTCTGTCGAGCCACAGAAGCGTAATTGTGCGAATTTCTATTCCCAATAACTTCCCCTAGTTGGTATATGATTCGGGATCTTACTGAGGTTTCTCGGGATCTTCTAGTAGGGATGCTTCCCGTATTCGCTATCTGAAAAATCCAATGGGACATCCCATATGGAATTAGATTATTTTGTAGCTTTAAATCGATCAACAAATATCTCTACTAGCACTTCTCACTTCTCGTTATGGACATATATAAAGGTTATCTATTCCCTACACACGCCTGGATAAAGCATTGAATGAGCTGAGTCACTCACCTGGTTGCTATCCAGTGGTGTCCCAAAGTAAAACTATACATAGACCACTAGCATTGCCCTTATCTCCCCAATTTGACATCTAGCCATTTATTTGTAACCACATCTTGCTAAAGAGACTATTACCCCGTCCCTATTATCCCAATTCCCCTTAGGCAACATCTACACTCTCCCCTATCAATCAACTCAACCCTCCCCAACTCAACTATCCCAACTCCTAAATGATACTCTCCTATCAATAACCCCAACGCTCTGTAGACGTATATGCTGTAAACAACAATATTTCCTGAAGAGTTAAACAAGAACTGTAAAACTACGGCAATAAAGCTTTTTGACAAATAGGTTGTTGAGGAAAAGATTAGGTGTAACTGTCATGAAATACAGCACAGTATTCATGATTTTAGTATAAAATCATAAACCGTCATGAGAGATTGTTTTCATTTTACATTTTATAGTTCTTCCTAAATTTTAGTTGTATCTAGGATTTCAAATATAATCCTAAACTCGTTAAAAGCGCTTTCAGTATTCTACCCCTTTTGACTGACGCATGTATCTTGAACCCGTATTTAATGGACAGGGGTTATGGTAGGGGGAGCATTAGCTAATTTTGATTGGCCGATCACTTAACTCTGGTAAGTAGACGTATCCAGCTTTATAGCTGACGCCTAAGCTTAAGTACATGGTCCTAAGCCCACTAAGGTCTAACCACAACATACGTTCAAAGATTTCAAAGTGCTCCTTGTTTAACTTTATTAAAAAATAGAATTATTCTTATTTACATACAATCTATATTACAATTCTCTAGGGGTACACATGCATAGTTAGGGACCTATATCACATATGCCTAGGAGTATACATGTAAAGTTGGAGATCTATATTACAGATGCCTAGAGCAAAGATTTGTATAGTATATGTGGCCTAATATACATGCCTAATATAAATATAGGGTACAAATTCATGGAAAAGGTATTGACGTATATAATGCAAATGGCTTGACTTTTAAAATAGAGGGAACATAGAGCACAGATGCCTATAAAACAAATGCCTAGGGTACAAAAGTCTATAAAACTGGTGCATAGGTACAGATACCTCAAGTACGAATGCATAGGGTACAGATGCCTAGGGTACATATACATCACATACAGATATTTAAAGTACAGCTGTTGGGTAAGAGTGCTTAAGCTACAGGTACCTCGGATAGACTTCTTGGGTAGATACTAGTACGAATTCATAGGGTACAGATGCCTATGGTACATATGCATCACATACAGATATTTAAAGTACAGCTGTTAGGGTAAGAGTGCGTAAGCTACAGGTGCCTCGGATAAGACTTCTTGGTTAGATACTAGTACGAATGCATAGGGTATAGATGCCTAGGGTTCATATGCATCACATACAGATATTTAAAGTACAGGTGCCACGGATAGGACTTCTTGGGTAGATACTAGTACGAATGCTTAGGGCACAGATCCCTAGAACCAAATTCTTAGGTTACGAGTCCTAACGGTAAAAAACCGTCTAGATTATAGATGCCTGAGGTACAGATGTTTAGAGCTCAGCTCTTAGGGTAAGAATGCATACGCTACAGGTCCCTTTAATAAGACGTCTAGGGTACTGGTGCTAGTGTACAAATGCATAGGGTACATGCCTACGATACTGATTCTTAGGGTACGAATCTTGACGGTAAAAAGGCCGCCTGGTTACATATGCCTCGGATACGAATGCCATGGGTACAGATGACTGGAGCAGAGATTCATCTAGTAGTCAATAGCCACTAACTGTGATGGAATCTATTTTTGAGTTTCCTTTTAATTCACACCTAATCACATTTCTTTGTATGAAGTAAAGTAAGTCGCAATTATTTCACCCGAGTTTTAACTAATAAATGTAGTGTATGGTAAGGGGAAACTGTAATTATCGCTTTTGTTCTACTGTACTTGGTTTCTATTGGGGTAGAAGCTTGCCTGGCCAAGTTAGTTAATGCCACGGAGGTATTGGTCAGCATTACTAGGTAAGGCACTTGACCTTTCTCAATTGCAAAATCGTCACAGAACATAGGCAACCTTACAGTCTCACCATAATCACGGTGTCTATATAAAATTTGTAATCGGATTCTAAATTCGGTGAGTTTTGCACTCTTGCCTTGAAATATAGTCCAACTCAGTTCGCTATATTGTATAATATAGTACAACAATATTCACAACAGTTTAATTAAAATAATAATACGCTAGTTACGTTATAATAAACGCTAATATACGTTATAAATTTAAGTAGTATTTTTAAACCGTCAACACAATGACTCCTAAGTACGTCTGTACTTCATAAAGCAACCAAATGGATTTTAGGTTTAAGTAGTAGTTTAAAGAAGCCAACGAATATAAAGTCAGTTTGGCGATATTTGGTAGGAAAGCTAATAACTCTAAAAGGCAGTGAGTGGAATCATTAGTCATTATTTGCAACGCAGCTCGGAGCAAGTAAATTCCGGACAAGAACCATGCATTAGAGAAAGCATTAGTTTGCCGGTTTTATAAGAAAACATAGCCTTCCTTCCTTCGACTGGCCTTAATTATTTCGCTTTGCCGTAACGTGACTTCTGTAGCCCATGTCAGTTGCTTATATTTCTCCATATCACAACGAAATACATATTTCCATGCCACCCTGTTGCCTCTCAGATATGTTCAGAATGATCTTCTTTCTTACACTTAATTCTTCTTGTATTCGTTCGAACATCCAGTTCTATACATTACCCGTACAACTGTTTGGATGTTTTAATTTCCCACCGATAAGTGATAAGGGCATATAGTCAAGTACAATAATGGGATTGTGAACACTATGGCTTTAACTAGACCCCAAACACTTCCTCGATCATTTGGAATATATTTTACTCTTATTTCTTCTAAACATCTCCAGTTTGTTGTTTATGTAACATTGGCATGGCTTTATAATGTAACTTTAAGGGACGTTGTGCATGGTGTGCTTATTTGATCACCACCGCTCTGTTTGGCTTTATCGAGAAAACATTGTTACGTTAAGAGTCGCCATAACGGTCAAAGTTCTTTTGGCTGATTGACGAGTAAAAAGTAAAACAAATGTTGAATATCCGACACTTTCTAAACACCCCATCCTAAAAAAAATTTAAAAAATGGGTGGAGCCCTCAACTTAACTAAATATGAGTTGATTCGCATGACGATCGCAATAATTGCTCCAAGCCCAGGATTCTAAAATATAAGAATAGCTTGCATAAATCAGAAGCAGTTTGTTTTTGCTACTCTATTTCAGACCTATTTGCAACGTTCGCCAGCAATCACTACGAGTCTATTCTATCTGTGTTAGATATATTCCATCTGAGAGGTGTCAGAGTTTCTCTACAGTTGTCGTATTACTTTTTATAAAACTCAACCTACAACGTCCCTACTTTTTCTAACCATCATTCTGATATACTTACTTGTGATATAAAAATATGAAGTTAGATTATATTGCTTAAACATTTAAATTGTCTGCAATAATATATCCCTCTCATTTTTACTTATCAGTGTTCGTGTCTATATGACTCTCAGTCTCTAAATTGTCTATTAATATGTGTTTGGGTGTGTGAGTGTGTTTGTGTGTATGCGTGTATGTCTGTGTGTGTGTGTGTGTGTTTGTGTGTGTGTGTGTGTATGTGTGTGTTCTGTGTGAGTCTATGTGTCTGTGTGAGTGTGTGTGAGTGTTCGTGTTTGTGTGTGTGTGTGTGTGTGTGTGTGTGTGTGTGTGTGTTTACGTCGGGACAAATTGTACATTAGTTTAAGTAAAATAGAATCATTTGTTCATTGAAAGCTCTTTGTCATTTTTAATTGTTCTGGAAAATATATGATACTGATTTCATTTTACATATTGTCTGCTTAATCTTCAGTGCTTATCTTTTCGCCGTGGAGATTCTTACTATAATATTAATAAACTTGGGCTCTTGTTGCTTCTGACACGAGAAATTATTTTAAAATATGGTCAAAAATAAAAATTGTTATAAACAGACTCTAAATATCCATTTGAACGAAATATAATTTTACAGAGTCTACGAGTAGTTAGAATCTTCGTAATACTGATACAGTAATAGTAAGACTGATACAGTAATAGTAAGACTGATACAGTAATAGTAAGACAGATACAGTAATAGTAAGAATGATACAGTAATAGTAAGACCGATACAGTAATAGTAAGACTGATACAGTAATAATAAGACTGATACAGTAATAGTAAGACTGATACAGTAATAGTAAGAGTGATACAGTAATAGTAAGACTGATACAGTAATAGTAAGACTGATACAGTAATAGTAAGACTGATACAGTAATAGTAAGACTGATACAGTAATAGTAAGACTGATACAGTAATAGTAATACTGAAACAGTAATAGTAAGACTGATACAGTAATAGTAAGACTGATACAGTAATAGTAAGACTGATAGAGTAATAGTAAGACTGATACAGTAATAGTAAGACTGAATTAGTAATAGTAAGACTGATACAATAATAGTAAGACTGATACAGTAATAGTAAGACTGATACAGTAATAGTAAGACAGATACAGTAATAGTAAGAATGATACAGTAATAGTAAGACCGATACAGTAATAGTAAGACTGATACAGTAATAGTAAGACTGATACAGTAATAGTAAGACTGATACAGTAATAGTAAGACTGATACAGTAATAGTAAGACTGATACAGTAATAGTAATACTGATACAGTAATAGTAATACTGAAACAGTAATAGTAAGACAGATGCAGTAATAGTAAGACTGATACCGTAATATTAAGACTGAATTAGTAATAGTAAGAATAATACAGTAATAGTAAGACTGATACAGTAATAGTAAGACTGATACAGTAGTAGTAAGACTGATACAGTAATAGTAAGACTGATACAGTAATAGTAAGACTGATACAGTAATAGTAAGACTGATACAGTAATAGTAAGACAGATACAGTAATAGTAAGACTGATACAGTAGTAGTAAGACTGATACAGTAATAGTAAGACTGATACAGTAATAGTAAGACTGATACAGTAATAGTAAGACTGATACAGTAATAGTAAGACTGATACAGTAATAGTAAGACTGATACAGTAATAGTAAGACTGATACAGTAATAGTAAGACTGATACAGTAATAGTAAGACTGATACAGTAATAGTAAGACTGATACAGTAATAGTAAGACTGATACAGTAATAGTAAGACTGATACAGTAATAGTAAGACTGATACAGTAATAGTAAGACTGATACAGTAATAGTAAGACTGATACAGTAATAGTAAGACTGATACAGTAATAGTAAGACTGATACAGTAATAGTAAGACTGATACAGTAATAGTAAGACTGATACAGTAATAGTAAGACTGATACAGTAATAGTAAGACTGATACAGTAATAGTAAGACTGATACAGTAATAGTAAGACTGATACAGTAATAGTAAGACTGATACAGTAGTAGTAAGACTGATACAGTAATAGTAAGACTGATACAGTAATAGTAAGACTGATACAGTAATAGTAAGACTGATACAGTAATAGTAAGACTGATACAGTAATAGGGAGACAGCTCTTTACGTCAATGTAATAGACAGCTTCTTAGGTAACCTAAAGTTTGGAAGTGCATCAATTTTTTTCTCGTGTTAATGTATTAGTCACACATTTTCTTTATCAACTTATCTATGAATTTTATTTTTAATATTTGAAATGAGTGTAATTTATCGTGGTTTTTTCACAATTAAAACAAAAAAACAAGAGTGACAGAATATAAAACATAATTTGAAGTCCATAAATACAGCAAAAACTTAAACTCTAAATCTTTTTACGTTTTTACCATTAATTTGAAAGTTGAGTCAATACGACTTTTGGGTCTTTAGGAATCAATAGAGCCTTGTGTGGGTCTTTTATTGGTCTTAACATAACCTCACAAGCTAAGCTCAAAGAAGAGTTGTATGCATATTGTATATTTGAATGTGAGCGCCATTGCCTTACATGTTGTAGCTCACGTGTTTCTAGATATCAGATGTCCTCTTCAGCTGACAACAGCAGACAACAGTGCGTTTTTGTTCACTGAAAGAGGTTTGTTATTTTTGATTGTTCTGGAAAATAGATGAACATTTTTTTATAACTGAAGGCATGATTTTTAGACATGCTTATCTATACAGATAATCATGGCTTATCTTTACACAGCACAGTGGAGTATTTATACCTAATAACTTGGCAAAAGTGTAATACTTATATTTTTTCTAACAAGGGAAATTTGTATATACACTTAGAGCAGAATAACTTGCGCTTCATGTGATGCCAATTTTGAGGACCTGAGTCGTATTCTTTGTCTCGCTTATCAATTAAAAATAGCTGGTTGTGTGTTTTTGTTATTTTATTGCTCCTGTTACAGCTTGTGTGCTACTTTACATTAAAATATTTTATTGATATTTCGGATGGTGGGATTAACTTGAAATACCCAGGTCCTAATAAAGGTATTGCCAGTTCCTTATAGCCATTTTAATTAGAATTATTGTAAATGTATTTTCAGTTAGGAATTCTAATTTTGCTGTATTCTTCAATTTTGTATTCTTTTCTTTTTATTACTTTTCATCTACTGTATCGTATGTTTGTATGGAATAACCTATCACTGTGCCTAAATTCTGGAATAGTTTTGAAAATTTATTTTGCCATTCTCACTGGATGTTTTATTAGAAATTTTGCAATTACCTTTATTTATTATTATATTAATTTTCTTGAGGATAACTATTTCCTCCATATGTTACACTTGCACTAGTTATCAGAAAATATCACTAACTTCGTCCTTCCGATTTGTATTCAAATTCTTTAGTTTCCTTTGCAACCCATCGTGTTTTAAGTACTTCACACCCCTGTTACCAAATTGTGTGATGATTGAGTGGTTTGTCTCCTGGTTCATTGAGCAGCTGACCGAGAAAAAGCCATTCTGATGAATCTATATTAATTCAGACTTTTCAATCAACTAGTTACATTATTATTAATCTTGACAATAGCCTTAATATACCATGAGGTGTGGCCATAGATCATACCTATCTACCGGGTTTGGTGGATCATCCTATCTCCCGCCCGGATGTTTCATTATTAAATGTAAGTTGTTACAACAGTTTTAATTCAGTTACAATTCAACGCAGAATGTAATATCACAGAAAAGGATAGTAAATATTAATAGGATTAAGATGGTAATAGAAGATACAGCTGATAAAGCTTATATTGAGGAATCGTAACATCGTATGGCCGAGTACCTGACATGACCTTCTCTCATCCGGGGGGGGGGGGGGGAGAATAAGTAAGCAGAGGATATAGGGAGGTATTACAACATCGCGTGGGAAGGTTCGCATACCTGAAACAGAACTACTCTCATCCGGGGGGAGTATGAGTAAGCACAGAGGGGCAGGGATAACACCATCGCGAGGATAGGTTCGAGTATCATAGGATGAGTACACTCATCCGAGGTGAAGAATAAATAGACAGAGGAAATAGGGCAGTAACACAGCATCTAGTGGGAAGGTTCGCTTACCTGAAACAGACCTAATCTCATCCGGGGTGAAAAAAGTAAGCAGAGGATAAAGGGAGGGGTTACAGGATTGCGAGGATAGGGTCAGGTACGGGAAAAAACCTACTCTATTCCAGGGTGAAGAATAAGTAAGCAGAGGATAATGAAAGAGGTCACAGCATCGAGTGGGAAGATCTGCTTACCTCCAACAGACCTACTCTCATCGGGTGAAAACAGTAATATACCCTCTATTTGTCAAGGTCTAAGTTTGTAGTAAAATAAATATCACGACGTATGTTTACAATCTTCTCTGCATTTAGGTATAAGGTTACGGCTTGCCACTATACGAGTATGGGATATTAATGTTTACAAACTAAATTTTCTCTCTATGAGTAATGGCCGTCCAGACGTGTGCTCCTTGTTCTACGACTGGAGTCTGCGAGAAACAGCAATAAATCTTTCCCATAATGAGAGCAGCTGTGAACAGGTGTTTTCAATAAATAAAGGATCCCGTTTGTCTTCCCTAAAAAGGCCCGCTTTTTGACGTGCGCCAACTTGAATATTACGCATCACGTCAAACTCTCTTCGCATCTCGTATTTATTCCAAACCCTCTTTTTCGTTCTCTCTGCTCGTCTTGTACTTCCGTCGCTTATAATGTTCATAAAACAATATATTTGTTATAACTTTTAATGATGATAAATATTTCAAATATAATAGATGTTGGGTTTCGCTGAGTAAAAAGGCCCCGCATGATAAGGGCATAAATTATTTATTCGTCCAATTTATAGTTATTTCTTTAAAAGCTCTCTCTATAGAACCGTGTTGGTATGCAAGTGTTTAGGAGACATTGTGTAAAATGTTTGGCCTATTACTTCAGACTCAAATAAAGCTACTAGTTGCTGTACATTATACTCTGGCAAGCGTAAAAGCGAGTTAATGAAGAAGTGCTGAATTATCAGGGATTTAACGGATCCAAGGCGTAAAGTGCTTCTTATGTTTCACTGTAGAGGGAATAAGAACCTGAGCGGGAGAGACGCCTGGATAACCCGCCTCCAGAGGTAACTGATGCAGTATTACTACCACATTCCACAACAACGTAGCTGCGAAATGTTTAATCTCTGTTTACTTAATTAACAAACTTTCACTAAGGGAAAAGCGTATAACTTTGCTTGCTTTTAGTTTAAGAAATAACAATTCCTAATTCCCTCGCCTTCTCTCATTTACACTGCTCCTCTTAATGTCATACCATTTTTTTTTCTTAGTAATATGTCTACTGATCTTTATATCTCAATCTCTCCTTCACTCATTTACCATGTCTCTCTTACTAAACCTTTTTGTTATTAAATGTTTCGACCTCACTTTATATTCTTTTTTGTCTTCTCTTATATATAATGTCAATTTTATAGCATCTGTCGTAACTGTCCGATTTCTAAACTTTACCTCTATGCTTTCCTATTGTAGCAGTATTAAACTGATAAGTTTCCTTCACTGATGAATTTATTCATGGTTTTTCTCCATGTGAGTCTGGGTTATCCCTTTCTTCTTGTTTCCGGAGGCGTCCCTTCCAAAGCCACTCTCAGAAGTCTCAGCCCCAACGTACTCTTTACGTGTCGGAGTTATATCAGCTGTCTCTTCTGAATGTCCTCTACGATTGTCTGCTTCTTCTCTATCCGGTCTGTAATGTTTTCATTTCTCCCCTATTCTCGTCTAAAGATTTGACATGATTCTCTTAATAGCGTTTTTTTTTCTATTTCGTTAATTTTGATCTTGTCTGCTTGCGATATTCCCTACTATTTTGATCCATACGTTAAGATACTCTTTACTATAGTGTTCTATATCGTTTTTTCGGTCCTCTTTTACTACTGTTCATCCTTCTGAATACCATACTTTCTTCTCTCGTTCCACTACCCCTCTTATTACGTCTCTTTCTTATTAAATATGTCTACATTTCATTATACCCTACTCTCCCCTTCTATAACTTACTCTACCTCTATCACTAGTCCCATTTCTTTAATAATATGTCTTACTTTTCTTGTACCTTCCCTTCCCTTTACTTATTACTTCTTCACTTTATTGTATGATCTACTATTCTTTATACCCTTCCCTCCATTACCTCCCTCCCCTTCTCTCCTCGTTCACACTTTCCCAACTAATTTGTCCCATTTCCAAATATTCCTATTTCTTTCTCTCTAATTAATTACGAAAATATATCTCAAATTTTATATTAAAACTTATTTCCTTTCGAGGTAACTATTAATTAATTACGTCGTTCTCAATAGCCAACCTTTTCCTTCCCGGCTTCTTTCAGTCCATTATAGTCCCATTATCTCACCACAGTTATACCATACCTACACAATTATTTAATTCTACTACAATTACCTTCCACTTTAACCCCTACAATTGCATCACCCTACAGCCTTCTATAGATAATTCAGCCCACTACACTTTAATGAGCCTAGTGCAGTCTCATAAATATACCTCATTTATATCATCTCATCACAGTTCCATCAGCCTACCATAGTTGAGTCCACTTACTACACTTTAATGATCCTAGTGCAGTTCCAACAGCCTACCATAGTTGAGTCAGCCCAGTACACTTTAATGAGACTCGTGCAGTTCCATCAACCTACTTCGTTTATATCAGGCCACCACAGTTCCATCAGCCTACCATTGTTGATTCAACCTACTACACTTTAATGAGCCTCGTGCAGTTCCATCAACCTACTTCATTTAAATTATCCCACCACAGTTCCATCAGTCTACCACAGTTCCATCAATCTACCATAGTTAAGGTAACTCATTACACCTAATGAACCTAGTGACGTTCAATCAACTTACCACATTTATATCACCCCATCACAGTTGAAGTAGGAGACTCGAAAGGGTCGTCGCCTGTACGGACAACCCGAACTCTTTACCACCGAATTATTCACCACCAGTTTTTAAAATGCAAAGAGTTCTGTTTTGCCTAAAAACACCTGCCCTGTTTTGTAAAGGTTTAAAAGAAAATACCCTTTCAGTTTACCAAATTAAGGAGTACTTTTTTGTTAGTGTTTTCACTTTGCAATCTGCTTTTACCCTCACACCTTTCTATAACAAATATATACAAACACTAGCTAATGTAAAGTACACAATGTGTCTGCAGTAGCTAATCTCCAAACTGACCTTCCTCTTTCCAAGCAAAATGATAAGCCCTATTTCTGCTCACGCCTCATTCAAACTTTAAAAAACATATTCTTTAAATAATATATTCTAGAACTAATAGATGGATTTATAGAAAACGAAGTGTGCTAAAGGTAAGGAATATATATATATATATATATATATATATATATAATATATATATATAATAACTTTTCCTGTTAGAATTATTTTTAAGATTAAATAAATACACAATTACAGGAATAGTTTATTGAAACAATACACTCTAAGCTTTTCGTTGGTTGACATTACCAACACCCTCAGGAATTACAATACTAAGAATCTGATTTATAATGCATTGTTTATTAAAATAAATATTGCAATTACCATTCATTAATTGCATTTTACATTTTTCAAACCTATTTAAATCTTTTGTTGAATCAATTCTTAGTATTGTAATTCCTGAGGATGTTGGTAATGTCAACCAACGAAAAGCTTTGAGTGTATTGTTTCATTAAATTATTTCTGTAATTGTGTATTTATTTAATCTTAAATATATATATATATATATATATATATATATATATATATATATATATATATATATATATATTATAACTTAAAGTACGAGGCTTTAGAGTAAATTCAGTTATTTGCTAAAATAATTATCTGTAGGATTTAGCAAAGAAAGACACAAATAGTTTTGTAAAGTGCCGACAAAGCAGGTACCATCCTTAACCTTTTCCGGGAAAGCTATAAACTGTGTGCCGGAAATTTGACAATAGAAGGGTCCAAACTTATTAAGGACGGAAAAATCCACTGATCGATATAGCCTGGGAAAATAACCGTGTACCGTTAGATGGAAACGGTTGGAACTTACAAAGAACACATTGGTAGTGGGAGAGATTAGGGATTTCATAAAAACTAAATGATCAGGAGAAGTTAGGAAGTTTAAAGGAAACTCGAAAAGAAGGCAGACGGATTGGTGGGGAGAAGGATGGGAGTGTTATAAAAAGAATAAATTGTTAAATTAAGTAAAGAGTTTTTAAAAGTAAAATTTGTAAAGGGCGACGTAAAAGTTTTTTTCTTAGAAATATAAAAGTATGTTTTTTTGTGTATCAAGTGTAAGTGCAGAAGATAAATAAGGCCAAGATTACATTGACTCTTCAGAACAATAAGTATTATTTGAATATAAGTGTAGCCAACAGACATCTATATTTTAGTTCAAAACAAATTTAATTTCATTACCATTTATAAAATTCAATCTAGTTTCACCATTTATAATTTAAGAAGCAAAGTTCCCGTATAAGCGACCCGAGAGCAACCACAAAATTTTATTACTGAATTTATTATCTTTGATATGTTATTTTATTAGAATTCTAAAGCCTCAAAGTCCACCTTTATCGTTGTAATGTTAAGTTATAATATATATATATATATATATATATATATATATATATTCATATAAAATTACAAAAGGATTCAAACTTGACATAAGATTTATTCGTTTTGTGACTACATCTGAGAATCAGAGCTAAATATACGTTCAATATAATAAAACCTGAAGTTTAATATTTCAGCATAACTCCAACCATAATGCTTTGATTCCAAATTGTTTTAGTCAACCAAACTACGGTGATACGATGTTATCAGTGGAAAGTAACCATGCTATGCATTGCAGAGCTACAAGAACCATTCTCCGAGTATCTGAGGATACACACTGTCCTTGAAGAGTGATCAAACAGGGCATACTTATAGGACTGTCACTGTGAAGGGAAACAAGTTTAGGTAACTTTCCGGAGGATGTTGCTAAGTAATTAGAGAACCACCTCAGCTGAAATAAGTACCACAACGCCGAAACAATTCACCAACAACTATATGAATTAAGTTTCTGAGTCTGAGACATACGCTCTGGAAATAAACTCCCCAGAGTACAACTCTTAAATGATAAAATGTTTTCGGCAACCAAGTCACTCCCATCACTTAATATTCTTCACTTATATACTGTATAGGGTTAAATATGTATTAGTCACTGATGAAAACAACAGTATCTTTAAAACAACAGACTGAGTTTTTAAAGAGACATTATAGGCAGACCTAATCTAAATAGGAAATTATGATTATTGTTTTGAATCTTTAATTTTTAAAGTGATAACTTCTTTACGCTCGGTGAAGAAAACTTGAGACTAAATCATTAGAACCTGAGAAAAGTTATTAATTAAATAATTTAATTCGTGTCACACTTTTTCTAAAACGCATACCTTTAGCACATGTTTCCATCAGGTAACTCAAGTGATTTAAATGATAACACATGATTTCATGTAACAGCTGATTTTGTTTCATAGATATATTATAAGAACCGTTTTACACGTAGATTATTATTTATTTATAATCGTAGATTAATATTGATTTATAATCGTGCAATAATATTCATTTATACGGCCTAATCGTAGATTATTTATTTAATAAAGAGTTTTGATCAGTTAATAAGTACGTTATTTAATTAAAATTTTATAAAAATGTATTTAAATTCAATTTTAAAATTTATTTATTCTATATGTCAATACATATAATTCTATATAACGATAGTAATAAGTCATAATAAGTACAAACAATTTCTATTTAAGAACTGATTTAAATTGATTTTGTTAGAAAAAAAATTGTATTTAGTCATCATATAACAAATGTTATTGGTTACCCACATTATTTTATTATTAACTACAGTAAATATTAGTCTTTATTGAATACATTCCTCAAATTAAGATGTAAAAATTGAAGGAAAAGTTAGGCTAATTAAAATCTACGTCGTTATTTGAGGAATGTATTTCATAAAGACTAATATTTATTGCAGTTAGTAATAAAATAATGGTACCAATGAGAGGTGTAACTTGAATAATAACATTTCTTAACAAGAAATTTTTTATTTTGAGCTTAAAATTGACACTAAACTTTTGAAATTTGCCCTTGTGGTTTGTTTTTCTGTTCTAATCATTTTAAGGATGGATTTGTAAAATGTCTGATATATTTATGGGCTAAGAGTTATATATATATATATATATATATATATATATATATATATATGTATGTATGTATGAATATATATATATCAAGTTAAGTATACTGAGATGTGGTTATAGCATACACAAAAAAGTTTCTTATATAATGGTTTATTTGAGACATAAATATTAATTTCATAAAAGGTGTACACATGATATAAACCCAATTGTGTGTAGCTGTGTGTGTGTGTGTGTGTATAATATATATAAATATATACACACAAATATAATTAAAATTATTATTCATTAAGTTTAGATATTAGAATAAAATAATAAAGTTTATGTAATAAGATAAATTCAAACATTTTTTTCCTTACTGACTGAATATTTTCATCTTTTTTTCAACACACGCAAAGAAGCTATCACTTCTGTCGGCACTACCACAAATGCCATATATCAATTTTTTTAATATAAGTCAAATATAATAACAGCTAGTGTATAAGAAACAAAAACTTTATACTAAATAGGAGAAATTATATTTAAAAAAATTGTAAACATAACCTCTAAATAAGAAAAACAGCTGTTGTATAAATGATGTGTTTAATGAACTCTGACAATCAGCTGACTGTACAGTCAACACATTTCAGTATCTTTTACATGAAGTCAACTAAGTTTTTTCTGCATTGAACGGTTACAAACATTTTCCTTTTAAAAAATTAGGCCCTAATTAAATTAGTATACTATACTAACGTTTAATATACATTATTAATATTGATATAATTATTTATTATAATTAATTGTTTATTATAATAAATATGTATTATCCGTTACAAATTGTGCTTAGAAACTATTTATAATATAATTAAAAACATTGAGTTTAGACCTTATACTTTAAGAACGTGCATTGGTTCTATTAGACTGGGCTACCTATTTGTCTTAGAAAGAGATTAAGTTTATGTGGAATTTGTTTAATGTTTAAAAAACATTTTTTTTTTAAAGTTACACCATGATTAAATTTTAAACCTTTATTTATAGCAACCATTTTTGTCACTTATAATTTAAACATACTATTAACACTATTTAAAGACGAAATTTTTTAGCTTACGAATTGGTATAAAATTGTCTTATTAAAAAAATCAAGTTATTGTTATTTATTAGTTCTTGTGCGAGGCTTACTGTCATCCCACATTTATTGACTGTATCTATTACTCATTTGAATTTTTCATACTTTGGCTGTAACAATATGTTGTTTTTTTTAACTCTCTTTGTTCTACATACCCTCCTTCCTCTATAGCTACTTCATTTTAAAAAGTTTTCATTAACTTCTCTCACTGTTGTTATCATTAAAGAATTGTATCGTGAGACGTTGTGTAGAGGTGTGTATTTATTGCCGTCTATCCCAGCTAATCATTCGAAAGTATGGCACAGTTTACTATGTCTGTTTAGATTTGCCTAAACTGTTTCAGTAGCCAACTGTATATTTTTCTCCGACATTCTCGTGGATGCCTTGTCACTCTTGCAAAGTCTTTACACTGCCACAGTGAGGACCTTCAACACCCATCTACCATCTTTGGACGTTGCTACAATCAATAGGAGTAGAATAGCAGTCGAATGAAGACGTTTACTGTTTTTAAACATTTATTTGTTGAAGGAAAACTGTTTATTTTTGAAGGTTAGTTGTCATCTGTTCCAATCTATTCCCAGTTTCTTATAATGTTTTAAAGGTTTTTTAAAATTTTATATTGTTTCTGTACATAAATGTTATTTAATTATTAAAATTAAACTAGAAAGTAATCGACACCAATTAATACACTCTCTAAGTGGGACTAAATGTTGTTCATGGGGAATCTCATGATGTAGGAAACCGATTTCTTAAGAGTTATCCCATTTGTAATAGTGATATTAAAGAAGGTCAGACTGAGTACGAAATAATTTAGAAAACCTGTACAGTCTATTCATAATTTAAAAAAAACAATCGAAAAACCGCCTTCCTGCTTCTAAACAACTAATCAGACTTCCTAAATTTAGACCTAAACCTTAAATATTTTCATCAAACAGAAAGAATTATTGGTGTATACCAATTGTAACAAATTTATAATTTAACTTAACTTGGTAAAGATAACAATTTTGTATTTAGAGTTTTCTAAAATCAAATATAAGTATTTGTTTAATAGCTAAATAGTAGTAAATATTTTATTTAAACAAGGTAAATATATTTTCCTGTTATAAAAGTATTGCTATATACGCGAAATGACAGAGGAGGATATAGTTCTCCGCGGCAAAAAAAAGAAATATTGTATTATTTAACAAGAAAATCTAGAAAACAAAAAAAACACACATATATAAATAAGTTCAGCTCCTACAAAAAAGGGTAGCTATAAATTGGACGACAAAAGTGTACACAAAAACTTCACGAAACAAGGGCGCACGGGTTTTTCTAGACGAGAAAAAACAGTGATCGCTACCATCTACCATCCTTGGACGTTTCTACAAACAATAGGAGTAGCAGCCGAATGAAGACGTTTACCGTTTTTAAACATTTATTTGTAAAACTCTGTTCATTTCTGAAGGTTAGTTGTCATCTGCATTAGTAATCTATTCCCAGTTTTTTATAATGTTTTAAAAGTTATTTTTAATTTATAATAATTTGTACATAAACGTTATTTATTTTAAATATTAAACTAGAAAGTAATCGACACCAATTATTATACTCTCTAAGTGGGACTAAAAATTGTTCTAGTTATGTATAGAGTCATGGGGAATCTCATGATGTAGGAAACTGATTTTTTGAAGGTTATCTAATTTATGATAGTGATATTAAAGATGGTCAGACTGAGTACGAAATAATTTAGAGAACCAGTATCTTCTATTCGTATTTAGAAAAAACTATCGAAAAATCGCCTTTCTGCTTCTCATCAACTAATCAGACTTCCTAAATTTAGGCCTATTCTTTAAATATTTTATTACACAGAAAGAATTATTGGTCTTTATATTTAAAAGAATTGTTACATATTTATAATTTGACTATCTGCGAAAATTTTTAAATAATTGTGTATACTAATAACAGTATGATAAACATTTAGATGTATTGAAATGCACAGTGTAAAGATGCCAATTTTGTATTTAGAGTTTCCTAAAATCAAATATAAGTATTTCTTTTATCTCTTAAAATAGTAGTAAATGTTTTATTTAAACAAGGTAAGTATATTTCTCTGTTATAAATGTATTGCTGTGTAAGCGAAATGGCAGTGCAGGATATTAGTTCTCCGCGCGCAACAAGAGTGGTATTATTGTATTATATAAGAAGACAATCAAGGAAATAATAATAACATACATAAATAAGTTCAGCTCCTATAAGCAAGGTGGAGGTCCAATATAAATTGGACGACAAAAGTGTACACAATAATTTCACGAAACAAGGTCGCACGGGTTTTCCTAGACGAGAAAAACAACAGTGATTGCTGAACGTCGTTCGACGTTGTTTGGATTACATAGACCGGATATTGCAAAACATTCGATCGATAGTTCATGTCTCTCCGGAAGTGCAACCGGAACTGAAACACTTTAGCAATATGTCCCTATATGTATGTCAGTTCAGCTTTTAACAAGTTGCCCTCAAACTTTTGTGTCGGACAGTGCTAATCAAAAAAGCGAGCCTACTAGTGAAATGGGCAAGTTAACGAAATAGGATGAATGAAATAAGAGGCGCATACATGACCACTTTTGGCTCCACTTTGAAGTCTTTCTTAGCCTCTTCTTGGATTAATACACATTTGTGGCCATTATCTCAGGCATAGTATTGGGATATTTTAAACGGTATCTCAAATGAACTCTTGTCAAAACTGTGCCTATTAAGGCCTGTATTGTTGGTACACCATTCTGGAATGCACAATAGCTGATTTTTTCCATTCTGTAGTGTGTTAAATCTTTGAAGAAAACTTTGTAATTCCTATATGAGTGATTTTGATTTTAGCTTTGTTTATGTGTTTCGCGTGTATTGTGCGAAAAAACGTTAAATAAAATTATTGACTATTTTAATTATAGTTTTCTAAAGTTATTATTACGTTTTATTTTACTTAAAACTGTTTGTAATTTTATATTATAGCCTAGGTTATGTTTCAAAGGTCCACATTTGTGTAGGTTAGGATTGTATTAATAATCTTTACAAAACAAATCCAAGCAATTTAGTTAAAGTTGAAAAAAATCTGTCCCTGAAGAGGTTAGAGTGAAAATCGTCTTACTTGATCCAGATTGGTACTTACATTGCGGCATTTTCGTTTTCCTGGATCCAGTTCGGTGCGATCATGAACTGAATCATTGAGTAAACCATCAGATAGTAGTTGCTTTATTGGTAGGTCTTACGCAAGTATAGAAAGCTAGAAGCAGGCATATTTTGTTATTTTTGAGTCGAGTGAGGCAAAGAAAACACAAAACTAGGTGAGTGTGCAGAATATAGCGCTGTTCACCAGACACAGCATATTTATTAGTTTATCTCTACTTCGTCACCTCTAAACGTAAAATTCCAGAAGTCATTGAACTTTAATTAAAAATCCTTCCAGATAATGTATTTAGAGTTTAAATGTTTTACGCTATGTAATAAATGGTGTAACGGTTGAGCCTTTTTTCCTGGGGTAAGTTTAACCTTTATTAAAGATGTGCGTTAATTACTAATTAACAAATTAATTAACCTTACTAACCAGGGGCTTCTAGTTCTCCGTTTCAGCCAGGCATAATAATGTCTTTCTGTAAACGATCTTCTGATATCTTCGGAAGATAGAACTAGGTTACTTGAAATGAAAATTGAAAGTTTGTAAGAATTTAAATTTTTTAAATACAAAGTCATACAATTTATTAATCAGCGACAAATTACAAAAGAACAAATGACACCAATGTGTCGAGTAATTTATCTTTTAATTACTGCTAATTATTCCATACATTTTAATTACTTATTATCTTTTAAATTTTATATATAACGAGAAGGTAGTAACTTAAGATTTCCAATTAATTTTGAAATGAATATTCAAAGGACAATTTCTACCGTTCATGTTTTAACCGTTTATCAATTAAAATTGAACTTAGTTAACATTAAAATACCTTTTCTTTATTATTATCTAAAACGTACCTGGTAGTGCACATTACTTATAAAACACTCTAACACATACCACTAAACATTGCCCATGGCTTTTGGAATCACTTAACACTTAACACATCGCTCTTGCAAATCAGCGCACTTAAACAAAAATGATATTAACTTTTACTCATTTGAAATACATTAATAATCGCTTCTGACTTCTTCTTTTGTTGCGTTAATAAAATTTGGTACCGGCCTTGACATCTTAAATTTTGAATAATGGAAACTTATAAATTTCTAGGTTACGTCCGAAAATGCCATCACGTCTGTTCTGTTCAAGAACCTCTGGAGGAGTGGCCTTCTGCAAGGGCACGCCAACGGAATTTCCCACCCTTGGTTATTATTTTGAATTTTTTGATTGGTCCATCAGATCAGGCGATATCAGACCATGCTTACGTCACATGGGGTGATGTGGTAATTGGCCTAAGTTACTACTCGTACGATATTTTACATTTTTACCCGCTAGGAGCGCTACTATCTATGCTAGTTTCACAATGCGCACCAATGAAACAAAAATTTTCTTTTATATTGGGAATATATAATTATTAAATAAAAATTAAATATATAAATGAATTTATATGTAACACCTTATTATTAAGAGTGTTACAATGGTTATGGCCCTATCTTGTAGTAGTTATCCAGTTTATTTTAGGTTTATGCAACGACAATTGTCAGGACTAATTCAGGTTCGCAACGGTACCCTCAGGATTTTAGTAGCTACTTCAATCCTTCGTATATTCAACAAATACACCCCAAGCTGGATTCAGTTATATGTCTTATTAGCTTCATTATCTACATACTTTCATCCCAACTTCCTACAGGAACAACTACCCTGCCTGTCGAGCCACAGAAGCGTATTTGTGCGACTTTTCATTCTCGATAACTTGTCCTAGTTGGTATATGATTTATAATCTACCTGAGGCTTCCCAGGATCTTGTAGTAGGGATGCTATTCCCTATCCGGAGAATCACATTTAGCATCCCATGAGGAATTAGATTTTTTGTAGCTTTAAATCGATCAACAAATATCATTACCACCCTCTGCACATTATCGTTATTGACATATCTATCGGTTATCTATTTACTACACACGCCAGTAATACGGCTCAGGAAGGTCGGTAGAATCACGAAACATTAAAAAAATATGATGCCCTGGTATTAAGAAGGGGGTAATGGGGGGGGTAAATCATTGAATGAGTTGAGTGACTCACCTGGTTGCTATTCAATGGTGTCTAATAAAGTAAAACGATATACATACCACTAGCATTGCCCTTATCTCTCCAATCTGACGTCTAGCCTTTCCTTTGTAAGCACGTCTTCCTGAAGGGATTATTACCCACGTCCCTTTTATCCCAATACCCGTAGACAACATCTATACTCCCCTCTATCAATCAACACAACTCTCCCCAACTCAACATTTCCAACTACTCAAAGAAATAGGTTTATACTCCCCTACCTATTACCCCCAACGCTCTGTAGACACCTATGCTGTAAACAGTAATATTTCCTGTAGAGTTACACAAGAACTTTGAAACTACGACAATAAAGCTTTTTGACAAATAGGTTTTTGAGGAAAAGATTAAGTAAGGCTGTCATGGAATACTGTACATTTTTCAAGATTGTAATACGAAATCATAAACCGTTAAGATGCCTTTCCTTTTATATTTTATAGTTCTTCCTAAACTTTCGTTGTATTTAGGATTTCAAATATAATCCTAAACTCGTTAAAAGAGCTTTCAATATTCTCCCCTTTTTGACCGAGGCATGTATCTTGAACCCGTATTTAATGGACACGGGTTATGGTAGGGGAGCATTAGCTAATTTTGATTGGCCGAAAACTTAACTCTGGTAAGTAGACGTATCCAGCATTATAACTGACGCCTAAGCTTAAGTACATGGTCCTAAGCCCACTAAGGTCTAACCACAACATACGTTCAAAGATTTTAAAGTGCTCCTTGTTTAACTAAAAATATGTGAAATTTAATACAACTTTATTAAAATTGAATTATTCTTATTTACAAACATTTTTTTTAATTTGTTAATTTCTTAAGATTTTGCGTTACTCTATTTCTTTGTACATTTCTACCACTACATTAAAATATTTACAACTCTCTAATTTAAAAAAAAACTTAATAATTAGGCCGGACACCCCTACCACCTACCACCGGCTTACTAACCAAGCCGGATTCCCTACCACCTACCACCGGCTTATTAAGTAATCCGTCCATCCTACCACTTACCACCGGCTTAATAACCAAGCCGGCCGCTCTGCCACCTACCACCGGCATATTAACTAAGCCGGCTGCCCAACCCCCTACCACCGACTTATTAACCAACCCCGTTGCCCTACAACCGACTTATTAACCACGTCGGCTGCACTACCACGTACCACCAGCTTATTAACCAAGCCGGATGTCCTGCCACTTATCACCGACCTATTATTCAAGCCGGGTGAACTACAACCTACTATCGACTTACTAACTAAGCTGGCTACCCTACCTCCTACCCCCTACCATCGACTTCTTAACCAAGCCGGCTGCCCTACCGCCTACCACAGGCTTATAAACCAAGCCGGTCACCCTACCACCTACCACCGACTTATTACCAAAGCATATTACAGTTTCTCAAGTGCACACATGAATAGTTATAGATAACTATATCACATAGGCCTAGGGGTATACATGAAATGTTGGAAACCTATATTACAGATCCCTAGGGGTATACTTGTAAAGTTGGAGATCTACATTACAGTTCCCTAGGGGTACACATTCTTACCGACTTACTTTTTATAACCTTTGCCGTTGTTTATTTCTCTTCCTCAATTGCTAAGTCAGTAAGAAAGTAATGGTTTATCCATTGACTACGAACCTAATTTCATAGACCTGTGCCTCAAGGAATAAACCTCTCAGAGGAACCAACCCCTGAATTTTTGATAAAACCAATTAGCCTCCGATAAGCCCTGTTCAAGCTCCTTTTCGGGTAGTGGAATCTTTGAGAGACACTTGTGATTTAAAGACTATACCTGGATACCTAGTGAACTTATCTTATCTAGAATGAAAACACAGCTAATTGGAAAATATACATTTTTATTTATTTGTTCCAAGGTTCAAATTAATTATTATTGTTTTTATTTAATTTCACAGGATTTTCTTGACTAATTATTTTTTCAAAATTTCATACAACTTGCCATTTAACTAAACATTATTATCTTCTTCTGTTTTTACATTTTCTTATTATCATTAATTTTACATATAATTTAAATTATCAAAGTTACCATAATTAATTTTGTATATAATTTTGATTAGTAGAGTTAAATTTAACATATTTTAAAATCTGATTCTTTTTCAAACACTTAATATTACTATGTAATGCCTTTAGGCTAGGCCTTGAACAATTAACTTCTTTGGAAGTTATTCATTAGAAATTCACTTAGAAAAAGCCATATAAGATATACATCTTTATACTTAATCCATACATTCCCACAGCGATGGGAATGGAAAGTCAATTTTGAATCTTTATTACTTAAATTTGGGTAACCTAAGAGAGTTGACTAATCAGTCCCTTAGGTTATTCCCATCTTATTTAATTTTGAAATTAAGTTAATATAATTTGAAGTAAAATGTTATTTAAAAAAGAATAATTAAATTGATTATATAACCTTGTACTGTAGAAATCTATTTATCTTCATTAATGTTGTCATCTGTCGGTCCTGTTACAGCTTCAAGGGTCTTGGTAGGTAGGCGTCTCTCCATAATTTCGGTCAATCTTCTTATTTTCTTTAATTTTGCATTTTGGTGGTCGAAATTTTGTTCTGGGTATATATGAGCCCTTGCTCATATATATCTTCCTTCCCCTGATCACATCGTAGCACTTTTTACTCTGTTTTTAGCACATTTTTTCTTGTCCTGATCGCATGGTACAAAAACACGTCTGCTCGCTTTGAGAGCCTAATGCATTCTGATCTTGGATAGCGTCGTTTTGTCAGGCCTCCTTCTCCAATTTCAAACTTCCCACGTCCCAGTATCCATTTTTCAACTTTTGACCAATCAGAAAGCCGTTGCCATGGCAATTGACTTTGTTTATTCGGAAATTCTGAACTAAGATTAGTTTCCCTTTTTATAAAAGGCGTTTCTGTATTCTGATGTGTCCTTTGCATTTTTACCTTTTATTTAATAACGTATTTGACTTTATTTCTTCTCATTTAATTTAATTAACTTTTTAACATTCTTAATCCAAAGTTCGACTGTAGCGCTTTCGTTTCGTAGTGACAAGATTTATAATCAATGCCCTAAGCGGATTTTTCCGAAATCAAATATGACTTCTTCTATTATAACCTAATTTCTTAGGCTATTACACTTTAACATTTAATCTTTACTTTTACATAAATACTATTTTCCCTAGCTAGGCCTAATTTACTTTCCTCACATCTTAATTTACATTCTTTATTCCTGATTATTTTTAAGTACAATTATTTTAATAGCCGGCATCTAGGCCTAGTTTGTTATACTACACAATTACCGTCTTTTTTTTTACATAATTTAGGCTATCCACTTTGAAGTGATAATTTTTCTTATTGCTTATAATTTATGTTTTTTAAGTCTAAAGTTATTTCTAATTTTCTTCATTTTACTATTATTTACCCTAGTTTTAATATTATTATTATTATAATGTTTTAAAATTTTTATATATAAATTTAGTCAATTATTTAACCCGGTTAGGTTTGATTCTGGTATTCTGTACAATTACCCAGATTCTTTGCATCGGACATTCTGGCCGCTGCAAAATTCCCCCCTTTTTAAATATATGAGAATTTTGGTTCTTCTCTCCCTTGAAACAGATAAACATAATTAATAACATATTTGTGAAAAGTAACATTAACACTTATACTAGTTTATATTAAAATTTTCATATTCCTTTCATTAATCTACTATTCCTATTCATCTTCATAACTTAATTAATTTTACTAAAGTTCACAATTTACTCTCCTGTCCCTTTCACTCATATATATCATTGTCACATTAGTCACTTCACATGCTATTTACTCATTTATTACTCCTGTCCTTAGTCACATTCTTTTTTATTTAATCTTATTTCAAGTTTATATTAACTATACAATATTGTATATTGTAATCCTTATTTTACACATTCATTGTTGTTTAACACAACCTTTACTTTAATAAATTCAACGAATCCCGTTCATTTAACATATGGCTTTTTCTTTCACATTTAATACTGATTTTATATTATTTGTCCTATGTATTTGGATTATGTTACTGCTTTAATCTACTACTTAGATTTATTTTACCTTTTTATTTTTATTACTTAACCGTTACTCCCTATGTCACTGATGGATCATTTTTTATTTACCTTGCCTTATTATCCTTTATTCTTTAAATATCTTTATGTCTTTGATGTCATAGATCCCCCTTATTTTCCCTGTTTCCAAGTTTGCTATTTCATAAGTTTTTGCCCCCAATCGTCTAGCCACTACATATGGACCCTGGTAAATTAATAGCATCTTCTCGGTTTCTTGACGGCTCAAGTTAGATCTATTTACCCTTGTTACCAGTACTTTGTCCCCACATTTCAATTCCGTCTGCTTCATCTTTCTATTTAATTTCTCAGCCCTGAGCTCTCCTGTCCTTCTCATTCTGTCGTATGCCTTCTGCACACGCTGCTGTTGTGTTTCCGTTACTACATTTTTACAAACGTCTGGTACAAATCCCTGCCACCCATATTCCGGATCAACCCCGAACTGAATCTGATCTGGAGTGTATCCAGTAGCTTCATGCGGTAAAGCATTGATTACTCCTTCTATGTATGACAGGTACTTCCGCCAATGCGATTGGTTATCATAGCAGTAGGTCCGCAATATCCTTTTATTTTTCTGTTTTTGACTTGTAATGAAATGAAGGTTCTTCTCGTATTTGGATTGGCACTCATTTTAATTGACTTTCGAACTCTTGAACTAGTAAATGGGTTTTTCTTTTTTCTTTCTTTAGTTTCAATTTCTTTCCTTTGGGTTATCTCTCCAGAATCTAAAGTCTTAGTCATGGGCTTCCGAGCTACTTGTTGGTTATTCATTTTAACCTCGTTGTTCCCCCCTTTTAATTGTTTCGACGCGACGTTTATACTTTTATTTATATTTATTTTCTTATTTATTATTTTTCCACTCACATTATTTCCCCTTTTTGGCACTATTTCGGCCTTACCTTGTTTATATTTTGGTTTGCTCTTAATCTCAGCTGCAGCTCTTCTTTCCATGTCCTTTGTTTCTTTATCTCCTGTTTTGACTCCCTCAGGTCTTAAATTTATTTCCTTATTTATTATATTTTCATTTTTGTTTTTTAATTTTTTGTTTTTGTTTAATTTTTCCTCTGTTTCATTTTTTATTTTTCTTTGATATTCGTTCGTTATATTTAAGATTTCCCCTTTACTTGTTTCTTGTCCATTTCCTCCTTCATTCATTCGGCAGTGCCCCTGCTTCTCGCACTGTCGCATTAACCCCTCCTTTTTGCTTTGATGCCCTATTGTTGATGCATCTTCTTTTTCCTGGGTTATCTTGCATATTTTTCGGACTTCTTCATTTTCCTCTATCTTTTGTATTTTACTTTTAAAGTCCTGGTACACCATTTCCCCTTCTATTTCGAATGTCACAAAGCGTCTATCCATGTTTATCCGTGCCTTTAGGTCATACAGTGTGTTGCACCCCATAATCATCTCCGACCGAAGTTTGGAGACCACTATGAAGATGCAGTCCACTTTTATGCCTTTAATTGTTAAGGGAATTAAGCATTGCCGGGTAACCTTTATTTGTGCAGTCTTAATGGCTGTTACAACTCCCACATTGTTGATGGGTAGTTCCAGGAACTTAAGCCCATGCAACTTGAGGTTGTTGTAAGCCTTTTCTTGAATGACTGACACGTCTGCACCCGTGTCAATCTCTACCTCTATAGAGTGCCCTTCTACCTCACAGTCAATTACAGGGCATGTTTCTTTCTTCTGGTTACCTTCGCCAATCTCCTTGTCCTCTTCTAACAATTCAGCACGAATATCAAGAGATAGTCCACCAACTCTACGCTCTTGATTTTGGTGTACTTCATTGTTATTTTCCTGTTGTATTGTTTTTTTTATTTTTGTTCTTTAGGTCTTCCGCCTTACCTTTATTTACTGTTCCCTGTTTCTCCGGGTAATATTTCCTATATTTTGTTTGTTGTTGGATCTCTAATGGTTGTCTCCTCTTTTCCTTCCTACCATTAGGGATCCTCTCATTTAGTTTTTTGATTGACCACTTGGCCCTGGATTTTGTGGTCTCTTTTCTTTTGTCTGTGGGCCTTCTTCCGTTTGGTTTTGTGGCCTGTACTCTGGCCTTTGTTGTTGCCACTGATTTTGCGGCCTATTTCTTGGTCCCTCTCTTTGGTAGGGCCCCTGTCTCCAGTTTCCTCTCCCTTCTACCGGGTAAGGCTCTTGCCTCCAATTTCCCATGTATCCGGGGTTTTTCGTTTGGTGTGTAAACCCTCTCCTTTCAGGTTCCCGTTCCTCAGTCCTAGGCTGAGTCCGGTTCCTGGTAGCCTCCTGCTCCATGTTCCTTCGGATGTATTTTACCGCCTCCTCTATGTCGGTAGCCGCCATCCCGGAACATCCTATATACATTCTGTTCCCATAATGCTTCATAATCTTCATAATTAACTCCGCCTGATTGTATGGCGGGGTTAGGTGTCTCGCCGTGTTCACCATTTTTAAGAAATAATTTACCATGTTGTTTGTGCCTCGATGGTATTCATATTTTCCATTTTCGATTCTTCCTCGAATTCTCTCTTGTGCATGAGATCCCCAAAAGTGGCTAAAGAATCTCTCCTTAACTTCATCATAATTTTCCTCCTCCATATTCATGGCCAACCACCATTCTTGTGCTGGTCCTTTAAGATGTCTCTCCATTATTTTCCTTTTTTGTCCCTCCTCCATGTCAGGATCAATTTCGGACATTATACCTTCTAGGTGTTTAATGAAATCAATAGGGTCTTCATCTTCCCTACCGTAGAATTCCTTCTTGCTTTTGTCTCCATTATCACCCATCTCAAACATCCTTGATTTAAACAAGGTAGCTATATTTATCCCTTCTCCCATATTCTTTATCTTATTCTCAACTACTTGTACCCTTCTTTCTACTTTTTTGACTTCTCCCTTAACTGTTTCTACAGTCTGTTTATTTTCACTGACTGTTACCTCTAAGTTATACATCTTTTTTATAGTTTCTTGGATTTTATTTCCCATTTCCTCATTCTTTCTTGTAATTCCTTCATTTATTTCCTCTATCCTCTTATTCATGATTTCCCAAAGATTCTTAATTTCTTGTTTATCCTCCTCTCTTTCTTTCTTTCTTTCTACTTTTTCCTCCTCTCTTTCTTTCTTTCTTTGTTCCTCTATCATTTTTACTAATTCTTCTTGTTCCTTTATTCTCCCTTGTTTCTGTTCCTCCGTCTCTTTTAATCTTTCCTGTTTTTGTTCCTCTATCTTTTTTACTAATTCTTCTTGTTCCTTTATTCTCCCTTGTTTCTGTTCTTCCATCTCTTTTAATCTTTCCTGTTTTTGTTCCTCCATCTCTTTTAATCTCTCCTGTTTTTGTTCCTCCATCATTTTTTTAAAAAACTCCATCATTTCAGATGGTTCTGTGTCTTTTCTCTGTCTTGTCGCCATCTTAAAGTCTCGTATTTAACTATCCTTTTATTCCCTTACTAACTTCTCCTACTTCTATATTTTTACTATATACTGAGTATTTAATTAAATATTCATTTAGAATTGTGCTCGATGTGATCCGGTTCAGTGTTCCCTTGACCTTGTCTATCTAGCGCCTATGTATTCTATTTACTTTCATTAATAACTAACATTATTATTTATATTATGCCCTACCGACGCCTACTGAATTTTATTTTACTTAATTATTTCCTTTTAATTATTATTATTTATTCTAAGTTCTTTTTAATTTCATTTTTATTATAATTAACTCTTATTTAATTTAAAGAACTTCTTTGGTTTTCATTTTATGATTCCTATTATTTTTTACAATTTTAATTGAATTCTATTTAATTAATTTTGTTTCACTAGGCTCCTTAGTCGATTTAAATCTGTCTCTATTTGATGTTGACCCGATGTTACAATTGTAAGCATCGAGCCCCACGTTGGGCGCCACACTTTTCTTACCGACTTACTTTTTATAACCTTTGCCGTTGTTTATTTCTCTTCCTCAATTGCTAAGTCAGTAAGAAAGTAATGGTTTATCCATTGACTACGAACCTAATTTCATAGACCTGTGCCTCAAGGAATAAACCTCTCAGAGGAACCAACCCCTGAATTTTTGATAAAACCAATTAGCCTCCGATAAGCCCTGTTCAAGCTCCTTTTCGGGTAGTGGAATCTTTGAGAGACACTTGTGATTTAAAGACTATACCTGGATACCTAGTGAACTTATCTTATTTAGAATGAAAACACAGCTAATTGGAAAATATACCTTTTTATTTATTTGTTCCAAGGTTCAAATTAATTATTATTGTTTTTATTTAATTTCACAGGATTTTCTTGACTAATTATTTTTTCAAAATTTCATACAACTTGCCATTTAACTAAACATTATTATCTCCTTCTGTTTTTACATTTTCTTATTATCATTAATTTTACATATAATTTAAATTATCAAAGTTACCATAATTAATTTTGTATATAATTTTGATTAGTAGAGTTAAATTTAACATATTTTAAAATCTGATTCTTTTTCAAACACTTAATATTACTATGTAATGCCTTTAGGCTAGGCCTTGAACAATTAACTTCTTTGGAAGTTATTCATTAGAAATTCACTTAGAAAAAGCCATATAAGATATACATCTTTATACTTAATCCATACATTCCCACAGCGATGGGAATGGAAAGTCAATTTTGAATCTTTATTACTTAAATTTGGGTAACCTAAGAGAGTTGACTAATCAGTCCCTTAGGTTATTCCCATCTTATTTAATTTTGAAATTAAGTTAATATAATTTGAAGTAAAATGTTATTTAAAAAAGAATAATTAAATTGATTATATAACCTTGTACTGTAGAAATCTATTTATCTTCATTAATGTTGTCATCTGTCGGTCCTGTTACAGCTTCAAGGGTCTTGGTAGGTAGGCGTCTCTCCATAATTTCGGTCAATCTTCTTATTTTCTTTAATTTTGCATTTTGGTGGTCGAAATTTTGTTCTGGGTATATATGAGCCCTTGCTCATATATATCTTCCTTCCCCTGATCACATCGTAGCACTTTTTACTCTGTTTTTAGCACATTTTTTCTTGTCCTGATCGCATGGTACAAAAACACGTCTGCTCGCTTTGAGAGCCTAATGCATTCTGATCTTGGATAGCGTCGTTTTGTCAGGCCTCCTTCTCCAATTTCAAACTTCCCACGTCCCAGTATCCATTTTTCAACTTTTGACCAATCAGAAAGCCGTTGCCATGGCAATTGACTTTGTTTATTCGGAAATTCTGAACTAAGATTAGTTTCCCTTTTTATAAAAGGCGTTTCTGTATTCTGATGTGTCCTTTGCATTTTTACCTTTTATTTAATAACGTATTTGACTTTATTTCTTCTCATTTAATTTAATTAACTTTTTAACATTCTTAATCCAAAGTTCGACTGTAGCGCTTTCGTTTCGTAGTGACAAGATTTATAATCAATGCCCTAAGCGGATTTTTCCGAAATCAAATATGACTTCTTCTATTATAACCTAATTTCTTAGGCTATTACACTTTAACATTTAATCTTTACTTTTACATAAATACTATTTTCCCTAGCTAGGCCTAATTTACTTTCCTCACATCTTAATTTACATTCTTTATTCCTGATTATTTTTAAGTACAATTATTTTAATAGCCGGCATCTAGGCCTAGTTTGTTATACTACACAATTACCGTCTTTTTTTTTACATAATTTAGGCTATCCACTTTGAAGTGATAATTTTTCTTATTGCTTATAATTTATGTTTTTTAAGTCTAAAGTTATTTCTAATTTTCTTCATTTTACTATTATTTACCCTAGTTTTAATATTATTATTATTATAATGTTTTAAAATTTTTATATATAAATTTAGTCAATTATTTAACCCGGTTAGGTTTGATTCTGGTATTCTGTACAATTACCCAGATTCTTTGCATCGGACATTCTGGCCGCTGCAACATGAATAGTTAGAGATCTATATTACATAAGCCTAGGGGTACACATGAATAGTTAGAGACCTACATTACATATGCCTAGGGGTACACATGAATAGTTAGAGACCTACATTACATATGCCTAGGGGTACACATGAATAGTTAGAGACCTACATTACATATGCCTAGGGGTACACATGAATAGTTAGAGACCTACATTACATATGCCTAGGGGTACACATGAATAGTTAGAGATCTACATTACATATACCAAGGAGTACACATGAATAGTTAGAGATCTATATTACATATACCAAGGGGTACACATGAATAGTTAGAGACCTACATTACATAAGCCTAGGGGTACACATGAATAGTTAGACACCTACATTACATAAGCCTAGGGGTACACATGAATAGTTAGAGACCTACATTACATATGCCTAGGGGTACACATGAATAGTTAGAGACCTACATTACATATGCCTAGAGGTTCACATGAATTGTTAGAGATCTACATTACATATACCAAGGGGTACACATGAATAGTTAGAGACCTACATTACATATACCAAGGGGTACACATGAATAGTTAGAGACCTACATTACATAAGCCTAGGGGTACACATGAATAGTTAGAGATCTACATTACATATACCAAGGGGTACACATGAATAGTTAGAGATCTATATTACATATACCAAGGGGTACACATGAATAGTTAGAGACCTACATTACATAAGCCTAGGGGTACACATGAATAGTTAGAGACCTACATTACATAAGCCTAGGGGTACACATGAATAGTTAGAGATCTACATTACATATACCAAGGGGTACACATGAATAGTTAGAGATCTACATTACATATGCCTAGGGGTACACATGAATAGTTAGAGACCTACATTACATATGCCTAGGGGTACACATGAATAGTTAGAGACCTACATTACATATGCCTAGGGGTACACATGAATAGTTAGAGATCTACATTATAGTTCCCTAGGGGTACACATGAATAGTTAGAGATCTACATTACATATACCAAGGGGTACACATGAATAGTTAGAGATCTACATTACATATACCAAGGGGTACACATGAATAGTTAGAAACCTACATTACATATGCCTAGGGGTATACATGTAAAGTTGCAGATCTATATTACAGATGCCTAGAGCAAAGATTCGTATAGTATATGTAACTTACATTCCTAATATAAATATAGGGTACAAATTCATTGAAAAGGTATTGACGCATATAATGCAAATGGCTTGACTTTTAAAATAGAGGGAACATAGAGCACAGATGCCTATAAAAAAATTACCCAAGGTACAAACGTCTATAGTACTAGTGCATACTATCGCATATAGGGTTAAAAAATGTTGATACTCGAGTTTAAGGTTTTACTACAAGGCAACCGATATACTTATAACAAAACAAGATGCACCAAAATTTCATAAATTTAATTTTGCGTCTATTAATGTAAATTTTGATCGAAAGATAAGTCTGTCAGTTTCCTATCTAGCCCATCATGGTTACAAATATTAGCTATAAAGAAATTGAAATTCATTAAAGTTGTTCATTAAATGTTGCATACTTGTTATTCTGTACATCTAATTCAAATTTAATTCTCTAAATATTTTTGTTGATCAATACAGTTGAAATTAATAGAGTTATGGTTTTTATTGCATTCAGAAACCTTAATAACCCTAGATTCGTAGACATTCGTCTCTCAGACGACGCAAAATTCCGTGAATTGAGATTTGTGGGGATGGGATAGTGGTGGGGTGTGGGGAGCTCGTCTATTCTTCAAGGTCAATGGCCTGACAGGGATGCAGTAGAGTTCGTAGCGGAAAGTGATGATGTATCGGTTTTAATTGAGGTTATAATTTTGGAGTAGTCTTACGGGCGAGTGTTTACGACTAGTGTGACTATTGTTTATAGGTGCGTAGTCTCCGAAACGAAACATTATGAACAGTGATGGAGTGAATTTTAGTGGTCGTCCAGTGGTTGTAATGGTTCTACTGGACTTTATATAGGAGCTTTGTGAAAGAACTAACCAAAAGTATTCATGGATCATTCAGAAACGTAACGATGGACAATTGGTTTACGTCGGTAAATCTAGCTAAAGATATGTTAAATAAACATAAGTTAACAATCGTTGGAACTCTTCGATCAGACAAAAGAGAGATTCCTCTTGAGATGTCTGCAAAACAAGATCGAAAAGTAAACTCAGCAATGTTTGGCTACAATAATGAACTTGTGTTGTTGTCTTACAAGGCTAAGAGAAACAAAATTGTTTTCTTATTATCAAACATGCATGAGCAAGGTACAATCATGGAAAAATCTGGTAAACCCGATATGGTTCAATTTTATAATGAAACCAAAGGAGCAGTCGATTCTTTCGATAAATTTTTTTTGTGGTTTTAACTTTTTTCTTTCAGCGGGTTGAATGAAAAAAGTACCAGTTTTTTGGCGTCTTTCATTCTATGCCAGAGTTTGAAAATTTATAATATAAAAACTATTAAACCAATCGTGTTAAAAATTTTATAGGTTGTAGCACATATATTTTTATACCATATTTATGGATTTCAGAATTTTTACTTAATTACAAGAAACGTTGTTGTGATTTTTGTCAGAGTATTTTATTTTGGTATCGGATTGAGATAAAAATAGCAATGAAAGCTTGAATTGTAGCTCTTAAGCTATGAATTGACAATTTGTTACAGTCTTTAAAAAATTATATTGATTTCTGATGGAATCGGTACCGGGATGCATTAGCGCGTGAAATTACTACCGCTCGTCTGTCTTGTGCAGGGAAATTTCACGCAACAAAACTGGTTTTCGATGAGCCGGCGCTTTTGTAGTGAATACTGCACATCGGTAGTGAATATGGGTTTTTGCCTGGAGCTGAATTGTGTTTCATTGGTAAGAAGAACACCGGAGATTACCATAATGAAATGAATTCTAAACACTATGCAGAATGGTTTGAAAAGGTTTTAAGATTACTTCCTGAAAAATCTATGGTTGTACTTGATCAGGCACCTTATCACACAATGGTTGATCCTTCGACACGAAATCCGACTACTAAAAAAAAGTAACAGGTACAGATGCCTAAAGTACGAATGCATAGGGTATAGATTCCCAGGGTACATATGCATCGCATACAGATGCTTTACCTACAGCTGTTGTGGTAAGAATGCATAGTCTACAGGTGCCTCTGATAAGACTCATTGGGTAGATACTAGTCTACGAATGCTTAGGGTACAGATCCCTAGATACAGATTCTTTGGTTGTGAATCCTCACGGTAAAAAACAGCCTAGTATAGAGATCCTTGTAGTACAGATGTTGAGGGTACAGCTGTTAGGGTATAAATGCATAGGCTAAAGTTCCCTCGGATAAGACGTCTAGGGTACTGATGCTAGTGCACAAATTCATAGGGTACATGCCTGTGTTACGGATTTTTGGGTACGATTCTTGACGGTAAAAATGCCGCATGATTTACAGATGCCTCGGTTACGAATGTCCAGGGTACAGATGCCAAGGCTACTGATGCCTAAAGCACAGATTCGTCTAGCTGTACAATAGCTACTGACTGTAATTGAATCAGTTTCTATTAAATTCTCACCTAATCACATTTCTTTCTATTAAGTAAAGTAAGATAAATTTTAGCCGAGGTTTAACTAATAAAGGTAATCATAATGAGAAGAAACTGTAATTATCGCTTTTCTTTTCCTGTACTTGGTTTCTATTGGGGCAGAAGCTTGCCTGGCCAACGTTAGTTAAGTGCCCGGGAGGATGTCAGCATTAATAGGTAAGGCTATAACCTTTCTCAAGGACAAAATTCTTGCAGAACAAAGACAACACTGTCAGTCCCACCATAACCACGGTTTCTGTACAAAATTTGTAATCGGATCCAAATTTCAGAAAGTGAGTTTTGCGCTCTTGCCTTGAAATATATTGAAACTCAGTTCGCTTTACTGTATAATATAGTACAAACAATATTCGCAACAGTTTAATTAAAGTAATAATATGCTAGTACCATTATTATAAACTCTAATATACGTTATAATGTAAGTAGTGTCTTTAAACCGTCAACACAATGACTCCTAAGTACGTCTGTACTTCATGAAGCAACCAAATGGATTTTACGTTTGAAGTTTAGTTTAAAGGAACCGACGAATATAAAGTCAAGTTTGGCGATGTTTGGTACGAAAGTTAGTAACTCTAAAAGGCAGTGAGTGGAATCATTAGTCATTATTTGCAACGCAGCTCGGAGCAAGTAAATTGCGGACAAGAACCATGCATTAGAGAAAGCATTAGTTTGCCGGTTTTCTAAGAAAACATAGCCTTCATTCCTTCGACTGGTCTTAATTATTTCGCTTTGCCGTAACGTGACTTCTGTAGCCCATGTCAGTGGCTTATATTTCTCCATATCACAACGAAATACATATTTCCATGCCACCCTATTGCCTCTCAGATATGTCCAGAAAGATCTTCTTTCTTACACTTAATTCTTCTTGTATTCGTTCGAACATCCAGTTCTATACATTAGCCGTGCAACTGTTTGGATGTTTTAATTCCCCCCTTATAAGTGATAAGGGCTAATAGACAAGTACAATAATGGGCTTGTGAACACTATGGCTTTAACTAGACCCCAAACACTTCCTCGATCATTTAGAATATATTTTACTCTTATTTCTTCTAAGCATCGCCAGTTTGTTGTTTTGTAACGTTTGAATGGCTTCAGAATTTAACCTATTTGATACCACTGCTCTGTTTGGTTTTATTAAAAAAACATTGTTACGTCAAAGAGTCGTCATGAGTGTCTAAATACTTTTGGCTGATTGACGAGTAAAACGTAAAATAAATGTTAACTTTCCGACACTTTATAGCACCCCATTTGGCATGGCTTTAGAATGTAACCTTAAGGAACGTTGTGCATTGTGTGGCTATTTGATCACCACAGCTCTGGTTTTATCGAGAAAACTTTGTTACGTCAAGAGTCGCCATAACGGTCAAAGTTCTTTTGGCTGATTGACGAATAAACAGTAGAAAAATGTTGAATATCCGACACATTTTAAACACCCCATCTTTAAAAAAAAAAAAAAAATGTTTGGAGGCTACTTAACTGAATATGAGTTGATTCGCATGACGAAACAATAATTGCTCCAAGCCCAACGTAGGATTCTAAAATATAAGAATAGCTTGCATAAATCAGAAGCAGTTTGTTCTTGCTATTCTATTTCAGACCTATTTGCAACGTTCGCCAGCAATCACTACGAATCTATTCTATCTGTGTTTGAAATATTCTATCTGAGAGGTGTCAGAGTTTTGTGTTAACAATAAACAGAAACTCCTTTTCCGAAGCTTGTAAAAAACAGGTAGTTAGGGGCAAAAAGCTCCGCCGAGGGTAACTGCGTGACAATAAAGTCGCCAACAGAGAATTTAACGAACGGCGAAACACGTTCTTGAAGATTTTAATTTAAACTTTGCGTTGCTCTCGGCTGTATCATTTTTGCAAAAAGAGCTGTGAACCACCGCATGAAATACAAAAACTTGCTCGCAGAAAGTTTATTTAATCGTAAAATTGTACTTAAGTTGGAACAAACGCTGTTTGGCTGAAACCATGAATTTAAATTTATTTCTGTGATTTATTTATAAATAATTTTTTTTCTAAGCTCTTTAGGCTGATTTTATTTAAGCTTCGACTTAACATAACGATAATTACAAATGAAGACGTCCTAAACATTCTTAATGGGAAACGTTTAAAAGTTTCTAAAAACTCTTTTGATTAACAAATCGTTCTTTTCGCTTAAAACTTGTCGTTCTCTGCGTCAAAAAGTGGTGAATGTCCATAATACGTATAATAGTGTCGATAGTGACCGGATGCTAGTCTCTTAAGGAAGCAACAGGTATCTGCAGCTTCTCTTAAAGAAATCTTCCTGTTGTTCAAGGATTCCAATTATTTTTGAGTAACTAGATATTTCTACCTTCGTGTAGCAATGTTTCGTGAATATTACTGATGTCACGTCCGCAGGGCCCATTGTATTATAAACCGCTTGAAGTGAAGTTTCAATGGATCAACCACTTTTTCTGATTTCTTATTCAGTCTTCTTTTCTTATGTGTTGCCTAGATTATCTTATCTTGATGGGTGACAACTATAGTACCTGCTTTCGTAACTTATCAATGCAAATGTAAATAGTATGATAACTTCAAATCTGTAATGTTTTGTTTGCTCGAATATCATTAATTTCTTGTTAACTGCTGGATTGTTTTCGTGCAACTGAATGTCAATAAATAAATGTATCCAATGTCCCCTCGTTACTGTTGGTGACAGGTTGTCTTACATTACAGTATTTTTTTAAATATAATACTATGTATTATGAGATGGTTATTTTGCTTATTTGCTGCTTTTGTTACTCTCGCAAGGCTAAAATGAAACTCTATATTGTTTGCTCGCATCTCTACTGTTGCCGTATTACTGTTTATAAAATTCAAACCCACAACTTCCCTATTTATTCTAACCGTCATTGTGAAATTTTCTTATTTGTGAGATAAAAATATAAAGTTAGATTATATTTCTTATACATTTAAATGTTTTGCAATAATATATCAATTTCATTTTTACTTATCAGTGTTCGTGGCTATATGTCTCGCAGTCTTCATATTGTCTATTCGTATGTGTGTGTGTATGTGTGTTTTACGTCGATAAAAATTGTATATTATTTTAAGTAAAATAGAATCCATCTTCACAACAACGTGTTTGTTTACATAACAGAAATATCGATGTCGCTGCCAGACTTACTCCTACCTTATCAACTGACTGAGAAGTAAATTGGATTTTATTCATTAAAATACTAAGAAATTATTATTAACACAAAATGTAAACAGCAAAGTAAGTTACTTTAAACTGTCATCCTACGTCTCTATGCCTTTCACTGTCTGCCAAGATCTGTCTGTCATCCTACGTTTCTGTGTCTTTCATTGTTTGCCCGTGTCTGACTGTCACCCTACGATTGTGTGTCTTTCATTGTTTGACAGTATATTACTGTCACCACGATTTCCTGTGCCTTTCACTGTCTGCCAGTGTCTGGCTGCTGCCATACATTTCTGCGTCTTTCATTGACTGCCAGTGAGCTTCTGTGTTGTGTATATGTGTGTTCATGTTATATAAAAAACCAACCTAAAACAATATACAATTGAATTTTTCAGAAGTATGAATTAATTATATTATGACTATGTAATATTTGTCCTCTTTTCGTTATTAAAAAAGATACAATTAAGTTATACATGAGTACAGTTTATTATAAATGTTAATTTTGAACTATTAAAAAGCGTTTACTTTGAACGGAGATTTGGCGTTTGATATTTGCATTTTTAAACCACAAAAATATTATTCTGTCTAAACGTTCAATTAAATCCTATTAAAAGAATTTTCCCACTGAGATACGCTGACCGCACTAAAATGTAATTGTTTCTGCAATAATCGTGCCCCGCTAAAAAAAAGCGAAGCCAAACGAGGCGTGGTTGCGAGTTTTTGTCACGCCCTGCATTCATTACAGACGGAACAGTTTAAATGAATTTCGCCTGCTTTATGCTTTGTCTGTTCTAAAAATATTTTATATACAATCGCTTTTTCAAAATGTTTTCGGACGGAATTTACAAGGTCTTCGTTTAATGACTACACAGACATTCAGTTATTTGTATATAACCGCCATATTCATCAGCAGTAAAACAGAGACTTAGGCAACTTCAGTCAGCTGAGATTTAAAATGTATGCAAAAGTAGAAATATTGATTAGTGAAGGCCAAGTATATAGATTCTGTTCATTAGGATGTGAGTTAATATTCATATTTAAAATGTCTGACTGCTATTAAAACTGATAACATACGACTGCATGATTTCAATTTAGTATAGAATTATTAATATTATTATTACTAAAACGCAGAGAAACCTTATCGGTGTAGAGCACTTAGCTGCAGCCTTTGTATTCTCTTCTCATCCCTACCACAAGACTAGCTTAGTGGATAACTGCCTCTTCGCAGAAACCAAGTACCCACCATGCTAAATCTTCTAATAGCCCCTGGTGTACATAGCTGCCAGCCAAACCACTTTCTCACAGATCTCGTGGATTGGGCTTACCTCTTGGTCCTCTTCGCATCTCTTGCGCACACGGGACCTAGATCTTTCAATTTTGTATCGAAACCAACTCAGATTCCCATGGAATGTGGCCAGCTCTACAGTAACTATGAGTTGAGGTCTGTAGACCCCACAGGTCTCCCGAGTAACCCCACAGTACCTTGGATTTGTTGCATCCCGAGTTCGCATTCCATTCTTCCCTGCACAAGGTGTCTATATGTGCCGTGATCCTCTTGCATCCCTCCTGTGGCGGCATGCCTACTGCCCTCAGCAACGGTCCTTAAATTGTGCATCCTTGTTTTCCTAAGACGTCAGCTCTCTCATTCCCTATCCATCCAGTACTTCCTGGAGTCCAGGTTAGATTGCACGATTTATACTTACCCAGCTCTAGAAAGCTATAGTCTCAGCTACTAGCTAAGAGCTAGTACTAGCCTTACTTAAAGCCTTCAGAGCTGCCTGACTGTCCGAGCAAATCCAGATGATCTTGCCCCTCTTGCCAGACCCTATTACTTCCTCAGCACATAGTTTGATCGCTAGCACCTCGACCTGAAAAACAGATTTGTAGTCTTCCATCTGTCTTGCTGTCTCCTGCCCCCACTCCTTCCTTCATCTTGGACCTATCCGTAAACCAGATTTCACCATGTTTGGGTTTACACTCGGCCCATAACTCTCTTGCAGGAATATGGATTTTGTACTTTCCTTTTTCCCTTATAAGATGCAGTATCTTATCCTGAGATTCAATCCATACATAGATACGACTGCATATGAGTTGATTCCCATACCCCGTTCCCCGTTTTTCCTTTAACATAGATACGATTGCATATGAGTTGATTCCCATACCCCGTTCCCGTTTTTCCTTTATTATAGATACGACTACATATGAGTTGATTCCCATACTACGTTCCCCGTTTTTCCTTTATTATAGATACGACTGCATATGAGTTGATTCCCATACCCCGTTCCCCGTTTTTCCTTTATTATAGATACGACTGCATATGAGTTGATTCCCATACCCCGTTCCCCGTTTTTCCTTTATTATAGATACGACTGCATATGAGTTGATTCCCATACCCCGTTCCCCGTTTTTCCTTTATTATAGATACGACTGCATATGAGTTGATTCCCATACCCCGTTCCCCGTTTTTCCTTTAATATAGACACGACTGCATATGAGTTGATTCCCATACCCCGTTCCCCGTTTTTCCTTTAATATAGATACGACTGCATATGAGTTGATTCCCATACCCCATTCCCCGTTTTCCCTTTAATATAGATACGACTGCATATTAGTTGATTCTTATACCACAGTGCTCGTTGTTTCTTGAATGTAGATTCCCAAACAATGTATTCTGGAAAATGATATTCGTTATTTTCTTTAAAAAATTGTTTTTAATATTATTTACTTGACATTAATTAAAAATAATATGTAGAAAAACTGTACAACATCGCAGTTAAACTAATAAATAATATTTACCCTTAGGTTTTACAACCCCAAATGCATTTTCACAAATGAAAATCTCCTCTAGCCTTCCTGGTTTCATTTCTGTTTGGTAGCATGTGCTGAATATAAAGTACTTCAATTCATTCGAGATACAAAGCAACGTTATTCGAAAATAGTAGGAATGAACGTTTACGTAATGTGTCATGTTTTCCCTAGGATACCTAATTCTTAATCCTCCGGGTTTAGTCATCTTTAAATATTCCGAGCAAATGAAGCTATTATGACTTGGAAGCTACGCGTGTGACTTGGATATGTTTTTACGGTACAATCCCTGTGAAATAGCACCTGATTGCTATTGTTAGGAACAATACATGCAAATCGTTACAATAGGATTCGCCTTAGGTGGGGCTGTTTTTTTAATATTTTAAATAATTAAATATGAGTTACGTAAAATTATATTGATTGAATTTGGAACGATTTTAAAATGTATACAAAGTTAAATTCGTATCAATATATTTAGTTCATTTCATTATTGGTTTTGTTCAAGTAAAACCCAGAAACTCAGAAAGATAAAGGAGAAACCTTTACTAAACACAAAAAACTAAAAAATTGATAACTACAATGAAGTAAAATTATTCACTACAAACGAACACTTGTGTTTTTGGATACAATGTTACAATCTTCAGAAGTTCAGTAGTTGATGTCCGTATCACGATGATTCGTGATTTGTCGACATAGCTAGTATGATTGAAGGGGTTAGGAAGAGGTTTTGTAAATTATTTTCAAACAGAATCTTAGGAAATACAGTGTTAATTGATACCAATACATTTGCAAAATCTATTAGGCTTAAAATTAGAAAAAGATTTTATCCCTGAAATGAATTAATCAGAGACTGGGAATAGGTAAAATTGACCACTCTTCGCCTTGTTCTAGAAGAAGAAAAAGCCTACTTGTCATTAAGAGAAGTTGTTTTTTTTTAAACAATACAAAATTACGCTTTCGTTAGGTATTTCTGTCTGAACGCAGCGAAGATTTTCTGTTAGCATAAGGTTCTATGAGTAAAGCAGTTTAACGTAGTCTCCGTGCTGTCACTCAGAGACGAAGAGGAACTATATTTTTACTGAACTGTTTGAATACAAAAACTTAATTTGATAAATTTCTTTTACAATTGTTTACATTTGCTTCACATTTCTAGAAGATTTCTTTTGAAGGTTGTCGGTTTGAAGACAGTGTTTTAATATAAGATGTTCGTCTCTCTTCTCAGTCGTCCGTGTTCTATTTATAGTCTATTGATTTTAATGTCGCCTGATCTGAAACTTTCTTCCCTTCACCGCCCACCTCGCGTATCTTTCGCCAGACGCTTTCATCATAAACAAGAGTTTGAGTAATTTTTGCCTTTCTTCTTCCCCATTACTATATAATTTCCTCTTACTAATACCTCCTCGTATACTTCCGTATATTTGAACAAACATTTTTACCCGATGATGTCGGAAGTGTTACGATCACAGGAAATAATATAGCACTTATTTACAAGTAATTACATAAATAAATAATCAGTCTATAATAGAATCACAATAAACTACGAGTATATATAGTCAACGTTATTACACTACAAGTAAAAATATTCCATCATTTTAGTTTTGCTAAAAAGACTTTATTTGTGAGGTAGTATCCATCTCATCACGTATTTTACGCGCGATGCATTGGCGAAACAAGGGGGAAGCTTATTTCACACAACTTTTCAACTTAACTAAGAAAACTTTATTAATAACCCCACCTAACGTGGCCGGCTATTTTGCACTACATTATATTTTACCTATATTTTATTATGTTACAATATTGCTCATTGTTTTCTTAAATGTATCAATTTGTTTTAGGTGATTTTATAGTGGAGTTGCATAGTAATTATAAACTTTATAATTTTCGGTTCTGGAGAGCTATTGACAAATTTCATTTTTCTCAGTGCTATTGAAGATTACCTACAGGATCAAGTAATACATTTTTGTTGCAGCATGTGTTACCCCTGAAGTCATTAATTACTTAATCATCCATTCTCAAATCTTTTCCATCTCCATTTCGTCCACTGATTTTTTTAAATAGTTTTCAGTGTCTTTAGAAAATAATTCTTTCATCATTCATTAAATGCATCTTTTTTTACCATTAATTTTCTTCTTTTAATTCTCTCGGTCTAAACTTCTTTCGTTTACTTAAAGTAATTGACAACCCTAAGTTGCTTGTTTAACGGAAAGCTTGCTCAACAAAAATATTTGGAAAACGTGGCGTTTTCGACAGTTTAGAAAAATTGTATATTATAGAGTGGCGAACGAAAAGGTTCAAAGTTGTTTCTGACTTGGATATTAAATCATACAATTCTTATTGTTTCATATGTTGGCAGCAGTGACAGCTCTTTACGTCACAGTAATATACAGCTTCTTAGATAACCTAAAATTTGGCAGTGCGTTAATACTTTTCTCGTGTTAATATATTGATCTTGTAGTCATAAATTTCCATCATTAAATTATTTATGCATTCTATTTTTAATATTTGAAATGAGTGTAATTTATTAAATAATTTATCATGTTTTTTCACAATTAAAATAACAAACAAGAGTGTTAGATAATGCAACATAATATGAAGTCCATAAATACACCAAAAGATTAAATTTTAAATGTTTATACGTTTTTATCATTAATTTGAATGTTGATTTAATAAACCCTCGAGATTTTTAACATTCAAAACACAAATCTGTAATATTTGATAATTTTAGTATTTATCTTCTTTAGGGCAACAATCCAAATTCTTCTTCTTTATTATTTGGAGACGCTAGAACGTTTTGTTCTTTCGCTAAAAACATTTTTACCCAATGATGTCGGAAGTGTGAATATCACAGGAAAAATGATAGCACTTATCATAATCTTGTAAATACTTAGATAAAAAAACGCTCTATGATAGAATCACATTAAACTTTACACCGTCAAGGTTATTATAGTACAAGTAAAAATATTCCGTTATTCTAGTTTTGCTAAAAGATCTTTATTTGTGATGAAGCATCCATCTCATCATGTGTTCTATGCGCGATGCATTAACGATACAAGGGGGAAGCCTATTTCACACAACTTTTCAGCTTAACACAGACAACTTTATTAATAACCCCACCTAACGTGACCGGATATTTTGCCCTACATTATATTTTAGCTATATTTTGATATGTTAAAATATTGCTCCTTGTTTTCTTAAATGTATCAAAATCTGTAAGTGATTTCAGAGTGGAAATGCATAATAATTATAAACTTTATAAATTTCGATTCTGAAGGTTCAGAATCAAATTTTATTTTTTTAAAGTGATATTGAAGATTATCTAAAAGATCAAGTAAAATATTTTTGTTGGAGCATGTGTTACCCCTGAAGTATTTAATTACCTAATCTTCCATTCTCAAATCATTTCCACCTCCATTTCGTCCACTGATTTTGTTTTTTTTTTTCAGTGTCTTTAGAGAATAATTCTTTCATCAATCATTAAATGCATCGTTCTTTTACAATTATTTATCTTCAATTAAGTCTCTCGGTCTAAACTTCTTTCGTTTACTTGATGCCATTAACAGCCCTAAGTTGCTTGTTTAACGGAAAGCTTGCTCAACAATAAGTTTTGGAAAACGTTAACCATCGGTGTTGGAAGTTGTATATTATAGAGTGGCGAATGAAATGTTTCAACGTTGTTTCTGACTTGGATATAAATCATACAATTCTTATTGTTTCATATGTTGGCAGCAGTGACAGCTCTTTACGTCTCTGTAATAGACAGCTTGATAGGTAACCTAAAATTTGGAAGTGAGTTAATTCTTTTATCGTGTATGTATCGTGTAATGTATTGTTCTTGTAGTAACAAATTTCCTTTATTAAATTATTTATGCATTCTATTTAATTTTTGAAATGAGTGTAATTTATTAAAAAATTTATCGTGTTTTCTCCACAATTAAAACACTACACAACAAGAGTGACAGAATATACAACGCAATTTGAAGTCCATAAATACAGTAAAAGCTTAAACCTTAAATATGTCTACGTTTTTACCAATATTTTGAATAAAAATGTATCAAGAAGTAAGTAAAACCGTTTCCCAATTAGAGTATCTAGGACGTCTTCATTTGTAGGTTCATCTTTATGTTAAGTTAAAGGTTAAGTAAAATGAACTTAGAGTGCTTAGAAAATAAATTTATTAACAAACAAAGCACACAAATAAATCTAAATTCATGGTTCCAGCAAAACATCGTTTGTTTCGACTTGAGTACAGTTTTACGATTACATAAACTTTCTGGGGGCAGCGTCAAGTGCAAACCGTTGCCAAGCGCTAGGCAAACTGCTCTAGCGTGCAGTGTAAATGCTTTCGAAACAAGAATTCCACAAACTGTTAAGCTTTAAAATAAAACGTTTAGGAAAGATGTAAACGTTGAAAAGTTAGTTGTTTTTTACTTTCTTGCGGTTGTTTACAGTTTTTTTGCGAAAATGATACAACCGAGAACAATGCAAAGTTTAAATTAAAATCTGTAAGAAGGTAATTTCCCTTGCTTTAAATTCTCTGGAGGTGACTTTATTGCCACGCAGTTACCCTCGGCGGAGTTTCTTGCCCCTAGTTACCTTCCTTTTACAAGCTTCGGTAAAGGCGCTAATGGCAGTCAGTTTCTGTATATTGTTAAACACAAAACTCTAACACTTCTCAGATAGAATATTTCAAACACAGATTGAATAGATTCGTAGTGGTTGATGGTGAACTATGCAAATAGATCTGAAAGAGTAACAAAAAAATCTCCTTTTTATATATGCAAACTTTTCTATCTTTAAGAGTCCTACGTTGGGCTTGGAGCTATTATTGCGATCATCATGGGAATCAACTCATATTTAGTTAAGTTGAAGGTCTCCACCCATTTTGGTTTTAAAGATGGGGTGTTTAGAAAGTGTCGAAATTCAGCATTTATTATACGTTTTACTCGTCAATGAGCCAAAAGTACTTTGACACTCGTGACGACTCTCGACGTAAGATTGTTTTCTCGATAAAGCCAAACAGAGCGGTGGTGATCAAATAGCCACACAATGCACAACGTTCCTTAAGGTTACATTCTGAAGCAATTCCGACGTCACAAAACAACAAACGCGATGTTTAGAAGAAATGAGGGTAAAATATATTCCAAATTATCAAGGACGTGTTTGGACCTGGATAAAGCCATAGTGTTCACAGTCCCATTATACTGCTTGTATATGCTCCTACCACTTTTCAGGGGGAAATTAAAACATCCAAACAGTAGCACGGCTAATGTATAGAACGGGATGTTCGAACGAACACAAGAAGAATTCAGCGTAACAAAGGAGATATTTCTGAAATATCTGAGAAATATGGAGAAATATAAGCAACTGACATAGGCTACAGAAGTCACGTTACGGCAAAGCGAAATAATTAAGGCCAGTCGAAGGAATGAAGGCTACGCTTTCTTATAAAACCGGCAAGTCAATGCTTTCTCTAATGCACGGTTCTTGTACGCAATTTACTTGCTCCGAGCTGTGTTGCAAATAATGACTAATGATTCCACTCACTGCCTTTTAGAGTTATTAGCTTTCCTACCAAACATCGCCAAACTTGACTTTATATTCGTTGGCTCCTTTGAACTACAACTTCAAACGTAAAATCCATTTGGTTGCTTTATGAAGTACAGACGTACTTAGGAGTCAATTTGTTGACGGTTTAAAGATACTACTTGATATTATAACTTATAATCTTATTTATGATAATGTAACTAGCGTATTATTATTTTTACTAAACTGTTGCGAATATTGTTTGTACTATATTATACAGTAAAGCGAACTGAGTTTCAATATATTTCAAGGCAAGGTTGCAAAACTCACTTTCTGAAGTTAGAATCCGATTACAATTTGTGACCGATACCGTGGTTATGGTGTGACTGAAAGGTTGTCTTTATTCTGTGAGATTTTGTCTTTGGGAAAGGTCTTGACCTTACCTATTAATGCCGATCACAACCTCCCGGGCATAAAACTATCGTTGACCAGGCAAGCTGCTGCCCGAATAGAAGGTTTAGAGACCAAGTACAGGAGAAGAAAACCGATAATTACAGTTTCTTCTTAAATGAAAATTACAAAGCAAAAACACTAACAAAAAATTACTCCTTAATTTCGTAAACTGAAATACGGTATTTTGTTTTTAACCTTAGAAAAAAGGTCGAGTTTTTATAGGCAAAACAGAACCACATTTTAAAATTTTTGGTGAATAATTCGCTTACTAAATCCTAGTAAAAACAAATAACCTTAAAGTACACTTCAAGCTGAAAGTCTATTCAGAAAATAAAAACAAAAGCCTATTTTATCATGTGAAGTTGTGAGTTCGGATGTTCGGGTTGTCCGTTCAGGCGATGGCTGTTTCGAGTCTCCTACTTCAACTGTGGTGGGCTGATATAAATGAGGTAGGTTGACGGAACTACACTAGGTTCATTAAAGTGCATTTCCTCGAAAGGAAATAAGATTTAGTATAAAGTTAGAGAAATATTTTCGTCAATAATTAGAGAGAAAGAAAAAGAAATATTTCGAAAGATAACAGATTGGTTGGAAAAAAGCGTGAAAGAGGAAGTGAAGAGGAGGGAGGAAGTGAAGATTAGGATATAAAGAATGGCAGATCATACATTAAAAAAGGAGAAGTAATATGAAAAGGGAAGAGAAGTTACAAGAAAAGGAAGACATATTCCTAATGGAATAGGACTAGTGACAGAGGCAGAGCAAGTGATAGAATGGGCAGAGTAGGGTATAAAGAAAGGTAGACATATTTACTAATTAGAGAAATAGTAAGAGGGGCATGGGAATGAGAGGAGAAAGTAGATTATTCAGAATTATAGACATATTTATTAAGGAAGAAAAGTAGTACAAGAGAACAGGAAAAACGAATATAAAAAAACCATAGTAAAGAGTATATCTTAACGTATGGATCACAAACGTAGACAATATCCCAAGCAGATAAGAGTAAGATTAAAGCAATAGAAAATGACGCTATTAGGAGGTCATGTCAAATCTCTAGACGAGAATATGGGACAAACGGAAACATTAGAGACATGAAAGAGAATAAGCAGACAATCGTATAGGACGTTCAGAAGAGACAGCTGATATAGCACGGACACGTAGAGAGGATGTTGGGTGGAAGACTTTTGAGAGTGGCTTTGGAAGGGACGCCTCCGGAAAGAAGAAGAAAGGGAAAACCCAGACTCACATGGAGAAAAACCATGAATAAATTCATAAGCAAAAAGGAAAGGATGTAAAGTTTAGAAATCGGACAGTGACGACAGATGCTATAAAATCGATATTATATATAAGAGAAGTAGTAATCGAAGCAGGGTAAGTTAGAGAATGAGAAAATAGGATATAAAGAAAGGTGGATGCATTTACTAACAAAATGTATTAGTAAGAGACATCTGGTAAATAGAAGAAGGAGAGATTGAGATATAAAGAACCGTAGATATATTACTAAGAAAAAAATGGTATGCCCTAAGATGAGCAGTGTAAATGAGGGAATTAAGAATTGTTATTTCTTAAACTAAAAGCAAGTAAAGTAATACACTTTTCCCTTGATGAAAGTTTGTTAATTAAATAAACAGAGATTAGAAATTTCGCAGCTACGTTGTTGTGCTACAAGAAAAGGAAGACATATTATTAATGGAATATGACTAGTGAGAGAGGTAGAGTAAATGATAGAAGGGGGAGTATGGTATGAAGAATGGTAGATAATATAATAAAGTAAGAGAGGTAATAAGAAAGGGGAAGAAAACGTACAAGAAAGGGGGGACATATTCTTTTTAGGGGGGCTAGTGAGAGATATAGAGTAAGTTATAGAAGGGAAGAGTAGGGTATATAAGAATGGTAGATCATATATTACAGTAAGAGAAGTAATAAGAAAAGAGAAGTGAAGATACAAGAAAAGGAAGGCATATTCTTAATGGAACAGGACTAGTGAGAGAGGTAGAGTAAGTGATATAAGGGGAGACTATATTATAAAGAATGGTAGATCATATATTAAAGTAAGAGGAGAAATAAGAAAAGGGAAGAGTAGGTACAAGAAAAGGAAGACAAATTATTAATGGAACAGGACTATTGAGAGAGGTAAAGTAAGTGATCTGAGGGGATAGTAGGGTATGAAGAGTAGGTAGATCATATAGTAGAGTAAGAGAAGTAATAAAAAAGGTGAAAAAGGTACCAGAAAAGGAAGACATATTTACGATGGAAAAGGACTAGTGAGAGAGGTAGAGTAAGTGGTAGAAGGGGAGAGTAGGATATAAAGAATGGTAAATAATAAAGTAAAGTAAGAGAAGTAATAAAAAAGGAAAAAAGGAACCAGATAAGGAAGACATATTTACAATGAAATATTACTAGTGAGAGAGGTAGAGTAAGTGGTAGAAGGGGAGAGTAGGATATAAAGAATGGTAAATAATAAAGTAAAGTAAGAGAAGTAATAAAAAAGGAACCAGATAAGGAAGACATATTTACAATGAAATATTACTAGTGAGAGAGGTAGAGTAAGTGGTAGAAGGGGAGAGTAGGATATAAAGAATGGTAAATAATAAAGTAAAGTAAGAGAAGTAATAAAAAAGGAAAAAAGGAACCAGATAAGGAAGACATATTTACAATAAAATATTACTAGTGAGAGAGGTAGAGTAAGTGGTAGAAGGGGAGAGTAGGATATAAAGAATGGTAAATAATAAAGTAAAGTAAGAGAAGTAATAAAAAAGGAAAAAAGGAACCAGATAAGGAAGACATATTTACAATGAAATATTACTAGTGAGAGAGGTAGAGTAAGTGGTAGAAGGGGAGAGTAGGATATAAAGAATGGTAAATAATAAAGTGTAGTAAGAGAAGTAATAAAAAAAGGAAAAAAGGAACCAGATAAGGAAGACATATTTACAATGAAATATTACTAGTGAGAGTGGTAGAGTAAGTGGTAGAAGGGGAGAGTAGGATATAAAGAATGGTAAATAATAAAGTAAAGTAAGAGAAGTAATAAAAAAGGAAAGAAGGAACCAGATAAGGAAGACATATTTACAATTAAAAATATTACTAGTGAGAGAGGTAGAGTAAGTGGTAGAAGGGGAGAGTGGGATATAAAGAACGGTAAATAATAAAGTGAAGTAATAAAAAAGGAAAAAAGGAAACAGATAAGGAAGACATACTTACAATGAAATATTACTAGTGAGAGAGGTAGAGTTAGTGATACAAGGGGAGAGTAGGATATAAAGAAAGGTAGAGCATATATAAAATAAGAGAAGTAATAAGAAAATGGAAGAGAAGGTACAAGAAAAAAGACATATTCTTAATGGAATAGGACTAATTAGTGACAGTTATAGAGTAAGTGATAGAAGGGGAGAGGCGGGTATAAAGAATGGTAGATCATATATTAAATTAAGAGAAGGAATAAGAAAAGGGAAGAGAAGGTGCAAGAAAAAGAAGGCAAATTCTTAATAGAATAGGACTAGTGAGAGGTAGAGTAAGTGATAGAAGGGGAGAGTAGGGCATAAAGAAAGGTAGACATATTTACTAAGATAGAGAAGTACTAAGTGGGTTAGGGAATATCGAGAAGAAAGTAGGGTATTCAGAATTATAGAACTATTTACTAAGAAAAAAAGGCAGTACAAGAGGACAGGAAAAACGAATGTAGAACACTATAGTAAAGAGTATCTTAACCAGATACTCCAAAAACGTAGACAATATTGCAAGCAGACATGAGCAAGATAAACGCAATAGAAAAAACGCTATTAGGTGTCATGTCAAATCTCTAAACGAGAATATGGGAGAATTTTAAACATTAGAGACATGATAGAGAAGAAGCAGACAATCGTAGAGGACATTCAGAAAATGCAGCTGATATAGCTCGGACACGTAAAGAGGATGTTGGGTGGAAGACTTCTGAGAGTGGCTTTGGAATGGACGCCCAGGAGAGAAGAAGAAAGGGAAGACCCAGACTCACATGGAGAAAAACCATGAATAAATTCATAAGTGAAAGGAACTTACCAGTGGAGCAATGCTACAATAGCAAAGCTTTAGAGAAAAGTTTATAAAATCAGACAGTGACGACAAATGTTATCAAATCGACATTATATATAAGTAAACTAGTAAGAGAAGCAATGTAAGTGAGTTGAAGAATGAGAAAATAGGATATAATGCAAGGTAGACACATTTACTAACAAAATGGATTAGTAAGAGAGAAATTAAAAATTAGAGAAGGATAGATTAAGATATCAAGAACGGTAGATATATTATTAAGACAAAAAATTAATACCCTAAGAGGAACAGTGTATATGAGAGAAAGCGAGGGAATTAAGATTGTTATTTCTTAAACTAAAAGCAAGCAAAGTTATAAGCTTTTCCCTTAATGAAAGTTGGCTAATTAAGTAAACAGAGATTAGACATTTCGCAGCTACGTTGTTGTGGAATGTGGTAGTAATATTGCGTCAGTTACCTCTGACAGCGGGTTATGCAAGCGTCTCTCCAGCTCAGGTTCTTATTCCCTCTACAGTGAAACATAAGAAGCACTTTACGCCTTGGATCCGTTAAATCCCTGATAATTCAGCATTTCTTCATTAACTCGCTTTTACGCTTGCCAGAGTATAATGTACAGCAACTAGTAGCTTTATTTGAGTCTGACGTAATAGGCCAAACATTTCACACAATGTCTCCTATACACGTGCATACCAACACCGTTCTATAGAGGGAGCTTTTAAAGAAATAACTATAAATTGGACGAATAAATAATTTATGTCCTTAACATTTGCGGCCTTTTTACTCAACGAAACCCAACATATTTCATATATGATATATTTATCATCATTAAAAGTTATAAGAATTATATGAGATTTATGAACATTATAAATGACAGAAGTGCAAGACGAGCAGAGAAAACGAAAAAGAGGGTTTTGAATAAATACGAGAGGCGACGAGAGTTTGACGTGATGCGAGAAGAGTTTGAAGTGATGCGTAATATTCGTGTTGGCGCACTTCAAAAAGTGGGCCTTTTTAGCGAAGACAAACGAGTTTCTTTATTTATTGAAAACACCTGTTCACAGCTGCTCTCATTATGGAAAAGATTTATTGTTGTTTCTCGCAAACTCCAGTCGTAGAACAAAGAGCACACGTCTGGACTGCCATTATTCATAGAGAGACAATTTAGTTTGTAAGCATTAATTTCCCATACTTGTATAATGGCAAGGCGTAACCTGTGTGCTGTGAAGATTGCAGCCATACGGGGTGATATTTAACTTACTACAATCTGAGACTCTGACAAATAGAGGGCTTATCACTTTTTTCACCCGATGAGAGTAGGTCTGTTTCATGTATGTGAACCTTCCCAAGCGATGCTGCGATCCCTCCCTTTAATTTCTCTCTACCCTTTCTTCACCCCGGATGAGAGTAGGTCTTTTTCAGGTAAGCAAACCTAACAATGTGATGCTGTGATACCTCCCTATATCCTATGGCTACTTATTATTCACGCCAGTAAGGAGTAGTATTTTTTCATATACACGACGTTATCCTCGCAATGTTGTGACCCATTCCTTTATGATCTGCCTACTTACTCTTCACCCCGGATTAGAGTGCTTTTTTTCTGTAGGCCTACTTGACCCTATCTTCCCGATGATGTGGCCCCTTCATTTACCCTCTGCCTACTTATTCTTCACCACGGAAAAGATTGGGCCTGTTTCATGTACTCGACGTTATCCTCCCGATGCTGTGAGCCTTTCCTTTTTCCTCTGCCTACTTATTCTTCACCCGGAATTGAGTGGGTCTTTTTCATCTACTCGAAACTATCCTCGCGATGCTGTAACCCCTTATTTAACCTCGTCCTACTTATTTTCAACCCGGAATAGTGTTGGTCTTTTTTCTTTACTCGAACCTATTCTCGTGATGCTGTAACAACTTTCTTAACCTCTGCTTACTTATTCTTCACACCGGATTAGAGTAGGTCTGTCTCATGTACTCGAACCTATTCTCGCAATGGTGTTTCCCCTTTTGTATCGTCTGCTTACTTATGCTTTATCCAGGATCAGAGTTTGTTCTTTCATGTACTCGACCCTAGTCTTGCGATGGTGTGTTTCCTTCTTATATAGTCTGCCTACATATTCTTTATCCCCGATTAGAGAAGGTCATGTCAGGTACTCAGACCTGGCCATACGAAGTCATAAGTCCTCCTTATAAGATTTACCAACTGTATCTTATATTACAATCTTAATCCTATTCATATTTACTATCCATTTCTGTCGTATTACATTCTGCGTTGAATTCTAACTGAGTTTAAATGTGTTGTAATAACTTACAGTTAATAATGAAACCTCCGGGCGGGAGATAGGATGATCCACCAAACCCGGTAAATAGGTATGATCTATGGCCACGTCTCATGGTATATTAAGGCTATCGTCAAGGTTAATAATAATGTAACAAGTTGATTGAAAAGTCTGAATTAATATAGATTCATCACCATGGCTTTTTCTCGGTCAGCTGCTCAAAGAACCACGGAGACAATCAACTCATTCACCACTTAATTTAGTAACAGGTGTGTGAAGAACTTAAAACACGATGGGTTAAAAAAGAAACAAAGAATTTGAATACAAATCGAAAGAACGAAGTTAGTGAGTGATATTTTCTGAAAACTAGTGCAAGTGTAACATGTGGAGGAAATAGTTATCCTCAAGAAAATTAATATAATAATAAAAAGAAAATTAATTGCAATATTTCCAATGCAACTTTCAGTGGGAAGGGCAAAATACATTTTCAAAATTATGCTACAATTTAGGCCCAGTGACAGGTTACTTCATACAAACATACAGATACAGTAGATGAAGCAATAAAAAGAAAAGTATACAAAAGAAAGAATACAACTTTAAAGGCAGTTTAGTATTTAAATTAAGGTACATATGAAGGTACTTCTAAAATAAACTGAAGCTTACATTAAAGATTTATGGTAATAGAAAAGCCAGTCTTACTATTACTGTATCAGTTTTACTATTACTGTATCAGTCTTACTATTACTGTATCAGTCTTACTACTACTGTATCAGTCTTACTATTACTGTATCAGTCTTACTATTACTGTATCTGTCTTACTATTACTGTATCAGTCTTACTATTACTGTATCAGTCTTACTATTATTGTATCTGTCTTACTATTACTAATTCAGTCTTACTATTACTGTATCAATCTTACTATTACTGTTTCAGTATTACTATTACTGTATCAGTCTTACTATTACTGTATCAGTCTTACTACTACTGTATAAGTCTTACTATTACTGTATAAGTCTTACTATTACTGTATCAGTATTACGAAGATTCTAACTACTCGTAGACTCTGTAAAATTATATTTCGTTCAAATGGATATTTAGAGTCTGTTTATAACAATTTTTATTTTTGACCATATTTTAAAATAATTTCTCGTGTCAGAAGCAACAAGAGCCCAAGTTTATTAATATTATAGTAAGAATCTCCACGGCGAAAAGATAAGCACTGAAGATTAAGCAAACAATATGTAAAATTAAATCAGTATCATCTATTTTCCAGAACAATTAAAAATGACAAAGACCTTTCAATGAACAAAAACGCACTGTTGTATGCAGCTAGAAAGGGCATCTGTTATCTAGACACACTAATCCTACATCATGTAAGGCAATGGCACTCAAATTCAGATATACAATATGTATAAACTATTCTTTGAGCTTAGCTTGTGAGGTTATGTTGAAACAAATAAGACATACACAAGACTCGCAAATTAATAATTTATTTACTCATACGCTTTCAGTGACAAAGTCATCATCATTAATGTGATTAACTGTAGTTTTGACAGGTGGGCGTGGCAACGGCTACAGTATAAGTATAGCATTATAACCATACTTTTATCTTAGTCTTACGTTAGAGTTTGTAGTAGGAACACTCACTGTTGATGAAGATATTATTATTGAAACGCATATGAATAAATAACAGATTTATTTGTGAGTCTTGTGTATGTCTTTTATTTGATTTATACAATATGTAGATTGATAAAATTAGGTAATTTTTGGGAAGTATATTTGACATTTGTCCTTGCCCCAAGAAATTTATGTTCGTCCCCATTTGATTTGGATGTAGTTAATTTTCAGAGGGATATTTAATGTTATTACTCAAGTGCATTTGATAACTGAAAACAATAGTATTACGTAAACTGTTAATGCCGAAACACCCCTAGATGTACAAGTGTTTACTGAATCATTTTTTTTTTAACCTTTAGAATAGTTTCTATTCATCTCGTGTTTGTATCCAAAAGGCTTCTCTCACTTTCCTCTGTCAACCTTACTAATTACAATACTCTGGGATGTATGGGATCGGGACGTGCAATGAATTTTATTTAAATAATTTATTTTGTGTTACCTTTCAAAACCTACGAGCGCCTCCACGATAATTTGGTTTGCTGCCCTAAAGAAGATAAATATCAAAATAATCAAATGATACAGATTTGTGTTTTAAATGTTCCAAAAATTTCTTTCTAACTGAGCATTCAAATTAATGGTAAAAACGTAGACATATTTAAAGTTTAATCTTAGCTGTATTTATGGACTTCAAATTATGTGGTATATTTTGTCACTCTTGTTTTTTGTTTTAATTGTGAAAAAACGATAAATTCTTTAATAAACCACACTCATTTAAATATTAGAAATGAATTCATAAATAATTTAATAAAGAAAATTTGTGACTACAAGATCACTATATTAACACGAGAAAAGAATTAACACACTTCCTAACTTTAGGTTACCTAAGAAGCTGTCTATTACATTGACGAAAAGAGCTGTCACTGCTGCCAGCATATGAAACAATAAGAATTGTATGATGGAAATTTATGGTAACAGAAAATCTTAATTTCTTCAGTAAAATGGCGTAGTGCTTATAGTAATGTGCAATATTTTTCTAAACTCCGTAAAAGTAGAAAGTTTATTGCAGTTAATTAACAGTAATTACTAATCAGCCTACCAGACTTCGCTGCGTTCAGACAGACATAGCTAACGAAAGCGTAATTTTGTGTTGTTTAAATACAACTGCTCTAAATGACAAGTAGGCTTTTTTTCTTACTCAAGAACAAGGCGAAGAGGGGTCGTTTTTACGTATGCGCATTCTCTGATTAATTCACTTTAGGGATTAAATGTTTTCAAACATTAAGTCTAATAAATTTTGCAAATGTATTGGTATCAATGAACAATGTATTTATCAAGATTCTGGTTAAAAGTAATTTACAAAACTCCCTTCCAGCTCCTCCACTTATACTAATCTCGTCAAATCACGAATCATCATGTACTGATGTCAACTACTGAACTTCTGAAGAAGGTAACATAGTATTCAAAACGTACATTAAGTACTTATAGTGAATAATTTTATTTTATTGTAGTTATCAACTACAGTAATAGTTTTTGTTTTTTTTGTTTAGTTAAGTTCTCTGCCTTATCTTTCTGAGCGAGTTTTATTTGAACAAAACCAAGAATGTTATGTTATAATGATACGAATTTAACTAAAGATGACTAAACAACAGATGACTAAGAATCAGGTGACCTGCGCAAACATGTCCACGTTACGTAAACGTTCATTCCGACAATTTTAGAATAAAGTTGCTTTGTATCTCGAATGAAATTAAGTACTTTATATTCAGCACATGTTAGCAAATAGAAATGAAAGCAGGAAGGCTAAAGGAGATTTTCATTTGTAAAAAATGCATTTTGGGTTGTAAAATTCTAGGCAAAATTTTATTTAACAGCGATGCTGTCCCATTTTTCTACCATACTATTTTTAATTAATGTCAAGTAAATAAAATTAAATACAAGTTTTTAAAGAAAATAACAAATATCATTTTCCAGAAAACAGTGTCTGTGAATCTGCATTAAAGAGACAACGACCAACGTGGTATGGGAATCAACCCTTATGCAGAGGTACTTTTTAAATTTTTATAGCAGTCGGACATTTTAAATATATGAATAATAATACTTCCTTAATTTGAGAGAGGTAGACCGCGTGCAAGGGCTCTTCCTTAGAGGCATAACAACTACAAGGAGGAGCACACAATATGCGGCCATGATGGTTATGTTTGGTTTTCCATCCTTGAGTCTTCAAATTAGGATGGAGGCAGTGAAAAATGGATACCGGCTGAGCTATGCAAACGTCATAAAACGCTATTTCGTGATTCACTGACGGAGCTCTGGATAGAACCTCAGGATAAGATAATGTCTCTTGTAAGGGAAAAAGGAAAGTACAAAATCCATATTCCTGCAAAAGAATCATGGACAAAGTGTAGACACAAACATGGTGAAATCTGGTTCACGGATGGGTCCAAAATGAAAGACAGAGTGGGAGCAGGATTTTGTGGACCGAGACACCAAGACAGATTCTGTCTTCGCCTGGAAGACTACAACACTGTTTTCCAGATGAAGGTGGTAGCGATCAAACAATGTGCTGAGAAAATAATAGGGTCTTGCAAGAAAGGAAAGACCAACTGGATTTGCTCGGACAGTCAGGCAGCTCTGAAGGCTTTACGTAAGGCTAGTGCCAGCTCTAAGCTGGTAGCTGAGACTACAGCTTTCTAGCCTGGGTAAGTAAAAATCGCTTGTAACGGTTCAAGCCATTTTACATCGGGGGTAAGTTTTTATCTTTATTAAAAATGTGTGTGAATTACTAATTAACAAATTAATTAACCTTACTTACCAGGGCTTCTAGTTCTCCTTATAGCTCAGACAGATACTGTCTGTCTATGACGGTCTTCTAACCTTAAAGCTAGAACTAGGTTACTTGTGAAATAAGAATTTAAAGTTTTAAAATACAAAGTTAAACAATTTATTAATCAATGACAAATTACAAAAGAACAAATGACACCAATGTGTCAAGTTATTAACTTTTAATTACTGCTAACTATTCCATACATTTTAATTACTTATTAACCTTTAAAATTTATATATTTCGAGAAGGTAGTAACTTAAGTTTTCCAATTTAATTTGAAAAATGAATATTTAAAGGACAATTTCTACCGTTTATATGTTAATCTTTTATCATTTAAAATCCAACCTTTTTAACATTAAAATACATTTTCTTTATTATTATCTAAAACGTATCTGGTTGTGCACATTACTTATAAAACACTATAACACATATCATTAAACATTGCCAATGGCTTTTGTACACGAATAACTGCACATCGTTTCTGGAATCAGCGCTCTTATACAAAAAATAATATAAACTTTTACTTATTTGGAACACATAAATAATCGCTTCTGACTTCTTCTTTAGCTGCGTTTATAAAATTTGGTACCGCCCTTGACATCTCAAATTTTGAATACTGGAAGCTTACAAATTTCTAAGTTATGTCCGAAAGTGCCTTGACGTCTGTTCCGTTTGAGAACCTCTGGGTGACTGGGGCTTCTGCAAGGACACTCCAACGGAATTTCCCACTCTTACTTATTATTTTGAATATTGTGATTGGTGCTTCGGATCAGGCGATATCAGACCATGTTTACGTCATATGGCGTGATGTGCTTATTACTCTAATTTACTAACTCGTACGATATTTTACATTTTTACCCGCTAGGGGCGCTACGAAACTTACCCTAGAATTACAATTGTACAAAGAAAACACAAATTTTCTTTTATATTGGGACGATAAAATTATTAAATAAAAATTAAATATATAAATGAATTTATATGTAACACCTTATTTTTAAGAGTGTTACACGCTCAATCTAACCTGGGCTCCAGGAAGTACTGGATGGAAAGAGAATGAGAGAGCTGACGCCTTAGGAAAACAAGGATGCACAAATTAAGGACCGTTGCTGAGGGCAGTAGGCATGCCGCCTCAGGAGAGGGGCAAGAGGATCACGGCACATATAGACAGGTTGTGCAGGGAAGAATGGAATGCGACCTTGGGGTGTAACAAATCCAAGGTACTGTAGTGTTACTCGGGAGACTTGTGGGGTCTACAGACATCAACTCAGAGTTACTGTAGAGCTGGTCATCGGCCATGGGAGTCTAAAGGGGTTACAATGCAAAATTGGAATATCTAGGTCCTTTGTGTGCAAGAAATGCGAAGATTACCAAGCACAATCCACGAGATCTGTGAGTGCCCTGCTTTGGGAGCTGCAAGGAGAAAGTGGTTTGGCTGGCAGCTATGTACACCAGAGGATATCAAAAGATTTAGCATCAGGTGGGTACTTCGTTTTTGCAAAGAGGAAGGTATCCACTAAGCTAGTTCTGTGGTAGAGATTGAAAGAGAGTACAAAGGCTGCAGCTAAGTGCTCTACACCAGTAAGGTCCCTCCGAGTTTTAGTAATAATAATATTAATATATCTGTACTAAAGGGAAAACGAGGGCCATTATATGGGAATCAACTCATATGCAGTCGTATTTTATCAGTTTCAATAGCAGTCAGACATTTTAAATATGAATATTAACTCATATCTTAATAACCAGAATCTATGGACTTCACCTTCACGAATCAATTTTTCTACTTTTGCAAACTTGTTAGCTCTAAGCCGTTTGAAGTTGCCCAATTCTCTTGTTTACTGCTGATTAAAACGGCGATTATAAAGAAATAACTGAATGTCTGTGTAGCCATTAAACGAATACCTTGTAAATTCTGTCCAAAAGCATTTTGAAAAAGCTATTGTAATGTTTGTAATGAATGCAGGGCAAAAAGTCCGTGACAAAAACTCGCAACCACGCCTCGTTTGGCTTCGTTTTTTTTTTAACGGGGCACGACTATTGCAGAAACAATTACATTTTAGTGCAGTCAGCGTATCTCAGGCGGAAAATTCTCTTAATAGGATTTAATTGAAACTTCAGACAGAATAATATTGCTGTGGGTTAAAAATGCAAATATTAAACGCAAAATCTCCTTTCGAAGTAAATGTGTTTTAATACTGCAAAATTAACATTTATAATAAACTGTACTAATATATTACTTAATTGTATCTTTATTAATATCGAAAAGAGGAGAAATATTATTTATTCATAATATATTTAATTTATACTTGTGAATAAGTCCATAGTGTAATATTTCTTTTCTTTGTTGTTTATATAAGATGAACAAACACACATATACACTCAAAACAGGCGCTCAACAGTGGCACAGAAACGAATTGAGAGAGTCATAGACTGACAGAAAATGAAAGGCATAGAAACGTATGGCAGCTGCCAGACACTGGCAAACAATGAAAGACATAGAAACGTATGGCAGCAGCCAGATGCTGACCGACAATGAAAGACATAGAAACGTAGGGTGACAGTTAGAAACTGGCAGACAATGAAAGTCATAGAAACGTATGGCAGCTGCCAGGTACTGGCAAACAATGAAAGACATAGAGACGTATGGCAGCAGCAAGTAGCTGACCGACAATGAAAGACATAGAAACGTAGGGTGACATAAACTGGCAGACAATGAAATGCATAGAAACGTATGGCAGCTGCCAGACACTGGCAAACAATGTAAGACATAGAGACGTATGGCAGCAGCCAGATGCTGACCGACAATGAAAGACATAGAAACGTAGGGTGACAGAAACTGGCAGACAATGAAAGTCATAGAAACGTATGGCAGCTGCCAGGTACTGGCAAACAATGAAAGACATAGAGACGTATGGCAGCAGCCAGTACCTGACCGACAATGAAAGACATAGAAACGTAGGGTGACAGTCAGACACTGGCAGACAATTAATGGCATAAGAAAAATGGCGTTAGTCAGGTACAGACAGACGATGAAAAGTGCATGCGCACCGATAAACTGTCAGGCGGTGACAGACAATCGGATATAGGAACACATTAGCACAGTCACATACATTTAGACGGTGAATGACACAGAAGAAGAGGGTAGATACAATCAGACAATTAAAAACACATACACTCATACACAAGCAGACATTGTTACGGGATAATTGACCACCAAACGTGGCAAAGCAGTATTCGTCAAAATAAACCTTAGTGCTCGTTGTACTGCTTTTAGAATGTTTAATTGTTTCAATCTTCTTTTCTTTAAAAATTTATTTATATTGTAGAAGTTTTCTAATTTTAAAACTTTCTAAACATTTCTTCACTAACTTTTTCTTTCCAATATAGAAACATTTCATTATTTTTTAGCACTTAGTTGAAAACATTTTCATTTACTCTAAACACATCAGGTTTTATGTAGTTTGAAGTAACTTACTTTATTATTTACATTTTGTATTAAATAGACTAATAATTTCTCAGTATTTTCAATGAATAAAATCCAATTTACTTCTCAGTCAGTTGATAAGGTAGGAGTGAGTCTGGAAGCGACATTGAAATTTCTGTTATGTAAACAAACACGTTATTGTCAAGATGGATTCTATTTTATTTAAAATAATGCACAATTTGTCCCGACGTAAAACACACATACACACACAAACACAAACACACCCACGCACACACATACACGTACAAACACATACACAAACACACACACACACACACACGCACACACACGAACAGACAATCTGATGACTAACAAACATATAGGCACGAACACTGGTAAGTAATAAATGACAGGGATATATTATTGCAATAAAAAAATGTGTAAGGTATATAATCTAAACTTCGTATTTTTATATCACAAGTAAGCTAATGACAGAATGACAGTTAGAACAAATAGGAGAGTTATGAGTTGAGTTTTATACGGAGTGATACGATAATAGCAGAGAAGCGACAAACAATATACAGTTTCACTTTAGCCTTGCGAGAACAACAAAAGCAGCAAATAAGCAAAATAACATTCTCTAAAATGGTCGTAGAAACTTTTCAAAAAGTATCAGGAAGTATGTAAAACCGTTTCCCATCAAACATGTTTAGGTCGTTTTCGTTTGTAATTATCATTTAGTTAAGTTAAAGCTTAAATAAAATGAGCTTAAAGTGCTTAGAAAATTAATTTATAAATAAAGCACACAAATAAATTTAAATTCATGATTTCAGCCAAACAGCGTTTGTTCAGACGTGAGTACGTTTTTACGATTACATAAACTTCCTGGGGACATCGTCAAGTGGAAACCGTTGCCAAGCGCTAGCAATTTCTCTAGCGTGCAGTGTAAACGCCTTCTAAACAAGAATTCTAGATACGGTTGAACTTTAACATAAAACGTTTAGAAAAGTTTTAAAAGTAAAAAGTCAACTGAAAAGATTCTTAATTTCTTGCGGTTGTTCACAGCTTTTTTTGCAAAAAAGATAGCCTACAGCCGAGAACAACGTAAAAATAAATTTGAAATCTGTAAGAAGGTAATTCCCCTTGCGTTGAATTCTCTGTCGGCGACTTTATTGCCACGCAGTTACCTGCCCCTCATTACCTTCCTTTTACAAGCTTCGGTAAAGGTTCTAACCGCAGTCAGTTTCTGTATATTGCTAAACACAATACTCTGACACCTCTACGATAGAATATTTCAAACACAGATAAAATAGACTCGTAGGGATTTCTCGAAAAAGCTAAACATAGCGGTGGTGATCAAATAGACACACAATGCACAACGTTCCTTAAAGTTACATTCTGAACCCATATTAACGTTACAACAACAAACTGGCGATGTCTAGAAGAAATAAGAGTAAAATATATTCAATATGATCGAGGAAGTGTTTGGGGCCTAGTTAAAGCCTTAGTGTTCACGACCCTATTATACTGCTTGTCTATATGCTCCTACCACTTATCAGGGGGAAATTAAAACATCCAAACAGTTGCACGGGTAATGTATAGAACTGGATGTTCGAACGAATACAAAAAGAATTAAGCGTAACAAAGGAAATATTTCTGAATATATCCGAGAGGCAATAAGGGGGCATGGAAATATGTATTTCGTTGTGATGTGGAGAAATATAAGCATCTGAAATAGGTTACAGAAGTCACGACCGCAAAGCGAAATAATTAAGGCCAGTTGAAGGAATGAAGGCTACGTTTTCTTATAAAACCGGCAAACTAATGATTTCTCTAATGCACGATTCTTGTCCGCAATTTACTTGCTCCGAACTGTGTTGCAAATAATGACTAATGATTCCACTCACTGCCTTTTAGAGTTATTAACTTTCCTACCAAACATCGCCAAACTTGACTTTATATTCGTCGGTTCCTTTAAACTACAACTTCAAACGTAAAATCCATTTGGTTGCTTCATGAAGTACAGACGTACTTAGGAGTCATTTTGTTGACGGTTTAAAGATACTACTTAACATTATAACGTATATTAGAGTTTTTATAACAATGGAACTAGCGTATAATTATTTTTATTTGTGTGTTGCAAATATTGTTGTACTATATTATACAATAGAGCGAACTGAGTTGCACTATATTTCAAGGCAAAAGGGCAAAACTCACTATTTGAAATTAGAATCCAATTACAAATTTTGTACAAAAATCTTGGTTATGGTGTGACTGAAAGGTTGTCTTTGTTCTGTGAGAATTTTGTCATTGAGAAAGGTTATGACCTTGCCTATTAATGCTGACATCCTCCCGGGCACTTAACTAACGTTGGTCAGGTAAGTTTCTGCCTGAATAGAAACCAGGTAAAGGAAAAGAAAAGCGATAATTACAGTTTCTTCTTATTATGATTACCTTTATTAGTTAAACCTTGGGTAAAATTTATCTTACTTTACTTAATGCAAAGAAATGTGATTAGGTGAGAATTGAAAAGAAACTCAGAAACAGATTCCATGACATGTAGAAGCTATTTTACAACTAGACGAATCCGTGCTCTAGGCATCATCATCCTGGGCATCTGTAACCAGGCGACATTTTTACCGTCAAGATTCGTACCCTAAGAATCCGTATCGTAGGCATATACCCTATGCACTGGTACACTAGCATCAGTACCCTAGACGTCTTATCCGAGGGACCTGTAGCCTATGCATTCGTACTTTAGGCATCTGTACCAATGCATTTGTACTTAGACTTTTTTACCTTAGGCATTTATCTCATAGGCATCTGTTCTCTATGTGCCCTCTATTATAAAAGTCAAGTTATTTGCATTATATGCATGAATACTTTTTCCATGAATTTGCACCCAATATTTATATTAGGCCACCTATACTATAATAATCTGTGATCTAGGCATCTGTAAAATAGATATCTAACTATTCATGTCTAACCCTAGGGAACTGTTATATGCTTGGTTAATAAGTCGGTGGTAGGTTGTAAGGTGAAGGCTTGCTTATTAATTAAGAAATAAAAGAAATGTTTGTACATAGGAATTAGTCTATTTTAATAAAGTGGTATTTAATTTCACATATTTTTAGTTAAACAAAGAGCACTTTAAAATCTTTGAACGCATGTTGTGGTTAGACCTTAGTGGGCTTAGGACCGTGTACTTAAGCTTAGGCGTCAGTTATAATGCAGGATACGTCTACTTACCGAGTTAAGTGATCGGCCAATCAAAATTAGCTAATGCTCAACTACCATAACCCGTGTCCATTAAATACGGGCTCAAGATACATCCGTCGGTCAAAATGGGGAGAATACTGAAAGCGTTTTTAACGAGTTTAGGATTATATATGAAATCCTGAAATACGGAATTTCTTCCATAGATACAACGAAAGTTTAGGAAAAACTATAAAATGCATGACGAAAGCCTTCTCTCATAACCTTTTATGATTTTATATTACAATCGTGAAAACTGTCCAATATTTCATGACAGTTACACTTAATCTTTTCCTCAACAACCTATTTGTCAAAAAGCTTTATTGTCGTAGTTTTTTCAGTTCTTGTTTAACTCCAAAGGAAATATTACTACAGCATAGGTATGGGTTAATTGATAGGGGAGTATTTTTGAGGAGTTGGGAGATGTGCTTAAAAAAGATTTTCTAAATGTGAGATTGGGGAGATAAAGGCAATGCTTGTTGTCTATTTATCGTTTTACTTTGTTAGACACCACTGAATAGCAACCAGGCGACAGACTCAACACATTCAATGCTTTATCCCTTCATTACCCCCCCCCCTTACCAATACCAGGACATCATATTTCCTTATGGTTTCGTGATTCTACCAGCCTTCCTAAGCCGTATTACAGGCTTGTGTAGTGAATAAATAACCTCTAGATATGTCCATAACGAGAAGGGGGAGGCGGTTGTAGTGATATTTGTTAATCGATTTAAAGCTACACACAAATCTAATTCCATATGGGATGCCCCATGTGATTTTCGAGGTAACAGATACGGGAAGCATCCTATTAGTTCCCGGAAAACTTCAGGGATATCCCGAATCATATACCAACTAGGGCAAGTTATCCAGTAAAAAACGTCACACAATTACGCTTCTGTGGCTCGACAGGCAGGATAGTTGTTACTGTAGGAAGTTGGGGTGGAGGTATGTGGAGATTAACGGTAATAGGTCATATAACTGAATCCAGCGTGGGCTGCATTTGTTGAATATACGAAGGATTGAAGTAGAAAATACGAAGCTGTTACTCATGACATTGAGCTGCTCGGATCCTGAGGGTAGCGTTGCGAACCTGAATTAGTCCTCACAATTGTCATTGTTCAGTAAATGTGAACATAAAATAAACTGCATAACATCTAAAAGACAGGGCCATAGCCTCTAATACATAGCGCTTTAATACATTTAAGTTCTATATACATTATCTTGAAGGATTTTAAAATAAAGTTCAAAGTATTTTCGAATTTTACGTTTAGAGTTGACGAAGAAGAGATAAACTAATTAATATGCTGTTTCTGGTGAACACCGCCATACTCTGCACACTCACCTAGTATTGACAGCGTCTCAACGGCTTTGCCTTGATTCTTCCGAAAGTGACACGAAAATAAAAATAATTGAAATCGTGACGTAATAAATATGACTGGGCTTTCGTTTGTGTTTTCTTTGCCTCACTCGTCTTAAAAATAACAAAATATGCCTCCTTGCTTTCTACTCTTCTGTAAGACCTACCAGTAAAGCCACTACTCCTTAATGGTTTCGTCAATGAATTAGTTCATGATCCGACCTAGCTGGGTCCAGGGAATTGAAGAAGCCGCTGGAAAAGCCGCAATGTAATTACCAATGTGGCTAAGGAAATAATAGGACTTCACTCTAAGAAAGACTTCAAAGTGGATCCAGAAGTGGTAATGATTCGCCCCTCAAACTACGTTAACTTGTCCATTTCACCAGTAGGGCTCGCTGTTTTGTTTAACAGAGTCCTACATAAAACATTGAGGGTTACTTGTTAAAAGCTGAACTGACATACGTTTAGAGACATATTGCTAAAGTGTTTCAGTTCCGGTTGCAGTTCCGGAGAGACGTGTACTATCGATCGAATGTTTTGCAATATCCGGTCTATGTAATCCAAACAACGTCTAACGACGTTCAGCAATCACTGTTGTTTTTCTCGTCTAGTAAAAGTTGTACGCCCTTGTTCCGTGAAATTATTGTGTACACTTTTGTCTTCCAATTTATAGCTACCTTGCTTATAGGAGCTAAACTTATTTATATATGTTGTTTTTATTATTATTTTCTAGATTGTCTTCTTATATAATACAATATTACCACTCTTGTTGCGCGCGGAGAACTAATATCCTGCACTGCCATTTCGCTTACACAGCAATACATTTATAACAGAGAAATATACTTACCTTGTTTAAATAAAACATTTACTACTATTTTAAGAAATAAAACAAATACTTATATTTGATTTTAGGAAACTCAAAATACAAAATTGGCATCTTTACACTGTACATTTCAATACATCTAAAAGTTTATCATACTGTTATTAGTATATACAATTATTTAAAAATTTTCAGAGATAGTCAAATTATAAATATGTAACAATTCTTTTAAATATATAGACCAATAATTCTTTGTGTGTGATGAAAATATTTAGAGAATAGGCCTAAATTTAGGAAGTCTGATTAATTGATCAGATGGAGAAAGGCGATTTTTCGATAGTTTTTTCTAAATATGAATAGAAGTTACTGGTTCTCTAAATTATTTCGTACTCAGTCTGACCTTCTTTAATATTACTATCATAAATGGGATAACCTTCAAAAAATCGGTTTCCTACATCATGAGATTCCCCATGACTCTGTACATAACTAGAACAATTTTTAGTCCCACTTAGAGAGTCTATTAATTGGTGTCGATTACTTTCTAGTTTAATATTAATAAATAAATAACGTTTATGTACAAATTATTATAAAATTAAAAATAACTTTTAAAACATTATAAAAAACCGGGAATAGATTACTAATGCAGATGTCAACTAACCTTCAGAAATGAACAGAGTTTTACAAATAAATGTTTAAAAACAGTAAACGTCTTCATTCGGCTGCTACTCCTATTGTTTGTAGAAACGTCCAAGGATTGTAGATGGGTTTTTGGGGTCCTCACTGTGGCAGTTTAAAGACTTTGCAAGAGTGAGAAGACATCCACGAGAACGTCGAAGTTTTACCGACTGCAGTACAAGAAAATTATACGGTTGGCTACTGAAATAGTCTAGACAAATCGAAACAGACACTCATAGTAAACTCTGCGTTACACTTCCGTATGATTAGCTTGGATAGACGGCGACAAATACACACCGCTACACAACGTCTCACGATACAATTCTTTAATAGTAAAAAGGCTTCGGCAACATGTTGTCCTCATCAGTGGTTAATACATACTTAGCCTTACATAGTATATAAGTGAAGAATGTACAATGATGGGAGTGACTTGTTTGCCGAAAACATTCTATGATTAAAGAATTGTATTCTGGGAAGTTTATTTCCTGCGCGTATGTCTTATTCTTCTTTTTCTTGAAAACTTAATTCATAACGTTTTTGGTTAATTATTTCGGCGTTGTGGTACTTACATCAGCTGAGGTGGTTCTCGTATTACTTAGAAACAACATCGGGAAAATTACCTAAACTTGTTTTTCTTCACTGTAACAGTTCTTCAAGTATGGAATGTTTGATCATTCTTCAAGGTCAGTGTGTATCCTTAGAAACTCTGAGAATGGTTTTGTAGCTCTGCAATGCATAGCCTGGTTACTTTCCGCTGATAACATCGTCTCACCGTAATTTGGTTGATTAAAACAATCTGGAATCAACGAGCATTATGGTTGACGTTGGGCTGAAGTATAAACTTTCAGGTTTTATTATACTGGACGTAAGTTTAGCTCTGTAGCTCAGATAGAGTGATAAAACTAGCTGGAAAGTCTGTTAGACCTTTAATAAGAACGAAACTCCCCTAAGGGAAATTCACATCCTTATTAATTCTATATGAATATATACATCCTTCACCTTTAGCACACTTCGTTATTCTATAAATCCAGCTTATAGTTTTAGAATATATTATTTAAAGAATATGTTTTCTCAAGTTTTAATGAAGAGTGAGCAGAAATAGGGCTTATCATTTTGCTTCGAAAGAGCAAGGTCAGGTTGGAAATTAGCTACTGCATACACATTGTAAACTTTACATTAGCTAGTGTTTGTATATCTTTGATATAGAAGGGTGTGAGGATAAAAGCAGATTGCAAAGAAAAAACACTAAAAAAAAGTACTCCTTAATTTTGTAAACTAAAGCGGTAACTAAGGTTAGTTGTCATCTGCATTAGCAATCTATTTCCGGTTTTTTATAATGTTTTAAAAGTTATTTTTAATTTTATAATAATTTGTACATAAACGTTATTTATTTATTAATATTAAACTAGAAAGTAATCGACACCAATTAATAGACTCTTTAAGTGGGACTAAAAATTATTCGAGTTATGAAGAAGGTCATGAGGAATCTCATGATGTAGGAAACCGATTTTTTTGAAGGTTATCCCATTTATGATAGTGATATTAAAGAAGGTCAGACTGAGTACGAAATAATTTAGAGAACCAGTAACTTCTATTCATATTTAGAAAAAAACTATCGAAAAATCGCCTTTCTCCATCTGATCAACTAATCAGATTTCCTAAATTTAGGCCTATTCTCTAAATATTTTCATCAAACAGAAAGAATTATTGGTCTTTATATTTAAAACAATTGTTACATATTTATAATTTGACTCTCTAGAAAAATTTTTAAATAATTGTGTATACTAATAATAGTATGATAAACATTTAGATGTATTGAAATTCACAGTGTAAAGATCCCAATTTTGTATTTAGAGGTTCCTAAAATAAAATATAAGTATTTGATTTATTTATTAAAATAGTAGTAAATGTTTTATTTAAACAAGGTAAGTATATTTCTCTGTTATAAATGTATTGCTGTGTAAGCGAAATGGCTGTGGAGGATATTAGTTCTCCGCGCGCAACAAGAGTGGTAATATTGTATTATATAAGAAGACAATAAAGAAAATAATAATAAAAACAACATATATAAATAAGTTTAGCTCCTATAAGCAAGGTAGCTATAAATTGGAAGACAAAAGTGTACACAATAATTTCACGAAACAAGGGCACACGGGTTTTCCTAAACGAGATAAACATCAGTGATTGCTGAACATCGTTAGACGTTGTTTGGATTACATAGACCGGATATTGCAAAACATTCGATCGATAGTACACGTCTCTCCGGAACTACAACCGGAACTGAAACACTTTAGCAATATGTCTCTAAACGTATGTCAGTTCAGCTTTTAACAAGTAACCCTCAATGCTTTATGTAGGACTCTGTTAAACAAAACAGCGAGCCCTACTGGTGAAATGGACAAGTTAACTTAGGTTGAGAGGCGCCTACATGACCACTTCTGGATCCACTTTGAAGTCTTTCTAAAGGTGAAGTCCTCTTACTTACTTACTTAACCCAGATTGGTAATTACACTGCGGCTTTTTCAGCGGCATCTTCATTTCCCTAGACCCAGCTCGGTCGGATCATGAACTAATTCATTGACGAAACCATCAGAGAGTAGTGACTTTATTGGTAGGTCTTAAAGAAATGTAGAAAGCAAGAAGGAGGCATATTTTGTTATTTTTGAGAGGAGTGTGGCAAAGAAAACACAAACGAAAGCCCAGTCATATTTATTACGTCACGATTTCAATTATTTTTATTTTTATTTTCGTGTCACTTTCGGAAGAATCAAGGCAAAGCCGTTGAGACGCTGTCAATACTAAGTGAGTGTGCAGAGTATGGCGGTGTTCATCAGAAACAGCATATTAATTAGTTTATATCTTCTTCGTCAACTCTAAACGTAAAATTCGAAAATACTTTGAACTTTATTTTAAAATCCTTCAAGATAATGTATATAGAACTTAAATGTATTAAAGCGCTATGTATTAGAGGCTATGGCCCTGTCTTTTAGATGTTATGCAGTTTATTTTATGTTCACGTTTACTAAACAACGACAATTGTGAGGACTAATTCAGGTTCGCAACGCTACCCTCAGGATCCGAGCAGCTCAATGTCATGAGTAACAGCTTCGTATTTTCTACTTCAATCCTTCGTATATTCAACAAATGCAGCCCACGCTGGATTCAGTTATATGACCTATTACCGTTAATCTCCACATACCTCCACCCCAACTTCCTACAGTAACAACTATCCTGCCTGTCGAGCCACAGAAGCGTAATTGTGTGACGTTTTTTACTGGATAACTTGCCCTAGTTGGTATATGATTCGGGATATCCCTGAAGTTTTCCGGGAACTAATAGGATGCTTCCCGTATCTGTTACCTCGAAAATCACATGGGGCATCCCATATGGAATTAGATTTGTGTGTAGCTTTAAATCGATTAACAAATATCACTACAACCGCCTCCCCCTTCTCGTTATGGACATATCTGAAGGTTATTTATTCACTACACAAACCTGTAATACGGCTTAGGAAGGCTGGTAGAATCACGAAACCTTAAGGAAATATGATGTCCTGGTATTGGTAAGGGGGGGGGTAATGAAGGGATAAAGCATTGAATGTGTTGAGTCACTCGCCTGGTTGCTATTCAGTGGTGTCTAAGTGTCTAACAAAGTAAAACGATAAATAGACAACTAGCATTGCCCTTATCTCCCCAATCTGACATCTAGAAAATCTTTTTTAAGCACATCTTCCTAAAGAGACTATTTCCTCCCCGTCCCTATTATCCCAATTCCCCGTAGACAACATCTACACTCTCCCCTAACAATCAACTCAACTCTCCCCAACTCAACGATCCCAACTCCTCAAAGATACTCCCCTATCAATTAACCCAACTCTATGTAGATACCTATGCTGTAGTAATATTTCCTTCAGAGTTAAACAAGAACTGAAAAAACTACGCCAATAAAGCTTTTTGACAAATTGGTTGTTGAGGAAAAGATTAAGTGTAACTGTCATGATATATTGCACAGTTTTCACGATTGTAATATAAAATCATAAAAAGGTTATGATAGATGGCTTTCGGCATGCATTTTATAGTTTTTCCTAAACTTTCATTGTATCTATGGAAGAAAATCCGTATTACAGGATTTCAAATATAATCCTAAACTCGTAAAAGCGCTTTCAATATTCTCCCCATTTTGACCGACGCATGTATCTTGAACCCGTATTTAATGGACATGGGTTATGGTAGGGGACCATTAGCTAATGTTGATTGGCTTATCACTTACCTCTGGTAAGTAGACGTATCCAGCTTTATAGCTGACGTCTAAGCTTAGTTACACGGTCCTAAGCCCACTAAGGTTTAACGACAACATGCGATTAAAGATTTAAAGGTGCTCTTTGTTCAACTAAATATATGTGAAATTAAATACCACTTTATTCAACTAGACTAATTCCTATGTACAAACAATTATTTTATTTGTTAATTAATAAGCAAGCCTTCACCATACAACTTACCATCAACTTATTAACCAAGCTGGCTGCCACACCACCTACCATCGACTTATTAACCAAGCATATAACAGTTCCCTAGGGGTAGGCATGAATAGTTAGATATCTATATTACAGATGCCAAGGTGTATACATGTAAAGTTGGAGATTTATATTACAGTTTCGTAGGGGTACACATGAATAGTTAGATATCTATGTTACAAATGCCTACTGGTATACATGTAAAGTTGGAGATTTATATTACAGTTTCGTAGGGGTACATATGAATAGTTAGAGATCTATATTACAGATGCCAAGGTATATACATGTAAAGTTGGAGATATATATTCCAGTTTCCTAGGGGTACACATGAATAGTTAGAGATCTATATTACAGATGCCAAGGTATATACATGTAAAGTTGGAGATATATATTACAGTTTCGTAGGGGTACACATGAATAGTTAGAGATCTATATTACAGATGCCAAGGTATATACATGTAAAGTTGGAGATATATATTACAGTTTCCTAGGGGTACACATGAATAGTTAGAGATCTATATTACAGATGCCAAGGTATATACATGTAAAGTTGGAGATATATATTACAGGTTCCTAGTGGTACACATGAATAGTTAGAGATCTATATTACAGATGCCAAGGTATATACATGTAAAGTTGGAGATATATATTACAGTTTGCTAGGGGTACACATGTATATATAGAGATCTATATTACAGAAGCCTAGGTATATACATTTAAAGTTGGAGATATATATTACAGTTTCTTAGTGGTACACATGAATAGTTAGAGATCTATATTACAGATGCCAAGGTATATACATGTAAAGTTAGAGATCTATATTACAGATGCCAAGGTATATACATGTAAAATTGGAGATATATATCACAGTTTGCTAGGGGTAAACTTGAATAACTAGAGATCTATATTACAGATACCAAGGTATATACATGTAAAGTTGGAGATATATATTACAGTGTCCTAGGGGTACACATGAATAGTTAGAGATCTATATTACAGATACCAAGGTATATACATGTAAAGTTGGAGATATATATTACAGTGTCCTAGGGGTACACATGAATAGTTAGAGATCTATATTACAGATACCAAGGTATATACATGTAAAATTGGAGATATATATCACAGTTTGCTAGGGGTAAACTTGAATAACTAGAGATCTATATTACAGATACCAAGGTATATACATGTAAAGTTGGAGATATATATTACAGTGTCCTAGGGGTACACATGAATAGTTAGAGATCTATATTACAGATACCAAGGTATATACATGTAAAGTTGGAGATATATATTACAGTGTCCTAGGGGTACACATGAATAGTTAGAGATCTATATTACAGATACCAAGGTATATACATGTAAAGTTGGAGATATATATTACAGTTTCCTAGGGGTACACATGAATAGTTAGAGATCTATATTACAGATGCCAAGGTATATACATGTAAAGTTGGAGATATATATTACAGGTTCCTAGTGGTACACATGAATAGTTAGAGATCTATATTACAGATGCCAAGGTATATACATGTAAAGTTGGAGATATATATTACAGTTTGCTAGGGGTACACATGTATATATAGAGATCTATATTACAGAAGCCTAGGTATATACATTTAAAGTTGGAGATATATATTACAGTTTCTTAGTGGTACACATGAATAGTTAGAGATCTATATTACAGATGCCAAGGTATATACATGTAAAGTTAGAGATCTATATTACAGATGCCAAGGTATATACATGTAAAATTGGAGATATATATCACAGTTTGCTAGGGGTAAACTTGAATAACTAGAGATCTATATTACAGATACCAAGGTATATACATGTAAAGTTGGAGATATATATTACAGTGTCCTAGGGGTACACATGAATAGTTAGAGATCTATATTACAATTGCCAAAGGTTATACATGTAAAGTTGGAGATCTATATTACAGTTTCCTAGGGGTACATATGAATGGTTAGAGATCTATATTACAGATGCCTACAGCACAGATTCTTATAGTATAGGTGGCCTAATATAAATATTAGGTGCAAATTCATGAAAAAGGTATTCATGCATATAATGCAAATAGCTTGACTTTTATGATAGAGGGCACATAGAGAACAGATGCCTATGAGATAAATGCCTGAGGTACAAAAGTCTAAGTACAAATGCATAGTTAGAGATGCCTAAAGTACGAATACATAGGCTACAGGTCCCTCGGATAAGACGTCTAGGGTACAGATGCTAGTGTACCAGTGCATAGGGTATATTCCTACGATACGGATTCTTAGGGTACGAATCTTGACGGTAAAAATGGTTACAGATGCCCAGGGTGTTGATGCCTAGAGCACGGATTCGTCTAATTGTAAAATAGCCAAGCGCTAGGCAAACTGTTCAAAACAAGAATTCTAGAAACGGTTGAACTTTAACATAAAACGTTTAGAAAAGTTTTAAAAGTAAAAAGTCAGTTGTTTCTTAATTTCTTGCGGTTGTTCACAGCTCTTTTTGCAAAAATGATAGCCTACAGCCGAGAACAACGAAAAGTTAAAATTTAAATCTGTAAGAAGGTAATTCCCCTTGCGTTGAATTCTCTGTCGGCGACTTTATTGCCACGCAGTTACCCTCAGCGGAGTTTCATGCCCCTCGTTACCTTCTTTTTACAAGCTTCGGTAAAGGTGCTAATCGCAGTCAGTTTCTGTATATTGTTAAACACAATACTCTGACGCCTCTAAGATAGAATATTTCAAACACACATAAAATAGATTCGTAGGGATTTCTCGAAAAAGCTAAACAGAGCGGTGGTGATCAAATAGGCACACAATGCACAACGTTCCTTAAAGTTACATTCTGAACCTATATTAACGTTACACCAATAATCTGGCGATGTTTAGAAGAAATAAGAGTAAAATATATTCAAAATGATCGAGGACGTGTTTGGGGCCTAGTTAAAGCCTTAGTGTTCACGACTCCATTATAGTGCTTGTCTATATGCTCCTATCTCTTACCAAGGGGAAATTAAAACATTCAAACAGTTGCACGGCTAATGTATAGAACTGGATGTTCGAACAAATACAAGAAGAATTCAGCGTAACAAAGGAGATATTTCTGAAATATCTGAGAGGCAATAGGGTGCCATGGAAATGTGTATTTCGTTGTGATATGGAGAAATATAAGCAACTGACATAGGCTACAGAAGTCACGTTACGGCAAAGCGAATTAATTAAGGCCAGTCGAAGGAATGAAGGCTACGCTTTCTTATAAAACCGTCAAGTCAATGCTTTCTCTAATGCACGGTTCTTGTACGCAATTTACTTGCTCCGAGCTGTGTTGCAAATAATGACTAATGATTCCACTCACTGCCTTTTAGAGTTATTAGCTTTCCTACCAAACATCGCCAAACTTGACTTTATATTCGTTGGCTCCTTTGAACTACAACTTCAAACGTAAAATCCATTTGGTTGCTTTATGAAGTACAGACGTACTTAGGAGTCAATTTGTTGACGGTTTAAAGATACTACTTGACATTATAATTTAAAATCTTATTTATGATAATGTAACTAGCGTATTATTATTTTTACTAAACTGTTGCGAATATTGTTTGTACTATATTATACAGTAAAGCGAACTGAGTTTCAATATATTTCAAGGCAAGGTAGCAAAACTCACTTTCTGAAGTTAGAATCCGATTACAAATTTTGTACAAACATCTTGGTAATGGTGTGACTGAAAGGTTGTCTTTGTTCTGTGAGAATATTGTCATTAAGAAAGGTTACGACCTTACCTATTAATGCTGACATCCTCCCGGGCACTTAACTAACGTTGGTCAGGTAAGTTCCTGCCTGAATAGAAAACAGGTAAAGGAAAAGAAAAGCGATAATTACAGTTTCTTCTTATTATGATTACCTTTATTAGTTAAACCTCGGGTAAAATTTATCTTACTTTACTTAATGCAACGACATGTGAATAGGTGACAATTGAAAAGAAACTCAGAAACAGATTCCATGGCATATAGCAGCTATTTTACAACTAGACGAATCCGTGCTCTACGCATCAACACCCTGGCATTCATGTGTACCCCTAGGAAACTGTAATATAAATCTCCTACTTTACATGTATATACCTTGGCATCTGTAATATAGATCTCTAACTATTCATGTGTACCCCCAGGGAACTGTAATATATATCTCCAACTTTACATGTATATACCTTGGCATCTGTAATATAGATCTCTAACTATTCATGTATAACCCTTGGCATCTGTAATATAGATCTCTAACTATTCATGTATATACCTTGGCATCTGTAAAGTAGATCTCTAACTAATCATGTGTACCCCTAGGAAACTGTAATATATATCTCCAACTTTACATGTATATACCTTTGCATCTGTAATATAGATCTCTAACTATTCATGTGTACCCCTAGGACACTGTAATATATATCTCCAACTTTACATGTATATAACTTTGCATCTGTAATATAAATCTCTAACTATTCATATGTACCCCTAGGACACTGTAATATATATCTCCAACTTTACATGTATATACCTTGGCTTCTGTAATATAGATCCCTAACTATTCATGTGTACCCCTAGGAAACTGCAATATATATCTCCAACTTTACATATATGTACCTTGGTATCTGTAATATAGATTTCTAACTATTCATGTGTACCCCTAGGAATCTGTAATATATATCTCCAACTTTACCTGTATATACCTTGACATCTGTAATATAGATCTCTAACTATTCATGTGTACCACTAGGAAACTGTAATATAAATCTCCAACTTTACATGTATATATCTTGGCATCTGTAATATAGATCTCTAACTATTGATATGTACCCCTAGGAAACTGTAATATATTTCTCCAAATTTACATGTATATACCTTGGCATCTGTAATATAGATCTCTAACTATTCATGTGTACCAGTATGAAACTGGAATATATATCTCCAACTTTACATGTATATACCTTGGCATCTGTAATATTGATCTTTAACTATTCATATGTACCCCTAGTAAACTGTAATATATATCTCCAACTTTACATGTATATACCTTGGCATCTGTAATATAGATCTCTAACTATTCATGTGTACCCCTAGGAAACTGGAATATATATCTCCAACTTTACATGTATATACCTAGGCATCTGTAATATAGATATCTAACTATTCATATGTACCCCTACGAAACTGTAATATAAATCTCCAACTTTACATGTATTCCCCTTGGCCTCTGTAATATAGATATCTAACTATTCATGTGTACCCCTACGAAACTGTAATATAAATCTCCAACTTTACATGTATACCCGTAGGCATCTGTAACATAGATATCTAACTATTCATGTCTACCCCTAGGGAACTGTTATATGCTTGGTTAATAAGTCGATGGTACGTGGTGTGGCAGCCAGCTTGGTTAATAAGTTGATGGTAAGTTGTAAGGGGAAGGCTTGCTTATTAATTAACAAATAAAATAATGGTTTTTACATAGGATTTAGTCTATTTTAATAAAGTGGTATTTAATTTCACATATATTTAGTTAAACAAAGAGCACTTTCAAATCTTTGAACGCATGTTGTGGTTAAACCTTAGTGGTCTTAGGACCGTGTACTTAAGCTTAGACGTCAGCTATAAAACTGGATACGTCTACTTACCAGAGTTAAGTGATAAGCCAATCAACATTAGCTAATGGTCCCCTACCATAACCCATGTCCATTAAATACGGATTCAAGATACATGCGTCGGTCAAAATGGGGAGAATATTGAAAGCGCTTTTACGAGTTTAGGATTATATTTGAAATCCTGAAATACGGATTTTCTTCCATAGATACAATGAAAGTTTAGGAAAAACTATAAAATGCATGCCGAAAGCCATCTATCATAACCTTTTATGATTTTTTATTACAATCGTGAAAACTGTGACAGTTACACTTAATCTTTTCCTCAACAACCTATTTTCAAAAAGCTTTATTGGCGTAGTTTTTTCAGTTCTTGTTTAACTCCGCAGGAAATATTACTACAGCATAGGTATCTACATAGAGTTGGGTTAATTGATAGGGGAGTATCTTTGAGGAGTTGGGATCGTTGAGTTGGGGAGAGTTGAGTTGATTGTTAGGGGAGAGTGTAGATGTTGTCTACGGGGAATTGGGATAATAGGGGCGGGAAAGAAATACTCTCTTTAGGAAGATGTGCTTAAAAAAGATTTTCTAGATGTTAGATTGGGGAGATAAGGGCAATACTAGTTGTCTATTTATCGTTTTACTTTGTTAGACACCACTGAATAGCAACCAGGCGAGTGACTCAACACATTCAATGCTTTATCCCTTCATTACCCCCCCCCCTTACCAATACCAGGACATCATATTTCCTTAAGGTTTCGTGATTCTACCAGCCTTCCTAAGCCGTATTACAGGCTTGTATAGTGAATAAATAACCTTTAGATATGTCCATAACGAGAAGGGGGAGGCGGTTGTAGTGATATTTGTTAATCGATTTAAAGCTACACAAAAATCTAATTCCATATGGGATGCCCCATGTGATTTTCCAGATAACAGATACGGGAGACATCCTTACTAGTTCCCGGAAAACTTCAGGGATATCCCGAATCATATACCAACTAGGGCAAGTTATCCAGTATAAAAAGTCGCACAATTACGCTTCTGTGGCTCGACAGGCAGGGTAGTTGTTCCTGTAGGAAGTTGGGGTGAAGGTATGTGGAGATTAAAGGTAATAAGTCATATAACTTAATTTAGCGTGGGCTGCATTTGTTGAATATAGAAGGATTGAAGTAGAAAGTACGGAGCTGTTACTCATGACATTGAGCTGCTCGGATCCTGAGGGTAGCGTTGCGAACCTGAATTAGTCCTCACAATTGTCATTGTTCAGTAAATGTGAACATAAAATAAACTGCATAACATCTAAAAGACAGGGCCATAGCCTCTAATACATAGCGCTTTAATACATTTAAGTTCTATATACATTATCTTGAAGGATTTTAAAATAAAGTTCAAAGTGTTTTCGAATTTTACGTTTAGAGTTGACGAAGAAGATATAAACTAATTAATATGCTGTTTCTGATGAACGCCTCCATACTCTGCACACTCACCTAGTATTGACAGCGTCTCAACGGCTTTGCCTTGATTCTTCCGAAAGTGACACGAAAATAAAAATAATTGAAATCGTGACGTAATAAATATGACCGGGCTTTCGTTTGTGTTTTCTTTGCCACACTCGTCTCACATTTCGCTTACACAGCAATACATTTATAATAGAAAAATATACTTACCTTGTTTAAATAAAACATTTATTACTATTTTAAGAAATAAAACAAATACTTATATTTTATTTTAGGAACCTCTAAATACAAAATTGGCATCTTTACACTGTGAATTTCAATACATCTAAATGTTTATCATACTGTTATTAGTATACACAATTATTTAAAAATTTTCAGAGATAGTCAAATTATAAATATGTAACAATTCTTTTAAATATATAGACCAATAATTCTTTCTGTGTGATGAAAATATTTAGAGAATAGGCCTAAATTTAGGAAATCTGATTAGTTGATGAGAAGCAGAAAGGCGATTTTTCGATAGTTTTGTTCTAAATATGAATAGAAGATACTGCTTCTCTAAATTATTTCGTACTCAGTCTGACCTTCTTTAATATCACTATCATAAATGGGATAACCTTCAAAAAATCAGTTTCCTACATCATGAGATTCCCCATGACTCTATACATAACTAGAACAATTTTTAGTCCCACTTAGAGAGTCTATTAATTGGTGTCGATTACTTTCTAGTTTAATATTTATAAATAAATAACGTTTATGTACAAATTATTATAAAATTAAAAATAACTTTTAAAACATTATAAAAGACCGGGAATAGATTACTAATGCAGATGACAACTAACCTTCAGAAATGAACAGAGTTTTACAAATAAATGTTTAAAAACAGTAAACGTCTTCATTCGGCTGCTACTCCTATTGTTTGTAGAAACGTCCAAGGATTGTAGATGGGTGTTTGGGGTCCTCACTGTGGCAGTTTAAAGTTGCAAGAGTGAGAAGGCTAGACGAGAACGTCGGAGTCTTACCAACTGCAGTACAAGAAAATTATACGGTTGGCTACTGAAACAGTCTAGGCAAATCGAAACAGACACTCATAGTAAACTCTGCGTTACACTTCCGTATGATTAGCTTGGATAGACGGCGACAAATACACACCGCTACACAACGTCTCACGATACAATTCTTTAATAGTAAAAAGGCTTCGGCAACATGTTGTCCTCATCAGTGGTTAATACATACTTAGCCTTACATAATATATAAGTGAAGAATGTACAATGATGGGAGTGACTTGTTTGCCGAAAACATTTTATGATTAAAGAATTGTATTCTGGGAAGTTTATTCCAGCGCGTATGTCTTATTCTTCTTTTTCTTGAAAACTGAATTCATAACGTTTTTGGTGAATTATTTCGGCGTTGTGGTACTTACATCAGCTGAGGTGGTTCTCGTATTACTTAGCAACAACCTCGGGAAAATTACCTAAACTTGTTTTTCTTCACTGTAACAGTTCTACAAGTATGGAATGTTTGATCATTCTTCAATGTCAGTGTGTATCCTTAGAAACTCTGAGAATGGTTCCTGTAGCTCTGCAATGCATAGCCTGGTTACTTTCCGCTGATAACATCGTCTCACCGTAGTTTGGTTGATTAAAACAATCTGGAATCAACGAGCATTATGGTTGACGTTGGGCTGAAGTATAAACTTTCAGGTTTTATTATACTGGACGTAAGTTTAGCTCTGTAGCTCAGATAGACTGATAAAACTAGCTGGAAAGTCTGTTAGACCCTTAATAAGAACGAATCTCTCCTAAGGGAAGTTCACATCCTTATTAATTCTATATGAATATATACATCCTTCACCTTTAGCACACTTCGTTATTCTATAAATCCAGCTTATAGTTTTAGAATATATTATTTAAAGAATATGTTTTCTCAAGTTTTAATGAAGAGTGAGCAGAAATAGGACTTATCATTTTGCTTCGAAAGAGCAAGGTCAGGTTGGAGATTAGCTACTGCATACACATTGTAAACTTTACATTAGCTAGTGTTTATATATCTTTGATATAAAAGGGTGTGAGGATAAAAACAGATTGCAAAGAAAAAACACTAACAAAAAAGTACTCCTTAATTTTGTAAACTAAAGCGGTATTTTGTTTTAAACCTTAGAAAAAAGGTTGAGTGTTTTTATTCAAAACAGAGCTCTTTACATTTTAAAACTGCTGATGATTAATTCGGTTACTAAAACATGGTGAAAACAAGTAACCTGAAAATACAGTCTAGGTAAAAAATGTCTATTTAAAAAATTAAAGTAAAGGATCTTTCGTCATGTAAAGTTGTGAGTTCTGATGTTCGGTTTGACCGTACAGATGATGGCCGTATCGAGTCTCCTACTCAAACTGTGGTAGGCTGATATAAATGAGGTAGGTTAATGAAATTGCACTATTCTCATTAAAGTGTAGTGGGCTGACGTAACTGTGGTGGGATGATGGTACTATGGTGGCTGATATAAATTAGGTAGGTTGTAGGAACAATATTAGGCTCAGTAGGTTGTAGTGGTCTGACTCAATTAAAGTAGGCTAATGGAACTGTGGAGGCTGATGGAACTGTGGTAGGCTGTAAAGATGAGATATGTTGATGAAACTGCACTATTATTTCTTAAACTAAAAGCAAACAAAGTTATATACTTTTTCCTTAATGAAATTTTGTTAGTTAGGTAAACAGAGATTAGAAATTTCGCAGCTACGTTGTTGTGGAATGTGGTAGTAATACCTCGCAGTTACCTCTGGAGGCGGGTTATCCAGGCGTTTCTCCCGCTCAGGTTTTTATTCCTGAATAAACGTCCGTGAAACATAAGAAGCACTTTACGCCTTGGATCCGTTAAATCCCTGATAATTCAGCACTTCTTCATTAACTCACTTTTACGCTTGCCAGAATATAATGTACAGCAACTAGTAGCTTTATTCGTGGCTGAAGTAATAGGCCAAACATTACTCACATTGTCTCCTATACACTTGCATACCAACACGGTTCTATAAAGGGAGCTTTTAAAGAAATAACTATAAATTGGACGAATAAATAATTTATGTCGTTAACATTTGCGGCCTTTTTACTCAGCGAAACCAAACATATTTTAAACTATTATATTCTAAATATTTATAATCATTAAAAGTTATAAGAAATATATGGCATTTATGCACATTATAAACAACGGAGGTGCAAGAACGAAAAAGATGGTTTTGAATAAATACGAGATGCGAGGAGAGTTTGACGTGATACGTAATATTCGTGTTGGCGCACGTCAAAAAGCAGGCCTTTTTAGGGAAGACAAACGGGCTACTTTATTTATTGAAAACACCTGTTCACAGCTGCTCTCATTATGGAAAAGATTTATTGCTGTTTCTCGCGAACTCCAGTCGTAGAACAAAGAGCACACGTCTGGACGGCTAAAACTCATAGAGAGAAAATATAGTTTGAACGTATTATTTCCCATACTCGTATATTGGCAAGGCGTATACCTGCGTGCTTTGAATTAGAGTAGGTGTGGTTCATGTTCTCGACCCTATCCTCGAGATGTTGCCAACTATGCCTTTATCTTCTGCTTACCTATTCATCATCTCGGATCAGACTATGTCTGTTTCATGTACTCGACCCTATCCTCGCGATGCTGTAACCTCTTATATAACCTGTGCTTACTTATTCTTCACCCTGGATTAGAGTAGATGTGGTTCATGTTCTCGACCCTATTATCGAGATGCTGTCATCTATCACTTTATCTTCTGCTTACTTATTCATCATCTCGGATCAGAGTATGTCTGTTTCATGTACTCGACCCTATCCTCACGATGCTGTAACCTCTTATTTAACCTCTGCTTACTTATTCCTCACCCCGGATTAGAGTAGATGTGGTTCATGTTTTCGACCCTATCCTCGAGATGCTGTCATCTATCACTTTATCTTCTGCTTACCTATTCATCATCTCGGATAAGAGTATGTCTGTTTCATGTGCTCGACCCTATCCTCGCGATGCTGTAACCTCTTATATAACCTGTGCTTACTTATTCTTCACCCTGGATTAGAGTAGATGTGGTTCATGTTCTCGACCCTATTATCGAGATGCTGCCAACTATCCCTTTATCTTCTGCTTACCTATTCATCATCTCGGATCAGAGTATGTCTGTTTCATGTACTCGACCCTATCCTCACGATGCTGTAACCTCTTATTTAACCTCTGCTTACTTATTCCTCACCCCGGATTAGAGTAGATGTGGTTCATGTTTTCGACCCTATCCTCGAGATGCTGTCATCTATCACTTTATCTTCTGCTTACTTATTCATCATCTCGGATCAGAGTATGTCTGTTTCATGTACTCGACCCTATCCTCACGATGCTGTAACCTCTTATTTAACCTCTGCTTACTTATTCCTCACCCCGGATTAGAGTAGATGTGGTTCATGTTTTCGACCCTATCCTCGAGATGCTGTCATCTATCACTTTATCTTCTGCTTACCTATTCATTATCTCAGATCAGAGTATGTCTGTTTCATGTAGTCGACCCTATCCTCGCGATGCTGTAACCTCTTATTTAACCTCTGCTTACTTATTCTTCACCCCGGATTAGAGTAGATGTGGTTCATGTTTTCGACCCTATCCTCGAGATGCTGCCAACTATCCCTTTATCTTCTGCTTACCTATTCATCATCTCGGATCAGAGTATGTCTGTTTCATGTACTCGACCCTATCCTCACGATGCTGTAACCTCTTATTTAACCTCTGCTTACTTATTCTTCACCCCGGATTAGAGTAGATGTGGTTCATGTTTTCGACCCTATCCTCGAGATGCTGCCAACTATCCCTTTATCTTCTGCTTACCTATTCATCATCTCGGATCAGAGTATGTCTGTTTCATGTACTCGACCCTATCCTCACGATGCTGTAACCTCTTATTTAACCTCTGCTTACTTATTCTTCACCCCGGATTAGAGTAGATGTGGTTCATGTTCTCGACCCTATGCTCGAGATGCTGCCAACTATCCCTTTATCTTCTGCTTACCTATTCATCATCTCGGATCAGAGTATGTCTGTTTCATGTACTCGACCCTATCCTAGCGATGCTATGAACCCTTCTTTAACCTCTGCTTACTTATTCTTCACCCCGGATTAGAGTAGGTGTGGTTCATGTTCTCGACCCTATCCTCGAGATGCTGTGATCTATCCCTTTATCTTCTGCTTACCTATTCATCATCTCGGATCAGAGTATGTCTGTTTCATGTACTCGACCCTATTCTCGTGTTGTGTTCCCTTTTTATATCCTCTGTCTACTTATTCTTAACCCCGGATTAGAGTGAGTTTTTCATCTATTGGACCCTATTCTCGCAATGGTGTGTTCCCTTCTTATATCCTCTGTCTTCTTATGAGAGAAGGTCATATCAGGATCTCGGAAGTGGCCATACGATATTAAAATTTCACATTATAACCTTTAACAGCTGTATCTTCTATTACCATCCTTATCCTAATCATATTTACTATCCTTTTCTGTCGTATTACATTCTGCGTTGAATTGTAACTGAGTTAAAACTGTTGTAACAACTTACAGAAAATAATGAAATCTCCGGGCGGGAATATCATCCACCAAACTTGGTAGATAGGTATGATAGGAATAGGCATGGCCTTGCCTTATGGTATATTTAGGCAATCGTCAAGATAGTTAATAATATAACAAGTTGATTAAAATGACTGCATTGTTATACATTCGTCACAATGGCTTTTTCTCGATCAACTGCTGAATGGACCAATAGACAAACCACTCAATCGACAAATAATTTGGTAACATGTTTGTGAAGTACTTAATAAACACGATGGGTTGAAAAGGAAACTAAAGAATTGGAATATAAATCCTAAGAACGAAGTTAATGATATTTTATGATAACTAGTGCAAGTGTAACATGAGGAGGAAATAGTTATCCTCAAGAAAATTATTATACTAATAAATAAGCGTAATTGCAAAATTTCTTATGCAACATGCAGTGAGAATGGCAAATTACATTTTCAAAACTATACTAGAATGTTGCGCAGTGACACGTTACTCTATACAAACATAAAGATATAGTAGATGAAGTAATAAAAAGAAAAGTATACCAAAGAAGAAAATACAGCTTTAAAAGCAGTTTAGTATTTAAATTAAGGTACATATGAAGGGTCTAAAAGAAACTGAAACTTACATCAAAGATATATGATAATAGAAAAGCGAGAGAATTTTATAGTTCATCCCCAGATTATAAATTTTATTTTTCATTGTTCATGGGATATAAAATTACTTTAAATCGGAACGTTATTAAAAATTTCATGCGAATTTTAAAGCTTCAAATTAAAATTAAAATAGTATAATTTAATGATGTATTTTAATAAAGTATACAATAAAATGAGAACTAAATAAATATGCGTGTACAATAAGAGTAAAATACATCGATGTATGTAGCGATGGCCACGTAGTTGTGATATAACACTTGGGAGTAACTGTTGAATGTAAAGGCTGCAACCTTCTGTTACCTGTGGCTTACATCTATGAGAGAACAACTGTATCAGTCTACTATTACTGTATCAGTCTTACTATTACTGTATCAGTCTTACTATTACTGTATAAGTCTCACTATTACTGTATTAGACTTACTATTACTTTATCAGTCTTACTATTACTGTAACAGTCTACTATTACTGTATCAGTCTTACTATTACTGTATCAGTCTTACTAGTACTGTATAAGTCTCACTATTACTGTATCAGTCTTACTATTACTGTATCAGTCTTACTATTATTGTATCAGTCTTACTATTACTGTATAAGTCTCACTATTACTCTATCAGTCTTACTATTACTGTATCAGTCTTACTATTACTGTATAAGTCTCACTATTACTGTATTAGACTTACTATTACTTTATCAGTCTTACTATTACTGTAACAGTCTACTATTACTGTATCAGTCTTACTATTACTGTATCAGTCTTACTAGTACTGTATAAGTCTCACTATTACTGTATCAGTCTTACTATTACTGTATCAGTCTTACTATTATTGTATCAGTCTTACTATTACTGTATAAGTCTCACTATTACTCTATCAGTCTTACTATTACTGTATCAGTCTTACTATTACTGTATAAGTCTCACTTTTACTGTATCAGTCTTACTATTACTGTATAAGTCTCACTATTACTGTATCAGTCTTACTATTACTGTATCAGTCTCACTATTACTGTATCAGTCTCACTATTACTGTATCAGTCTTACTATTACTGTATCAGTTTTACTATTACTTTATCAGTCTACTATTACTGTATCAGTCTTACTATTACTGTATCAGTCTTACTATTACTGTATAAGTCTCACTATTACTGTATCAGTCTTACTATTACTGTATAAGTCTCACTATTACTGTATCAGTCCTACTATTACTGTATCAGTCTTACTATTACTGTATCAGTCCTACTATTACTGTATCAGTCTTACTATTACTGTATCAGTCTTACTATTACTGTATCAGTATTACGAAGATTGTTACGTCTCGTAGACTCTGTAAAATTATATTTAGTTCAAAAGGAAATTTAGAGTCTGATTGTATCCTTTATTATTTCTGGCCATATTGTTACCTAATTTATTTTGTCGGAAGCAACAAGAGCCCAAGTTTAGGAATATTTTAGCAAAGGAATCTCCACGGCACTCAGTGGTGTATATCTCGTCGTAACGAGGCCAAAAGTATTATGTTTTGTTATACTAACATATTAAATCTACTTCTATTTAAGCAAAGAAAGCAAGGATGTACATTGTTTTACATGCAAATTATATATTTGATACATTATATATCCTTGTTTACTTATTTTGTAAATATGTACTTTGTATCCGTAACACAGTATCTAGTAAACATTTGCATCTAGTAAATTACTGTGAGATTTTTTAAAAATCTTTCTGCGTTTGCTTCTCTCACTAGCCTATTATGAATCTTTTTGAGAACGACTTGGAGTACTTAGACAAAAACTGGGTTTCTTAATATTAACTGACAACCAATATGCATTCTTTTGTAGGAACCTGCCTTCTTTGTTAACTGCCAAAGCCTCCTTCTTCTTAAAACCATTATATAAACACACTCTTATAAAGTGAATAAAATTGAATTTTTTATAAATAATATTTATTTCATGGTATATAAATATAAATAAATATTTACTAGATGTTGTAATACTCACATAGAACAACTTTTACTTTTAACTTTTATATTTAAAAAATATTTTTTTATTAATATATATATAATTAATATGTACGTAAAAACTGTATTTATAATTATCATTATATTCTACGTAACCTATACACTTTTTCTGTAAATTAAATACATTTAATTTTCCATTTTAATATAGAAGAGCAGAACTCTTTACTTCGTTAGTAAATTTGTTATTCAATGTATTATAAACCTTTACTTTAACTTAAAATTAATAAAATATGCGGGATATCTTTCTCCTGGATTCGCTCTTCAATAGCCCAATATATTTATTATGATAAATTCAAAGCTCGACAATCCCCGACACACAACCAAAAATCTTTTATAATTGCAAAAATTTTAAAAAAATAAGCTTTGATAATTCATTTGAAAAATTACAATTCCTAATTGAAAATACATATACAATAAGTCTAATTAAAATGGCTATAAGGAACGTACGTACCCTTATGAGGAACTGGGTAATGTTTCAAGTAAATACCCCAATCCGAAATATCATTAAAATATTTTAATGTAAAGTAGTACACAAGCTGTAACAGGAGCAATAAAATAACGCAAACACACAACCAGCTACTTTTCAAGTGATAAGCGTGACAAAGAATACGACTCAGGTCCTCAAAATTGGCATCACACGAAGCGCCAGTTATTCTTCTGTAAGTATATATAGAAATTCCCCTTGTTAGACAAAATATAAGTTTTACCTTTTTGGCCAGTTACTAGGTATAAATACTCCACTGTTCACCGGCTTTTTAACTAAGCCGACCGCCCTACGACCTTTCACCGGCCTATTACCTCAGTTAGTTTACCTCCTTTAGTGCGAACTTTCAAATAAATAAAATTAAACGACTGGTAAACAATCGATTGATAGTGCTCCTACTTTTCGTTAGCCCTAACACAGCAAAGTGCTGTAGATAAAATTACCAGATTAGAAAAAAACTGATCGTAAATTAAAGTTGGTAAGTTTATGCTTGACTGTTAAGTAAGTTTACTTCTGTCCACACCAAAACTATAAAGTAAGGATAAATGTACTCAGACAGTTAAGCTTTGCAAGTGTGTTAAAGAAAGGGTTAAGCACGTTACAGAAATAAAAGTTTTTTGTAGCATTCTATATGCCTAGTAGGGGCAAACATCTGTTGCTGGGGCTTACCAAACAATTGGTTAGTAAGATTTCGAAGTGTTGGTGCTAACACATCCCGGTTGAAAAAGTGAAAGTTTGGATAGTCAGTTAGTTTGGATAGTCAAGTAAAAAAATAATGTATTTGATAATAGAAAATAATTAACCTCAGTTCCCAAAATGGTGATCCTGGCGTGATTCATTTTGTTTTCAGATAGTCACTGCAACAATCTGAAAACGTTTGTTAAAGTGGCAGTTATCGTGACCACGTCACTGGGAAGTGAGTACCGATATTGCCACACATTTCAGCTCTATTATTGTGATCAAGTGTTAAAATCCAAAGCCCACCTAATCATGCATCTACATAGCCAAAACTGCTCATTAGCACAGCTAGAAACGCCTTCTATAGAGGAATTCTATTGACCCTATGGGGAGACTAAAAATAACCCATACCCCCACCCAAAAAAAAAACATTTTGAAAATTAAATGCTATGTTATGCTTTTTGTAAAATCAAACAAGAGTAAATTTTTCAGAAGTGCATTCCGTATTTTATTTAGTACTCAAAGAACACAGGGTAAGTCTACGAGTACAAAGTATTGTCTATTTTCCATAATCAAGGTTAAAGCTTGTGAGATATATTGTGATCTTATAAGGAAATTGGTACTTACATATTGTACGGAGGCCACTAATATAGGTACGTAGTAATGTTGTTTAAAACTACAACCAAATCTATCCTAACTGGATGATTTATAGTTATATTCATGTCTAGACGTAGTGCAGTGAGCTGTTGCTAATGCGCCCCAAAAAGGTAGTTCCAACTAAAATGTGAATAAATAAATCTAACATAACCTAACTTTAGCAGTTAATATTAATGTTTTTCCGCAGTTAATTTGAGTTTTGATTCAAGTTAATTCATTTGAATTTATCTGCCTATGGATAGATTTCGTTGGAATTTTATACAACATTACTATTTACCTATTTACCTATTCACCTATGAAGTATCTAGTCAGGATAGATTTGTTTGTAATTTTATACAACACTAGATTTACCCGGTACACGTTGCAGCGCCTGAAGTCATTGTTTTTGCAATAAGAATAGCAAATCAATAAATAACTATAACTATATCAATAATAACTATCAATACATAACTATATATCATTTACTGCAATGGTTAAGGATAGGCAATGTTTTTCTTCATTTCATTAGGCGAATTTTAGGTGTCCCAACACGTGATCACGTAACATATAACTGTCCGTGGTAAAAGCTCGAATGTTCCAAATTTAGTCCAGGAATGGTAAGATTGTCCTAATGCCTTGTTTATGGTTATTGCGAATGCAAGACGCAAAGGAAATTGTAGTCGTTTGAAATCGGTAGGTAGATCTGATGAAATCATCGGTATTAAAGGAAGTAAGACCATCTCTCCTTTGAACTTGCCACCTATGTGTCACTTTTTGTGTGGTTATTCTAGTTCTGTTGCACAGCTTTGGTCGATTCAAATTTTGAAAGAGTATTATCGGCGATTCTACTTTTAATATCGATATGTGTAGTAGCAGTATATGTACATAGTATTTTAAACAGTTTAAAATAATTTTAAAAGTATTCTTATTTTTTCTTAATGTTTATATTTTTTTAAAATTAATTCCAATAGCGCTAGTATAACTATATATTTAAACATTAGATTTATGGAAGGTGGTACACTGGACAATCCTAATCCTCTGGGGCGGAGCTCTGTGGATGAATATACACCAAAATTCACACGCACCGTCCTGAGAGTATTTAAACAATCCCTCCAAGCTTCATCAACTTCTGTTTAGCGGTTTAGGGATTCATAAGACATATACATACACACTTACATACATCGGTTTTTTAACCATCCAAAGCCTCTGAGGCGGAGCCCTGTGGGTGAATCTACACCAAATCACACACAAACCATCTTGGAAATATGTTAAACACAGCCTCCACCTTATATTAACTTCTGTTTAGCGGGTTTAACGACCATAAGACACATACATATATACATTGGTTTTGAACAATCCTAAGCCTGTAGGGTGGAGCCCTGTGGATAGATCTACTCCAAACTTCAAACGTATCATCCTGGGAGTATGTTAAATAATCCCTTCCAATTTCATTAGGTGGTTTAGGCTTTCATAAAACATATACATACACACATATATACATACATCGGTTTTTGAACCATCCTAAGCATTCCAAGGCTGAGCCCTGTGGATGGATCTACACCAAACTTCCTGGGAATATGTTAATAAATCTCTCCAACTTCATTAACTTCTGTTCAGCTGTTTAGACGTTCATAAGATACATACATATGCACATCGGTTTTTGAACCATCCTAAGCCTCTGAGGCGGAGCCCTGTGCATAGATCTACACCAAACTTCACAGGAACCATTTTGAGAATATGTCAAACTATCCCTCTAAATTTCCTCAACTTCAGCGATCTAGGCGTTGTACCAGGAACGTTTAAAGTTTCATTTTCACAAAAAATATTCTATAATGAAATTGTAGTTTTCGGGAATTCTTTGAAAGCGAGGTAAAGGTTCAACCTCTGTTACAGCGATTGTCACGGGTAAAGACAAAGTTACTCGTGTGGGCGCTCTTTACAAGGAGTATTTCTCAAATATAGGGCAACCTTCGAACGTAACTAAGGACTTTCATTGGATATTATTTTACGAATAATATATGCACGTATGTTTTTATTACAGCCCTAAAGGGGCGATCAACTTGTTCGTACGAAAACTACATTGAGGTTATAATATTTGAATTTTACTATAACAGTTTGACATGAATTTTTTTTTAAACTGGCAAACTTAAAGTAACTTTTAGCCGTTAAAAGAAGTAAAATATACTTTATAATTCTTCTAATAATCTCCAAATTCCCCTCGCTGAGTCCCTGTAATTCCTGAAGAACGTGAACAAAATAAATTTCCTATCTTAAAATTTAAACACGTACCGCTATCAACCAAACTATTTTGAAAATAAAAATTATATTTTTAATTAACTTAAGTAAACTTAGGCAACTCTGAAAAAAAATATTTCAATCTTTAAACCTAGATATGGAAAATTCATGAATGAAAAATCTATTCAATCGTGAAACAAGATCGGTGTAAGTAACAGGGTGAAATGATATAACTCGGGTTAAGTAACTTTGACTGAAATTAATGGATTTTATTTAGTAACGGACAAACTAACAGGTGATTGCAATGGGTGGACACATTTTGTAACAGGAGAACATTCAACAAGGTCAAGCCAAAAGCACAAAGGGGAAAAGACCTTATGTAACCATTGTGTTTATATTAGGATAATATGATTTAGAGGAAATACACAAGAATTCAGTTTAATCTAAATCATGGTAATTTTAATACAAGGGTAGACATTACACGGGAAGGACTATCGAGGATATCGTGAATAGGGAAGGGGAGTATCACGTAGGGTCGTTTACCTAAAGTAGACCTAATCTCAAAGAATACACGAAAGATGCGTACAACGAAATATGCGTACACCAGGAATATAGCGAAGGATCAGGTTTTGTTAGATGGCGATGGTAAGCTATGACGTCAGAACTTGTGATAGGGGAGATTTGCGTACAACGTTTAGGCGAACACTTATCTTTTAAAATCATGAGCTAAATAAATCAGTTTACATTTGAGATAAACGTAGGTATCGCTTAGTTTCTCGGGACTGGAGATCCTTTAAAACTTTATCTATTAAATATGATTTCCATCACACATTTCCAGACTTTAGACTGGCAAAATGATAGAGAAGGCGTGTTTAAAATCAGCTTGTAGCATTAGTAATTTTGTAGTTGTTTTATATATTCAATTAAAAAGTATTTTGTTTCATTTTACAGAATGTTTTTTATTTTATTCTATATTACAACTTAACCAATATATTTGATTTTACCATCTGATTTCTTGGATAATCTAATCCATTTTTTTGGATTTAGGAAAGAGATCTTAACAAGACATTAGTTTCCAGTTTCTTGGTATTTTTGTAGTTTTTTTTTCGTCCGATTTAATACACTTTGTTTTTTTTTTCTTTCCTCTAGTCTCATGTGCGTAGGAGTCGATGTTTCAGCCTCTTTTGATAAGTCTCTTTCGATTAAATGGAGCTTATCACCTCGACAGTTAAAAGCAAAGTGACCACTGACAATGTGGAGACCCTTTTTTGACCCATTTTGACTGGGAGAATCAAAAACCTTAAAAGTTATTACAAAATAGTTTAGGGGTAGTTGACCTGGATTGACAAATGGAATTTGGTTTGTACTATTTCTTTTTGGTTGTCAAATTTACGACTTACCCTCAACAATTGCTATTGTTTCCTTTTTTACGTATCTTTCGCTGTACGTACTTTCCATGCCTCCCTCTCAAAACAGATGAGCAGGAGTGTCGACTTTCTACTCAGAAGTGTTTAATAATCCCTGTCGAAATATTTTTATATACATCCAACCAGAAGAAACTTGTATGGTCTATATTTTGTACATTTTAACTTCTGTGAAAAAGAAAACCCTTTCCAACGGTAGGATAACATATGACTTAGCTATGAGACATTAATGAAATATAAACCAAGGGGAAAGGAATTCTTGAAAGTTAAATATCGAAACCCTGTCTAAAGGTGACATTCACCAATACAGCGTTTAGAGATAGGACAACAGTTTTAAATTACCATAATGCTAAACTACTATAACTTTCATAGCAAGTGGACTATATATAACACAAAACCTTAGATTAAAGAATAGAAGGTCAAGCTGTTATTTTTATTGTAATCACTAGGGACGACCCATTTGTTAGATTTTCATCTGACTTGTACTCAAAAGGTGACATTTAATTACGTATTCACCTCGCCAGGGTGAATTACTGCAATTATATTTCAAAGGGCTTTTGTTTAATCAAAAAGCCAAAAGCATAACTGAACAGGTGCGTAAAATCAACAATTCCCACGATGCAATTAGCTTTTAATTAATTATACTTTGACTTTGTAATTTGGATGACTGCTGCCTTTGTTAGATTTTTTACCAAAATAATCGTTAAACAGTTATGTCGAAATTTTTAAAATATTCATATTTGTTACTGATAGGACTATTGGTATACATTTGAGATCCCTCTTCTGCTTTTCCTAACATTAAAACATTGTTCATTGTTGACGCGTTTCGGAATATCTCCTTATTAAAACTTTACCTGTATTCTTACATAATCAAACATTACATAACGCGTCAAAAAAGAACAAAGTTTTATTGTTAAGAAAGGTAAAAGAGAGATCTTAAATGTATAGAAATGTTTGTAATTACGTGATGGTTTAGAAGCCTTCTTATCTCAGTTTGAATTTGGGATTTTTAAGCCTGCATTGAGAAAAGGGAATTTTCACTTTATGCTTGGGTGTTTTGCACCTTGCCTCTGGGACTTAATACTTTGTTTGTGGAACTTTCCACTTTGTCTCTCCGGATCTGAACGTTTTGTCTCTGAATTGCAATTTGTCTCTGCAAATTGTGCACTTTTTCTCCGAGACATTTGCACTCTGTCTACAAAAGCTTTCCACTTAATTTGTGGCATATTTGCACTTTGTCAGTGTGAAGCATACACTTGGTTTCTGGATCCCATTCACATTGCCACTGGGGCCAAGCTCTTTGTCATTGGGTTGTATGCATTTTACATCTGGAACCTTCGTACGTTTGCTATGGGACCTTCACACATTGACCTTTGCACTTTTTCAATGTAAATGACGGTTTTCAGCTTTAAAATTACGATTCCATGATTACATTATTCATATATTTAAAATATATTTTGAAGGAACTCCTTTGGGGGGGGGGGGAATTAATTACCTGCCTCAAACAAAAGAGGGCAATTCACGCGGCTCATCATCAATCCGTAATATTATATTTAGTTTCATTTCTTTTTTTAAAGGGCAATTTTTCTAAATATTTTGGATTAGATCAAGTGGGTGTTGCAGAATAACGTAAACTGTGTGAGGCAACAACAACTTAATTTACTTTTGTTTTGCTTGTTTAAGTCTTTAAAAGTGTATAACAGAAAGTAACCTAAAAACGGACTTCTTAGGAGCCAAATTATTCCATAAGCTAGATCGTTGATAACTTTATGTCCTTGATTATTCCACACGTATCTGCTAAAACGATTTCTTGTAAAGCTTAAAGTAAATTAGGCGCTTTGTTTTCAAGACATGTCTGTAATGGAAACAGACCAGCATCGTATTCATCCTTGCAGATCGCCGTCCTCACTAATTAAGCTACAAATTAAGTCTGAGAGGTTTCTGCGCTCGGAATTGAGTGTTTTTATTGAATCTCTGGCATTGTAACCTTCACGGTTTGCGGTGATAGCGAGAAATGGCTTCATGGAGATCGTAAGGAAATATTTGCTGTCGCAAAATTCAACTTCAGTACTCCACTAGATATTTTAGCAATTAATAAAAAGTAAACGTCAGCCTATAGTAAACTTTCCTTTTTGTTCAAATGAGAATAACGTTTTGAAAGATGTGCCCCATTATAAACTGAGTTACTCCCCAAGTTTGTAATTAAACACGTCTCCTCTAATGGTCATCCTCCTCAAACAAATACGTAAGCGCTACCGTTGGCAAGGGTTTGCTTATTTACAGAAGTTAAAATGTACAAAGTATAGACCCTATAGGTTTCTTCTTAGGAAAAAAGGAAGTATTTTAATAAAAACATTGTATCATATTTCCCTTTGCAAAGGGTTTGATTTTTTTATTATTTAAAACATCTTTACAGCTAATTTCAGTTGATACGTTAAATGTAGATGTTACAGGTTAGAATAAAAAATTCAAGTCAAATAATAGAATCAATATTATATCATATATATATATATATATATATATATATATATATATATATATATATAACTTTGAGACAGATTTAATTTAAATAGGAATAAATTAATTTTATTATTGTCAGAAGAAACCTGTAATTGTGGGTAACGGCACCAATATTTAAGTAAATTGTTTCACACGGTTGAATAAAAATGCAAAGATTAATATTTGTGTGTTAAATGTCAAATGTTTGTTTCTATTAACTCCCCTTACAAACGTATACACACAACACTCACATTGATTTGGCAAATGAACATTTACTGGATTAGGAGTAACCATTTATAATTACCCAATCGGAGAAAAATTCAGGTTCTATTAGCTGAGAGACTGTAAAGACTTATTGGACCAACAGGTACTTTTAACAAGCTCCTTTTCTCTCTCAAATTTATTTTCTCTCAAAAGGAGGTTAAAATTAACAGTCTACAGAATTGTTACGCTGATTAACTTGTTCCAGTATGATATATTGCGCCAATACATACAGTAATAAAACCTAAATCGGATTACAAATAATTAGCCTAATAATAAAGAAGGTAGAAATGAAATAGTAAAATACCCTCTTATTGCTTACAGTCTTACTAGCTTTCCTATAACAGGATTAAACATTATATTCCTTTCTTAAAAATGGGATAAAAGGGTTAAAAAGGGGAATTTCTGCGGTTTGGTTTGTTTGCGAATTATGATGGGCCTGGTCATTGTTAGGTTGAAGTAGCTCTGATTCCTGATCACCGCCTAACCTGTTTCTATGAGTACAGAAGGTTCATACTTGTACCCATAAACACCCAAAACAGAATAAAATGAGCACGTCCTACATCTATCTAACAGTTTAACTAGTTAAAAGTTGTGTATAGTCAGTACTTTATGCCACCCTTTTGCCCACTTTTTAATGAATACCAACTCCGCCCACAGTAAAAACAATATAAACCTTTCCGGTACTATTTAACCCCATAATGATTCCCAAACAATACAAATAATATATTGTGTATAAGTGGCTTAAATTATGCAGCTTTACTGTTTAATTGAATGCTGCCATTCTACTCTATGGTATTCTAAATGTTCAAGACTTTACAACTGAACCCACAACTTCGTGATTCAGATTCAGTCAACACAGGACATTTCTAACTCATCCTCGTTCTATGGAAGATTTATCGCGTTTGATACGTAGCTTAAGGTTCCCCCACAGACGTAATAAAGCCTTGAATTCAAAGGTCTTGACTTACGCTAGTATTTACAATATAATCACTATTCGAAATAACTTATACTTGCTAATAAATAATGAGTGTTCTAAACAGAATCACCATATAAGTCAGGATTTAACCGCATACGTAATGCTTGGAACATGATTATGCCATATCAGCAAATTTATCACGGACCATTAACCTGTTTAAATAAACCGTCAGCCTCTACAAAACAGATTTGTCTCTACCACATGGCGCTCCGCCAGCCCATCTTGCTGACTGCTCGTTCCGATTCACATTTTAAAATATTGATTGTTTTAAATTGGAGAGCAGATGACGTGTTTATGAATAAAATGATAACCAACACTGATGGCTATTTACAAACGCTCGTGTTACGAGACCAGTTTGTTTATTTAGTAACCACATTTGGACGTACTCTGAAAATGAAAGTTTCTTAAATATTTCTAGGTCTGGTTTTAAGCAGTATTTGGTCTTACAAGTGTCCTTTAATAAAGTCCTTCACAAGGATCTTGAACTTCCAGTTAAGATCCGTGTGTGTAGTTAAGTTTGAGTAACACGTTTCTGTATGCATTGAGGTGTTCTCGTATTTATTTCCTAAAATAAAATTTACATATTATTTTTTATTAATCGGTGAAGACATTTAAATAATTAAACAATACAAATAGATATTAGGGGATCTGTTTCTAAGTTAGCGAAATCCGCTTGGCTTACCATCGTTTTCACTTTTAGGATTAGGTCAAAATTTTAAAATTAGGCTCAACAAATTAATAATGATTGCGTAGCACATCGGTTCTCAACCTGGGGAAGCGCGCCCCCCTGGGGGGCGTGGAATAATTCCAGGGGAGGCGTCAACAAATTTTTTAAAAAATTGAATTTGATGTTGGACACAAACACACAATCATTGAAATTTCTTTATAGCTTAATAGAGCTATAAAACTCTATTTCTTTACTCAATAAAATGAGCGTCTGTCCAGGCGTAAGAAACTAGCTGTGACTCAGCATAGTAGGGCTTTTGTTTATTAATAGCGAGGCGGGACGTAGTTGCCTTAAGAGAATGATTCCAGTGAAGTTTTTGAATGGAAATTGAAAAAGCCGTTGAGGCTGCTTACAAAATTGCCCTGTTGATAGCTAAAGACAAGAAACCCCACACAATCGGTGAGTCACTCATAAAACCTTGTTTGCTTACTGCTTGTAGTACTGTGCTCGGTGAAGACAGCTACAATAAAGTTGCCAAAATTTCTTTATCTAACGATACAGTCAAACGTAGAATTGATGACATGGCTATTGATTTGAAAAATCAACTGGTGCAAAAGCTAAGAAACTCCCCATTCTTTGCATTGCAGTGCGATGAAACAACAGACATTTCAAAACAAGTGCAGTTGCTGTTTTACTGTAGATATATAGATAAATAGAAATTCCTTGAAGAAATACTGTTTTCAAAAAATCTTTAAACAACAACTAAAGCAGTCTTTATACTTTCTGCTCTTCAAACATTTTTAGAAGCTAATGAACTTCCCTGGGAGAGAGCTATTGGAATATGCACTGATGGAGCTCAAGCTTTAACAGGTTGCCGATCAGGATTTATTGAATTGGCTAAGAAAAAAACCCTAAAATAATTGGATCCCATTGTATCATCCACAGACAAGCTTTGGCTTGCCAGACTCTCCCTGAATCACTTAACGCTGCTTTGAACTTAGCAGTTAAAGTAGTGAATCACGTCAAATCCAGTGCTTTGAACTCCAGACATTTTTGAGTGTTGTGTCAAGAACTGAACAGTGATCAATAAACACTTCTCTTTCACATCGAAGTTCGTTGGTTGGCCAAAGGTAATATGCTTGCAAGATTGTTCAACTTGAAATTAGAAGTTGAAATCTTTTTGATGAGTTCAAGTGAAGAACTGTACAAGAAATTTACAGATTACAAATTTATCTTTTACCTGGCATATTTGTCAGACTTTTTCGAAACAATAAATCTTCTGAACCTAAAGCTACAAGATCAGAAAAGTACTTTGAAGAACTATGATTCAATTAAAAGTTTTGCTGAGAGGATGGTTCTTTGGCAACGCCGCCTGCACATTTCGCAGCCGAACTTTTTTTCCTTTCCAAAATTAAACAACCTCCTCGATGGGACCCAAAGTCTTCCAAAAGACCTAGTAAATGAAATGAAGGACCTAATATCTGAGCATTTGTTGTCTCTGACGAACAAAATCGGAGCCTATTTCCCAGATATAAGCTCGGAAAACTGGGAATTCAAGTTAACAAGAGACCCCTTTCAAATCAACATTGATATACTTCCTGATCACATTCAAGAACAAACAATTAACTTGCAATGTGATTCTAAAGCTAAATTGGATTTCCCATACATGGATCTCGAAGATTTATGGCTACCATATCTTCCTGTTTACCCAGAAGTAGCAATGGAGGCAGTCAAGTTGCTTGTACAATTTTCATCAACTTATCTATGCGAGACAGGATTTCCAGTCCTGGCTAATATAAAATCTAAATATCAAGCCAGACTAGATGTGGAAAGTGACCTGCGGCGTTCTTTGTAAAAATTTCATCCAAACATACAAAAAATAGTTAACGAGAAACAGTGCCAGCCCTCACACTAGCACTACAAAGTAGCGAACATTTTTAGGGTTACATTATTGATATTTTGTTGTGATTTTTTCGATGATTTGTGTAAATAAAATTTATATTTGAGCAAATATGATTTTATATTCCTTACCCTTACTAGAGTATGTCTAGCCTAAGTTCAAAGTCATTTTACTCAAACATAATATAAGTAAATTTATCGTATATAAGTCTAAATTAACTTAATCCGTAAAGGGAGGCGTGACCTCACACCAAAGTGTGAAGGGGGGCTCAGAGCCTAAAAGGTTGAGAACTCCTGGCGTAGCACATAACAGTAAGATTCTGTGTTTATTTTACCACGGGATTTACATCACGTTTTCAATTGCTGTGAGTTTACTAATACTACGGTATGTCCAGAGTTATCCTCAGCTTATGAAAGAAGGTAGCGAAGTTAGGTTTATCACAACTATTTCCACAATTCCCCTAAAATGACCACCCACGTTTTAAACGTGCAACATGAAGACCTGTGTTACACTGGTTATAATGATGTTTTAGGTGCTTAATCGAATAGTGACACTATTCGAGAAAGGATGATCTAAACTCTTCCACACGATCCGACTTGCCACCGGCAATTTCATACATTTTTATAGATGGTGTTGAATTTGTATAAGTTTTGTAAATCTTAAATCTTATACATTAACTTTAGTTGTTCGCGCTTCAAACACAAAACGGAAGATTTAGAAAAAATCACCCTGATATTTCATTTAGTTCTAAGTAATTGGTGTTGTAACTAATTATTTATTTTACACCTATCAAAACTAGCACAAAGCTATAAAGTTATTTTTGATTAAATTGTATAGGCCAGGCTATTCAGTCACACTTGCCTAACTTGTTTTGGAGTATCCGTTGTTCTTTTGCCGTGTTTGTAGGAACGAGTTTGTGTTTTATTTTACATACAAACACATTCAATCTATATATTTTGGGAGAGATAATTAAAATTTGCAATATTCTGTAAAACCTTGGTTTTCTTATTAATTGAATTTTAAGTTTGTATAGATAGATAAAACTGAATATCATTTTTGTTTTTATTTGTCAGAAATAAGAAGCCTACATTTTTGGCAATCATACAAGATATATATGTTTATAAAAACCGCCAATTCATATATATATTATATTAAATATGGTGATATGTTTTCTTGTAATATAGTTGATAAATTAAAAATATTTCAAAAACAAGAATACTTTAATTGAATATATTTATTCAAAGCTTTTCGCCGATAAAATAGTACTAGCATCTTCAGGAAAATAATTATCTAATAAAATATTTTTACAAAATTCTGTCAAAATTATTTTTTATAAAAATGAAAGCAATAACTATTTTTAACTGTTAAAGTAATGCAAAATGCCTGCCTCCACGTGGAACATAATATAGATTATTTTGTAGAAAAAAATTTAAAATCCTATTCCACGGTACCATATAATTATATATTTTGTAAACATATTTTATTAGATAATTATTTTCCTGAAGATGCTGGTACTATTTTATAGCTTTGAAAAGCTTTGAATAAATAAACTCATTAAAAGTATTCTTGTTTTTGAAATATTTTTAATTTATTATTATTATTATATATATATAATTATATGGTACCGTGGAATAGGATTTTAGATTTTTTTCTACAAAATAATCTATATTATGTTCCACGTGGAGGCAGGCATTTTGCATTACATTAACAGTTAAAAATAGTTAATGTTTTCATTTTTATAAAAAAATAATTTTGACAGAATTTTATAGCTCCTCGTGTTTATAAATCAAGAAAAAATATTTTTAATGGTTTACTATTGCTACTATTTTTAACGAATAATTATTTTCTTTAAAGAGTTAAATGTAAAACTTTGTAATATATATAGAACAAAATTTCAATCATAATTAAACTTGTAGAAAGAAGAAAACATGAATTTATTTTTTAAAATTCATCAATTTTTTTGAGAATATTGCAGAACTTAATAGTGCCTGAAAGCAAAAGTATTTAATGTCATGGTCTAACGTTCCGATTGATCACACAAATATAACATAATTTGCCTTCATCAGTAAGCGTTGCAGATCAGACTAATCTAGCCGTCTTTTTATCATACTACTAGGCCTTATCTCAACTTCTTATGATCATAGACGTAAACATCGGTGGGTCCGGCACGCACAGTAATGAAGACTCAGATCGATAATAGTCAGGCAGAGAGCCCCCAACATACCATCCACAAGTGAGTTTGCACACTGTAACTGCGTCCTCAGAAGGAATTTATAAAACGTGAATTTAAATTTCAAGTTACATAAAAGGAGAAGTTGTGCGTTTACTAATAACAATATTTAACAGATGTATACAAAATTTCAAGTTGATTACTTCACTAGATCTAAGAGATATCACAAGATGCGTGTAGAGTTTGCGTACAGCCAAGTGTCCACAAACACGTATAGGTGTGTAAGTGTGTGTGTGTGTGTGTGTGTGTGTGTGTGTGTGTGTGTGTGTGTGTGTGTGTGTGTGTGTGTGTGTGTGTGTGTGTGTGTGTGTGTGTGTGTGTGTGTGTGTGTGTGTGTGTGTGTGTGTGTGTGTGTGTGTGTGTGTGTGTGTGTGTGGTGAATGTGTATGTGTGTGTGTGTGTGTGTGTGGTGTGTAAATGTGTTTGTGTGTGTGTGTGTCTGTGTGTGTGTGGTGTGTGAATGTGTATGTGTGTGTGTGTGTGTATGTGTGGGTGTGTGTGTGTATGTGTGGGTGTGTGTGTGTGTGCCCAGTGTGGTTGTGTGTGTGTGTGTGTCCGGTGTGTGTGTGTGTGTGTGTGTGTGTGTGTGTGTGTGTGTGTGTGTGTGTGTGTGTGTGTGTGTGTGTGTGTGTGTGTGTGTGTGTGTGTGTGTGTGTGTGTCAATACAAATTGCTTCTACACCACCAAAGATTAGAGATATAAACCTATTTGCATAGAACAAAACCTAAATATTAATATAAACTCTATAACTCTGTATCTATACTGTGTCTATTTTCACTGATATTCTATACTGTATCAGCCATAGAGACTTTTATTAAGCTGTAATCATCAACGTTTAAAAACTTTATAACTTTGCTGACGTTTAATATTTGATGCGTTAAATTTAGCTTCAATATCTTTTGATGTAAGAGGATTATTACTTTTTAAACTTCTAGAACTTATTTTAACGTCAGTTTTTATTAGTCCCGTTCACTGAACGTATTTAAATAACATCGACTAAAACTAATAATTAAAAGGTTTGAAATCTTATAACGTGTTTATAAATAGTCTTATAAGCATACTCTTGATTAACAGTTTCTTGGTGATATATTGTTTACATTTTCTTTTAGTATTCAAAATATTTTGGAAAATGTATGTTTTTTTTACAAAATTGTATCATCTGCTTAGACTTTCAAAGCTGGACCCTTTTCTTCCTTTAATATCCACTTTCGTTAATATTCAGTTAATAATGAACTCCCAGTAATAAAGAGGTTTTTTATAGCTATGGGCCCTTTTTTGATAGGGTTTTCAACTCTTTGACAGCCTCCCATAAAGTGGAGTTACATTTGAGATCCCAGCTTCCACCTACGTCCTAAAATATTTAATCTAATTTTGCATAAAGTCATCACAAGACTTAAAATACGACTTGTATTAATTTTCAAGGCTGTTCGCCAACCCTTAAATGGAATACCAAATACCATAATTATTAAGTATTCTTCCCCTTATGTTTTAGATCATAGTTTCAACTCCCTTCTGAGAGGATAAAGTTTGACATACTAAACTAGAGGGATAATCAAGTAAATCTTTATAATAAAAAAATATTATTTATAAATCATAAATAACTATAACTCTGTTTCTTTCTAACCAAACGAAAACTTTGTATTTGTGAGTTTTTAAATTTCGATCTTTCTCTCTCCCTCTGTCTGTATGTCGGTCTGTCTGTCTCTGTCTGTCTGTCTTTTTGTGTCTATCTGTCTACCTCTCTCTCTCTCCCTCCCTCTCTCTCTCTCTCTCTTTCTCTCTCTCCCTTATACAATGAACTTTTCATGAACAAAACGTTTAACTAACAGTAAGTTTGAAGCTTTTTGCCAACTAGTTGAAGTCAAAAAAACGAGATCGTGAAAAGCATCAATCTATCTACATATATTTATGTTTGTGTGTGTGTGTGTGTGTGTTTATGTGTGAGTGTGTGTGTGTGTCACCAAGTCTAGCAAAACCAATCTTTGAAAACAGTCTGTAAGCTAACCAATAATCATGAAATTGTTATGGGTAAATCTTGATAAAGTTTAATATATCGTTGATGCATCATATTTGTAAACATCTCTCACAAGTTGTAACGATAACACAAATCCATTCATTTGCTGGACTGAATAATTAAATTCTTAATTATTTATGCTATATTTCGTTACACCCCGGCACATAGGTTGCAACTCGATTTATCTGAGTTTCTCAAACTTCCTTGTGAAATGGATCGCAGAGAGCACAAATGATTTGCTATATCCATCAAACAGTACCAGATTGCTGCTGCTCTTGTCGGTTCATTTCTTAATTGAAAACTGCCTAAGCCAGCTGACGCCATTGTCGTATTGGACTAGTGCTTGCGTCAGTGAAAACAGCTTCACCCGTTAAATCGCTGGGGTATCATTTAACCATTATTTTTTTGTAGAAACCGTTGTTTATTTAACTTATGTTAACGATTTGACAAATTCCTATCGAACAGAAAAACAAATAGTTGCACTCACCAATAATCTCTCTCTCTCTCTCTTTCTCGCTCCCTGTCTCATTCTCCCTCTCTCTCTCTCATTCTCCATCTCTCTCTCTCTCACTCTTTCTCGCTCTCCTGCCTCTCTTTGACGCTAATTTTCTTTCTGCCTCTCTACTTGTCTGTAGGTGTATTTGTGTTTGAGTGAGATACAACAGTTTGTCTGTATCTCTCTCTTTGCTTACCTATCTGTGTGTCTCTTTATCTCTGTCTTTCAATGTAACACCCTTCCTGTGTTGTTCTTCTTATTTTCATCTGCTTCCTTCCTCTCTGTCTTTATGTATCTGTCACCCTATCTGGCTCCGGTGTCTCTCCCCCTCTATCATGTTTCCCTCTTCTTTTGTCTTTCTTTTCTCTCTCTCTCTCTCTCTCTCTATATATATATATATATATATATATATATATATATATATATATTTTGCTCTCCGTTTTTTGTCTCTTTCTGTCTGTTTATCATTCTTGTCTCTCCCTCATAGTCGTGGTAGTTGAAGAAATCTAACATTATAAATATGTGGGCTGAACTGTGAGTGGTGATATTAACGCAGTGACACTAGAATGAAAGCAATTATAGTACTGACGTAGGTTATTGACACAGTTAAAACATAAAACAGGAATTTGGAAAGAATAAAATGAGAAAAGCAGAACACTATTCGTGGTGTTAAAGTACAGGAATAAGTTCACAAAAACATTGAAACGGTTCCTGTGATTTATAGCACCTCGACAAAATTACAAGTCCTTTCACTCTTGAGCGGATACAAAAACCACACTTTTCTGGTAAACCCAAGAACTTTGTTAGAAGTAAAGCGGCTTGAGATTACGAGAAATTGCTAGAAGCTGCAGGTCTAAATATAAAGGTTTGTAAAGCGTGGAGGAGAGTCAGTGTTTATACTGTAATGAAGATACTAAAATCATTAGAGGCAGAGTAACAGTGTTACGTATAATTAGACTATTAGCGAACTCAAAGGTTATTAAACCTCATTTAAACAGTATTTGGAAGCTTTTATAGATGTTGAGTGTGTAAATATTAGTAGCCTTTTATGTTTGTAGGTTAGTAAATAAATTTGTGTTAAAACTGCGTCATAACTTATGCAACCTCTGTAAAAACGTAACAATATTACGTATTTTTGAGAACATATTTTTACTTAAACTTAACTGAACACAGAGTTCTCGCAGGATGCTACTGACTGACCACATACGGTAAGAGGATGTACCACAACTTGCGAAACCGTCCTAAATACAACATGAATTGTAATTTCCCTTTTACAGTAATAACTTTATTCTATCTACTCTATTCATGCATTTTGCTGGATCGTGGAAACCTTTACAAATGGCCCGTTACTGTAGTGAAGCAAACCTCTAGAATGCGTAACCCTTAACCTTTCTCTCTATCCCAATCCATATATTATTCTTCACAGGATTTTCTTTATCTTAGGACAGGTTCTACGTCCTTATAATAATCATATCTAAGTGTTTTTCCTTAAATATCGAAATCTTGTTGCTGTTCATGACGATCTGGTTGTTAATTACTTATTACTCTTTGATATTAGTTGCGACCAGCATTTTTGTAAACTAAAGATTGTTAAATTGCTAACATACCCTTGTAGGAAACCTTTTCGTCTTACGACTTCTTCAGCCTCTTACTTTTGCCGCTATGATTAAATCCAATTTCGCAAATCTCCTCATGGACACTAAGCACTCTTGCAATAGTATGGAAAGTAACATGAGCATCCTCCATAAACAAAGGCCATAAATTAAACACACTAGAACGATATGAAATTTAGAGACAAAGCAACATACATACACACGGCGCAGATCACACATACTCTTCGATCCCATCACTTATAACTTTCAAAAATTGGTACCAAAGAAACACGACTGCAACCTGATACAAAAACCATGAATGATAAAACTACAGCTTGCCAATGTACAATCAATAAAGTATCATAACCTACATGTTAAACAGCTGTTTTACAACGTATTCCATAACATAAAATCATCTCTTGTATTACATCATATGTTAATTTAAGCTAAAATATGAAAGGCCTCGTGACGCCGTGAAGTCGTACAATCACCAAGATCCCTACTGTTGCCACGATCCTTGCAAGGACACTTTTAATCAATATAGTTGATTCCAGTTGGAAATTTAATAAAACTTTGTCCTTATTAAAAAATGTTTTTATTAATTAAATCGAGTTTTAATGAAATTTCGCTTGTCGTTTGATATTCACTACGATAAACTCTAGATTGCGTACAAAGGACTGTTAATAGTTAGACAAGCTTGACGCCTTCAACCTCAGCCTTCTTTGCAGATTTATTCCTTTGCTTTGTATGCACATCCCCATTCCTTAAAACAAATACCTTTTAACTATTGTTGATGAGAAATTATTCGGCTTGACACAACATGATAGAGGCAATGTTACAAGTGCCAAAGCATGCCTCTAAGGGCGGTAGCCAAATATCTCCATCTCTAGAGAGGTAGTTGCAATGATGCCAAAAAAGGATCAAAACCTCAATAGACTAAGGAGTACCAGTCATATAGCTCGCTCCTACAAACTGGATATTGTAACATTGCTTGAACGAGTTTAAAGAGGATAGTCTAGTTAACGAATACTCCCTCGTTACTGTAGTATTACTTTATTGTTTGACTGAGAGATCCAGCAGCAAGAATACTTTTTAAGTAGGTATTTTAATGTGAACTGTAATCTGACCTGCGCAGTAATCTGTTAGTGTGACCCGTAGATCTATTTGACCTACGAAGTAGGCGTTGATGTGTGCAAAATATGCATTGATGTCATCCGTATATCTGTTTGACCTGTGTTGTAGGGGTTGATGTGATACCGTACTTTCTGAGAACAAGGTTTAATTGCTGTACCGCATACTTTCATAATATCGAACACATAAAATTTTTGTTGCATGAGAAGACACTATGGCTCCCTGTAATTACTCATGAGAAATGAAGGAATCAAAAAATGAATGTTTCGAAAAGGTTCAGAATACAATTGATGATTAAAAAACACAAGGAGTGATAGCGGCGCCGACTTCAAAGATTTGTTAATAATAAGCTTATAATAAGTTCTGCTTTCAAAAAGTCGAATAATAAGCTAATAATAATGTAAATAAGCTTTAAAACATTATTTTTATACTTTTTATTAATTAAAAATTATATATTTACTTTTTTCAAAAGTCGGTTCTGTTATTTTTTTTTAAATTTTGTATTTCTTAATTTTTAAAGGAATAATTTTAAAATGATCATCAGAACATCTGTTTGTCCTAGGTCCTGTTGACTCGCAGCTCACCATCAACCCTTGTCCAAGTTTGCAACGTGCAATGCTTCAAAAATTAATAATTATCTTCATATAAGGTGCTAACCAAGGTGTCGCCTTCCTGTCGTTAGCCTTCTTTGATGACAAAATAATGCCTATAGGCATGAAGTGTGTCATTGATCTTAAACCCTTCCTTAACCTAATTAATAACCCTGATGATGTGATTTCTGGAAAATCGTAGTAATTGAACCTTGTGTTCCAATCTCTGTAAGCTAGAATTAAGGCAAACTTGCGTAGCCTAGTTTATTATGCATAAGTATTCTTTAATTTTGTGTGGGTGTAAATACAAACATCAAGTAGGCCTAATAACTTGACTTAATTATAGCCTGGTAGTGTCAAACGGCTCAGTCCAATCCAACTTATCTACAGCCTCTGTCACTTGACCAAGGTCTGTAGCAGTGTCAGTTTAGTCCTTATTCTTGTGAGAGGGGGTAGATGCTGACCTGGAATGAGTCTGATCCCCTATGTTTTTGTTACAAAATAAATTGGCTTTAAAATTCACATTGTACGGATAAATGAATTGCATATTTGTGTGACACCTCTATCTTTAATTCGTCTTGAGTATCTTAGCAAACTTACTCTCATATCGGCACCGTATTCCTAGTCATGTGGGATGTCGTATCCCTGCCTACTGTCTTTGATCTCAACCTGTAGAATGAGTCCTTGTTGAAACTTTTATCCGTGGCTTAGCTCGTTTATCGAGATCACGGTCATTGGCCCCAACATATTTTTAGCCCCAGGCACCCGCAGTGTCAAGGATGATCAAAATGTCAATTGTTCAAGCTGTATCAAGAGATTCAACAGTTCAAAAGATCAAGGTGTCAACTAGTCAATGTTTCTTAATTCATTTCAAATCTAGCACGATGGAGAATATTCGGTGACCTTGAGGGTACCTCTTAACCCTTGTCTTTTGGTGTGGACAATGCCTTACGGGACGAGCACTAGTACGACATGAATTTTGTATCATTTCTGAAAAATCGTCCTAGCCTTACATCAGCCCCAACTCAGCCCTAGCCCAATCTCAATGCAACCTTTACAAAGTCACTAACAAATAAACGAGGACCACTTAGCAATGGGGGGCATCCAATATTGTAACTATAATTCAATTTTATACTTACATTGGCTGTGACAAACCTTGGATAGTTGACCACTGCAGTTAACTAGGTCAATTTAAATGAAGAGGGAAACACGTTTTTGACACTTCTGCAAAACTGATCTCGCCATCTCAGCGCAATCTCTACTAATATTTCGTTTATAGTACATGAACTAAATCATATTTTCAGCGTATTTTAGCTTATGCTATTCGAGTTATATTAAGTTATATATCAATATGGGTAAGCCGTCGAAAAAAACTGCTTTAATGAGGAAAATTCGTTCATTAGAATCCGATGGTGCTCGTTCTAAGCGGCTTTACCAAGCAAAATATATAAAATTTATTCTTTTTATACTTATTTGTTTCTATATTATTTTTAAATATAGTAGAGCTCTATATAAAATAAATGCTGTGATTGATTACTTTGCTTATTAGTATTTTATAGTTCATAAACCATATTTTAAAAACATTTCACTCAAGGCTAAAATATCAGAAGAATTGGGATGTAATTATAGTTGGACCACCGAGAGGGTTTCATTTTTCATTAGCAATTAAAATCACCTTAATCATTTCAATACTTCAAATATAATCGTGGAACAAATAATATAAAAACATAAGGGTCGAATAGCGAACCTCCACGTTTTAAGAATTCGGTTAAAAATAAATATATTGTAGATCTACAAAACTCTGATAACCCTACAACATTGGTAAATTAGATTTAAAACACTTGAACCAGACTTATTATAAAATAACAGAAGACAAATATAATAATCCACGAAGTTACTTCCAAAAACTCCGTTTAGTACGTTACCCTCGAAGTTAGTAACGGTCATGAAAATTAGCTCATAGAAAATGTACGCTTTATTGTACAAAATTGGATTAGATTTAATCTTAAACAAACTCTTTAAAGTATTTATAAATAATAACAATGGCCGATAAATAACGCCTTCTGTAATTATTTCTAATATTAGGTTTTTACAAGCATTTTATAAACATTTTAAAAGTAGTCAATAAATGTGAGGTCTAATAAACTGTTATAAAATATTTTGCAAGAACCGTGGCTTGAAATAATTTGTATGACATTTTCCTAAATCTATGGGATTACCTTCGTGTTGAATTGACTGAATGCAACAAGTGAACCGTGAAGGTAACGCGAAGACAATGTAAATCTCCTTGGATAAGTTGTCCGACAGCTTAGCGGGAGCGATAAGGTGGGACCTCCAAAGTTTGCAGCTTAACAGTTAGTTGCAGCTTTAGTTTGACTTCATTTGTATATTCCTGCTTTGCCTGTGGGAAGTAGGCAAAGCAAACAAACTCCGCTAATGACGTCAAACATTGCTGTAAACTCCCGATTATCCGTGAACAAGTTGAACGTACGTACGAATCGGTATAGTTTGCCTCATCCCTCCCGAGATTGAATTCTCTTGTGAATCTAGCTTCTACGAAACTAACTGTAGGTGATACCTGCATTAGTAACCTACAGGGTTTTTTGCTCCCTTCATTTCATGCAAAAAAATAGATATCAGTGTGTACACTTTCCTCTTTAAATGTTTAGACTCTTTCATTTGAAAAGAAATTTAATTTACTCACTTTCTTAACTTGAGTCTTATATTTGAAGCGTTATAATTGCTTAAATGACACTTAATTATCTAAATTTCGTCTTTGGGGTACAAATTAGCCCTACATCCAAAAGGAAGGATTCCTGGTCGTACTACCTCAGGTATTATTACAACAAGCAATAGTTTTTTAAAATTAGTGGTTACTATTATTAAACTTGGTAATATTATTTAATTATTTTTTTACATAGGTTTTATAAAAACGCATTTTAAACTTTTACTTAGAATCTTCTCAAGCGAGATTAAGATCTGTTAAGGCAACACGAGAAAGTTCTAACGAAGTAACATACGCTTCTTACCTCGAATAGTTTTGCAAAATTACATTAAAGAGTAGCTCAGCCAGAAATCTTCACGGAGAAGGGTGAATGTAATGACATTTCAGGGAGACTGGATTGCTAAATCAATCTAAAGACAAAGTTTTGAAAATACTTTCTATTTTGCACCATTCTAACACTTAAAATTAGTTCTATTGGAGACACCAACTTTCTTTCCTATTTAGAAACATTGTTAAAGTATACTAAATATAAATACAGGTACGGTGTGATACGTGATTGGGAGATCAGGGTAGTAACAGGGTCTTAGAGGCAAACTTCAATTCCCATTTTTAAAAACTACAGTTCTAGAAAGAAATATTGAATTTTCGAAACTTATTTGAAAGTTCATTTAAGACGTCACCTTCTGTTACAGCGATTTCCTCAACCCATAAAAGATTAAAGGAAACTATATAATCCTTCCGAGAAGGGTTAAACTGCTTAACCTCTAACATTATATACATTTACTGACACCCTTCTAATAACAGGACATATTAGTTCAAAACGTCATATTTTACGGGATTTAAAACCTCTGCTGGCAGTCTCTGTCAGCTGTTCGTTGAATAGGCTACACAAAGTAACTTATGAGCCTAAAGGTTCCATGACTAAAAATGAAGGGATTTCGTCTTGTTGCAGGCTGGAATATAATTGGTTCCAACCGTTCGTCATTAGTTAGCTCATTAAAATAAAAGAGGCAACTGAAGTATTACGTTAAACAAAAGAATCATATTTGGCAAAAGATTGAATTTAAGTGTTTTTTTCATAACAAAATAATAAAAACAAATTTATAATTTTTTTTTAAAAGCGTTAATTTTTTTTAATGAATTTTGACGAAGTACACATTATGGAATATGTAGATTTATCAATAGAAGATAAGGAGATTTTTCCCATTGATAATTTGAGAAATCAAGAAATATGTACCTAAAGGAATACGTACAGTTCTGTGAATCTAGCAAGTACAATAAGGCTGAAATAGTAGGCCTATTGTCTATGTTATGCTTGTTTTCATGATCCGATTATCCCAGGTAAATAAATCTTCTTTGAACTACATACTCAATGAATAAATAATAATAGCCCTTGCTACATATATTTAAACACCCTTGATGTACATTTCGCCAATGCAGTTAGCATCATCAGAAGATGATGTTGGCGAAATGTACATCAAGGGTGTTTAAATATTTGTAGCAAGGGTTATTGTTATTTATTCGTCATAATTACGCTTCTGTGCTCTGTATAAAATTTCAAAAAATTTTACGTACTCAATGTAAAAGAGTGGTTTGTTATTAAAGAAAATTTAGATTGTCAGAAAGTTTGTGAAACGATTGCTTTCTTTAAATGTAATTCGTAACAGTAACCCCAGGGGCTTGAGACCTCTATTGTCCGGACTTGAGGGACATTTGTACGGAGACAGTACGTTTGGGGAAATTTATATTCTTATAAAAATCATGGGGTATCACAGGCATTCTAAGGTTTAGCTTTGCGCTTGGAGGAAGATTAATTTCAGAGTCTGGTAGGAGTTTCAGTTCTGCGTCTGGAGTGAGTTTTAGTTCTGAACTAGGTCAAAGTTTTAGTTCTTCAATTTATCAAAGTTATAGTTCTGCGTGTATTCCAGAAAACCTCTTTATGCGTAATCATTATGAGAAACCTTAAAATTTATATATATATATATTTTAATATGAGGGTTCGACCCATTAGGAAAGGCCCACCTAGAGTGGATAGGAGTCATAATACACTACCTGGACCGACGTGGTATTGAGGTACGGAAACCTAGCCGTTCAGAAGGTGCTACTGGTCCCGAGTAGTTCTGAAAAAGGTGCTTAACCTCAGTGTCTGGTTAGAGTTCCTCTCGTCCCAGGGTCACTAGCCCAGGCTTAACAGCAAGGTTCCAGGTTTTTGCTTCTGGTATCAAGTCACCCATCTCGGGTCTAACGCTAGTCACCAGGCGGGAGGTACGAGTTTGAGACTCAATCCGTAGGGTCGAGGTTTCAATGTCTAGATTTTACGTGTTCTTTGACAAGGAGGTGAAGTTGAAAGATATGTAATCCTTGCCACTATTATTTTTGTAACATATATCTATCCTCTTCTACACTTTTTGCTTAACACACCGCCACATGTCTATTAGGGTAATGCTGTCAAAAATTAGTAGCCTAGTTATACTATCTAAACCTTGTATAAGCCCTAGTCTCCAATGTGAAAGCTTGGTCCTTAGGTAAGGAAAACCGGGCCACAGGTAGTTGTGAAAAAGCTGACGAAACAGTAAACTATAGTTGGACGACTTATTTCCTCCAGAACCAGTTCAGGTACCAGGTGGTTCTGGCTATTAGCTACTCCTTCGAAACGTCTTGAAGCAAAGCCCTCCCTCCATTTTGTTACTGGCGATACTCAATCAATCTGGGATGCTTTGAGTTTGAAAGTTGAATTCGTTGGGGCAGAGTTTGACTAAGTAAATAAAACAGACAACCTTTGTGCTCTTTTCCATCCTTCGGTTTTATCATCTTCCTTTTTCAAACCTTTTATAATCACATTTTGAATCCTATAATCGGGGTTTCGGGGATGCAGATTTATCGAAAGTGTTTTCTACACTCGAATTTTCCCTGTAGATCTACTACAAACATGTCCATTAATGTATGAATTATAGATGGCTTATTCTTACAATAACCTGCCGAAAACGAAAAACATGTGTTCTTGTGATGTAAAAAATAGGTTACATAGGTTTTATATTAATTTCGTTGCGTCATAAAATGTATTCATTAAAAGAAATATTGCTAAACTAAATACATTTTCTAAGACTGTTGGTAAAACTGTAAAAAGGCTCCCGAAGCAGGTGGTGTGAGAAGTATCGAGCAGTAAAACCAGTGCTAAAACAATTTTGTAAATTGAAATCGGCTTTAAAAACGTTGTTCGCACACACGACATTAAGTGAAGACTCGAGGGAATATTTTAAATTTTTATTAAAAAAAACATTTTTACCTCAATTTCTTCAGTTACTTTCATTTGTGCTATAATGTTCAATGAGGAGATGAACCGTATTCAAATGTACGGTACTTCCACAATGAAATAGTTTTGAAAGATTTATACGAAAATTAACTGATTTACAATTTTTTATGAAAGGGAACGGAGACGACTAGATTGAAATCCACTCACTTTTTTCACAAGAATGTTAGGTTATTTAGGTTTATACTTTTGTATTGCTATAAAATGTTTGTGTATATATGTCTATAGTAGAAAACAATTACTTACCTGAATTAAAGTACAAGCTGCTGGGGTAGAGTCTATCCAATATAATGACCTTCGGGGTACTGCTGAAACTGGTAAGGGTGCAGTAGTACCAAATTTATTACAAATACACTGAAACATAAAATTGCACACTCTTGCCCAACGCATAGTTTTACACTAACATATCTTTTCTCTTTTATATCAATCTATCATCCGGAATGTTGTGTTACAGAATGGATTGGTTTTCAAAACAAATACATCCAGTAACCTTTTTTATTGTTACAAGATGTGAAATACAGTACAAAACAGATGTCAGTTAACCAATCTAACTGAGAAATAGCTCAAGAAAAAGTAAACGTTTCATGGAATAATGCTGCAGCCGTTTTTACAAAAGCTGTTAACTTTTAAAGTTTCTTGATTTCTTAATCAGTAATCATCTTGAATTTACTGATTAAACTATAATTAAAAGTTACTAAACAAAGTGAATACGTAAGAGCTAACTTGCTGACGCGTTTCGAAACAATCGTTCCTTTTACGAAGTAAAGCCTCTACTGGCGGCATCGCGTTAGGTACAAAGGTTGTCGGGATGGATTTATGACTGTATACTACAAAACATGCTCACAGCAAACAAACTCTACATAAACTCAATCACGAAATCATAACACTCACCAAACTCATCACATCACAAAACTACTTCTAAACACAGAAGTAGTTCTGTTCCACTTAATCACATACCAACAGATACTACACACAGAAAGACCATCAGAAAGATCCCCCATCTTAGGCATCCTAGCAGAAATATTTCTACATCACATTGAACAACAGTACATTCTACAGAGCAACAATTATACAAAAAAAGTAATTTATTACCATTGATATGTAGACGACATTTTAATACTATACAACGGCAACCAACGACAAATCAAACAACTACACAATCACATTAATACCATACACCTAAACCTTGCATGTACCCTCGAATTAGCAGGAAACAATAAATTAAACTTCCTAGACCTTACCATCAACAAACACAATTTCAAAATATACAGAAAACCAACAAATACCGATACTGTCATAGATAATATATCTAACCACAACACACAACACAAACACGCTCCATTTAAACATATGTTACACCCCCTAATCAATAACTAATGCTACAGAAAGACTAAGACGAAGATCAGTACAATAAAATACATCGCTCAACAAAACGGCTACCAACATACACTCATAGACAACATACTCATGAAAATTAAACTTAAACATCATCAAACGGCCACGCAGAAAACCCCTACTAAAAACAACAAATACATATCCCTCACCTACCACAACAAACACACACACACACACACACACACACACACACACACACACACACACACACACACACACACACACACACACACACACACACACACACACACACACACACACATACACACATACACAAACACACACACACACACACACACACACACACACACACACACACACATATACATATACACACATACACACAAAATAGCCTCCACACTCAAAAAACGTCACTACCAAATATTTTACAAAACAACAGACACTTTAAAACAGCACATACAAACTTTTCAAAAACAAAGAGACAAATACAAACTATCCGGTATTTAACAAATTAACATGTAATGATACATACATACACACACACACACACACACACACACACACACACACACACATATATATATATATATATATATATATATATATAAATATATATATATATATATATATATATATATATATATATATATAATACGTTTTCTTGTTTAATAATTTAAAACAACACAGGTTATTCAAATACAAGAATATTTATTATTTTATATCCAAAGCTTTTCGTTGGCAAACAGTACCATCATCATCAGGAATGAAAATTACAATAATAATGATTATTGTAATTTTCATTCCTGATGATGTTGGTACTGTTGGCCAACGAAAAGCTTTGGATATGAAATAATAAATATTCTTGTATTTGAATAACCTGTGTTGTTTTAATATATATATATATATGTGTGTGTGTGTGTGTGTGTGTATGAGTGTTATAGATGTATAATAAAAATATTAATAATATTCTGTTTGTAACATAAAGAAAAATGTTACAGACAAACAAACAAAAAGAAAACGTCGGTTACATCACTCGCCTCCATAATTTGACAATTTACATTCGATAAAATTTAACTTCCCCGATATGAATAACGGTAGGGATTTGTTTATTTAAGTAAATAAGATTGATTAAGTAAATAAGACTTAATTCGAATAAATCTATATGAAATCTTGAAAATACATATTCAATATTTATAAATTAATTGTTGAAGAACAAGAACAGATAAAACGTAAACACGATATATTCAGAAGTGATTGCCACTTTATCAAAGCCGGATACATCGCCATGCCCTAATTCCGCCAGTGCCTTGTTGACCGTATTGAATAATGGTTCTTGATAATACTTGCCCCATTCAAAGAAATACCTTAATGTATTAATTACACTTTCTTGTTTTAACTTGCCAAAAAAAACCACTACCTAAAGATTTATTCAGCAGATGCGTTTCGCACTAACTCAGCGCAATATTCAATGCTGTGAATAACTGACAAGACTTGCTCAGGTGTGTTGTGATAGTGTGAGTCTGTATTGTATATTTTTACTGTGGTGTGTTATTGTTCAGAGCAGTTGTTAATTATGTGCTCAAATATAGTATTCGATTGTGAGTATGTTTATTATTGTTTAGTATTCCGTTTGTGATTGTGAGCAAACCTGAGCCAAAACCTTGTCAGTAATTCACAGCATTGAATAATGTGCTGACCTAGCTCGAAACTCGTCTGCTGAATAAATCGTAAGTATTGGTATTTTGCCAAGTTAATAGAACAAAGTGTAATTTATACTAAAATCTCAAGATTTGCAACACAAAAACTGCACGTAAATGTAATCAAGATTCTATAACTTTGCAATGGGTGAACAAAATAATTGTTTTAATAGTTATACTACGGAAAAGTTTTCATTGTTATTTACTTAGATTCAATCCCTAGTCGTGCCAAAACTTATTTCTATGACTATGCCCTGGTCAATCCTATGGGGGGATTTTGGCCCTTTAGGCGTAAAGTTTGATACATTACCTTTGTTTAATCCTGTATGGCTCATAAAAGGCAGCTTCAATGATATTAAGAATATCCTAATTATAAAAATGAATTGTTATTATCAAAATTGTATAATTGTTCTAATTAATTTCGTGTTTTATGGGGTAAATAACAGATTGTGGTTATTTTAGTATTTGGAGGTGCAGGTGGATAAGCAAACCTTAATGGATCTTTCTGGTCGCGTGGACAAGGAGAAGACATTGTAACCGTAATCCCCACATGATTATTTTTTGTACAAATCTGACACTATTTAAGCTGCAACAGGAGCAAGAGAAGGTTCAAGAATATTTAGTAAAACGTTGGGTGAAGTTGCTATTGATTCTTAATTACCTACATACAAGTCTTATCTACATAGTATTAGCATCTACGTTGGACCAAGGAGCTTCCTTGTACGGAACTGTTTCTAACAGATAAAGTATAACCTTAAAGAATAAGAACAGATTGAATCTGGAGCAATGATTAAGAAAGAGAAATGCCAGAACATTGCTGGTACCTCAAGGAATTGCAAAAGGAAGGACACCTTCTTAAAGGTTACATAACACGAGTATATGATGAGGAGATATTTCATCTGTTTCACTGCTCAAGTGTTATTTTATTTTCCTTTCTAACGCAATTTGTTAACGAATTATGCAAAAAATTCGGAAAACGTAAATGGTAACCATGCACTCTAAAAGTAACAGAATGCAAAAAAAACCTCGGCAAGGTTAATAAAAGTAAAAGCGATAACATAAAAGAGCCGCGAAATTACAATTTAATAGGGTGGGTAAGGGGTAAATATTTTACGTCCCACCCCTGTACTTTACAACGAATTTCCACCCGTAATTCGATCACTTTACGACCGCCCCTCAGCAGTAAAGTCTATATATATATATATATATATATATATATATATATATATATATATATATATATATATATATATATATATATATATTCACTTGGAAACGTTCAACATATTTTGGTCACAGTAAAGAATAATTTCATAATTTTCAACAGGTTTTGTTTACCCTTTTCATATTGATTCCCTTATACATTTACATGTATGCTGATACATTCACATGTTCCCATGATCGCGTCACATTTCCACTGATCTTCCACATATACCTTGATACTGCCACATTTCCCCTAATTCCTTTATCCCATCCCCGATGGCTTCACTTGACCCTGGATATGTTTACAATTCACAAACACCCTTCACATAAATGTTTCTTGATGTTCACGCAATTTTCGATGACGATTTAATCTGGTCGGAAGTGTTAAATGCTCATTGACGCTTTTTACCGTTCACATGCTCATTGCTGTGTGGATCGGTTATAAATGTCTACACGTATGGTAACTGGTGATGGACTGATTCTACAGACCAACTCACAGGCTCATTGCTGTGTGGATCGGTTATAAATGTCCACACGCATGGTAATTGGTGAAATGGACTGATTCTACAGACCAACTCACACGCTCAATGCTTTGTGGATCGGTTATAAATGTCCACACGCATGGTAATTGGTGGATGGACTGATTCTACAGACCAACTCACAGGCTCATTGCTGTGTGGATCGGTTATAAATGTCCATCCGCATGGTAATTGGTGGATGGACTGATTCTACAGACCAACACACAGACTCGTTGATGAGTAGGCCTGTTCTACGTGCTTACTCACAGGTTCTTTGATGAGTGGACCTATTCTACGTGCCTACTCACAGGTTCTTTAATGAGTAGAGGTATGATACAGGCCTCCTCACAGGCTCATTGCTTTGTGGATCGGTTATAAATGTCCACACGCATGATAATTGGTGGATGGACTGATTCTACAGACCAACTCACAGGCTCATTGCTTTGTGGATCGGTTATAAATGTCCACACGCATGATAATTGGTGGATGGACTGATTCTACAGACCAACACACAGACTCGTTGATGAGTAGGCCTGTTCTACGTGCTTACTCACAGGTTCTTTGATGAGTGGACCTATTCTACGTGCCTACTCACAGGTTCTTTAATGAGTAGAGGTATGATACAGGCCTCCTCACAGGCTCATTGATTAGTGAGACTGTTTTACGGGCTCACACACAAGATCATTGATGACTAGACCCGTTCTGCAGGGTTACATACAGGGTAATTGTTGCGTTGTGGAGTTCTTCATGCCCATTCACAGACTAATTGATGGCTGGACCGGTTTTACAGTGCTACTTACAGGGTTATTGTTGTTTTGTGGAGTTCCTCATGCCCATTCACAGACTCATTGATGACTGGACCGGTTCTACAGGGTTACTTACAGGGTAATTGTTGCGTTGTGGAGTTCTTCATGCCCATTCACAGACTAATTGATGGCTGGACCGGTTTTACAGTGTTACTTACAGGGTTATTGTTGTTTTGTCGAGTTCTTCATGCCCATTCACAGACACATTGGTGAGTAAACATTTTCTACAGGCTCAGACACAGACTCATTGGGACTGGACCGGTTCTACAAGGTTACATACAGGGTAATTGTTGCGTTGTGGAGTTCTTCATGCCCTTTCACAGATACATTGGTGAGTAAACCTTTTCTACAGGCTCAGACACAGACTCATTGGGACTGGACCGGTTCTACAAGGTTACATACAGGGTAATTGTTGCGTTGTGGAGTTCTTCATGCCCTTTCACAGACTCATTGATGCCTGGGCCGGTTCTACAGGGTTACTTACAGTGTAATTGTTGTGTTGTCGAGTTCTTCATGCCCATTCACAGACACATTGGTGAGTAAACCTTTTCTACAGGCTCAGACACAGACTCATTGGGACTGGACCGGTTCTACAAGGTTACATACAGGGTAATTGTTGTGTTGTCTAGTTTTTCATGCCCATTCACAGACTCATTGATGAGTAAACTTTTTCTACAGGCTCAGAGACAGACTCATTGAGAAGACAACCTGCCCTATATGCCCATTCACAGGCTTATAAAAAGAAAATAGTTACTGCAGACCTACTGATAGGTGCATTGATTTGTATACCTGATCTTAAGGTTTTCTCACAAGCTCAATGATTAATACACTTTTTCTATAAACCTACTTACACCTTCATTGTTGCGTGGACTTTGCTGCAGGTACATTGTTGGGTGGATCGGTTTTACAGGCCACTTACAAGTCATTAATGTGTAAACCGGTTCTAGAAACTTGCTTATAGGGCTATTGATAAATAGATCAGTTGTACAGCCTCACTAATTGGTAGACATAGGAAAAAGATGCTTTTCGGTGTGACACTTAATATTATATACACCGTTTCAAAGCATTTAGTACTAATTAAATGGTACCTAGACATCTGTTAACTAATATTTTTGAAAATGTTGCAATACATCAATTTCTGAATATTGAGTAATACAAAAACTATAACTATGTAAAATAAACAAAATGTTTAAGCGTAAAAATTTGATATTTCATTTTACGAGTAATATGTTAAGATTAGATTGAGAGATAATTTACTAAAGACCTTTTTTAAAATTAATTTCATTAGTGAATGAATGGCCGGGCACACTATCAGCAGAGGTTAGGTTGATAAATGTCAGCTTCTACTTAATTTCCTCCCACCCACTCCGCTTCCTAGTAACAGGTGAGGTTTTAAACGCAGTCTTTTGTTTCCCCAGCGGTTTTAAATGGTTGCTATTTTTCATCTAATTGTTCCTCTTCTTTTGTAAAAAGTAAAACAATTTTCAATTCATTCATTTAAAATGCAATAAAAAGACATTTGGAATGTTTCAACTTTCTTTTGCTTTTGTATTGGCATCTGTTACGTCTAAGAGTTAATGTAAGAGTTACTGCGGTGAAACTATATTAGTAGAAGCCTAGAGTTCCAAAAGTCAATTTCTTGAGTAAACTAATACCGGATGTGCATTCTCATTAAATATTATCCTACTTGGAAGCGCACTGAGTAGATGCAGACCACTGAGATACACATCAGGCATCGCTTTATTAAACATATTAGGCCCTCTGCTTTGCGTTTAGTAGTCTTCGCTAAATATAGTTGATAAATACTGAATTTACGTTTTATATTTAAAAAATACGTTTGTGCTTTAAATAATTGAACAACTCAACGCCCAAGGAATGATGACGCAATTCAAATTTAGCATACATTATATTACATACGATAAGAAAAAAAGATAGTCACGATGGCAAAAAAAATTCATAAATTAAGCAAAATACAACATTTAAATTTGTAGGATAAATTTTCTATATGTGATGAATTCGCTGAATGGATGATAAAACGTCAAAAGCATGATTTTAGATCAAGACCATTTCTAAATTATCCTAATATCGTCGACAAAAGTCTAACTACTTAAGAAATGTTTGAAAAAATATTCTTACTACTAACTAGGCAACTCCCGGACTTGGCCTATTCCTTCTGCTGTGACCCCTATTTAAGTTCTGGCGGTTTGCGTCCATGACATCTGCTTCACACAACCGACAACGAACCTGTTGAGTAAACCAATGTGCTGCAAGGAGATCATGCCGGTGCCGATTTGCGTCCATGACATCTGCTTCGCACAACCGACAACGAACCTGTTGAGTAAACCAATGTGCTGCAAGGAGATCATGCCGGTGCCGATTTGCGTCCATGACATCTGCTTCGCACAACCGACAACGAACCTGTTGAGTAAACCAATGTGCTGCAAGGAGATCGTGCCGGTGCCGATTTGCGTCCATGACATCTGCTTCGCACAACCGACTACGAACCTGTTGAGTAAACCAATGTTTTGCAAGATCGTGCCGGTAGAGCTTGTGAAATCTGCCAAAGTCGCGCATTTAGGCAGATGATGAGACATATATGCTTCGCTAATGGGCTCCGATTCTCCCCTTTTTTTGCCAAGAGGAGATTGAGTCTCTGCTATCATTTATGCGTTTTTCATGGTAGTTTTGACTAAATGAAACGCCGGAGGCCGTAAAAATACAATAAAAGTTGTTGTTTTTTTAAATCTTTAACAAATTACCGTTTCCGATTATCTTTTGGTATTGAAAAGTACAATCTAAGCATTTGTCTTGTGTGAAGGACTATGAATAGTCAGGACTTAAGTAGAGATGAACGTGGATCGTGTATATAGTACAGCATCCCTATCGGGGTGTAAAGAGGTGCCTATAATCTGCCCCTCTTTATTGAAGAGGGATGCTGTACAGATTACTAACAATATATTAAAAAATATATTATTAAACAAAATAAATCAAAACACTCGTTCTCTGGAGAGATTAGGATTGACAAGAGATTATTATAACTCACGTGGTCAGTATGACTTGGGAAATACCTTTTGAGTTGTATACTACGGTAAGAAATTTGTATAAATGGTGAATACTAAAATTTCGACATTTTAAATTAAGCTCCAAATGAAATGAGAGAGCCTGTATTACCGATATCTTCCTCCTGTACAGTTTAGCTTAGCAGGATGAAAGGTGAAACAAAATAAATATTCCTTATTAAAGGGATATGTAGCAAGGCCTTTTGTCGCTTCTCGTTCACTCTCTTGCTTCACCTGAAAGGAACGTTCACCTTTACAAACGGCGGTTGGCGAGAGGTGCGCAGGGAAATCTGTGTGAACAGTAATTTACCTTTTAATAAAACGCATTGAAAGGCGATTGAATACGAGGTTTGTCCTTTAGAATAAGATGTGACATGGGAAAGATAGTCAAAGGTAGGGTCAGATTTAGTGAGCTGGTGATATATAGTGTAGGGGGGGGGGCTTTAAACGAACACAGGTCCTATGCCTCAATCAATAAGGTGTAAGACGGTGGTTTTATGTCAGTGCCAGACTCGCTGGGGTTAAACAGAATATTTATTAATCACTTCCTTGAATTTATAAATAGCGAACAACAAAATGAAACAGATATCCGAACCTCAGAAAGGCAATAGAGATATTCGAGGAAAGTTGTATAGAAAACATAAACTCCTTCACCCACGCTGTCTGCGTCTCATAAAATCGACATAATTATTCCAAAGAAATTGCAAAAGCGTTACCATTCATACCCACGCTGTCTGTGACTCAGAGTGGAGATATAAGTATTCGAGGCTAGTTATAGAAAAGCCATTCACTCTGTGCCATCACCATTCACACTCACGCTGTCTGTGCCTCAGGGAATCGCTATAAATCATCCAGGTATTTTGAGACAAATCATCCTCTCCATGACGTCACCGTCCATACCCACGCTATTTGCCTCAATGAGGGGATAAAGATTTTCCAGGGTTGTTTCAGACAAATCATCCACTCTGTGCCGTCACCATTTATGTCAACCCTATCCATGACTCAAGGAGGTGATAGAGATATTTGAGATATGTTGCAGTGAAATCATCTAATCTGTGACGTACCATTCATACTCACGCTGCCTGTGCCTCAGGGAGTTGAAACAGGTATTCGAGATAGAGTGTGTAAATACCTTATCCCCTCTGTAGCGTCACCATTCATCCTCACACTATCTGTGCCTCAGGGAGGTGCTAGAAGGTTTCGAGATAAAGTGTGTAGATAAGTCAACCCCTCTGTGGCGTCACCATTCATACTCACGCTGCCTGTGCCTCAGGCAAGTGATAGAGGTATTCGAGATAAAGTGTGAAGATACCTTATCCCCTCTGTGGCGTCACCATTCATCCTCCCACTATCTGTGCCTCAGTGAGGTGCTAGAAGGTTTCGAGATAAAGTGTGTAGATAAGTCTACCCCTCTGTGGCGTCACCATTCATACTCACGCTGACTGTACCTCCGGCAAGTGATAGAGGTATTCGAGATAAAGTGTGAAGATGCCTTATCCCCTCTGTGGCGTCACCATTCATCCTCACACTATCTGTGCCTCAGGGAGGTGCTAGAAGGTTTCGAGATAAAGTGTGTAGATACGTCAACCCCTCTGTGGCGTCACCATTCATACTCACGCTGCCTGTGCCTCAGGCAAGTGATAGAGGTATTCGAGATAAAGTGTGAAGATGCCTTATCCCCTCTGTGGCGTCACCATTCATCCTCACACTATCTGTGCCTCAGGGAGGTGCTAGAAGGTTTCGAGATAAAGTGTGTAGATACGTCAACCCCTCTGTGGCGTCACCATTCATACTCACGCTGCCTGTGCCTCAGGCAAGTGATAGAGGTATTCGAGATAAAGTGTGAAGATGCCTTATCCCCTCTGTGGCGTCACCATTCATCCTCACACTATCTGTGCCTCAGGGAGGTGCTAGAAGGTTTCGAGATAAAGTGTGTAGATACGTCAACCCCTCTGTGGCGTCACCATTCATACTCACGCTGCCTGTGCCTCAGGCAAGTGATAGAGGTATTCGAGATAAAGTGTGAAGATGCCTTATCCCCTCTGTGGCGTCACCATTCATCCTCACACTATCTGTGCCTCAGGGAGGTGCTAGAAGGTTTCGAGATAAAGTGTGTAGATACGTCAACCCCTCTGTGGCGTCACCATTCATACACACGCTGCCTGTGCCTCAGGGAGGTGATAGAAGTATTCGAAATCAGTTGTAGCTGTCATCCCCTCTGTGGCGTCACCATTCATACACACGCTGCCTGTGCCTCAGGGAGGTGATAGAGGTATTCGAAATCAGTTGTAGCTGTCATCCCCTCTGTGGCGTCACCATTCATACACACGCTGCCTGTGCCTCAGGGAGGTGATAGAAGTATTCGAAATCAGTTGTAGCTGTCATCCCCTCTGTGGCGTCACCATTCATACACACGCTGCCTGTGCCTCAGGGAGGTGATAGAAGTATTCGAAATCAGTTGTAGCTGTCATCCCCTCAGTGGCGTCACCATTCATACTAATGCTGCCTGTGTTTCAGGGAGGTGATGGAGTTAGAGGTAACAAGATACGTTGTAGACACGTCATCTCCTCTGGGGCATCACCATTTATACTCACACTGTCTGTGCCTCAGGGAGGTGATAGAGGTATTCAAGATAAGTGGTAGATACGTCATTCCCTATGTGCCGCCACCATTCACACCCAAGTTTCAATCAGATTTATCATTGAATGTTTAATACGGTAAATATATTATGTTTGGTTATAAGACGTCTTAAACATGATGGCGGCGTTTTTATTCAGCACTAGCAGTCAGCCCTTATATTGTAGAACACAACTTTTTATAATTAGAGCACTTTTGCTTCGAGACGAACTATATGACCTTAAAGATATACTTCGGTGTAAGATTTATTATTACATCCAAATCTCCAAGGCCAAGTTCTGCACAGTTCTTGGAGAATAGCTACAGTACTTTACTAAACAAAACACTTTCCTTTCCTTTTTACCCACGAACGTGAGCGAAAAGGGTTTTTCAAAAATCATAATCAAAGTGCTATAAAAGTTTTAAATTTGGCAAATATTCGTGATTGACAAGTGAAAATCATTCCCATAAAGATACAGGAAATGGCATACAAGAATTTTATGATCCAGAATGTCAAGTGAACAATAGGCTTTAAGACACCTTCGACAATTACACATTTAAACACTTTCGTGCGGGTGATTACTATTACGGATGCTAGAAGTTCGTTTCTATTTTGTGTTTATATACACGTGTTTGGAACTTGTATATTTTCGTAAACGCGTTTTTCTTCTATCCACACTGCCAACACATTGCTTGTTATTCTCAACATCTCATATTGCAATCCACATTGTTCTAACAACCCACGGAGGTTGTTTAACCTCGTCCATCTCTCCTGCTCACTGAAATCATTTTAATTCGTAGAGATACATAGATCAACATCTTTTGCTGAGGGGAGTGATATTTTAATATATTAAATTTTCTACGCCGAGCCTAAATCAAAGTGGATTACATATCAGAAAATAACATTTTATTACATTAATAAAAGGAGCAACTTGGATATTTCCTTATTTGAAGAAAACTAAAAAAGCTTCGTAATTATTAATTCATACAATATTGCCAACAATCTCACAAAGTAAGAAATAGGTCTGGCTTTATAAATCTCTAGATTTTGTTGCCTTTGCCGATTGGGAAACGGCTGAACTTAGCAACTTAACGACTAGGCAAACTTATGATAGTTACAAATTACATATTATACAATTATAAGGTCTGGAGGTTGTTAGGTTCAACGTATTAATTTAAAATGTGCTGGATTTAAAGAATTATAAGATAATATGAGGAGATTGGTAAAATATATAAATTTTGACATTTATTATACAAAGCTGTTTTATTCTGCCAAAATATGTTTATTTAATATTTTTTATTAAAACTTATTGAAAATTTAAAGGAATAACTTCTAAGCTTCAAATTGCAAATTAAATAGACTTATTTTAAAACGTTAGTATGTAATAATAATAAACAAGGAAATATATACCTAAGATTTCTAATATCTGTTATTTGTTATCATTGGACGCAGGGACAGAAGGTTCAGGTTCAGACAACCCTTGTTCTTTTCATTTCAGCCATTAGAGACTGCGCCTTCCAGTATCGCCCGGTGAGGTCTACAAGGAAACCGAAAAGCCATGAACAAAAATGTAAGTAGTGTTTCTCCCGAAGATTGCTTTTGTCGCTGCCAGCAGATGTTTGTCATAGGCATTACCAAGGGTGCACCTTGAGGAGGCCCACTAACTTTACACACTTTAAGGAACAGAAGGAGAGAGTAAGGTACCTTCCGTTGTTCTTCTTCAACACCTTTACAAACACACTGCCGCTATTTCATTTTCCGATTTTAAATTATCTATTAAGAAATATTTATTGAGATTATAACCAAGTTGTGTCAATGGAATTATTTACATAACTATTTGAGTAAGGATTATATTAAGCACCTTGATTTAGATAATGGGTTAGAGGCAGTCAGGGAGAATATACCTCTTGGAACACTGTTTTGTTTTGCGTGCCACAACAGCTGGGGAAGAGTTGCCTGGATCTTAGTAGTGATCATGTTTGACAAATGTTCTGTACTTTTTACATTTACAAGCAATATGGCGAAGAACGCTAAAACTTTATTTATAAAAGTAAATAAAATGTAAGTTTAACAATCCAGCGACGGTCACGTTTTGTAATTTACAAGGCTTTGTTCGCCTTTGGAGGGTTGCACAAATATTGCGGAAACCTTGAGCAAGAAATTTGCGCCCTCAACCCTCGCTGAAACCATTAGGTCTATTTCAATGAAATTTATTATCTCTTCAATATGCTACAAGTCCTACGTTTGGAAAGTTTCCATAAACAAGGCTTGATAATTTGGAGACGGAGTGGGTTACTCTAGAAAGGCAATGGGAATTATTGATGCCAACATTGCGATGCGTCTGACACTGCCTTCTAGTTCACATGATACGCATGTGCTCTCGACTACAGAGTTGCACTTGCACCGCTAAATTCTTTATATCAATTATGTAGCAGTTATAAATGGTAAATATTGTAAACGGTTTGATTAACCATTGATTAACCTCAATATCTATCTCAATAAATAATTATAAATATATATAGATAGATAAATGTGTATACATACATACACTTACATATATATATATATATATATATATATATATATATATATATATATATATATATATATATATATATTAAGATCAAATAATATACACAAATACAGGAATATTTAATTTATTGAATAATAAACTCAAAGCTTTTCGTTGGTTTACATTACCAACATCCTCAGGAGTTACTATACTAAGAATGATAAAAGAATTGTCTAACAAACATGAAGCTACTAGATAAAGCAATACACAGTTGCCAAATCTATTACAATATTGCCAAACCTATTCCACTGCTACCACAACATTATATACATTGAACAAAGTATGGTATTTAGAAGTATTTGAATTTGTTCATCTATTAATTTGTTATTAATATTATGCTTGTAAATTTCAAATGCTTCACATACGTTCATTTTTAACCCTTTATTTACTTCTTTTATAATTTTCATATTATTTATATTAGGAAACATATGATTATTATTAATACAATGTGTTGCGAAATTAGACTTATATATATATTTGGTTTTAAAAAAGCATTAAAATGTTCTTTATACCTTTCTTTTAATTTTTTCTTTGTTTGTCCTATATAAACCTTATTACAAAATTCACATTCTAATTTATATACTCCATTTTTCTCATGTATAGGCATACTATTTATATTATTATTATGGTTAATTATATTTATTATTCTATTATTGGTTCTATATGCAATTTTTATGTTTTTATTAGTAAATAATTTGGAAATATTTTTTATTTCAAAACCAGTGTAAGTAAAAGTACTCCATACAGTATTATTATTATTACTACTATTGTAATGAATATTATTTTTTATTTGTTTTTGTAATATATTATAATTTAATTAATCTACCGTTTTCTTTTTGTAACCATTTTCTACGGCTATCTGGTATATTATGTTTTTTCCTTCATTTTATTTTCATTGCTCATAGGAATTTTATTCAATCTGTAAAGAAGATTATATAAAGCAGCCATTTTCTGATTATATGGATGGTTGGAATAATTAGGTATTATTTGATTGGTTAATGTAGGTTTACGATAAATCATATATTCTAAACTCGTTTCATTTCTAATAATTGTGATATCTAGGAATAGGTTTGGAAATATTGTAATAGATTTGGCAACTGTGTATTGCTTTATCTAGTAGCTTCATGTTTGTTAGACAATTCTTTTATCATTCTTAGTATTGTAACTCCTGAGGATGTTGGTATTGTAAACCAACGAAAAGCTTTGAGTTTATTATTAATATTCAATAAATTAAATATTCCTGTATTTGTGTATATTATTTGATCTTAAAAATATTCTAACAGGAAAACACATTTGATATTCTATATATATATGTAATATATTAAATATGGTGATATGTTTTCTTGTAATATAGTTAATAAATTAAAAATATTTTAAAAACAAGAATACTTTTAATGAATATATTTATTCAAAGCTTTACGCCAATAAAATAGTACCAGCATCTTCAGGAAAATAATTATATAATAAACTATATTCAATAAGAGTATTCTTGTTTTTAAAATATTTTTAATTTATTATATAAATTGTAAAATTTTTAATCGTTAATAAAATACATTTTTATTCAACCAATTACGTTCAAATACTTTTTTTTACCTGTCTGTAGGAGATAACTTTTGATGCTGATACAGCTTTATTCAAATATTTATTCTATAATTAAATTATAAATATTTGAAGGGGGTCTAGGCCGGATTCGAACTGAGTATCTTCAAGTATAAAGTCTAGGGCTTTGGCACTCAGTCAACTTTCCCGTAGCTAGAAGTATATTTCTCAAAGAGTTATATGAATTTTTTTCCCTCATCTGGTTGTCGTCAAAACCTCCATTGTAAAACCTTAAATTGTTGACATTGCTATTACACAATATCATAATTAATGCTCTAGAATTAAAAATGAGAGAATAAAATAAACAAACAAACTGGACTAACGTTATCGAACCTTGTTTCACAATTGGACAATGGGAAAGGAAAGTGAAAAAAACTACAATATAATGCAAGCTATAAAATAGAAAGCCTATAAATAGTAACAAACAAACATAATAGTCCAACACTATGCATAGAAAGGAAAATGAAAAATTGAATGGAAATTCGTTTTCTATTTTGTCACCTAATATTGTTAATCTGACATTTGTTTCTACATATTAATATTAGTTGTGATTATAATATAAATAGAAACTAAGAAATTTTCTTTGTCGACTAAAGTAGGAATTTACTTTAAAAATATTTTTTATATTACTTTTTTTATTTATTTGTATGTATTTTAATGAAACACAATTATTAAATTTCTAATACTATTTATTGATATACAACTGCTCCATTACACTGTATTGTTTATTATCATTGGCGTCACTACTGGTAGAGATGAGGATGACGCCGAAGTAACCTCGGAGGACGTAGTATTACGTTACTGAAAACCCCTTTCCTAATCTCATTGTTAATTCAGAGCTATCCATTAACATTAATAATTTACCATCAATATACTTCCATTTATTTTACGTATTCTATAACAATGCATTCGTTAGAGATTCTTCCCTTGACAAACGAACCGTTGAACTTGTGCTCTCTGGTATCGATCAGTCTTCTTGTATACCCTCTCTATTCCTTTCAACCTTGTCATACTGTCTTACGTCGTCTTTTTTTACACAGTTCTTCCTGGTGCAAATCTTTAGTATCATTGTCTATTGCCCGTATCTTTAACCTATCTTCTAGAAGCTCAAAGACGATAGTATATCCGCCATAGGGTTCTAGCTTCATTACATTTTTTTTTTAAATCATAAACAAACACATTACTGTGCCAACCTAACCCTGATGTATGTAGCTCATTACCCACTTCTCTTAATTACTCTTGCTTTAATAAAGATCGTTATTAAAGGATAACTAATTATATTGTGAGTGGATGGCAGGAAGCAACACTATTGCTGATGACAATTCATTACAATCAGCTGTTATTTAATTTTATCCCGGCCTCTAGCAACAGAGATTTAAAACTCCGTGTTTTATGTCCCCGTTGATTTTTAAGTGGTGCTATTTCTCACCTACTTGTGCCTCTTGTTTTTTAAATTTTAAAAATTTTAACACGAAGCGCTATCAATCAAACGATTTTGAAAATGATATTCATATTTTGAATTAACTTCAGTAAACTTAGACAACTCTGAACATGAATATGTCAATCCTCAAACCTAGAAATGGAAAATTCAAAATCTATTTCATCGTGGACAAAATCGGTGTAAGTGACAGCATGAAATGATATAACTCGGGTTAAGTAACTTTGACGTACTGAAATTATTGGCTTTTATTTAGTAACGGACAAACCAACAGATGATTGCAATGGGTGAACAGATTTTGTAACACAAGAACTTTCAATAAAGTCGAGCCAAAAGCACAAAGATGAAAAGACCTTATGTAACGATTGTGTTTATATTAGGATAACATGATTTTTAGGCGAACACTGATCTTTTAAAACCTTTGAGCTACATAAATGAGTTTACCTCTGAGGTAAACGTAGGTGTCGCTTCGTTTCACGGGACTATAGATCCTTTAAAACTTTATCTATTGAACGTTTATTTCCATCACACTTTTCCAGGCTTTAGACTGGCAAAATGAAAGAGATGGCGTGTTTAAAGTCAGCTTGTAGCATTAGTAATTTTGTAGTTGTTTTATATATTCAATTAAAACCTTTTTTCATTTTACAGAATGTTTTTTATTTTAATCTATATTACAACTTGACCAATATATTTGATTTTACCATCTGATTTCTTAGATAATCTAATCCATTTTTGGGATTTATGAATTAGATCTTAAACAAGACATTAGTTTCCAGTTTCTAGGTATTTTTGTAGTTGTTTTCGTCCGATTTAATATACTTTGTTTTTTTTCTTTCCTCTAGTCTCATATGCATAGGAGTCGATGTTTCAGCCTCTTTTGATAAGTCTCTTTCGATTAAGTGGTGCTTATCACCTCGACATTTTGACTGGGAGAATCCAAAACCTCGAAAGTTATTAGCAAGTAGTTTAGGGGTAGATGACCTGGATGGACAAATGGAATTTGGACTGTATGATATTGTCAAAGTTACGACTTACCATCGTCAATTGGTATTATTTCCTCTTGTACGTATATTTCGATGTACGCATCTTTCGCTGTATTAATTTTTCGTGCCACCGTCTCAAGAAGATTGGACAGGAGTGTCGTCTTTCTACTCAGACGTGTTTAGTAATCCCTGTCGAAATATTTTAATTAAGATTAGGGTCTATAGAGTCTATACTTTGTACATTTTAACCTCTGTTAATAAGCAAACCCTTGTCAACGGTAGGATAACTATAAGACATAGCTTTAAGACATTAATGAAATATAAACCGAAGGTGAAAAGAATTCTTGAAAGGTAAATAGCGAAACCCTGGCTAAAGGGGACAGCGAATTCACCAATACAGCTTCAAAAAGTGATAGGACAACAGATTTAAATGACTATAATGCTAAACTACTATAAATTTCATCGCAAGTGGACTATATATAACACAAAATCTTATATTAAAGTGTAGAATTGCAAGCTATTATTTTTATTGTAATCACTAATGCCATTTGTTTGATCTTCATGTGACTTGCACTCAAAGGGTGAGATTTAATTACGTATTCACCTCGCCAGGATGAATTACACCAATTATATGTCAAAGGGCTTTTACTTAATCAAACAGCCAAAAGCAAAACTGAACAGGTGCGTAAAACCAACAATACCCACAATGCAATTAGCTTTTAATTAATTACAAGTTTGACTTTGTAATTTGGATAGCTGCTGTCCTTATTAGATTTTTACCAAAAAAAACTTTAAAAATTAAGTTGAAATTTTTAATATAATCATCTTTGTTACCGATAGGACTATTGGTATACATTTGAGATGACTATTCTGCTTTTACTAACATTAAAACATTTTTGTTGACGCGTTTCGGAATATCTCCATTTTCAAAAATCTATACTGTATCGTTCACTCTAGTATTGAGCTAGTTGTATTACAATTTTAGTACTGCCAATCCCCCACTCATAGAACGTGCTCAAGACTTGAGAGAACACTTGTAAGAATACAGTTAAAGTTTTAAAAATGTAGACATTTCTAAACGCGTCAACAAAGAACAATGTTTTAATGTTAGAAAAGGCAAAAGAGATATCTCAAGTATATGGAAAACTGTGTAATTACGTGATGGTAAAGAAGCCTTCTTACCTCAGTTTGAATTTGGGATTTTTAAGACTGCATTTAGAAAAAGACGTTTCATTTTATGCCTGGGTCTTTTGCACCTTACCTCTGGGACTTAATACTTTGTGGATCTATAATCTTTGTCTGTCTGGATCTTAACGTTTTGTCTATGAAATGTAATTTGTCTCTGCACATTGTGCACTTTATCTCCGAGACATTTGCCCTCTGTCTATGAAAGCTTTCCACTTAATTTGAGAAATCTTTGCACTTTGCCAGTGTAAAGCATTCAACTTGACTCTGGATCCCATTCACAGTAAGACTGAGACAAAGCTCTTTGTTGTTGGGATGTATGCATTTTACATCTGGGACCTTCGTACGATTGCTATGGGACCTTCACACATTGTCTGTACACTTTGGGACTTTTGCACTATCTCAAAGTAAATGACGGTTTTCAGCTTTTAAATTACGCCTCAATGATTACACTATTCATATTTAAAAAAGTTGTTTTCGACGGAACCCCTTGGGGGGAATTATTTACCTGTCCCAAACATAAGAGGCGCATTCCACGCTGCTCATCATCAAAATGTAATATTACATTTATTTTCATATTTTTAATTTTTTAAAGGGCAATGTTTCTAAATATTTTGGATTATATAAAGTGCGAGTTGCAGAATAACGTAAACTGTGTGAGGCAACAACCACTTAATTTACTTTGGTTTTGCCTTTACTTTTGGTTAACAAACTGTTTATGTCTTTTAAAGTGCATAACTAAAAGTAACCTAAAAACGGATTTAGGCTAGATCGTTGATAACTTTAAGTCCTTGATTATTCCACACGTATCTGCTAAAACGATTTCTTGTAAAGCTTAAAGTAAATTAGGCGCTTTGTATTCAAGACATGTCTGTAATGGAAACAGACCAGAATCGTATTCATCCTTGCAGATCGCCGTCCTCACTAATTAAGCTACAAATTAAGTCTGAGAGGTTTCTGCGCTCGGAATTGAATGTTTTTATTGAATCTCTGGCATTGCATCCTTCACGGTTTGCGGTGA
>JBAIZL010000002.1:337026230-337098730 GCA_036971475.1 Prosapia bicincta
AAGGGATATTACATGATGTTGGAACACCTTGGCAATTAGATTAACAAATTATGATATAAACACAATCGACTCAATCATTTCTTCCATTGACCATCATAAATATATATATATATATAAGTTACGTGTTATATTAAGCTCGAAAGGTTTTTAAAAATGATTTTATTTTTACAAACCTTTGTTAATTAAGAAACAGTTAATTTAGAAATGGTTACAATAATTTAGCTTAATAAAAACAAATACAATTGATGTACACTCAATCGGAGTGAGAAACGTCTGTACGATACAGTGGCCGCTTAAACACTGACGGGGCTCTGTTCTCACACCTATATAATACTAAAGCTTATACTACTACTAAAGCGTAAGCAGGAATTTTCCTAGCACGCATTTAATTATGAAATGTTCACATAAAATGTTTATATAACTCCTCCATCCCTAAAGAGAACTTCGGGGGTTGGCGAAGTTTCGGCGTTGGTTGAAGTCTTCTTCTTCTTCCTGATGAGGGCGAAGTATATAAGGCTGCTGAATACGCCTCCGTAAAGGGCAATAGTCCAGATACTGATGTGGTGGGTTATTTCCATAGTTGGGTCAATTCTTGAGATGGTTTCCGTGTTTATTTTGTCCAACTCTAGGCGTTTAACGTTTACTGAGAATTCTGGCATTTTACTCATTGAAAATTGTAGTTTGGACGTGTCCATGAAAATAGGATGGCCTCCCGAAGTTGTTGATGTATGGCTCAGTTTCATGTTGTTGAAAAAGACTGAATCATTATTAGTTTTTATCAAATATATGCCTTGAAGGGTGACGGTGGCTGTTGCCTTGCGATTGGTAATTTCCAGAGTCTGCTTGTTGGGGAAGGTCGCCAGGTAAAGGTTGATTTCTGGGATCCAGTTAATTAAGTTGTCTGTAACTTCCAATGCAGTATATTCACAGTTGCTGGCATCGTTGTTCCTGATAATGGACACTTCACAGTCTAATTTATGGTGTGTTAGAATGTCGAATGAGCAAAAGTATATGGAATCGGTTTTACAGTTACATTCATTGTCTAAACCTAATATTACAGAGTTAGACACTAATATGTACCTTACTTTTGGTATAATTGTTACATAATCTGTTTCATATTTTGTGGATATAGAGTGTAATTTATACAATTTAAATTGAGTTTTTTCTACAATGGGTAAATTTATAAAGTATACAATCCTTTCAGAATCTAGTTTACAATTAACTTTAATTAGGTTCTCTAATTCCCACATATTTTCCATTTTAGGTTCTAAAGGTAACCTCTCATTATAATATTTATAAATTTTGTTTAATTCTTCATATAATTCTCTTGCGTTGAAATAACACTAGGGTGTACAACACCTAGTTTACAAAATGTAAGATAATTTTCTAAATCTGTGATTACCTGTAACATCATGTCATATAAAATGTTCAATTGGTTTAGAATACTTCTAAATTTTTCTAGTTCAACAAAGTCATTTACATTACGATTCACAATACTTAACTTATTTTTTAATTCTACAAAATTTTCATCAATTACAATAAAAGTTTTATTTAATTCCTTCATAATATTATTACTAAAGGAGTATTGAGATTCAAATTGATAATTAATTTTAATTTGCTCATTTTCAATATCTTTAATTATTTTGTCATATTTTTTACCATCATATGCATATAAATTGCCTGTTAAAGATTTGATAACGGATCCTAGTCCATCTATAAGACCTCTTTTTGTTCTTTTGTTACCATTCTCTCTTAAGAGTATAATTTCTAATTTTTCTTCTATTACATTTTTACTGTGATTAACATATTTAAAATAATTAACAATATCTCTTATTCTATTACTGTTATCAGTTACATATTCATTGTTTAATAAGCTACCGTTACAATTGTAGCAACTAGTTTCAAAATTTTGCAATACATCATAATAATAAGCATCAATGTTATTTAGATGAGCTACTAAGTTTCTTACATTAAAATAGTGGACAAAGGTATGGTAGGAAGATCCTAATTTGGCCGGCGCAAGGTCTATTGGGATTATTCCGAGGTTGTTGTTGACTTCTCTGATCTCTGCTGAGTCGGTGGCTGTGCTAATGACGAACAGGAGGGACCTTGAAAATTATTTTGAGCATTAATTACATTTTTTATCTTCTTAGGCCTTTTAATTTTCGACAAATGTATCTTGTCTTTTGTGTTATGATGTCTAGGCTTTATTTTACCAGTTTTTCTTTCCTTGTTTATTGAAGCTATCTCTTCCTTGCTATATATGTTTTTCGTTTTGCTTTGCTTCTGAACTGATTTTATATAAACTTCAGATGGTATTTCTGGAAGTGGTTCTTTGTTTACATTCCTTTTTTCTAAAACTTTTTCTTTAATTCTTTGATTGCTATCCCTAATGTTTTCGTAAAGTATTTTTGTTTTTTCTTTATGGTTTAAAATGTAGTCATTTACAATTTGTTTTTCTAAATCTATATCTAATAAAGAGTTTGAATTTATGTCTCCAAATAAGACTTCGCACGGCGTTAATTTTGTGACTGAATGTATGCTATTGTTATAGGCGATTATAGCATATTTAACTTTCTTAATTATACTGTCTTTTTTAAATTCGATTTGATTATTTAACAGCCTTATGTGTTCTATTAAGGTGGAATGAAATCTTTCACATAATCCGTTTGATTGGGGGTTTTGTGTACTGATAAAATGGATTTTGATTTTATGCAGGTCTAATATCTCCTTCACAATTCTGTTATTAAACTCCGTTCCATTGTCTGAGATAATAACTGTTGGTAAGCAGAACTGCGCGAAGTAATCTAATAACTTGTCTGCAATCTCTGTAGCTTGAGAGCTTCCCAAGCGATAAGCTTGAGCATACCTTGTGAAACTGTCGACAATGCTGATAAACGAATTCTTCTCTAAAGAGATAGTGTCGATGTGAATTATCTGGAAAGGCCTTGCAGCTGTTGGTGTCAAGTTCATTTCTAGCTGTAAGGGAATTCTGTCGTATTTGGTTCTTTGACATATGTCACACTGATTTATGAAATTTTGGATTAGTGATTTTAAATTGGGCCAATAATATCTTCGCTTAATTTGTTCGTATGTTTCTTGTATCCCTCGGTGATTGGTTTTGCTGGCATGATAATTACTTATCGTTTCTAAAGTATCTTCTTCCGAAGTTAGGTCTAAGAGTTTGTTATTACACTTAACCAAATTTAGTTCAGTTTGTTTGAAATTTTTGGCTACGCATGATGCAAATTTTTCGTAAAAATCGTCTTCAAAATATAGATTATATTTTATTTTGGGTACCATATATGATTTTACAAAGTTAACTATGTCTTCTTTAAAATTATTTTCTGATATTTCGACCATTAAACGAATTTTTGAAGTTCCGAATAGTTTTATAATTTTTACTTTCTTTGGCTCATATCTTACTAATGATAAAAATATTTGATTTTTTCTAAAGTTTACAGGCTCGTCGGAAATTGGTATTTCAATTTGGGTGTTTCCTTCAAAATTGGAGTGCACGGTTTGACTGTCACTTTCTTGATTGTACTCTAAGTTGGCATTATCTGTTGCGTCGAGTTGTACGACCATAGATTCATTATCGTCATTTAATTCCGGGAAGTAACGACTCAGTAAGCCGGCTGGAGATAATTCAAGGTCTGGTTCTACAGTGTGTTGGGTGTTTGTTGACCTTTTATCAGTAACATTCAATTGTATTCTAGACAAAGCATCTGCATTTTTGTTTAATTTTCCTTTTTTGTATCTTATGTCATAATCATATTCTTCTAATTTTAATCTCCATCTTAAAAGCTTGGAATTTGGTTCTTTAACTGAAAATAACCATTGTAAAGGTTTATGGTCTGTATAAATTTTAAATTTTCTCCCAAATAAATAAGGCCTGAAGTGTTTGGTGGCCCATACGATTGCTAGTAATTCCTTTTCAATCGTGGAGTAATTAGTTTCGCTGTCGTTTAAAGTTCTGCTGGCATACGCTATAGGAAGGTCTTTTCCATTTTTGTCCTGGCTTAAAATTGCTCCTAGTGCAAAATTACTCTCGTCTGTCGTTAGAGTAAACTCCTTTTCAAAATCTGGGTATTGTAGAAGGTGCTCGTTAGTCAATATATTTTTACATGTTTCAAAACATTCTATAAAGTCTGGATTTTCTATATTTATTTTTGCATTTTTCTTTAAACAGTTAGTAAACGGTTTTGTTATCTTGGCGAAGTTTTTAATAAATTTTCGATAATAGCCTATTAGTCCTAAAAATCCTTTAATTTGTTTGGTGGTTTTGGGTATTGGATAGTTTTTGATTGCCAAAATCTTTGCTGGGTTAGGTTTTACGCCATCTGGTAACACAACATGTCCCAAATATGCCACTTCTTTTCTTAAAAATTCTGTTTTATCCAGCTGTACTTTAAAGTTGGCTTTGCGTAATCTGTCGAAAACTTCTTTAAGTCTTTGTATATGTTCTTGGAGGCTAGTAGAATAAATTATAATGTCGTCTAAATAAACTAAACATGTTTCATTTTGGATGCCTCTCAGAATATTATTCATAATTCTTTGAAATGTAGGGGGCTATTCTTTAGTCCAAAGGGCATTCTTAAAAAATCGTAGTGTCCCGTTTCTGTTGAAAACGCTGTTTTTTCTATGCTATTTTTATCCATTTCTACTTGGTGAAATCCTGAGGCTAAATCTAAAGTTGTAAAATACTGAGATCGTCCTAATTTATCTAATATGTCGGTAATGTTTGGCAAGGGAAATTTATCGTCAATTGTTTTATTGTTTAATCCTCTAAAATCTATTACTAATCGAAATTTTCTTTTGCCAGAAGCGTCTTGTTTTTTGGGTACAATCCAGACAGGAGAGTTCCATGGAGAATTTGAAGGTCTAATAATTCCTTGTTCAAGCATGTCCTCAGTTTGTTTATTAATTTCGTTCTTGTAAATCTCTGGATATCTATAATTTCTGGAGTATACGGGAATTTCATCAGTAGTCCTAATAACATGTTTTATTTGGTTGGTAAAAGTTAAATCGTTTCCCTCAATATAGAATAAATCTGCATAATCTTTTATTAAACTTGTTATAGCGGATTTTTCTTCCGAGTTCATATGTTCCATTCTAAATTTTGATAAATCTAAATTTTTTCTTCTCGAATTTTTTTGTTTATAATCTAATAAATTGAAATTAGCGTTCGTTTGCATTGCATCAGGTCTAAGGATATTGTATTCTTCTAAAGATTTTAATTCTAATGGTTCATTTACTGTTAATTCTACATTTACTTCTGTGTTGTTTATTATAGGGCAGTAGGCTTCTCCCTTGTGTACTGAGACTATACACTGCGGAATTTCTAATCCATTTAGGTTTTTGTATGGTAAGAGTCCTTCTCCATCTTGAATATTTTGTATTCTAAATTTAATCATTTGGCTAGCGCGGGCTTGTATAACATAACTTGTTCCCTTTTTTGCTTTCTGTTCCTGACATTCGCTTTTATTATTATTATTATTATTATTATTATTATTATTATTTTGTTCTTCTGTGTTAAAATATTTAATCGGGATTTGCTTATTGCGAAATATTAATTTACCATTCACAAAATTTAAATTAATTTTTAATTCTTTTATGTTATCTAATCCAAGGAGTAAGTCAAAATCTTTATGGAAATCAAATAAATAGAATTTGGTTGTTTCTTTTCCTAAAAGTGGTAGCGTACAACTGTATTTTTCTTTTGATACTCCATGAGCTGTACTCACTTCAAATGGTTCTTGTTTTAGGGTGTTTTTGAAAAATTGGAAAGCTATTGATTTTTTAATAAATGATCTCGTGCTTCCAGTGTCAATCAGCATCTTTAGGTTGGTCTTGGGATCGTGGATGTACGGTAGTTCGTTTGTGTCGTCTTCTATATGCATTATGGAAAATGTCTTTTTAATGTGGTTAGTCTTAAAAAATGATTTTGGGTATGATTGTCCTCTTGAGTGAATCCGCATGCGTTTTCCTCTTGCGTGGAATCATCAAAGTCTATGTAGCTGTCAGGGTCCTCTTGCGGTTCATAATCTGTTTGTTAGGTCAGATAAGAGTTAGTCATTTGTTCAGTCAATCGATTCATAGTTTGATCGTAATTTTCCTCCTCTATTGGTTTCCCTGTCATCTGATAAAGTCTATTTTGTCTAATTGTGTTCCCTGTTTGACGTGTGGAAATGCTCATTGGTTCTGGTTCAAATTTTTGATGAACTTTTAATGGTGTGTAGTTGTTAGACTGTCTCGGTTGTTGATTTTGCTGTACGTATGAGTTAGGTTTAGTAAATTGGTTAGGATTATTTTGGTAGTTGGGCCTATAATTTTGGAAGGTTTGTTTGTTAGGAAGGGGTTTGCGAATAGGCGGGTATTGTGGGACCCTAGGTGGAATGTTCTGTTTAATATTTTGAAATAATTTGTTATTTTTAAATTGAAAATCGTTAGTAAGCATATTAAGTGTTTCGCTAAGAGAATCTGGATTTTTGGTTCGCATTAGCGATCCTACAGGTTCATGTAAACCTCTAAGGAGAACTCTTAACCCTAGTTTCTGTACATATTCTATCAAAACATCTTTGGCCAATTGTCTTTGAGGCTCTTTATTAACAAAAAATGAAATCTGTAAATTTAATAGTTTTTGAATTCTCTCATAAAATTTAAAAGGTGATTCGTTATTCTCTTGTTTTAACTCAGCCATTTCTAAATTTAAAGTAAAACAATCTCTTTTGTCTGAATAGCTGGTTAATAATACTTTTTTAATCTCATACCAATTATATGAATTTGAGTTTACTACCATTTCTAATGCTTGGCCTTTTAACTTAGCTAGTATAGAAGAAAATAGATATTCATTTTGAAAATCCTCTGGATTTTCGCTTACATAAAATTTATTTACTACTTTATTACATATGGAAATGAATCTGTGGAGCATAGTGGGCTCTCCGCTATACTCAGGAATCATATCAAGATATTCCTTCTTTAATGTTGGCGTTGCCATTTTAAAATATTATTTTCTTTAAAATAATAAAATTAAAAATCAATTATATAAAATTAAAAAGTATTTACTCTACTTTTTCTTAATTCTATATCTTAGGATCTACTTACAAGTTGATCCAAAATACTTTGCTCATTTGAACAATTTTCACTTTTCACTTTTCACTTACACGATATTCACTCGTGCTCTTAATAGATATTCGCTCTATTAAGTGGTTGTAGATATTCACTCTACTTAAAGTTTCCTCAATTAACGGTTAAAACCGACGGACGTTATATTCACTAACTTCCTTGAGGTGTCCTACCGTTTTCTTGATGTCGTTACAGATATGCGCTCTGTAACGAATCGCGTTTTTGCAGTATCTCGGTTAACGATTGAAATCGAAAAAAATTATGTTCATTAATTTTCCCGAGATGTCCTACCGACTGCGCCAGTTACGTGTTATATTAAGCTCGAAAGGTTTTTAAAAATGATTTTATTTTTACAAACCTTTGTTAATTAAGAAACATTTAATTTAGAAATGGTTACAATAATTTAGCTTAATAAAAACAAATACAATTGATGTACACTCAATCGGAGTGAGAAACGTCTGTACGATACAGTGGCCGCTTAAACACTGACGGGGCTCTGTTCTCACACCTATATAATACTAAAGCTGCGTAAGCAGGAATTTTCCTAGCACGCATTTAATTATGAAATGTTCACATAAAATGTTTATATAACTTATATATATATATATATATATATATATATATATATATATATAATGTATATATATATATATATATATATATATGTATATATATATATATATATATATATATATATATATATATATATATATATATATATATATATAGATATAGATATGTATATATTTATTATATACATATAATATATATATATATATATATATATATATATATATATATATATATATATATATATATATATATATATATATATATATATATATTAGAGATGGGCCGATTCCGATTCTCGATTCCAGGAATCGTCGATTTTAGGTGGTATCGAGGAATCGTCGATACTCGATTCTTCATCATAAAAGTGTCGATTCCGATTCCTATTTTGTTAACTAATAAAATATGTGTGTGGAGTAATTTATTGGAAAAATAATTAATTACCAACTATGTCTTATTTATGTATTACTTAATTTGAATGAATTAAATGATTAAAGCAAACGAAAATATTATTATTTATGAAGCAACAGGAATCAAGATAGTAACCATTTCCGGTCGTTTGAGATCGCTCGACTCTCTCTCTCTCTCTCTCTCTCTCTCTCTCTATCTCTCTCTCACTAGAGCGGGTTTGATACTCTCTCTCTCTCTCCCCCCCCCACGTGTCTTACTGCCACTGATTTATAGATGTCAGAACAAAACACAAAAATTACAGTAAAAACTCGATTAACCGTGGCCATGATGGTTGAGCGAATAGACGGATAGCAGAAACACTGTATTATTCTTCCGAAACTTAACCTCAATAAATTATATTATAGACAGATATCACTCTCACAGTAATGTAATATATTTCGGAGTGAAAAGAAAATAAACACGATTGTAATAGCAAATGAAACTATTTATTACATGATAAGCAGATCCGCACAGTAGCTACAAATGTAGCAAAATAATGTACAGTTATATAAACTTACAGGTGAAATAGTTCGTGTAGTTTAACAAACAAAGCGAACGCGTCACTGCGCTTTAATACTTTAATACAATATCGGCGTTTTCATAGAGAATTGCCAAAATATTTTAAGCTCATTTTTAAATAATGTGTTCTTATACTTTGTTCCCCTATCATATCTAAGTATGAATATGGGCCTACGTTTCTTATCATAATATTTATAAAAATACGTGTCGGACCAACTGGCTCAACATAGTTTTCTCCTACCGTAAATGAAACGTAAATAAACTCCGTCAGACCAATTGACCTGACATTGTTTTTGATTTAATTAAATTTTATTATCTGTGCAACACTGTTTTGATATTTTTTGTGTTTTGTGTTAGCAAGAAACAACAAAACCATAATTTCATGTCCCGGATACCCAAATAATAAACTGACTGGTGATAAAAGTGTTTTGGCGCCTATCACTAATATACGTAAACGTGTCACATGTGATTGATTTGTGAGTTTATAAATATTTCGAATATAGAACTAAAGTGCAATATATTCTCTCTCTGATAAATAATGCTACAGACCCAGTAAATACTATCCAAGATTCACAAGTCCGTTTTTAAGAATTATTTTACAACTAAATATTAAGTCAATATTTCCGACTTACTTTTAAGGTTTTGTGAAATTTTGAAAACAGTAGTGAAAATCATTACAATACGTCATAACAAATATGTGTGTCGGCCCGTAACTACAGACAAAATGCTCTTACAATAACATCATGTTTTTAATCCCGTCGGCGTTTATCTATCAAACAAAAACCATCGTAATTATATCTGTAAGTAGTGTGATGCTTGTTGTTAAATACTGTGCCTTAACTTTTCCAAAAGTAGCAACACCAGCTGAGTAGTACTAATAAACATAAAGCGTTAAGAGGCCCGACGGTATTCGGTTCAGGGTACGTCAATTCGATGACGGTTAACAGAAACTGACGGTGGAAAACCACATAATATATCAAATATGAAAAAGCACTTAGCAACATTCATTTTGCCCAAATTTATCAACAAAATAGATCTATACTTGAAAAAACTTTATCCTCAGACAAAGGACCTACAAGTGATAGTCGGTTAAAAATCAACTGGGATTGAGTAATAAATACAAAATAGGTCTGAATCAGTTGGACTTGTTCCAGACACCTGCAGAAAAAAGGTCTCACCAGATGTAGAGAAGGTATGCCCCACAAATCCAGAATGTTGAGGAAGAAGGTACCCCAGGGGAATTGACAGTAGAAGAAGAAGTAAACAATTATCTGGGGGAACCATTAGCTAGTCCAGATTGTGATGTTGGGAAGTATTGGGCAGTACAAAGTGCCAAATACCCTCATTTAAATGCAATGGCAATAAAACACCTGTCTGCACACTCGTGACAATGTTTTCTGAAAAACCTTTCTCAACTTCAGGAGTTATAAATGACAAGCGATGAAACTAGCTTGACCCACAACGTGTACAAACGCTTGTGTTTTTGAACAGAAATATTACCTGCCAGACTTTTAAATATTAAAAACTATCTTATTTGTAATAATATTTTACTTTTTTTGTTGTTAGTTTGTTTTTAATGGTTGTTTTGTTTTGAGAGACAATGTAAATAGGCTTAGGTATTTTTTCAAACATCATAAAATGAGTCAAGTTCACAATTTTAACTTTAAAATAAGTCATTACTTTTATCTGATATGTTTTTATGCTTTTAAAAATTCCTATTGATAAATCAAGGTTGAAGGTTTTGTGTAGCCTATTACATTAAAACAGAACTTTTAAAAGGTTTTGCCATATGACCAAGATGTTAACTAAATTAATTATTAGAGAGCTAGCATGTAAGCTAATATAACTTGAAAGAATCGAGAATCGACTAAAGAATCGAGAATCGAACGGAAAATTTTATAATCGGAATCGGAATCGGAATCAAAAATTTTAGGAATCGGCCCATCCCTAATATATATATATATATATATATATATATATATGTGTGTGTGTGTGTGTGTGTGTGTGTGTGTGTGTGTGTGTGTGTGTGTGTGTGTGTGTGTGTGTGTGTGTGTGTGTGTGTGTGTGTGTGTGTGTGTGTGTGTGTGTGTGTGTGTGTGTGTGTGTGTGTGTGTGTGTGTATGTGTGGGTATGTATATATTAATGTATATATATATATATATATATATATATATATATATATATATATATATATATATATATAATGAACAAGGGTCAAAATACAAATACAAGAATTATAATTAAATTGTAAATTCAATTATAATTCTTGTATTTGTATTTTGACTTATGCTCTTTATTAACACACAAGAATACATATTGCGATATATATAAAGAACAAAAGTCAAAATACAAATACAAGAATTATATTTGAATTTACAATTCAAAGCTTTTCGTTGGCTAACAGTACCAACATCATCAGGAATATTAAAAAATTAAAATTAACATATGTGCAAATTAGATCAAATAAATAGTTATGCCAAATCAATTACAATGTTGTTAAAATTTTTTTATTTTGCTGCCCTAACATTACAAACACTGAATATATTATCGAATTTAGATTTTACTTGTATTTGTTCATTTATCAACTCATTATTAGTATTATATTTATGTATTTCTAAAGCTTCATAAATATTCATTCTCAGGCCTTTGTTAATTTCTTTTATAAGTATCATATTATCTATATTAGGAAATAAGTGATTATTATTAATACAATGACTAGCAAAATTTGATTTATAAATTTCTGGCTTTTTATATGCATTAAAATGTTCTTTATATCTATCTTTAAGTTTTTTCTTAGTTTGTCCTATATAAACTTTATTACAATAATCACATTCTAATTTATATACACCGTTTTTTTCATGCATATTAATAGTATTATTATTATTCATTATATTTATTAATTTATTATTAGTATTATAAGCGAATTTTATGTTGCTACCTTTAAACAATTTTGTGATATTTTTTACTTCATTACCAAAAAATGTAAATGAAGTCCATATGACATTTTCATCATTATTTTTGTAAATTAGATTATTATTTTGTTTCTTTAAAATATTATAATTAATTTTATCAACAGTTTTCTTTTTATAACCATTCTCAATTGCAATTTGATAGATAATGTTTTTCTCTCTTATCTTGTTTTCATTATTCATAGGTATTTTATGTAATCTATATAATAAATTGTATAATGCAGCCATTTTTTGATTATACGGATGGTTAGAATTATTAGGTATAATTTGGTTAGTTTGTGTCGGTTTACGATATATGTTAAATTCAAATTCATTAATATGTCTTATAATTGTTATATCAAGAAAGTTGATCTTATTATTTTCCTCCATTTCATAAGTAAAATTAATATTTTTATTTATCATATTTATTTTATCTAAAATAGTTATTAAGTTTATACCATTATTATTAGATACATACAATCCATCATCTACATATCTAAACCAATAACCGTTTTTATCAAATGTCTGTATAATTTTATTTATTTTATCATCTATATATTGTAAAAATATTTCAGATATTATATTCGATAAGGGAGAACCCATGGCAAGACCATCTTCCTGTTTGTAAATTTTATTATTATATGTAAAATAATATTGCGATATTTATATATATATATATATATATATATATATATATATATATATATATATATATATATATATATATATATGTGTGTGTATTTAAATTAACAATTCAAAACATTTAAGAAGTGGTTAACTTTAATATTAAATTCGTAATCCTCGATAATAATCACATAATTGTATAAATCATTCAAAGAAGGTTGAATTGTCGTCAATCTGTAAGTCTGAACGTAAAATATACAATCGCATATTTTTTATCGAACAAAACATGATATTGTATATTGTTGCTGAGAACAAAGTTTAACTATCGTCTTTAATACCCTCATAATATCGAACATATAAATTTGTTGTTGCATGAGAACACTCTATGGCTCTCTATAATTACTCATGGGAAATCAAGCAATCAAAAAGTTGATTGTTTCGATAAGGTTCGTAATACAATTGAGGATTAAAAAATACAAGGTGTGATTGTGTTGCCGACTCCAAAGATTTTTTGGTAAAGGGCTAAAAATAAGTTATGCTTTTAAAAATATTATTTTTATTTTTTTAGTTACTAAAAATTATATATTTACTTTTTTTTAAATCGGTTCAGTTATTTTTATTTAAATTTTGTATTTTTTTCATTTTAAAGGTATAAACTAAAAATAATGATTAGAACATCTGTTTGTCCTGCTTCATACTGGTTGATGTGTAATCCGAACCTCGGTTTGTCCTGCGTCCTAGTCATGTTAACTGGCAGCTCAGCATCAACCATTGACCAAGCTTCAAACGTGCAGAGGTTTACAATTATTATTATTATTCGTATAAGGTGTCACCTTCCCGTCGTTAGCCTTCTTTGTTGACGAAATAATGCCTTTAGGCATGAAGTGTGTCATTGACCTTAACCCCTTCCTCAACCTAATTAATAATACTGATGAAGTGATTTCTGGAAAATCGTCGTAATTGAACCTTGTGTTCCAATCTCTGTATGCTAGACTCACGGCAAACTTGCGTAGCCTAGTTCATTACACATACTGTAGGTGTTCTTTAATTTTGTGTGGGAGTAAATACAACATCAACTTGACTTAATTACTACTAAGTAATAACTTGACTTAATTATAGCCTGGTAGTGTCAAACGGCTCAGCCCAATCGAACTTATCTACAGCCCCGGTCTGCAGCAGCGTCAGTTTAATTATTATTCATGTGCGAGAGATAGATGCTGACCTGGAATGAGTCTCATCCCCTATGTTCTTGTTACAAAAAAAATTGGCTTTAAAACTGACCGTGTAAGGATACGTACAGTGCATATTTGCGCGACACTTCTTTCTTTGAGACGTCTTGAGTAGTTTAACAAACTTACTCTCATATCGGTACCGTATTCGTACTCAGGTGGGATGAGTTATTTCCGAGGGTGTCGTATTCCTGCCTACTGTCTTTGATTTCAACCTGTAGGGTGACTCCTTATGGTAACCCTTCTCGTGGCTTAGCTCGTTTCTCGAAATAACAGTTATTGACGACAAGGTTTTTAGCCCCAGCTGACCGAAGTGTTCAGCAGTGTCAGGGATGATCAAGATCTCAATTGATCAAGTCGTGTCAAGATATTCAACAGCTCAAAAGAACAGTATCAACTAGTCGAGGTTTCTTAATCCATTTCAAATCTATCCCGAGTGTAGTCAATGATTTGAATTTTGTATCATTTCTGAAAATTGATCTCAACCTGTAGAAGGAGTCCTTGTGGTAACGCTTATCCGTGGCTTAGCTCGTTTGTCGAGATTACGGTCATTGACCCCAACATCTTTTTAGCCCCAGGTGCCGGAAATTTCAGCAGTGTCAAGGATGGTCAAAATGTCAATTGATCAAGCCGTGTCTAGAGATTCAACAGTTCAAAAGATCAAGGTGTCAACTAGTCAATGTTTCTTAATTCATTTCAAATCTAGCACGATGGATAATATTCGGTGACCATGAGGGTACCTCTTAACCCTTGTCTTTTGGTGTGGTCAATGCCTTACGGGACGAGCACTAGTACGACATGAATTTTGTATCATTTCTGAAAAATCGTCCTAGCCTTACATCAGCCCCAGCTTAGCCAAACCCCAGCCCCAGCCCTAGCCCAACCTCACTTCAACCTTTATAAAGTCATTAACAAAGAAACGAGGGCCACTTGGCAATGGAAGATACTCAATATTGTAACTGTAATTGAATTTTAGACTTACATTGGCTGTGGCAAACCTTGGGTAGTTGACCACTGCAGTTAACTAAGTCAATTTAAATGAAAAGGGAAAGCCTTTTTTGACACTAGGGCAAAACTGATCTCGCCATCTCAGCGCAATCTCTACTAATATCTCGTTTATGGTAAATAAACTAAATCGTATTTTCAGTGTAGTCTAAGTCGTATTTTGGCTAATCTTATTCGAGTTATACCAAGTTATATATCGATATGGGTAGACCATCGAAAAAGCGGCTTTACCAAGCAAAATATATAAAATTTATTCTTCTTATACTTATTTGTTTCTATATTATTTTTAAATATGGTAGAATACTATATAAATAATTGCTGTGGTTGATTACTTTGCTTATTAGTTCATAAACCACATTTAAACCCGGGAGGGTTTCCCTGTTTATTAGCAATCAAAATCACTTTGATCGTTTCAATACTTCAAAAATAATCGTGGAACAAATAATATAAAAACATACGGGTCGAATAGCGAGCCTCCACGTTTAAGAAGTCGGTTAAGAATAAATATTTTGTAGATCTACAAAACTCTGATAACCCTATTATATTGGTAAATAAGATTTATAACACTTGACCAGAGTTTATAAATTAATTAAAGACAAATATATTAATTAACAAATAACTTCCAAAAATTCCCTTTAGTACGTTACCCTCAAAGCTAGCAACAGTCGTAACAATTAGTTCATAAAAAAATGGGCGCTTTATTGCACAAAATTGAATTTGCTTTAATCTTCAAAAAACTCGTAAAAATATTTAAGAATACTAACAATGGCCAATAAATAACGCCTTCTGTAATTATTTCTAATATTTGGATTTTACAAACATTTTATTGGCATTATAAAAGTAGTCTAGAAATATGAGGTCTAATAAACTGTAATAAAATATTTTACAAGAACCGTGGATTAAAACATTTTGTATGGCATTTTCCTAAATCTATGGGATTACCTTCGTATTGCATTAACTGAATGCAACAAGTGAACCGTGAAGCTAACTCGAAGACAATGTAAATCTCCTTGGATAAGTTGTCCGACAGCTTAGCGGGAGCATTAAGGTGGGGTCTCCAAAGTTTGCAGCTTAGCAGTTAGTTGCAGCTTTAGTTTGACTTCATTTGTATATTCCTGCTTTGCCTGGGGGAAGTAGGCAAAGCAAACAAACTCCGCTAATGACGTCAAACATTGCTGTAAACTCCCGATTATCCGTGAACAAGTTGAACGTACGTACGAATCGTTTCAGTTGGCCTCAACCCTTCCGAGATTAAATTCTCTTGTGAATTTAGCTTCTACGGGGTGATACCTGCATTAGTAACCTACAGCAATTTTTAGCTCATTTCATTTCATTCTAAAATACTTTGACCAGTCTTTTAGACCACGGCCACACACAGAGTTTGTCGCTGTTATAAAAACGCAACGAATTAATGTATAAACCTTTGAATGATTTCTAATAACCTGAGAAACCTGGATGAGAAATGGAACCTACTAAGAGTATAAGTGAGTAGGAAACCATTCTAAGAGCATGGATGAGAAATGGAAACTACTAAGAGTATAATTGAGTAGGAAACCCTTCTAAGAGCATGGATGAGTAATGGAAACTACTAAGAGTATAAGTGAGTAGGAAACCCTTCTAAGAGTATGGAAGAGTAGTAGATTCTTGTAAGAGCACTAATGAATAGAGAAGGTTGCTAAGAGCGTGTATGAACATTGGAGCCTACCAAGAGAATGTATGCGTAGGAAAGCCTATTAAGAGCATGTTTCATGTATGAGATGAGCCTACTAAGAGCATGCCTATGCTCTTATGTTTTACCTATTTGTCTCTTTAAATTAGTTTTTATTGTTTATTATATTTCCTGTCTTCCCGATTATATTATATAATTATAATATATAGCCTTCCCGATTATATAATTTTCCTGATTAGTTTATTTTGTCCTGTTTATTATATATCCAGTTTCTTGAATATCACATCCATTGTCTTTGTTTAGGCATTTGGTACAGTAAATTCTTTTATTGCTCTCCTTGTATTTGAAGATAATCCATTTTTAATTTTATTTTCTAATTTATGAATATTCATATTGTATCCAGGTTTTAGACTATTTGTCAGGACTTTATGATCTTTTTGTTTTGTTTCCCTTTATTCATTAGTGGCATTTTATACAGCCTATATAAAGTGAGTTGTAAGTAGTTAATTTGTTTTCTGGGGCACAATTATTGATGTATAGTGTTGTGGTTACATTTACATTAACACACAAACGCGTACGCACGTACTATTTTTCTTTGTGACCGTCGTAGTTACTAACTTCAATTTTGGTTTCTCAGCATATGCAAAGTTGTCAGAACTTGCTCTAATATTATATAACAAGAGACACGCGCCCCTCATTAAAGTTCATGCTGCAATATGGAGAAAATTGACGCATGCTGTCATTGTTGTTTGTTTTCACAACGTTGTTAAACTTCTCAGTGGAACAAGCATGTTGCGTATTTCTAGTAATTAGTTTAGTTGAAGCTATCTCCGACAGGCACCACTACATGTTGAAGATTAATGTTTGCAGCGGGGTCGAGTTGAGAGTGCTTAGGCTAAGTAATAAGGTGGACTGTGACATCTGGTTTAGGTCTCCCCATGTTAATCATTAATCGTAACTAGCGCTGCCCCCCTCCGGATGTCCCCAGGGCAAGGCCAGAGTTATCAAGTATCGGCAGTCTTATTCAGGGGGAGTTAACTTTCATCCAAAAGAAATATATACTTTTCTAATTTTTTTTATGATATGCGAGTAAAATGTAGAATATGAATGCGTTGGAGGACATATAGAATGTATAATATACATGCACGGACATGTAGAATGTAGAATATATATGCACGAACATGTAGAATGTACTTTCCCGGATATGCACGATATACATATACGGACTTACAGACATGTAAAATATACTTGTACGGACTTGCAGAGTGTATGATATACTGGCACAGACATAAAGCATATATCTGCACGGATATGTAGAATATAGAATATACCTGCACGGACATGTAGAATGTACAATCACGGAGATGTAGAATATACTTGTACGGACTTGCAGAATGTATGATGTACTGGCACAGACATGAAGAATATATCTGCAAGGACATGTAGAATATTGAATATACCTGCACGGACATGTATAATATAGAATATACTTGCACAGACATGTAGAATATACACGCACGGTTATATATAACGTATGATATACTTGCTCGGACATGTAGAAAATAGAATATACCTGCATGGACATGTATAATATAGAATATACTTGCACGGACATGTAGAATATACACTCACGGCTATATATAACGTATGATATACTTGCACGGACATGTAGAATATAGAATATACCTGGAAGGACATGTAGAATATACATGCACAGAAATGGAGATTGTAGAATATACAGTCACAGCCATGTAGAATTGTTGATATACATGCAAGGACATTTAAAATACAGAATGTACATAACACGGACATATAGAATGTATAATATACATATCCATTTAACCTTTAACAGAGGATAACGTTCTTATTGAACATTGTTAGAACCTTCGGGAGACTCAATTGTTCTTTGTAATATTGTAGTTTGTTAAAAAGAAAACTTGTTTCCTTTTATTTCTTTGCAAGTTTCCAACGTGATTCAGTTAATAGATATCAGCCTGTACACTTTCCTCTTTAAATGTTTAGACTCTTTCATTTGAAAAGAAATTTAATTTACTCACTTTCTTAACTTGAGTCTTATATTTGAAGCGTTATAATTGCTTAAATGACACTTAATTATCTAAATTTCGTCTTTGGGGTACAAATTAGTCCTTAATCCAAAAGGAAGGATTCCTGGTCGTACTACCTCAGGTATTATTACAACAAGCAACAGATTTTTAAAATTAGTTGTTACTATTATTAAACTTGGTATTATTATTTAATTATGTTTTTACATAGGTTTTATAAAAAACGCATTTTAAACTTTTACTTAGCATCTTCTCAAGCAATATTAAGAACTGTTAAGGCAACACGAGAAAGTTCTAACGAAGTAACACACGCTTCTCATCTCGAATAGTTTTGCAAAATTACATTAAAGAGTAACCCAGCCAGATATCTTCACGGAGAAGGGTGAATGTAATGACATTTCAGGGAGACTGGATTGCTAAATCAATCTCAAGACAAAGTTTTGAAAATACTTTCTGTTTTGCACCATTCTAACACTTAAAATTAGTTCTATTAGGGACATCAACTTTCTTTCCTATTTAGAAACATTGTTAAAGAATACTAAATATAAATACATGTACGGTGTGATATGTGATTGGGAGATCAGGGTAGTAACAGGGTCTTAGAGGCAAACTTCAATTCCCATTTTTAAAAACTACAGTTCTAGAAAGAAATATTGAATTTTCGAAACTTATTTGAAAGTTCATTTAAGACGTCACCTTCTGTTACAGCGATTTCCTCAACCCATAAAAGATTAAAGGAAACTTTATAATATAAAACCTCTGCTGGCAGTCTATGTCTATTGTAAATAGTAGGCCTATTGTCTATGTTATGCTTGTTTTCATGATCTGATTATCCCAGGTAATGAAACCTTCTTTGAACTACATACTCAATGTTAAAGGGTTGTTTATTATTAAAGAAAATTGAGATTGTCAAAACGTTTGTGAAATGATTGCATTCTTTAAACGTAATTCATAAAAGTAACCCCAGGGGCTTCAGACATCTATTGTCCGGACTTGAGGAACATTTCTACGGAGACAGTACGTTTGGGAAAATTTATATTCTTATACATATCATGAGATATCACAGGCATTCTAAGATTTAGTTCTGCGCTTGGAGGAAGTTTAATGTCTGAGTCTGGTAGAAGTTTCAGTTCTGTGTCTGGAGTGAGATTTAGTTCTGCGCCAGGTCAAAAATTTAGTTCGTCAATTTATCAAAGTTATAGTTGTGCGTGTATTCCAGAAAACCTCTTTAGGCGTAATCATTATGAGAAAACTTAAACTTTATATATATATATAAATAGTTTATATATATATATATATATATATATATATATATATAATAAATTAAAAATATTTCATAAACAAGAATACTTTTAATGAATATATTTATTCAAAGCTTTTCGCCGATAAAATAGTATCAGCATCTTCAGGAAAATAATTATCTAATAAAATACTTTTACAAAATTAAATCATATGTACTACAAAGAATCATATGTTTATAAGTATTGCACTTTATGTAAATTTTTCTATTACATCAATGACTTTATAAATAGTTTGGTGCCTTGATCTCACTTGAATTTGTTGATCAATTAATATGTCTTTAACTTTATGCTAATAAATTTCCAATATTTCAAATATATTCATTTTTAATCTTTTATTTGATTCTTTTATTAATTTCATATTTTCTATTTCCGGAAACTCATGTCCATTATTAATACAATGCGTAGCTAAATTGGATTTGTATATGTTTGCTTTGATATAAGCGTTTAAATGTTCTTTGTATCATTCTTTTAATTTCTTTTTTGTTTGTCCTACATATAATTTATTACAAGTTTGACATTTTATGTTATATACTCCATTTCTTTCGTGCATATTATTTTGATTTTTGTTATTGTTTATTAAATTTTTAATTTTATTATCAGTTTTATATGTAATTTGTAAATTTGTTTCTTTAAATAATCTTGTAATTTTATTTATTTCGTTACCAGTGAATGTGAAAGTTGTCCAAATATTTTCTCTCTTATTAGGTACAAAGTTATTTACGAGTTTCTGTTTTCTTATTAAATTATTAATTAATTTATCTATAGATTTTCTTCATATCCATTTTCCAAACCAACTTGATATATTATATTTTTCTCTTTTATTTGATCATTTAAGTTCATTGGTATTTTGTGCATTCTATTTAGTAAATTATAAAGCGCTGCCATTTTTTGGTTGTATGGATGATTTGAATAATTAGGTATTATTTGATTTGTCTGCGTTGGTTTTCTATATATATTATATTCAAATGATTCTTTATTTCTAGTAATTGCAATATCTAAATAATTTAGTTTATTTTTTAATTCAAATTCGTGAGTAAATTTTATATTTTCGGGTATATTATTTATACATTTTAATATTTTGTGAATATTTGAACCATTATTATTTGATATGTATAAACCATCATCTACATATCTAAACCAGTGTCCATTTTGATCATATGTTTTAATAATCTTATTTATATCAATGTTTATATTTTGTAAAAATATTTCCAAAAATATGCTGGACATTGGAGAGCCCATTGTTAAACCATCCTTTTGTTTATAAATTTTATTATTAAACAAGAATACTTTTAATGAACATATTTATTCAAAGCTTTTCGCCCACTTTGACTAAGTGAATAAAACAGGCAACCTTTGTGCTCTTTTCAATCCTTCGGTTTTATCATCTTCCTTTTTCAAACATTTTACAATCACGTTTTGAATATATAATCGAAGTTTCGAGGATGCAGATTTGTCGAAAGTGTTTTCTACACTCGAATTTTCCCTGCAGATCTACTACACACATGTTCATTAATGTATGAATTATAGATGGCTTATTCTTACAATAAAGTATGTAAACAAGGTAGTTCGAATACACTACCTTAACCGACGAGATATTTAGATACGGAAACCTAGCTGTTCAGAAGGTGCTACTGGTACCGAGCAGTTCTTAAAAAAGTGCTTAACCTCAGTGTCTGGTTAGAGATCCTCTCATCCCAGGGTTACTAGCCCAGGCTTAACAGCAAGGTTCCAGGTTTTTGCTTCTGGTATCAAATCACCCATCTCGGGTCTAACGCTAGTCACCCAGGCGGGAGGTACGAGTTTGAGACTGAATCCGTAGGGTCGAGATTTCATTGTCTAGATTATACGTGTCCTTTGACAAGGAGGTAAATTTAAAAGATAGGGTATAGTGGTCCGATTGCAGCACCTGGACCGAAGTAATCAGAAGGGGTTTCTTAGTGGTAAAGAAAACCGGGCCCCAGGTAGTTGTGGAAAAGCTGACGAAACAGTAAACTATAGTTGGACGACTTATTTCCTCCAGAACCAGTTCAGGTACCAGGTGGTTCTGGCTATTAGCTGCTCCTTCGAAAGGTCTTGAAGCAAAGCCCTCCCTCCATTTTGTTACTGACGATACTCGATCAATCTGGGATGCTTTGAGTTTGAAAGTTGAATTCGTTGGGGCAGAGTTTGACTAAGTGAATAAAACAAACAACCTTTGTGCTCTTTTCCATCCTTCGGTTTTATCATCTTCCTTTTTCAAACATTTTACAATCACGTTTTGAATATATAATCGAGGTTTCGAGGATGCAGATTTGTCGAAAGTGTTTTCTACACTTGAATTTTCCCTGCAGATCTACTACACACATGTTCATTAATGTATGAATTATAGATGGCTTATTCTTACAATAAAGTATGTAAACAATAGGTTACATAGATTTTATATTAATTGCGTTGCGTCATAAAAGGTATTCATTAAAAGAAATATTGCTAAACTAAAAAATTTTCTAAGACGGTTGATAAAACTGTAAAAAGGCTCCCGAAGCAGGTGGTGTGAGGAGTTTGTCGAGATGGATTTATGACTGTATACTAAAAAACATGCTTACAGCAAACAAACTCTACATATCTCATTCACGAAATCATAACACTCACCAAACTCATCACATCACAAAACTACTTCTAAACACAGAATTAGTTCTGTTCCACTTAATCACATACCAACACAAACTCTACACACAGAATTCCCCATCTTAGGCGTCCTGGCAGAAATATTTCTACATCACATTGAACAACAGTACATTCTACAGAGCAACAATTATCCAAGAAAAGTAATTTATTACCATTGATATGTAGACGACATTTAATACTATTCAACGCAACAAACGACAAATCAAATAACTACACAATCACATTAATACCATACACCTAAACCTCGCATGTACCCTCGAATTAGCAGGAAACAATAAATTAAACTTCCTAGACCTTACTATCACCAAACACAATTTCAAAATATACAGAAAACCAATAACTACAGATACTGTCATAGGTAATACATCTAACCACCCCACACAACACAAACACGCTGCATTTAAACATATGTTACACCGCCTAATCAATAACTTATGCTACAGAAAGACTAAGACGAAGAACAATACAATAAAATACATCGCTCAACAAAACGGATACCAACATACACTCATAGACAACATACTCATGAATATTAAACTTAAACATCATCAAACCGCCACGCAGAAAAACCCGACAAAAACAAAAAATACATATCCCTCACCTACCACAACACAAACACACACACACACACACAAAATAGCATCCACATTCAAATAACTTCACTACCAAATATTTTACAAAACAACGGACACTTTAAATCAGCACATACAAACTTTTCAAAAACAAACAGACAAATACAAACTATTTGGTATACAATTAACATGTAATGATACACACACACACACACACACATACATACATACATATATATATATTATAACTTAACTTTTGTTATAATTAAAATTATTTTTAAATGTTATTTAATTACCTTACCTATTGAAGTCACACCTTCAGGTTTATAAAAGAATTAACAATCTTATCAATTTTTCACCATCACTTGCATTTATTCTCTACAATTATTTCTACACATTATTCCTAATTTATATTAATATTGTGCAGGGACAGGCTTGATGTCGCAACTAAACTACAATAACAAAAGTTGACTTCTGAGGCTTTAGATTCTAATAGAATAACAAAAAAACAGTATTAAAATTTATTCTTGCTCTCGGGGTCGCTATTATGGGGACTTTGCTTTAAATTAGAAATGGTGACTATAATTATTTTTATAAATTTTGATGAACTTAAAATTTGTTTAAACTAAAATATAGATGTCTGTTGGCTACACTTATTTTTAAATATACTTATTGTTCTGAAGAGTTCCTGGAATCCTGGCTTGTTCACTTTCGCGCTAACACATGATACAAAAAAAACTTACTTTATATTTTAAAAAAACTTTTACGTCGCACTTTACTAAAATTTACTTATAAACAAACTTTACTTAATTTAACAAAATTCTCCCTTTACAACACTTCCATCCTTGTCCCCACCAACCTTACTGCCCTTCTCCGAGACTCTCTTCAAAAAAAACTTCCTTCAAACTCCCGATCATTTAGTTTTTATGAAATCTAATCTCCCCCACTACCACCAATACGTTATTTGTCAGTTTCCCACAGTTCCACAATTAGCCAAACCCAACGTTACATGGTTAATTCCCCAGGCTATATCGGCCGCTGGATTTCCCATCTTAACAAGCCTTGGACCTTTGTCTATATGCCGGACTCCACTTATAAACTTCCTGGAAAAGAATAATGACCTGCTTTGGTACCTGCCTTGTCCGCAATAGAAAACTATTTGTATTCTCTTTGCTAAATCCTATAGATGATTTATTTTCGCAACTAACTTAATTTAGTCTAAAGCCTCGTACTTTATGTTATATAGTCCCCAGAATTTTAAAATTAATTTTCTTTGATTTTTTTAATTTAAATTTTACAATTTTGAATGCTATGACATCAAAGAACAATTTGTTTTAAATTCTTCCCCAATCTTAAATTTCTAATACATTTAATTTTACTATATTTAAACCTCTTATATTATAAATCATTTCACTTATAATTAGTACATAATTATAAATTCACGTCCTACAAATTAATACCCTTTCTTTAAAATTAAATGTGAAAGTTTACAATGCCATTGTTCATCCTACGATCCTAACTATTAATTATTTATACATGAAAATATAAAAGTTTTTTTTTATACAATTATTTATTTACTTAATATGGGTTTGTGGTATCTTTTTAACATTCTACAATTAAATTTACCCTTAAGTTTACCATTAATTATGCAAGTCAGTTGGTAACTGCTATTACCAAATATTTTTTTTTCGTAGGGCATATTTTTTTTTTAATTAGTTACACTAAACAAATAATTATTCTCCCATTTATATTAGAACAATTTTGTAGATTATGTCTTTTATCAAATATTCCATACTTACAAAATCACAACATACAAATTAACAATTTTCCTTTAAATTTAATTGTGAAAATTTTACAATTCATTTTACTTGTTTAGCTAATAATAATTTTATCACTTCCTAATTACATTTCCCCTTTGGGCAGTTTTTTAAATTTAAGTTCGTTAACGCATTGTTTATTTTTTTCGTAGCACAAACATTATTATTATTATTTTTATAAATCAAGAAGTATTATATGAGTCTGGTTATTTACAACAAACGTTCAACAAAGGGTCGCACTGTTCGTCTGAGATCATTGTCCTTGAGTTTTGCAGGTGTTTTCCTCGCTCAAATGGGGATTTCTTGTTTCTACAGCAAATTTGACCTGGCTCTGATGGTTTTTCATTAATTACACTTGGCTGGTTTGATTCCTTCACAAAACGATTAATTTCATATCGTTGTCTAATTCCGTGTCTTTGACTTAATTGGCCTGGACTATGGTGTGATGTTAACAGAAAGTGTTCTTTTTGTTGAAAGGGAAATTCTGTAACTAGGTTGAAGAATGCACTTTTAGTTTTTATTCCTCTAGTGATTACAGTTGCTGTAACATTTGGGTAAAAAGGTCTTGTGAATTTCTTAATTATTACTTCATCTGGTATCCCTTGAACATACAATAAATTTTGTTCGACGTTCTCTATCATGTTGATAGGTCACTTTCGACTTTCTACAGACGTTAAATGATTTTTGTTTTGTTTAAGGTGGTAGTCTAACGATTTTAACTCAAGGTTGTCAGTAATACATTGTCCCGTGTTAATTTTAAATATGTTTAAATCTTCCGCTTGTTTTTGTTGATGATATTCGCACATTATTTCCACGTCCGCTACTTTAGTTGGTATTGTACCAATTTTATTGTTTAATTCTAAGCTTACTTCATTGCATTCTTCCTTATCCTCAATTAATACATCATTAATTTCTACCTTAAAGTCTTTATTATTCTCAACTGATCTATCATTAATTTCCTTAACTTCTTCATTGATTCCGTTATCTTTATTAATTATTGTATCTAATTTTCTGTTATTTTGATCCACTTTTTCAACTAGTTTACTACTTAAAGTTTTTAAATCTTGTGTAGTTTGATCCCATTTCGCACTTAAGAATTGCATTAACTGTAGCATATCTATTCCGGTAGTCGCTACAATTGTCTCTGTCCCCACACCCAAAATTCGTTCTTCTACTTTATTCATGATTTAAAGTCTTTTCTCTAATAACGTTCACTAGAGTCTTAATAATGTTCACAGTTTTTATTAAATTTCCCTAATTAACACTTCTACTTTAGCCAACAGATTAATAAATTTGTTAATACATTTATGATTTAATTCACCATTTCTATTTAACTTTGCCAACTATTTGGTCGTCAAATTATAACTTAACTTGCCAATACGTTGGGCGTCGTATTATAACTTACCTTTTGTTATAATTAAAATTATTTTTAAATGTTATTTAATTACCTTTCCTATTAATGTCACACCTTCAGGTTTAAAAAAGAATTAACAATCTCATCAATTTTTAAACATCACTTGCATTTATTCTCTACAATTATTTCTACACATTGTTCTTAATTTATATTAATATTGTGCAATGACAGGCTTGATATCTTATCTAAATTTACAATAATAAAGGTGGACTTCTGAGGCTTTATATTCTAATAGAATAACATAATAAACAGTATTAAACTTTTATTCTTGCTCTCGGGGTCACTATTATGGGAACTTTGCTTTAAATTAGAAATGGTGACTATAATTATTTTTATAAATTTTGATGAACTTAAAATTTGTTTAAACTAAAAGATAGATGTCTGTTGGCTACACTTATTTTTAAATATACTTATTGTTCTGAAGAGTCCCTGGAATCCTGGCTTGTTCACTTCCGCGCTAACACATGATACAAAAAAAACTTACTTTATATTTTAAAAAAACTTTTACGTCGCACTTTACTAAAATTTACTTATAAAAAAACTTTACTTAATTTAACAAAATTCTCCCTTTACAACACTTCCATCCTTGTCCCCACTAACCTTAATGCCCTTCTCGGAGACCCTCTTTAAAAAAAACTTCCTTCAAACTCCCGATCATTTAGATTTTATGAAATCTAATCTCTCCCACTACCACCACTACGTTATTTGTCAGTTTCCCACAGTTCCACAAATAGCCAAACCCAACGGTACATGGTTAATTCCCCAGGCTATATCGGCCGCTGGATATCCCATCTTAACAAGCCTTGGACCTTTGTCTATTTGCCGGACTCCACTTATAAACTTCCTGGAAAAGAATAATGACCAGCTTTGGTACCTGCCTTGTCCGCACTAGAAAACTATTTGTATTTTCTTTGCTAAATCCTATAGATGATTTATTTTCGCAACTAACTTAATTTAGTCTAAAGCCTCGTACTTTATGTTATAATATATATATATATATATATATATATATATATATATATATATATATATATATATATATATATGTACGTATGTATGTGTGTGTGTGTGTGTGTGTATGTGTGTGTGTGTGTGTGTGTGTGTGTGTGTGTGTGTGTGTGTGTGTGTGTGTGTGTGTGTGTGTGAGTGTGTGTGTGTGTGTGTGTGTGTGTGTGTGTGTGTGTGTGTGTGTGTGTGTGTGTGTGTGTGTGTGTGTGTGTGTGTGTGTGTGTGTGTGTGTGTGTGTGTGTGTGTGTGTGTGTGTGTATGAGTGGTATAGATGTACTATAAAAAAATTATTAATATTCTGTTTGTAACATAAAGTAAAAGGTTACAGACAAACAAACAAAAAGAAAACGTTGGTTACATCACTCGCCTCCATAACGTCCCCGATATGAATAACGGTAGAGATTTGTTTAAATAAGTAAATAAGATTGAATAAGTAAATAAGACTTAATTCCAATAAATCTATACGAAATCTTGAAAATATATATATTCAATATTTATAAATTAATTGTTGACAACCAAGAACAGATAAATCGTAAACACTATATATTACGAAGTGATTGTCACTTTATCAACGCCGGATACATCGCCATGACCTACTTCCGCCAGTGCCTTGTTGACCGTATTGAATAATTGTTCTTGATAATACTTGCCCTGTTCAAGGGAAAACGTAAATGTATTTATTACACTTGTTTGTTTTAACTTGCCAAAAAAAAACCACTACCTACTGATTTATTCAGCAGATGCGTTTCGCACTAAGTCAGCGCAATATTTAATGCTGTGAATTACTGACAAGACTTGCTTAGGTGTGTTGTGTTAGTGTGAGTCTCTATTGTAAATTTTTTCTGTGGTGTGTTATTGTTCAGAGCAGTTGTTAATTATGTGTTCAAATATAGTATTCTATTGTGAGTATGTTTATTATTGTTTAGTATTGTGCTTGTGATTGTGAGCAAACCTGAGCAACAGTCTTGTCAGTAATTCACAGCATTGAATAATGTGCTGAAACTTGTCTGCTGAATAAATCAGTAACTAATGATATATTGTCAAGCAATTAGAAAAAAGTGTAAATTATACAAAAACTTCAAGATTTATAACACAAAAACTGAACGTAGATGTAATCAAGATTCTATAATTTTGCAATGGGTGAACAAAATAATTGTTTTAATAGTTAAACTAAGTTTTCATTTTTATTTACTTGGATTCAATCCCTAGTAGTGCCAAAACTTATTTCTATTACTATGTCCTGGTCAATCCTATTGGGAGGATTCCGGTCCTTTAAGCGTAGAGTTTGATACATTACCTTTGTTTAATCCTGTATGGCTCATAAAAGGCAGCTTTAATGATATTAAGAATATCCTAATTATAAAATGAATTGTTATTATCAACATTGTATAATTGTTCTAATTAATTTGGTGTTTTATGGAGTAAATAACTGGTTGTGATTGTTTTAGTATTTGGAGGTGCAGGTGGATTAGCAAACCTTAATGGATCTTTCTGGTCGCGTGGACAAGGAGAAGACATTTTAACCGTCATCCCCACATGGTAATTTTTTGTACAAATCTGACACTATTTAAGCTGCAACAGGAGCAAGGGAAGGTTCAAGAATATTTAGTAAAACGTTGGTTGAAGTTGTTATTAGTTCTTAATTACCTACATACAAGTCTTATCTACATAGTATTATCCTCTACGTTGGACCAACGAGCTTCCTTGTACGGAACTGTTTCTAACAGATTAAGTATAACCTCTATAACACTTCTGTTAAGGAATAGGAACAGATTGAATCTGGAGCAATGATTAAGAAAGGGAAATGCCAGAACATTGCTGGTACCTCAAGGAATTACAAAGGTAAGGAAACCTTTTTAAAGGTTACATAACACGAGTATATGATGAGGAGATATTTCATCTGTTTCACTGCTCAAGTGTTATTTTTAATTTCCTTTCTAAAGCAATTTGTTAACGAATTATGCCAATAATTCAGAAAATGTAAATGGTAACCATGCACTCTAAAAGTAACAGGATGCAAAAAAAACCTCGGCAAGGTTAATAAAAGTAAAAGCGATAACATAAAAGAGCCGCGAAATTACAATTTAACAGGGTGGCAAAAGGGAAATATTTTACGTTCCCCCCTGTACTTTGCAACGAATTTCCACCCGTAATTTCCACCCGGCCGATCATCAGCAGTAAAGTCGATATATATATATATATATATATATATATATATATATATATATATCCACTTGGAAACGTTCAACATATTTTGGTTGCAGTAATGAATAATTTCATAATTTGCAACAGGTTTTTTTTTACCCTTTTCATATCCCTTTATACATTTACATGTATGCTGATACATTCACATGTTCCCTTGATCCCGTCACATTTCCTCTGATCTTCCACATATCCCTTGATACTGTCACACTTCCCCTAACTCCTTTATCCCTTCCCCGATGGCTTCACTTGCTACTGGATATGTTTACAATTCACCAAAACCCTTCACATAGATGTTTCTTGATGTTCACGCAATTTTCGATGACGAATTATTCTGGTCGAAAGTGTTAAATGCTCATTGGCGCTTTTTACCGTTCACATGCTCATTGCTGTGTGGATCGGTTATAAATGTCCACACGCATGGTAATTGGTGGATGGACTGATTCTACAGACCAACTCACATGCTCACTGATGTGTGGATCGGTTATAAATGTCCACACACCAGGTAATTGGTGGATGGACTGATTCTACAGACAAACTCACAGGCTCATTGATGAGTACGCCTGTTCTACGTGCTTACTCACAGGTTCTTTGATGAGTGGACTTGTTCTACGTGCCTACTCACAGGTTCTTTAATGAGTAGAGGTAGGCTACAGGCCTCCTCACAGACTCATTGATTAGTGAGACTGTTTTACAGGGCTGCTCTTATGCTCATTGTTGGGTAAACTGATTGTACAGTCTTCTTGGATGCTTAGGCTGGTTCTATGGGCTCACACACAAGATCATTGATGACTAGACCGGTTCTACAGGGTTACTTAGAGGGTAATTGTTGTGTTGTCGAGTTCTTCATGCCCATTCACAGAATCATTGATTACTGGACCGGTTCTACAGTGCTACTTACAGGGTAATTGTTGTGTTGTCGAATTCTTCATGCCCGTTCACAGACTGATTGATGACTAGACCTGTTCTACAGTGTTACTTACAGGGTAATTGTTGTGTTGTCGAGTTCTTTATGCCCATTCACAGACTCATTGATTACTGGACCGGTTCTACAGTGTTACTTACAGGGTAATTGTTGTGTGGTCGAATTCTTCATGCTCATTCACAGAATCATTGATTACTGGACCGGTTCTACAGTGCTACTTACAGGGTAATTGTTGTGTTGTCGAATTCTTCATGCCCGTTCACAGACTGATTGATGACTAGACCTGTTCTACAGTGTTACTTACAGGGTAATTGTTGTGTTGTCGAGTTCTTTATGCCCATTCACAGACTCATTGATTACTGGACCGGTTCTACAGTGTTACTTACAGGGTAATTGTTGTGTTGTCGAGTTCTTTATGCCCATTCACAGAATCATTGATTACTGGACCGGTTCTACAGTGTTACTTACAGGGTAATTGTTGTGTTGTCGAGTTCTTTATGCCCATTCACAGAATCATTGATTACTGGACCGGTTCTACAGTGTTACTTACAGGGTAATTGTTGTGTTGTCGAGTTCTTTATGCCCATTCACAGACTCATTGATTACTGGACCGGTTCTACAGTGTTACTTACAGGGTAATTGTTGTGTTGTCGAGTTCTTCATGCTCATTCACAGAATCATTGATTACTGGACCGGTTCTACAGTGCTACTTACAGGGTAATTGTTGTGTTGTCGAATTCTTCATGCCCGTTCACAGACTGATTGATGACTAGACCTGTTCTACAGTGTTACTTACAGGGTAATTGTTGTGTTGTCGAGTTCTTTATGCCCATTCACAGACTCATTGATTACTGGACCGGTTCTACAGTGTTACTTACAGGGTAATTGTTGTGTTGTCGAATTCTTTATGCCCATTCACAGACTCATTGATTACTGGACCGGTTCTACAGTGTTACTTACAGGGTAATTGTTGTGTTGTCGAGTTCTTTATGCCCATTCACAGACTCATTGATGAGTAAACATTTTCTACAGGCTCAGACACAGACTCATTGATAAGACAACCTGGCCTATATGCCCATTCACAGGCTTATCAAAAGAGAATAGTTACTGCAGGCCTACTGATAGGTGCATTGATTTGTATACATGATCTTAAGGTTTTCTAACAAGCTCAATGATTAATAAACTTTTTCTATAAACCTACTTACACCTTCATTGTTGCGTGGTCTTTGCTGCAGGTACATTGTTGGGTGGATCGGTTTTACAGACCACTTACAAATCATTAATGTGTAAACCGGTTCTAGAAGCTTGCTTACAGGGCTATTGATACGTAGATCAGTTGTACAGGCCCACTGATTAGTAGACATAGGAAAAAGATGCTTTTCAGTGCGACGTTTAATATTATATACACCGTTTCAAAGCATTTAGTACTAACCAAATGGTACCTAGACATCTGTTAACTAATATTTTTGAAAATATTGCAATACATCAATTTCTGAATATTGAGTAATACAAAAATTATAATTATGTAAAATAAACAAAATGTTAAACAAAATTTGACATTTCATTTTCCGAAACATTCGTTAAGTTTAGATTAAGAGATAATTTACTAAAGAACTTTTTTTTTAAAATTAATTTCATTAGTGAATGAATGGCCGGGCGCACTATCAGCAGAGGTTAGGTTGATGAATGTCAGCTTCTACTTAATTTCCTCCCACCCACTCCGCTTCCTAGTAACAGGTGAGGTTTTAAACGCAGTCTTTTGTTTCCCCAGCGGTTTTAAATGGTTGCTATTTTTCATCGAATTGTTCCTCTTCTTTTGTAAAAAGTAAAACAATTTTCAATTCATTTATTTGAAGGGTAATAGAAAGACATTTGGAATGTATCGCGGGTCAACTTTCTTTTCCTTTTGTATTGGCACCTGTTACGTCTAAGAGTTAATGTAAGAGTTACTGCGGTGAAACTATATTAGTAGAAGCCTAGAGTTCCAAAAGTCAATTTCTTGAGTAAACTAACACCGGATGTGCATTCTCATTAAATATTAACCTACTTGGAAGCGCACTGAGTAGACCACTGAGATGCACATCCGGCATCGCTTTATTAAACATATTAGGCGCTCTGCTTTGAGCTTAGTATTCTTCGCTAAATATAGTTGATAAACACAGAATTTACGTTTTATATTTAAATAATACGCTTGTGCTTTAAATAATTGAACAACTCAATGCCCAAGGAATGATGATGCAATTCAAATTTAGCATACATTATATTTCATACGATAAGAAAAAAGATAGTCACGATGGAAAAAAAATTTTGTAAATTAAGCAAAATACAACATTTAAATTTGTAGGATAAATTGTCTATATATGATGAATTCGCTGAATGGATGATAAATCGTAAAAAACATGATTTTAGATCGAGACCATTTCTAAATTATCCTAATATCGTCGATAAAAGTCTAACTACTTAAGAAATGTTTGAAACAATATTCTTACTACTAACTAGGCAACTCCCGGACTTGGCCTATTCCTTCTGCTGTGACCCTATTTAAGTTCAGGCGGTTTGCGTCCATGACATCTGCTTCGCACAACCGACAACGAACCTGTTGAGTAAACCAATGTGCTGCAAGGAGATCATGCCGGTGCCGGTTTGCGTCCATGACATCTACTTTACACAACGGACAACGAACCTGTTGAGTAAACCAATGTGCTGCAAGGAGATCGTGCCGGTGCCGATTTGCGATCTTGACATCTGCCTCACACAACGGACAACGAACCTGTTGAGTAAACCAATGTGCTGCTAGGAGATCATGCCGGTGCCGGTTTGCGTCCATGACATCTACTTCACACAACGGACAACGAATTGTTTTTAAAAAATCTTAACAAATTACCGTTTCCGGTTATCTTTTGGTATTGAAAAGTACAATCTAAGCATTTGTCTTGTGTGAAGGACTATGAATAGTGAGGACTTAAGTAGAGATGAACGTGGATCGTGTATATAGTACAGCATCCCTATCGGGGATGTAGAGAGGTGCCTATTCTCTGCACCTCTGTATTGAAGAGGGATGCTGTACAGATTACTAACAATATATTTAAATATATTATTAAACAAAATAAATCAAAACACTCGTTCTCTGGAGAGCTTAGGATTGACAAGAGATTATTATAACTCACGTGGTCAGTGTGGCTTGGGAAATACCTTTTGAATTGTATACTACGGTTTGAAATTTGCATAAATGGCAAATACTAAAATATCGACATTTTAAATTAGGCTCCAAATGAAATGAGAGAGCCTGTATTAACGATATCTTCCTCCTGTACAGTTTAGCTTAGCAGGATGAAAGGTGAAACACAATAAATAGTCCTTATTAAAGGGATATGTAGCAAGGCCTTTTGTCGCTTCTCGATCACTCTCTTGCTTCACCTGAAAGGAACGTTCACCTTTACAAACGGCGGTTGGCGAGAAGGGCACAAGGAAATCTGTGTGAACAGTAATTTACCTTTTAATAAAACACATTGAAAGGCGATTGAATAGGAAGTTCTTCCTTTTGAATAAGATGTGTGATGGGAAAGATAGTCAAAGGTAGGGTCAGATGTAGTGAGCTGGTGATGTATAGTGTAGGGGGGGGCTTTAAAACGAACACGCTGTCTGCGTCTCAAACAATCGACATAATTATTCCAAAGAAATTGCAAAAGCGTTACCATTCATACCCACGTGTCTGTGACTCAGAGTGGAGATATAAGTAATCAAGGCTAGTTATAGAGAAATCAATCACTCTGTGCCATCACCATTCACACTCACGCTGTCTGTGCCTCAGGGAATCGCTACAAATCATCCAGGTAAGTTTGAGACAAATCATCCTCTGTATGACGTCACCGTTCATACCCACGCTCTTTTCCTCAAGGAGAGGATAAAGATTTTCCAGTTTTGATTCAGACAAACCATCCACTCTGTGCCGTCACCATTTATGTCAACCCTATCCATAACTCAAGGAGGTGATAGAGATATTTGAGATATGTTGCAGCGAAATCATCTAATCTGTGACGTCACCATTCATACTCACACTGTCTATGCCTCAGGGAGGTGATACAGGTATTCGAGATAAAGTGTAGATACTTCGACCCCTCTGCCACGTCAACATTCATACTCACGCTGCCTGTGCCTCAAGAAGGTGATAGAGGTATTCGAGATCAGATGTAGGTAAGGCATACCGTCTGTGTCATCACCATTCATATTTATGCTGCCTGATTCTCAGGGAGGTGATGGAGGTAGAGGTAATCGATATACCTTGTAGATAGGTCATCCCCTCTGTGGCATCACCATTTATACGCACACTGTTTGTGCCTCAGGTAGGTGATAGAGGTATTCGAGATAAAGTGTGTAGATAAGTCAACCCATCTATGGCGTCACCATTCATACTTATGCTGCCTGATTCTCAGGGAGGTGATGGAGGTAGAGGTAATCGATATACGTTGTAGATAGGTCATCCTTTCTGTGGCATCGCCATTTTACGCACACTTTTTGTGCCTCAGGGAGGTGATAGAGGTATTCGAGATAAAGTGTAGATACTTCATCCCCTCTGTGGCGACACCATTCATACTCATGCTGCCTGTGCCTCAGGGAGGTGATAGAGGTATTCAAAATCAGTTATAGATAAGTCATCCCATCTGTGGCGTCACCATTCATACTCACGCTGCCTGTGCCTCAAGGAGGTGATAGAGGTATTCGAGATAAAGTTTGTAGATACGTCATCCCCTCTGTGGCATCAGCATTTATACTCACAATGTTTATGCCTCAGGGAGGTGATAGAGGTATTCAAGATAAGTGGTAGATACGTCATCCCCTATGTGCCGCCACCATTCACACCCAAGTTTCAATCAGATTTATCACCTTAAAATGTTTAATACGGTCAATATATTATGTTTGATTATATGACGTCTTGAACATGATAGCGTCGTTTTTATTCAGCACTAGCAGTCAGCCCTTATATTGTAGAACACAACTTTTTATAATTAGAGCACTTTTGCTTCGAGACGATGTATGACCTTAAAGATATACTGCGGTGTAAGATTTAATATTACTTTAAATGACTGGCCTCTCTTCTTCACTTACATTTACAACTCCCTCGAGTAACGTCACCGGCTACGCTTCTCGTAAAAATATAACATTAATTTGATCCACGCCTTTGCATCCAAATCTCCAAGGCATAGGTCCGCATAGCTCTTGGAATATAGCTACAGTACTTTACCAAACAAAACACTTTCCTTTCCTTTTTACCCACGAACGTGAGCGAAAACGTTTTTTTCAAAAATCATAATCAAAGTGTTCTACATAAGTTTTAAATGTGGCAAATATTCGTGATTGACAAGTGAAAATCATTCCCATAAAGATACAAGAACTAGTATGCATGAATTTTATGAACAAGCATGTCAAGTGAACAATAAGCTTTAAGATACTTTCGACAATTACACATTTAAATTTTTCCTCGTAGAACAATATTTTAATGCATTAGGAAAATAAACATTACAGAAAAAATATAAAAGCATAATTTTTAAAAAATTATAAAATTTTAAAACTTTTATAAAGAAAGATCTTGGACTTTAAATGACGTTTAGAAAATGCAAACCATAAGAATGTGAGAAATGAATGAAAGGACAATTACGTCACTCGAGAATAATCAACACGGGTGATAAGGGAATCAGCTGCTCAATACAAACAGCTGCACGGACAACGTTCCCCGCTAGACATTACGCTCGGGTGAACCTGTAACGTAAGGTTAGCAATACCAACACAAACATATCGTCTAAAGACAAATAAGGCCTAAATGAAGATATAGATTTGGTAACACCTCCGTGCGGGTGATTACTGTTACGGATGCTAGAAGTTCCTGCCAAAACATTGCTTGTTATTCTCAACATCTCATATTGCAATCCACATTGTTCTAACAACCCTCTGAGGTTTTTGAACCTCTTCCATCTCTCCTGACTCACTGAAATCATTTTTATTCGTAGAGATACATAGATCAACATCTTTTGCTGAGGGGAGTGATATTTTAATATATTAAAAAATTCTACGCCGAGCCTAAATCAAAGTGGATTTCATATCAGAAAATTACATTTTATTTCAATAATAAAAGGAGCAACTTGGATACTTCCTTATTTGGATATAACTAAAGAAGCTTCGTAATTATTAATTCACACAATATTTCCAAAAATCTCACAAAGTCAGAAATAGGTCTGGCTTTATAAATCTCTTGTAGATTTTGTTGCCTTTGCCGATTGGGAAACGGCTGAACTTAGCAACTTAACGACTTGGCAAACTTATGATAGTTACAAATTACAACTTATACAATTATAAGTTCTGGAAGTCGTTAAGTTCAAATTATTGATTTAAAATGTGCTGGATTTAAAGAATTATAAGATAAAATGAGGAGATTGGTAAAATATATAAATTTTGACATTTATTATACAAAGATGTTTTATTCTGCCAAAATATGTTTAATTAATATTTTATATTAAAATTTATTAAAAATTGAAAGGAATAACTTCTAAGCTTCAAATTGCAAATTAAATAGCCTTATTTTAAAACGTTAGTATGTAATAATAATAAACAAGCAAAAGATTACCTAAGATACCTGTATACCTTATATTTCTAATATCTGTTATTTGTTATCATTTACACACTTTAAGGACCAGAAGGAGAGAGTAAGGTACCTTCCGTTGTTCTTCTTCAACACTTTCACAAACACACTCCCGCTATTTCATTTTCCGATTTTAAATTATCTATTAAGAAATATTTATTGAGATTATAACCAAGTTGTGTCAATGGAATTATTTACATAAATATTTGAGTAAGGATTATATTAAGCTCCTTGAATGGGTTAGAGGCAGTCAGGGAGAATATATCTCTAGGTGAGAGTGCGCACAACAGCTGGTGAAGTGTTGAATGGATCTTAGTAGTGAACATGTTTGACAAATGTTCTGTACTTGTTACTTTTACAAGCAATATGGCGAAGAATGTTTAAACTTTATTTATAGAAGTAAATAGAATGTAAGTTTAACAATCCAGCGACGGTCACGTTTTGTAATTTACGGGGCTTTGTTCGCCTTTGGAGGGTTGCACAAATATTGCGCCAATCTTGAGCAAGAAACTAGCGCCCACGACCCTCGCTGAAACACTTACGTCTATCTCAATGAAATTTATTATCTCTTCAATATGCTACAAGTCCTACGTTTGTAAAGTTTCCAAAAACCAGACTTTATAATTTGGAGGCAGAGTGGGTTACTCTAGAAAGGCAATGGGAAGTATTGACGCCATGATCGCGGTGCGTCTGCCACTGCCTTCTAGTTCACATGATTCGCATGTGCTCTCGACTGTAGAGTTGCACTAGCACCGCTAAATTCTTTATATAAATTATGTAGCTGTTATAAAGTAAATGGTTTGACTAGAGTGATAATTCTACCCTCAAAATCTATCTCAATAAATAGTTATAAATATATATATATATATATATATATATATATATATTGTAAAATTTTTAATCGTTAATAAAATACATTTTTATTCAACCAATTACGTTCAAATACATTTTTTTACCTGTCTGTAGGGGATAAGGCATCCTAGCAGAAATATTCCTGTATCACATTGAACAACAATACATTCTACAGATTAACATTCATAATCAAAAAATAATTTATTACCATAACAATGTCATAGATGACATTTTAAAATTATGTAATGGCAACAAATGGCAAATCAAACAACTACTTTCAACATTAATACCATACACCGAAACCTCACATTTACCCTCGAATTAGATGAAAACAATAAAATAAACTTCCTAGACCTTACCATTACCAAACACAACACAAACACAATTTCAAAATATACAGAAAACCAACAACTACCGATATTGTCATACGTAATGCATCTTACCACTCCACACAACACAAACACGCTGCATTCAAACATATGTTACACCGCCTAATCAATATGCCTATGCTACAGAAATAATATGACAATGAACTCAATACAATAAAATAAATCGCTCAACAAAACGACTACCAACATACACTCATAGACAACATACTCAAGAAAATTAAACAAAAAGATTAACAAACGGCCACGTAGACAAGCGACACAAAAACAACAAATACATATCCCTCACCTACTATAACAAAATCACACAAAATAGCTTCCACATTCAACAACCTTCACCACGAAATATCATACAAAACAACAAACAATTTAAGACAACACATACAACCCTTTCAAAAACAAACAGACAAACTATCCGGTATTTAGAAATTAACATGGAATGATTAGCCCAGGTATTATATAGGTCAAACCGGTAGGTCATTCTGTACACGCTTCGAAGAACACATTGCCCAAAGAAACCAAATAAACCCAAATACCAGCTACGCAACACACCTGAAAACGCAACACACACACACGTACCAATTTAAACATTCACCACATAATAAAACAAAGTAAAACACTAACAACTTTAGAAAAATACGATATATACAAACACTACGTATTAGATAAAAAAAAAAAATTATTCGATCACACACATTTTGAAGCCAACACCCTTTTCCATTACATAGCACACAACCAAAATAACCCACCCCGTCTACAGTCATATATCCCTCCCGACAACATTTATACCTAACGTGATGCCGCCAGTAGAGGCGGGCATATATATATATATATATATATATATATATATATATATATATATATATATATATATTCTTGTATTAGAATAACCTTTGTTGTTTTAGATTATTAAACAAGAAAACGTATTATATATAAGTGTTATAGAATTAAAATAAAATAATAAAAATATTCTGTTTGTAACATAAATTAATGTTACAGACAAACAAACAAAAAGAAAACGTCAACAAGGTTACGTCACTCGGCTTCATAATTTGACTACCATTTACATACGATAAGAACCTAACTTCCCCGACATGAATAACGGTAGGGATTTATTTATCTAAGTAAAAAAGATTGTATTAGTAAACAAGAGTTAACTCGAATAAATCTGTATTAAATCTTGAAAATATATATTCAATATTTATAAATTAATTGTTGAAGAACAAGAACAGATAAAACGTAAACACGATATATTACGAAATTATTGCCAATTTATCAACGCTGGATACATTGCCATGCACTAATTCCGCCAGTGCCATGTTGACCGTATTGAATAATGGTTCTTGATAATACTTGCCCTGCTCAAGGAAAAACCTTAATGTATTAATTACACTTTAGGCTTTTTTAACTTGCCAAAAAAAACCACTACCTACCGATTTATTCAGCAGATGCGCTTCGCACTAAGTCAGCGAAATATTAAATGCTGTGAATTACTGACAAGACTTGCTTAGGTGTGTTGTGTGAGTGTGAGTCTGTATTGTATGTTTTTTCTGTGGTGTGTTATTGTTCAGAGCAGTTGTTAATTATGTGTTCAAATATAGTATTCTATTGTGAGTATGTTTATTGTTGTTTAGTATTGTGATTGTGAGCAAACCTGAGATAAAGTCTTGTCAGTAATTCACAGCATTGAACAATGTGCTGACCTAGCGCGAATCTCGTCTGCTGAATAAATCAGTAACTAATGATATGTTGCCAAGTTAATAGAAAAAAGTGTAATTTATACAATAACTTCAAGATTTACATCACAAAAACGTAACGTAAATGTAACCAAGATTCAATAATTTTGCAATGGGTGAAAAAAATATATGTTTTAATAGTTAAACTAAGTTTTCATTTTTATTTACTTGGATTCAATCCCTAGTCGTGCCTAAAGTTATTTCTATTACTATGCCCTGGTCAATCCTATGGGGGAATTCTGGCCCTTTAAGCGTAGAGTTTGATACATTACCTTTGTTTAATCCTGTATGGCTCATAAAAGGCAGCTTTAATGATATTAAGAATATCCTAATTATAAAATGAATTGTTATTATCAAAATTGTATAATTGTTCTAATTAATTTGGTGTTTTATGGGGTAAATAACAGCTTGTGGTTATTTTAGTATTTGAAGGTGCAGGTGGATTAGCAAACCTTAATGGATCTTTCTGGTCGCGTGGACAACGAGAAGACATTGTAACCGTAATCCCTACATGTTTATTTTTTGTACAAATCTGATACTATTTAAGCTGCAGCAGGATCAAGGGAGGGTTCAAGAATATTTAGTAAAACGTTGGGTGAAGTTGCTATTGGTTCTTAATTACTTACATACAAGGCTTATCAACATAGTATTAGCATCTACGTTGGACCAAGGAGCTTCCTTGTACGCAACTGTTTCTAACAGATTAGGTATAACCTCCAAAGACACTAAGGAATAGGAACAGATTGAATCTGGAGCAATGAATAAGAAAGGGAAATGCCAGGACATTGCTGGTACCTCGAGGAATTGCAAAAGGAAGGACACCTTCTTAAAGGTTACATAACACGAGTATATGATGAATGAGTTATTTCATCCGTTTCACTGCTCAAGTATTATTTATAATTTCCTTTCTAACGCGATTTGTTAACGAATTCTTCCAAAAATTCGGAAAAGTTAAATGGTAACCATGCACTCTAAAAGTAACAGGACGCAAAAAAATCTCGGCAAGGTTAATAAAAGCAAAAGCGATATCATAAAAGAGCCGCGAAATTACAATTTAATAGGGTGGCTAAAGGGAAATATTTTACGTTCCACCCCTGTACTTTGAAACGAATTTCCACCCGTAATTCGATCATTTTACGACCGCCCCCCCCCCCCAGCAGTAAAGTCGATATATATATATATATATATATCTTCACTTTTAAACGTTCAACATATTTTGGTTCCAGTAACAAATAATTTCATAATTTTCAACAGGTTTTGTTTACCCTTTTCATATCCCTTTATACATTTACATGTATGCTGATACATACACATGTTCCCTTGATCCCGTCACATTTCCTCTGATCTTCCGCATATCCCTTGATACTGCCACACTTCCCCTAATTCCTTTATCCCTTCCCCGATGGCTTCACTTGACCCTGGATATGTTTACAATTCACCAAAACCCTTCACATAAATGTTTCTTGATGTTCACGCAATTTTCGGTGATGATTTATTCTGGTCGGAAGTGTTAAATTCTCATTGACGGTTTTTACCGTTCACATGCTCATTGCTGTGTGGATCGCTTATAAATGTCCAAACGCATGGTAATTGGTGGATGGACTGATTCTACAGACCAACTCACATGCTCATTGATGAGTAGGCCTGTTCCACGTGCTTACTCACAGGTTCTTTGATGAGTGGACTTGGTCTACGTGCCTACTCACAAGTTCTTTAATGAGTAGAGGTATTCTACAGGCCTCTTCACAGACTCATTGATTAGTGAGACTGTTTTACTGGGCTGCTCTTATGCTCATTGTTGGGTAAACTGATTGTACAGTCTTCTTGGATGCTTAGGCTGGTTCTACGGGCTCACTCACAAGATCATTGATGACTAGACTGGTTCTACAGGGTTACGTTCAGGGTAGTTGTTGTGTTGTCGAGTTCTTCATGCCCATTCACTGACTAATTGTTGACTGGACCGGTCCTACAGGGTTACGTACAGGGTAGTTGTTGTATTGTCGAGTTCCTAATGCCCATTCTCATACTCATTGATGACTGGACCGGTTCTACAGGGTTACTTACAGGGTAATCGTTGTTTTGATGTAGAGTTCTTCATGCCCATTCACAGACTCATTGATGAGTAAACCTTTTCTACAGGCTCAGACACAGACTCATTGATAAGTCAACCTGAACTGACAACCTGATAAGACAACTACATGCCCATTCACAGGCTTCTCAAAAGAGCATAGTTACTGCAGGCATACTGATAGGTGCATCGATTTGTATACCTGATCTTAAGGTTTTCTCACACTTTTTCTATAAACCTACTTACACCTTCATTGTTGCGTGGACTTTGCTGCAGGTACATTGTTGGGTGGATCGGTTTTACAGGCCACTTACAAGTCATTAATGTGTAAACCGGTTCTAGAAGCTTGCTTACAAGGCTATTGATAAATAGATCAGTTGTACAGCCTCACTGATTGGTAGATATAGGAAAAAGATGCCTTTCGGTGTGACGTTTAGTATTATATACACCGTTTCAAAGCATTTAGTACTAACCAAATGGTACCTAGACATATGTTAACTAACATTTTTGAAAATGTTGCAATACATCAATTGAATATTGAGTAATACAAAAACTATAACTATGTAAAAAAACAAAATGTTTAAGCGTAAAAATTTGACATTTCACTTTACGAGTAATACGTTAAGATTAGATTAAGAGATAATTTACTAAAGAACTTTTTTTTAATTAATTTCATTAGTAAATGAATGGCCGGCACACTATCAGCAGAGGTTAGGTTGATAAATGTCAGCTTCTACTTAATTTCCTCCCACCCACTCCTCTTCCTAGTAACAGGTGAGGTTTTAAACGCAGTCTTTTGTTTCCCCAGCGGTTTTAAATGGTGCTATTTTTCATCTAATTGTTCCTCTTCTTTTGTAAAAAGTAAAACGATTTTCAATTCATTCATTTGAAGCACAATAGAAAGACATTTGTAATGTATCTCGGGTCAACTTTCTTTTGCTTTTGTATTGGCACCTGTTACGTCTAGGAGTTAATGTAAGAGTTACTGCAATGAAACTATATTAGTAGAAGCCTAGAGTTCCAAAAGTCAATTTCTTGAGTAAACTAATACCGGATGTGCATTCTCAGTAAATATTATCCTACTTGGAAGCGCACTGAGTAGATGCAGACCACTGAGATACACATCAGGCATCGCTTTATTAAACATATTAGGCCCTCTGCTTTGCGTTTAGTAGTCTTCGCTAAATATAGTTGATAAATACAGAATTTACGTTTTATATTTAAAAAATACGTTTGTGCTTTAAATAATTGAACAACTCAACGCCCAAGGAATGATGACGCAATTGAAATTTAGCATACATTATATTACATACGATAAGAAAAAAAGATAGTCACGATGGCAAAACAATTTTGTAAATTAAGCAAAATACTACATTTAAATTTGTAGGATAAATTTTCTATATGTGATGAATTCGCTAAATGGCTGATAAAACGTCAAAAGCATGATTTTAGATCGAGACCATTTCTAAATTATCCTAATATCGGCGGCAAAAGTCTAACTATTTAAGAAATGTTGAAACAATATTCTTACTACTAACTAGGCAACTCCCGGACTTGGCCTATTCCTTCTGCTGTGACCCTATTTAAGTTCAGGCGGTTTGCGTCCATGACTTCTGCTTCACACAACCGACCGCGAACCTGTTGAGTAAACCAATGTGCTGCAAGGAGATCGTGCCGGTGCCGGTTTGCGTCCATGACATCTGCTTCACACAACGGTCAAAGAACTTGTTGAGTAAACCAATGTGCTGCAAGATCATGCTATATGCTTCGCTAATATGATTCGATTCTCCCCTTTGTTTTCCAGTAGGAGTTTGAGCCTCTGCTATCATTTATGCATTTTTCATGGTAGTTTTGACTAAATAAAACGCCGGAGGCCGTAAAAATACAATTAAAGTAGTTTTAAAAAAATCTTTAGCAAATTACCGTTTCCGGTTATCTTTTGGTATTGAAAAGTACAATCTAAGCATTTGTCTTGTGTGAAGGACTATGAAAAGTCAGGACTCAAGTAGAGATGAATGTGGATCGTGTATATAGTACAGTGTAACGTTTATATAATAATTATTGTTATTTAGTTTTAATTTTAGTTTTAAGTTCTAGCTTACAGTTCAGGCGTAATAATAACCGTCTGTCTGTAACGCTCTTCAAAACTTGAAGGTAGAACTCCGTTACATTAAAATACTTTAAATTACAAATTTAAATTATTTAAACTAGCAGAGTCTCATTAAATTAATTTTTAAGGCTTATTAACTTGAAATGCATGGAATTGTGTGCTGGTTAAATAATTACTCTTTTAAATTCAATTAAAGCAAATTACACTCATTTTATTTAACAAAAGAAAATAACAAATTATAATCATGATACAAATTTCTAGACATTGCTTCAGTTATGGATTATTGAACATTTAATATTTGACTTATGAATTTTTACGTATCGCAATCTATCAATAAATCAATCAATGGCTGAAAATGGATCTGTACTCGAGTTTACTTGCTTTTTTTCATAATAAAATTTTATAATTCAAGGTGAACACAAGTGCACCAAATGATGCGTAAATTACATTTATATATATAGGTTGAAACGTTCAAGGTTCATTAATTTGAGTTAAACTGTCTAACATTTTAAATTTTGTAATAAATCTCTAAAGTTGTAAATCGTCCACTTAACTGTATTCCCATGTCGTAGCCTCGCATCCTTCTAGTGGAAAAGTCTCAGGAAATATCATCGGTAACTTCAGCGTCCCATCTTTGTACTTGGTTACGTACGCTGTCTTCTACACCATGATTTAAACGTGTTTAAGAAAAAGAAGATTACATTAAATTTTGAAAAATAAATAAAATTTCCTCGCTCTCGGATAGGTTCGTGCCCTTTCACATTTTGGCTAAAAGAGAACTTAAACTATCGTTGGAAGCAACCTTCTCCGCTACCGCGCATCGCATGTGCGCAGACGTACTTTAATTTACTTGTTTTTAAACTCTCCGACAGATGTCACTATCAACCAGAGATCTCATTAAAAATATTTCTAATATATCACAATTTTTTATATAGTTGTATATTGTTACAATTTTTGAATACATTCTCGTTTGTTTTCTGAAATTGCCAATTTAATATGTAACACCATCTAAAGTGTGTTACAACAGCATCCCTATCGGGGTTGTAGAGAGGTGCCTATTCTCAGAGTGGAGATTTAAGTATTCGAGGCTAGTTATAGAGAAATTATTCACTCTGTGTCATCACCATTCACACTCACGCTGTCTGTGCCTCAGGGAATCGCTACAAAGCATCCAGGTACGTTTGAGACAAATCATCCTCTCCATGACGTCACCGTCCATACCCACACTCATTGCCTCAAGGAAGGGATAAAGATTTTCCAGGGTTGTTTCAGACAAACCATCCACTCTGTACCGTCACCATTTTTGTCAACCTTATCCATGACTCAAGGAGGTGTAGAGATATGTGAGATATGTTGCAGCGAAATCATCTAATCTGTGACGTCAACATTCATACTCACGCAGCCTCTGCCTCAGGGAGGTGATACAGGTATTCGAGATAAAGTGTAGATACTTCATCCCCTCTGTGGCGTCACCATTCAAACTCACACTGCCTGTGCCTCAGGGAGGTGATAGAGGTATTCGAGATCAGTTGTAGAAAAGTCATCCCTTCTGTGGCGTCACCATTCATACTCACGCTGCCTGTGCCTCAGGGAGGTGATAGAGGTATTCGAGATAAATGTGTAGATAGGACATCCCCACTGTGGCGTCACCATTCATACTCACGCTGCCTGTGCCTCAGAGAGGGGATAGAGGTTTTCAAGATAAGGTGTAGATACTTCATCCCCTCTGTGGCGTCACCATTCATACTCACGCTGACTGTGCATCAGGGAGGTGATAGAGGTATTCGAAATAAAGTGTGTAGGTACGTCATCCCCTATGTGCCGCCACCATTCACACCCAAGTTTCAATCAGATTTATCACCTTAAAATGTTTAATACGGTCAATATATTATGTTTGATTATATTACGTCTTGAACATGATAGCGGCGTTTTTATTGAGCACTAGCAGTCAGCCTTTATATTGTAGAACACAACCTTTTATAATTAGAGGACTTTTGCTTCGAAATGATGTATGAGCTTAGAGATATACTGCGGTGTAAGATTTAATAATACTTTAAATTGCTGGCTCTCTTCTTCACTTACATTTACAGCTCCCTCAAGTGACGTCACGGGCTACTCTTCTCGTAAAAATATAACATTAATTTGCTCCACGCTATATTCAGCCTTTGCATCCAAATCTCCCAGTACTAGGTCCACACAGCAGTTGGAATATAGCTACAGTACTTTACCAAACAAAACACTTTCCTTTCCTTTTTACCCACGAACGTGAGCGAAAACATTTTTTCAAAAATCATAATCAAAGTGTTCTACATAAGTTTTAAATGTGGCAAATATTCGTGGTTGACAAGTGAAAATCATTCCCATAAAGATAAAGGAACTGGCATACATGAATTTTATGAACAAGCATGTCAAGTGAACAATAAGCTTTAAGATACTTTCGACAATTACACATTTAAATTTTTCCTCGTAGAACAATATTTTAATGCATTAGGAAAATAAACATTACAGAAAAAATATAAAAGCATAATTTTTAAAAAATTATAAAATTTTAAAACTTTTATAAAGAAAGATCTTGGACTTTAAATGACGTTTAGAAAATGCAAACCATAAGAATGTGATAAATGAATGAAAGGACAATTACGTCACTCGAGAATAATCAACACGGGTGATAAGGGATACAGCTGCTCAATACAAACAGCTGCACGGACAACGTTCCCCGCTAGACATTACGCTCGGGTGAACCTGTAACGTAAGGTTAGCAATACCAACACAAACATATCGTCTAAAGACAAATAAGGCCTAAATGAAGATATAGATTTGGTAACACCTCCGTGCGGGTGATTACTGTTACGGATGCTAGAAGTTCCTGCCAAAACATTGCTTGTTATTCTCAACATCTCATATTGCAATCCACATTGTTCTAACAACCCTCTGAGGTTTTTGAACCTCTTCCATCTCTCCTGACTCACTGAAATCATTTTTATTCGTAGAGATACATAGATCAACATCTTTTGCTGAGGGGAGTGATATTTTAATATATTAAAAAATTCTATGCCGAGCCTAAATCAAAGTGGATTTCATATCAGAAAACTACATTTTATTACAATAATAAAAGGAGCAACTTGGATACTTCCTTATTTGGATATAACTAAAGAAGCTTCGTAATTATTAATTCACACAATATTTCTAAAAATCTCACAAAGTAAGAAATAGGTCTGGCTTTATAAATCTCTTGTAGATTTTGTTGCCTTTGCCGATTGGGAAACGGCTGAACTTAGCAACTTAACGACTTGGCAAACTTATGATAGTTACAAATTACAACTTATACAATTATAAGTTCTGGAAGTCGTTAAGTTCAAATTATTGATTTAAAATGTGCTGGATTTAAAGAATTATAAGATAAAATGAGGAGATTGGTAAAATATATAAATTTTGACATTTATTATACAAAGATGTTTTATTCTGCCAAAATATGTTTAATAAATATTTTATATTAAAATTTATTAAATATTGAAAGGAATAACTTCTAAGCTTCAAATTGCAAATTAAATAGCCTTATTTTAAAACGTTAGTATGTAATAATAATAAACAAGCAAAAGATTACCTAAGATACCTGTATACCTTATATTTCTAATATCTGTTATTTGTTATCATTTACACACTTTAAGGACCAGAAGGAGAGAGTAAGGTACCTTCCGTTGTTCTTCTTCAACACTTTCACAAACACACTCCCGCTATTTCATTTCCGATTTTAAATTATCTATTAGGAAATATTTATTGAGATTATAACCAAGTTGTGTCAATGCAATTATTTACATAACGATTTGAGTAAGGATTATATTAAGCTCCTTGATTTAGATAATGGGTTAGCGGCAGTCAGGGAGAATATACCTCTAGGTGAGAGTGCCCACAACAGCTGGTGAAGAGTTGCCGGGGAAGAGTTGCATGGATCTTAGTAGTGATCATGTTTAACAAATTTTGCTGCGTTGCATTTACAAGCAATATGGCGAAGAACTCTTAAACTTTATTTATAGAACTAAATAGATTGTAAGTTTAACAATCCAGAGACGGTCACGTTTTGTAATTTACAGGGCTTTGTTCGCCTTTGGAGGGTTGCACAAATATTGCGCAAATCTTGAGCAAGAAATAGGCGCCCACGACCCTCGCTGAAACACTTAGTTCTATCTCAATGAAATTTATTATCTCTTCAATATGCTACAAGTCCTACGTTTGGAAAGTTTCCAAAAACAAGACTTTATAATTTGGAGGCAGAGTGGGTTATTCTAGAAAGGCAATGAGAAGTATTGACGCCATGATCGCGGTGCGTCTGCCACTGCCTTCTAGTTCACATGATACGCATGTGCTCTCGACTAAAGAGATGCACTTGCACCACTAAATTCTATATATAAATTATGTAGCTGTTATAAAGTAAATGGTTTGATTAGGGTGACAATTCTACCCTCAATATCTATCTCAATAAGTAATTCTAAATTTATATAGATAAATGTGTATATATACACATATATATATATATATATATATATATATATATATATATATATATATATTTAAATTTTTAATCGTTAATAAAATACATTTTTATTCAACCAATAACATTCAATTACATTTTTTTACCTGTCTGTAGGGGATAACAATTGATGCTAATACAGCTTTATTCAAATATTTACACACACACATATATATATATATATATATATATATATATATATATATATATATATATATATATATAGTAAAATCTTTAACCGTTAATAAAATATATTTTTAATCAACCAATTACGTTCAAATACAATTTTTTACACGTCTGTAGGGGATAACAATTGATGCTAATACAGCTCTATTCACGTATATATTCAATATTTAAGTTATAAATATTTGGGGGGTCTAGGCCGGATTCAAACTGAGTATCTTCAAGTATAAAGTCTAAGGCGTTGGCGCTCAGTCAACTTTCCCGTAGCTAGAGGTATATTTCTCAAAGAGGTATATGAATTTTTCTTTTCCCTCATCTGGTTGTCGTCGTAAGCTCCATTATAAAACCTTAAATTGTTGACATTGCTATTACACAATATCGTAAATAATGCTCTAGAATTAAAAATGAATAAAAAGAATGAAATAAACAAACAAACTGGACTAACGTTATCGAACTTTGGTTCACAATCGGACAATGGGAAAGGAAAGTGAAAAAAACTACAATATAATGCAAGCGACGAAAAAATAGAAAGCATGTAAATAGTTACAAAAAAAAAAAAAATAGTCCAACACTATGCATAGAAAGGAAAATGACAAATTGAATGGAAATTCGTTTTCTATTTTGTCACCTAATATTGTTAATCTGACATGTGTTTCTACATACTTATATTAGTTGTGATTATAATATAAATAGAAACTAAAATGAAATTTTCTTTGTCAACTTGAGTAGGAATTTACTTTAAAAATTGTAACACACTTTAGACGGTGTTACATATTAAAATAGCAAATTTCAGAAAACAAACGAGAATAAATTCAAAATTGTAATAATGTATGACTATGTAAAAAAATTGTTATGTATGATAAATATTTTTAATGAGATCTCTGGCTGATAGTGACATCTAGGGAGAAAAACTTAAAACAAGTAATCAAGCTAGGCATGCGCGCCCCGGATGCGCGATAGGTAGGAAGGTTGCTCGCGACTAATCTTTCTCTCTCATTTGGCCAAGATGTAACAGGGAACGGACGTCTTCAAATAGCAAGATAATTTATTTAGTTTCTTTTTATTTTAATTAATGTAAACTATTATTTTCTTTTAATCATGGCATAGAACACGGCATACGATACCAGGTACAAGATGGGTCGCAGACTTTTGATGGCTTTTCCCGATGCTTTTCCACGAAGATGAGGCCAGGCTTTACCGAGATTTTCCACGAGGAGGAAGCGAAGTTACGACAAGTTAATACAGCTAAGTGGGCGATTTAAGACTTTTAAAACTTAATTTAAAAATTCAAAATGTTTCGCAGCATAATTCTAAATAATAAACATTGAACTTTTTAACTAATAAGCAAAACTATAATTACGCATCTTTTGGTGCCAATATGTTCACATTAAATTATTAAATTTGATTATACAAAAAAGGCAAGTAAACTCGAATACATGTTCATTTTCAGCCATTGATTAATTAATTAATTGAAGGATTGCTATCCTTAAAAATTTATAAATAGAATTAAAAATGTTCCATAATCCGTAACTGAGTGTTAAAAATTTATGTGTCATGATTTTAATTTATTTTATCTGTCTATCTTAAAATAAATGATTATAATTTGCTTTAATTGAATTTAAAAGAGTCATTATTTTACCAGCGCAAAATTCCTTGCATTCCAGATTAATAAGCCTTAAGAATTAATTCAAGAATATTCTGCTAATTTTAATGATTTAACTTGGTAATTTAAAACATTCTAATGTAACGGAGTTATAGCTTCTATTGCGTTACAGACAGACGTCTCGTTACGCCTGAACTGTAAGCTAGAAGTGAATATTAAATTTTTTAAGAATTAAAACTAAATAATATTCAATTTGCTAAATTCAATTATCAACCGTTACAATATATTTCTTACATTACTTATTTTTTATTTATTTGTATCTTTTTTAATGAAACACAATTAATAAATTTCCAATACTATTTATTGATATGTAACTGCTCCATTACACTGTATTGTTTATCCTCATTGGCGTCACTACTGGTAGAGATAAGGATGATGCTGAAGTAACCTCGGAGGACGTAGTATTACGTTACTGAAAACCCTTTTCCTAGTCTCATTGTTAACTCAAGGTTATCCATTATCAAATAATTTACCATCAATATACATGCATTTATTTTACGTATTCTATAACAATGCATTCGTTAGGGGTTCTTCCCTTGACAAACGAACCATTGAACTTGTACTCTCTGGTATCGCTCAGTCTCCTTGTATAACCCCCTATTCCTTTCAACCTTGTCATACTGTCTCCCGTCGTCTTTTTTTTACACAGTTCTTCCTGGTGCAAGTCTCTAGTATCATTGTCTATTGCCCGTATCTTTAACCTATTTTCTAGAAGCTCAAAGACGATAGTTTAGCCGCCATAAGGTTCTAGTTTCACTATATACTAGTTTCTTTTATCATAAACAAACACAATACTATGCCAACATAACACTGATGTATGTAGCTCATTGCTCACTTCTATTAATAACTATTGCTTTATTAAAGATCGTTCTAAAGGATAATTAATTATATTGTGAGTGGATGGCAGGAAGCAACACTATTGCTGATGACAATTTATAACAATCAGCAGTTCTTTATTTTTATCCCGGACTCTAGCAGCAGAGGTTTAACACTCCGTGTTTTATGTCCCCGTTGATTTTTAAGTGGTGCTATTTCTCACCTACTTGTGCCTCTTGTTTGTAAAATTTTAAAAATTTAAACACTTAGCGCTATCAATCAAACGATTTTGAAAATGATATTCATATTTTGAATTAACTTCAGTAAACTTAGACAACTCTGAAAATTAATATTTCAGTCCTCAAACCTGGAAATGGAAAATTCAAAATCTATTTAATCGTGGAAAAAAAATCGGTGTAAGTGACAGCGTGAAATGATATAACTCGGGATAAGTAACTATGACATACTGAAATTATTGGCTTTTATTTAGTAGCGGACAAACCAACAGATGATTGCAATGGGGAAAAGATTTTGTAACACAAGAATATTCAACAAAGTCAACCCAAAAGCACAAAGGTGAAAAAACCTTATGTAACGATTGTGTTTATATTAAGTTAACATGATTTTTAGGCGAACGCTTATCTTTTAAAATCATTGAGCTACATAAATGAGTTTACCTCTGAGCTAAACGTAGGTGTCACTTCGTTCACGGGACTATAGATCCTTTAAAACTTTATCTATTAAACGTGATTTCCATCACACTTTTCCAGGCTTTAGACTGGCAAAATGATAGAAATGGCGTGTTTAAAATCAGCTTGTAGCATTAGTAATTTTGTAGTTGTTTTATATATTCAATTAAAAATTATTTTGTTTCATTTTACAGAATGTTTTTTTATTTTAATCTATATTACAACTTGACCAATATATTGGATTTTACCATCTGATTTCTTGGATAATCTAATCCATTTTTTGGATTTAGGAAAGAGATCTTAAACAAGACATTAGGTTCCTGTTTCTAGAGTTTTTTGTAGTTTTTTTCGTCCGATTTAATATACTTTGTTTTTTTTTCTTTCCTCTAGTCTCATGTGCATAGGAGTCGATGGTTCAGCCTCTTTTGATAAGTCTCTTTCGATTAAATGGAGCTTACCACCTCGACAGTTGAAAGCAAAGTGACCACTGACAATGTGGACACCCTTTTATGACCCATTTTGACTGGGAGAATCCAAAACCTTGAAAGTTATTAGCAAATAGTTTAAGGGTAGATGACCTGAATTGACAAATGGAATTTGTATTGTATGCTATTGTCAAAGTTACGACTTACCATCGTCAATTGGTATTATTTCCTCTTGTACGTATATTTCGATGTACGCATCTTTGGGTGTATTCATTTTTCGTGCTACCCTCTCAAAAAGATTGAACTGGAGTGTCGACTTTCTACTCAGACGTGTTTAGTAATCCCTGTCGAAATATTTTAATATACGTTCAACCAGAAGAAACCTATAAGGTCTATACTTTGTACGTTTTATCTTCTGTTATTCACTCAAAGAGTGACATTTAGTTACGTATTCACCTCGCCAGCATGAATTACAGCAATTATATTTCAAAGGGCTTTTACTTAATCAAACAGCCAAAAGCAAAACTGAACAGGTGCGTAAAACCAACAATACCCACGATGCAATTAGCTTTTAATTAATTACACGTTTGACTTTGTAATCTGGATGGTTGCTGCCCTTATTAGATTTTTACCAAAAAAATCTTTAAGAAATTATATTGAAATTTTTAATATAATCATCTTTGTTACAGATAGGACTATTGGTATACGTTTGAGATGACTATTCTGCTTTTACTAACATTAAAACTTTTTTGTTGACGCGTTTCGGAATATCTCCATTTTCAAAACTTTAACTGCACCCTTACCCTATCAAAAATCTATACTGTATCGTTCACTCTAGTCTTGAACAATACAGTTGAAAAATTCAGTTAAAGTTTTAAAATTGTAGACATTACTAAATGCGTCAACAAAGAACAATGTTTTAATGTTAGAAAAGGCAAAAGATAGATCTCAAGTATATAGAAAAGTGTGTAATTACGTGATGGTAAAGAAGCCTTCTTACTTCAGTTTGAATTTTTTAGACTGCATTGAAAATAAGACGTTTGATTTTAAGCCTGGGTCTTTTGCACCTTGCCTCTGGGACTTAATACTTTGTGGATCTTTACACTTTGTCTCTCTGGATCCTAACGTTTTGTCTCTGAAATGCAATTTGTTTCTGCAAATTGTGCACTTTATCTCCGAGACATTTGCAATCTGTCTATGAAACTTTCCACTTAATTTGTGGCATCTTTGCACTTTGTCAGTGTAAAGCATACAATTTGACTCTGGATCCCATTCACAGTGCCACTGAGACCAAGGTCTTTGTTGTTGGGATGTATACATTTTACATCTGGGACCTTCGTAAGTTTTCTATGAAACCGTTATACATTGTCTGTACACATTGCGACCTTTGCACTTTCTCAATATAAATGATGGTTTCAGCTTTTAAATTACGATTCCATGATTATATTATTCATATAAAAAATGAGGTTTTCGAAGGAATCCCTTGGGGGGATTAATTACCTGTCCTAAACAAAAGACAAGCGTTCCACGGGGATCATCATCAAACACAATATTACATTACGTTTCAATGTATAGTAAGTTTTAAAGTGTATAACAAAAAGTAACCTAAAAACGGAATTCTAAGGGGCCAAATTACTCCATAAGCTAGATCGTTGATAACTTTATGTCCTTGATTATTCCACACGTATCTGCTAAAAGGATTTCTTGTAAAGCTTAAAGTAAATTAGGCGCTTTGTATTCAAGACATGTCTGTAATGGAAATAGACCGGCATCGTATTCATCCTTGCAGATCGCCGTCCTCACTAATTAAGCTACAAATTAAGTCTGAGAGGTTTATGCGCTCGGAATTGAGTGTTTTTATTGAATCTCTGGCATTGTATCCTTCACGGTTTGCTGTGATAGCGAGAAATGGCTTCCTGGAGAACGTAAGGAAATATTTGCTGTCGCAAAATTCAAGTTGAGTACTCCACTACGTATTTTAGCACTTAATAAAAAGTAAACATCTGCCTATAGTAAACTTTACTTTTTGTTCAAATCAGGATACCGTTTCGAAAGATGTGAACCTTTATCAACAGAGTTACTCCCCAAGTTTGTAATGAAACACGTCTCCTCTAATGGTCATCCTCCTCAAACAAATACGTAAGGGCTACAGTTGGAAAGGGTTTGCTTATTTACAGAAGTTAAAATGTACAAAGTATAGACCCTATAGGATTCTTCTTAGGAAAAAAGGAAGTATTTTAATATAAACATTGCTTCATATTTCCCTTTGCAGGGGGTTTGTTTTTTTTAATTATTTAAAACATCTTTACTGCTAATTTCAATTGATACGTTAAATGTAGATATTACAGATTAGAATAAAAAATTCAATTCAAATAATAGAATCAATATGATATAATATATATAACTTTGAGACAGATTTAAATTTTAATTGGAATAAATTAATTTTATTATTGTCAGAAGGAACCTGTAATTGTGGTAACGGTAACAATATTTAAGTAAATTGTTTAACACGGTTAAATTAAAATGTAAGGGTTAATATTTGTGTGATAATGTCAAATGTTTGTTTCTATTAACTACCCTTACAAACGTATACACACAACACTCACATTGAGTTGGCAAATGAATATTTACTGGATTAGGAGTAACCATTTATAATTACCCAATCGGTTAAAATTGCAGGTTCTATTAGCTGAGAGACTGTAAAGACTTATTGGACCAACAGGTACTTTTAACAAGCTCCTTTTTTCTCTCCAATTTATTTTCTCTCAAAAGAAGGTTAAAATTAACAGTATACAGAATAGTTATGCTGATTAACTTGTTCCAGTATGATATATTGTGCCAATACATATAGTAATAAAACCTAAATCGGATTACAAATTAATTAGCCTAATAATAAAGAAGGTAGAAATGAAATAGTAAAATACCATCTTTCTGCTTACAGTCTTAATAGCGTTCCTATAACAGGATTAAACATTATATTCCTTTCTTAAAAATGGGATTAAAGGGTTAAAAGAGGAATTTATGCGGTTTGGTTTGGTTGAAAATTATGGTGGGCCTGGTCATTGTAGGGTTGAAGTAGCTCTGATTCCTGGTCACCGCCTAACCTGTTTGTGTGAGCACAGAAGTTTCATATTTGACGGAGTGACCAGTATACAGTACTTTATGCCACCCTTTTGCCCTGTTTTTAATGAATCCCAACTCCGCCCACAATAAAAACATTATAAACCTTTCCGGTATTATTTAACTCCATAAAGATTTCCAAAAAATACAAAAATGTATTGCGTATATGTGACTTTGATTATGCAGCTTTACTGTTAAATTGAACACTGACATTCTACTCTATGGTATTCTAAAATGTACAAGACTTTACAACTGAACCCACAACTTCGTGATTCAGATTCAGTCAACACAGGACATTTCTAACTCATCCTCGTTCTATGCAAGATTTATCGCGTTTGATACGTAGCTTAAGGCTCCCCCACAGACGTAACAAATCCTTGAATTCAAAGGTCTTGACTTACGCTAGTATTTGTAATGTAATCACTATTCGAAATAACTTATACTTGCCAATAAATAACGGGTGTATTAAATAGAACCACCATATAAGTCAGGATTCAACCACATACGTAATGCTTGGAACATGATTATGCTATATCAGCAAATTTATCACGGACCATTAACCTGTTTAAATAAACCTCTACAAAACCGATTTGTCTCTACCAAATGGCGCTCCGCCAACTTGCTGACTCCTCGTTTCGATTCACATTTTAAAATATTGATTTTTTTTAAATTGTAGAACAGATGACATGTTTATGAATAAAATGATAACCAACACTGTTGGCTATTTACAAACGCTCGTGTTACGAGACCTGTTTGTTTATTTAGTAACCACATTTGGACGTACTCTGAAAATGAAAGTTTTAAAAATATTTCTAGGTCAGGTTTTAAGCAGTATTAGGTCTTACAAGTGTCCTTTAATTAAGTCCTTCACAAGGATCTCAGAGTTCCACTGGAAGCGGCAGCATGTAGTGAGCACATGAGGCAGTGAATGGTAGAGGAAACATTGGTTGGACTTTATCTCGTAATGAACTTTATTTAATTAGTAAATTATAATTATCAACAACGACATATATAAACAAATTGCAAATACCAACAGATAAATTCAATAAATACAACTTTACTCTAGAGTGTAATATATCAATGTTCACTCTATTTTTCAGTTATTAATATTTTATGTGTAAAAACATTTTTCCTAATCTTATTAAAGACAGTATTATTGTATATTTATCTGAGATTTTGCATTGCATGATTATTATCACGTTTTTAAATGGAAATGAAAAAAATTAATTGAAAGATAATAAATAATATGTAGGGTTTTAGGAAAATTCATCCAGGGCATTTCCAACGTAAATTACTCAACCTATTCGTCTGACATACATGTTAATGTTTATCGTATCGTTTAAGAATGTGTCAATTATCTAAACAAATATCAAAAATTATGATTAAAGGTATAACAATATAGATGTAAGTTACGTTTTATATTAAGCAAGAAAGGTTTTTAAAAATGATTTTTATTTTTACAAACCTTTGAATTTAATAAACAATTAATTTAGAAAACTGTTACATTAATTTTACTTAATAAAACAATACAATTGATATGCACTCAATCGGAGTGGAAAACGTCTGTGCGATACAGAGGCGACTTACACACTGCCGGGGCTCTGTTCTCACACCTATATAATACTAAAGCTGCGTAAGCAGGAATCTTCCTAGCACGCATTTAATTATGAAATGTTCACATAAAATGTTTATATAACTCCTCCATTACTAAAGAGAACTTCGGGGGTTGGCGAAGTTTCGGCGTTGGTTGAAGTCTTCTTCTTCTTCCTGATGAGGGCGAAGTATATAAGGCTGCTGAATACGCCTCCGTAAAGGGCAATAGTCCAGATACTGATGTGGTGGGTTATTTCCATAGTTGGGTCAATTCTTGAGATGATTTCTGTGTTTATTTTGTCCAACTCTAGGCGTTTAACGTTTACTGAGAATTCTGGCATTTTACTCATTGAAAATTGTAGTCTGGACGTGTCCATGAAAATAGGATGGCCTCCCGAAGTTGTTGATGTATGGCTCAGTTTCATGTTGTTGAAAAAGATTGAATCATTATTAGTTTTTATCAAATATATGCCTTGAAGGGTGACGGTGGTAGTTGCCTTGCGATTGGTAATTTCCAGAGTCTGCTTGTTGGGGAAGGTCGCTAGGTAAAGGTTGATTTCTGGGATCCAGTTAATTAAGTTGTCTGTAACTTCCAATGCAGTATATTCACAGTTGCTGGCATCGTTGTTCCTGATAATGGACACTTCACAGTCTAATTTATGGTGTGTTAGAATGTCGAATGAGCAAAAGTATATGGAATCGGTTTTATAGTTACATTCATTGTTTAAACCTAATATTACAGAGTTAGACACTAATATGTACCTTACTTTTGGTATAATTGTTACATAATCTGTTTCATATTTTGTGGGTATAGAGTGTAATTTATACAATTTAAATTGAGTTTTTTCTACAATGGGTAAATTTATAAAATAAACAATCCTTTCAGAATTTAGTTTACAATTAACTTTAATTAGGTTCTCTAATTCCCACATATTTTCCATTTTAGGTTCTAAAGGTAACCTCTCATTATAATATTTATAAATTTTGTTTAATTCTTCATATAATTCTTGGGTTGAAATAACACTAGGGTGTACAACACCTAGTTTACAAAATGTAAGAGAATTTTCTAAATCTGTGATTACCTGTAACATCATGTCATATAAAATGTTCAATTGGTTTAGAATACTTCTAAATTTTTCTAGTTCAACAAAGTCATTTACATTACGATTCACAATACTTAACTTATTTTTTAATTCTACAAAATTTTCATCAATTACAATAAAAGTTTTATTTAATTCCTTCATAATATTATTACTAAAGGAGTATTGAGATTCAATTTGATAATTAATCTTAATTTGCTCATTTTCAATATCTTTAATTATTTTGTCATATTTTTTACCATCATATGCATCTAAATTGCCTGTTAAAGATTTGATAACGGACCCTAGTCCATCTATAAGACCTCTTTTTGTTCTTTTGTTACCATTCTCTCTTAAGAGTATAATTTCTAATTTTTCTTCTATTACATTTTTACTGTGATTAACATATTTAAAATAATTAACAATATCTCTTATTCTATTACTGTTATCGGTTACATATTCATTGTTTAATAAGCTACCGTTACAATTGTAGCAACTAGTTTCAAAATTTTGCAATACGTCATAATAATAAGCATCAATGTTATTTAGATGAGCTACTAAGTTTCTTACATCAAAATAGTGGACAAAGGTATGGTAGGAAGATTCTAATTTGGCCGGCCCAAGGTCTATTGGGATTATTCCGAGGTTGTTGTTGACTTCTCTGATCTCTGCTGAGTCGGTGGCTGTGCCAATGACGAACAGGAGGGACCTGGAAAATTATTTTGAGCATTAATTACATTTTTTATCTTCTTAGGCCTTTTAATTTTCGACAAATGTATCTTGTCTTTTGTGTTATGATGTCTAGGCTTTATTTTACCAGTTTTTCTTTCCTTGTTTATTGAAGCTATCTCTTCCTTGCTATATCTGTTTTTCGTTTTGCTTTGCTTCTGAACTGACTTTATATAAACTTCAGATGGTATTTCTGGAAGTGGTTCTTTGTTTACATTCCTTTTTTCTAAAACTTTTTCTTTAATTCTTTGATTGCTATCCCTAATGTTTTCGTAAAGTATTTTTGTTTTTTCCTTATGGTTTAAAACGTAGTCATTTACAATTTGTTTTTCTAAATCTATATCTAATAAAGAGTTTGAATTTATGTGTCCAAATAAGACTTCGCACGGCGTTAATTTTGTGACTGAATGAATGCTATTGTTATAGGCAATTATAGCATATTTGACTTTCTTAATTATACTGTCTTTTTTAAATTCGATTTGATTGTTTAACAGCCTTATGTGTTCTATTAAGGTGGAATGAAATCTTTCACATAATCCGTTTGATTGGGGGTTTTGTGTACTGATAAAATGGATTTTGATTTTATGCAGGTCTAATATCTCCTTCACAATTCTGTTATTAAACTCCGTTCCATTGTCTGAGATAATAACTGTTGGTAAGCAGAACTGCGCAAAGTAATCTAATAACTTGTCTGCAATCTCTGTAGCTTGAGAGCTTCCCAAGCGATAAGCTTGAGCATACTTTGTGAAACTGTCGACAATGCTGATAAACGCATTCTTTTCTAAAGAGATAGTGTCGATGTGAATTATCTGGAAAGGCCTTGCAGCCGTAGGCGTCAAGTTCATCTCTAATTGTAAGGGGATTCTGTCATATTTGGTTCTTTGACATATGTCACACTGATTTATGAAATTTTGGATTAGTGATTTTAAATTAGGCCAATAATATCTTCGCTTAATTTGTTCGTATGTTTCTTGTATCCCTCGGTGATTGGTTTTACTGACATGATAATTACTTATCGTTTCTAAGGTATCTTCTTCCGAAGTTAGGTCTAAGAGTTTGTTATTACACTTAACCAAATTTAGTTCAGTTTGTTTGAAATTTTTGGCTACGCATGATGCAAATTTCTCGTAAAAATCGTCTTCAAAATATAGATTATATTTTATTTTGGGTACCAAATATGATTTTACAAAGTTAACTATGTCTTCTTTAAAGTTATTTTCTGATATTTCGACCATTAAACGAATTTTTGAAGTTCCGAATAGTTTTATAATTTTTACTTTCTTTGGCTCATACTTTACCAATGACAAAAATATTTGATTTCTCCCAAAGTTTACAGGCTCGTCGGAAATTGGTATTTCAATTTGGGTGTTCCCTTCGAAGTTGGAATGCACGGTTTGACTGTCACTTTCTTGATCGTACTCTAAGTTGGCATTATCTGTTGCGTCGAGTTGTACGACCATAGACTCGTTATCTTCATTTAATTCCGGGAAGAAACGTTGGATTAATCCAGCTGGAGATAAATCAAGGTCTGGTTCTACAGTGTGTTGGGTGTTTGTTGACCTTTTATTAGTAATGTTCAATTGTATTCTAGATAAGGCATCGGCGTTTTGGTTTAATTTGCCTTTTTTGTATCTTATGTCATAATCATATTCCTCTAATTTTAATCTCCATCTTAAAAGCTTGGAATTTGGTTCTTTAACTGAAAATAACCATTGTAAAGGTTTATGGTCTGTATATAAATGGTAGCTCGTTATTTTCGCTTTGTAGATTCATTATTGAAAATCGATTCCGAGGCTTGTATGTCCTAAAAAATCGTCCTGATTGATTTTAACGGTCTCTTCTTCGTAGTTGTCGGTTAAATTTTGGGATTCTTCGAAGTACTCTTCTTTCCCGAGATCTTCTTCAAAAGCGAATGATTCTTGTCCATTAGTCTGGTACATAGTGTAATCGTCTTTTTCGGCTCCTTGTCCGGTCATTTGATACAAATTAGTTTGTCTAGAAGGCCTGTCTGTTTGTCTAGTGGAAATACTCATAGGGGTAGGTTGATAACCCGTATTTCGCTGAGGATACTGAGGTTTAGTAGTGTTGTTGTTTGGTTGTCCCCTTTGAGGCTGACCGTGATTAGCAAAAGTTGGTGGTCTATAGGAAGGATTTGGGTGTTGATAAGGTTGTTTAGGTATTTGGTGGTATTTAAATTCAGTATGTATTGGTCTTCTTACGTTATGAGTTTGGCTTTTCTGAAAGACTGGTTGTTTGCTTGGCTGAGTAAACATTTTATTATTTTTAAATTGAACGTCGTTTGTGAGCATATTAAGTGCTTCACTAAGAGTGTTAGGGTTCTTGGTACGCATTAGTGACCCGATGGGTTCATGCAAACCCCTAAGGAGAACTCTTAAAGCTAGTTTCTGAACGTATTCTATTAAAATGTCTTTAGCCATCTGCCTTTGAGGCTCTTTATTCATAAAAAATGAAATTTGTAAATTTAGTAACTTTTGAATTTTCTCATAGAATTGAAATGGTGATTCGTTACTTTCTTGTTTTAATTCTGACATCTCTAAGTTTAATGTGAAACAATCTCTTTTGTCTGAATAACTAATTAATAATACTTTTCTAGTTTCGTGCCAATTGTAAGAGTTAGAGTTTACAACCATTTCCAGTGCTTGGCCTTTTAATTTAGAAAGAATAGAGGAGAACAGATACTCATTTTGAAAATCCTCTGGATTTTCGCTTACATAAAACTTATTCACTATCTTATCACATATTGAGATAAATCTGTGGAGCATAGTGGGCTCTCCACTATACTCGGGTATCATGTCAAGATACTCCTTTTTTAATATTGGCGTTGCCATTATTTAGTATTATTTTCAAAATAATAAAAATTAAAAATCAATTATATAAAATTAAAAAGTATTTACTCTACTTTTTCTTAATTCTATATCTTAAGATCTACTTACAAGTTGATCCAAAATACTTTGCTCATTTGAACAACTTTCACTTTTCACTTTTCACCTACACGATATTCGCTCGTGTTCTTAATAGATATGCGCTCTATTAAGTGGTTGTAGATATTCACTCTACTTAAGGTTTCCTCAATTAACGGTTAAAACCGACGGACGTTATATTCACTAACTTCCTTGAGGTGTCCTACCGACTGCGCCAGTTACGTTTTATATTAAGCAAGAAAGGTTTTTAAAAATGATTTTTATTTTTACAAACCTTTGAATTTAATAAACAATTAATTTAGAAAACTGTTACATTAATTTTACTTAATAAAACAATACAATTGATATGCACTCAATCGGAGTGGAAAACGTCTGTGCGATACAGAGGCGACTTACACACTGCCGGGGCTCTGTTCTCACACCTATATAATACTAAAGCTGCGTAAGCAGGAATCTTCCTAGCACGCATTTAATTATGAAATGTTCACATAAAATGTTTATATAACTTGTATGAATAAATGTTGGTTATTTTGCCAACATAATCAACTCATAGAAAGGAATTCGATTATAATGAAGATAGGAGTTGAAAATCATGCATATAAAATTGCAGGAATAAAAACTTGAAAACAAAAACAGAAACTACTACAAAAAAAGAACCCTGTTATATAATTTCTACTTACTTAAAGGTGAAAAGTAATTTTCCATTAAAGAAAACATAACTTATCATAAGCTTATTACCCACAAACATTTAAAAAATTAATAACACGTAAAAAAAACATTTTTAAGTCGGCGCTGCAATCATGCTTTGTATTTACTTATCCATCAAATCTATTCCAAATATTTCCGAAATAATCAACATCTTGATTGCTTGATTTCTCATGGTTAATTATAGCGAACTATAGACTCTTCGTACTAATATTTTATGTGTTAGCTAATATGAGAGTATGCTGGACAATAATTAATTGATCTTTCACAATATGAGATTTTGCCCGATTAAAAGAAGGTAATGGCGTATTTTTCGTTCAGATATACAAATTGCGGACAATTCTACCTTCTAAGAATGATTTAAACAGAATGTGACTACTACAGATGCCTATAAATGATATAATATCTCCTTAAACCTTTTGAATCATACATTTATAATTTTCCTATATCTATAAAACCGTCTGTGGAGGAAAAGTTGAATAGCCTATGTTTGTATAGTAATTTTTCAATCTATATGTCAAAGTGCTCCAACATCATGTAAAACCCTTTGTCACGCTCACTCATCTCAGACAGAGACAACATTCAAGTTGTTTGGACTCAGTATTTTAGACATGAGTCCTAGTACGAGATACGGCACCGACTTGAAAGTTTGAGTAATAAGCTTATGATAAATTACGTTTTCGTTATTGAAAATTATTTTTCGCTTTTTAGTGACTAAAAACTATCCATTCAGGTGTTTTTTAGAGTCGGTTCTGTTTTTTTTTTTTCTTAATGTTAATCATACATTTCAGTTGATTTTAGTTTACAGGCTTGGAAATTCTGTAAATGTTATCGAGTGAAAACATTAATGAATTTTCTAAAAACCACGAAAATGAAAAAGCGGTATTAATTAAGTACTATTATTATTATTATTATTAAGTACTAGTATTGATTAAGTTTTAAACTTTATCTATTAAACGTGATTTCCATCACACTTTTCCAGACTTCAGACTGGCAAAATGATAGAGATGGCGTGTTTAAAATCAGCTTGTAGCATTAGTAATTTTGTAGTTGTTTTATATATTCAATTAAAAACTTGTTTGTTTCATTTTACAGAATGATTTTTATTTTAGTCTATATTACATCTTGACCAATATATTGGATTTTACCATCTGATTTCTTGGATAATCTAATCCATTTTTTGGATTTAGGAAAGAGATCGTGAACAAGTCATTAGTTTCCAGTTTCTAGGTATTGTTGTAGTTTTTTCCGTCCGATTTAATATACTTTGTTTTTTTTCCTTTCCTCTAGTCTCATGTGCATAGGAGTCGATGATTCAGCCTCTTTTGATAAGTCTCTTTCGATTAAATGGAGCTTACCACCTCGACAGTTGAAAGCATAGGGACCACTGACAATGTGGACACCCTTTTATGACCCATTTTGACTGAGAGAATCCAAAACCTTGAAAGTTATTAGCAAATAGTTTAAGGGTAGATGACCTGAATTGACAAATGGAATTTGTATTGTATGCTATTGTCAAAGTTACGACTTACCATCGTCAATTGGTATTTTTTCCTCTTGTACGTATATTTCGATGTACGCATCTTTCGCTGTATTCATTTTTCGTGCCACCCTCTCAAAAGGATTGGACAGGAGTGTCGTCCTTCTACTCAGACGTGTTTAATAATCCCTGTCGAAATATTTTAATATACGTTCAACCAGAAGAAACTTTAGTACGGTCTATACTTTGTACGTTTTATCTTCTGTTATTAAGCAAACCTTTGCCTACGCTAGGATAACTATAAGACAAAGCTTTGAGACATTAATGAAATATAAACCGAAAGGAAAAAGAATTCTTGAAAGGTAAATAACGAAACCCTGGCTAAAGGGGACAGCGAATTCACCAATACAGCGTTTAAAAAGAGATAGGACAACAGTTTTAAATTACTATAATGCTTAACTACTATAACTTTCATCGCAAGTGCACTATATATAACACAAAACCTTAGATTAAAGAATAGAAGGTTAAGCTATTATTTTTATAGTTATCACTAGTGCCATTAGTTACATGAAGTAACTTGCACTCAAATGGTGACATTTAATTACGTATTCACCTCGCCAGGATGAATTACAGCAATTATATGTCAAAGGTCTTTTACTTAATCAAACAGCCAAAAGCAGAACTGAACAGGTGCGTAAAACCAACAATACCCACGATGCAAATAGCTTTTAATTAATTACACGTTTGACTTTGTAATTTGGATGGCTGCTGCCCTTATTAGATTTAAAAAAATATCTTTAAAAAATTATGTTGAAATTTTTAATATAATCATCTTTGTTACAGATAGGACTATTGCTATACATTTGAGATGACTATTCTGCTTTTACTAACATTAAAACTTTTTTGTTGACGCGTTTCGGAATATCTCCATTTTTAAAACTTTAACTGCACCCTAACACTATCAAAAATCTATACTGTATCGTTCACTCTAGTCTTGAGCTAGTTGTATTACAATTTTAGCGCTGCCAATCCCCCACTCATAGAACGTGCTCAAGACTTGAGAGAACACTTGTAAGAATACAGTTAAAGTTTTAAAAATGGAGACATTACTAAACGCGTCAACAAAGAACAATGTTTTAAAGTTAGAAAAGGCAAAAGAGATATCTCAAGTATATGGAAAAGTGTGTAATTACGTGATGGTAAAGAAGGCTTCTTACCTCAGTTTGAATTTGGGATTTTTAAGGCTGCATTTAGAAAAGGACCTTTTCCCTTTATGCCTTGGTCTTTTGCACCTGGCCTCTTTGAGTTAATACTTTGTTTGTGGACCTTTCCACTTTGTCTCTCTGGATCTGAACGTTGGTCTTTGTCTCTGAATTGCAATTTGTCTCTGCACATTGTGCACTTTATCTCCTAGACATTTGCAATCTGTCTATGAAAACTTTCCACTTAATTTGTGGCATCTTTGCACTTTATCAAAGTAAAGCATACAACTTGACTCTGGATCCCATTCACAGTGCCACTGAGACCAAGGTCTTTGTTGTTGGGATGTATACATTTTACATCTGGGACTTTGTAAGTTTTCTATGAAACCGTTACACTTTATCTGTACACATTGCGACCTTTGCACTTTCTCAATGTAAATGATGGTTTCAGCTTTTAAATTACGATTACATGATTACATTATTCATATAAGAAATGAGGTTTTTGAAGGAACCCCTAGGGGGGGGGGAATTAATTACCTGTCCTAAACAAAAGACACACGTGCCATTTGGCTCATCATCACACCGTAATATTACATTAAGTTTCATATTTTCTTATTTTTTAAGTGCAATTTTTCTAAATATTTTGGATTAGTTCAAGTGGGCGTTGCAGAAAAACGTAAACTGTGTGAGGCAACAACCACTTAATTTACTTTTATTTTTGGCTAATAAACTGTTTATGTCTTTAAAGTGTATAACAAAAAGTAACCTGAAATCGGAGTTCTAGGGAGCCAAATTACTCCATAAGCTAGATCGTTGATAACTTTATGTCCTTGATTATTCCACACGTATCTGCTAAAACGATTTCTTGTAAAGCTTAAAGTAAATTAGGCGCTTTGTATTCAAGACATGTCTGTAATGGAAACAGACCAGAATCGTATTCATCCTTGCAGATCGCCGTCCTCACTAATTAAGCTACAAATTAAGTCTGAGAGGTTTCTGCGATCGGAATTGAATGTTTTTATTGAATCTCTGGCATTGTATTCTTCACGGTTTGCTGTGATAGCGAGAAATGCCTTTATGGAGATCGTAAGGAAATATCTGTAGTCGCAAAATTCAACTTGAGTAATGCACTACGTATTTTAGCACTTAATAAAAAGTAAACATCTGCCTATAGTAAACTTTACTTTTTGTTAAAATCAGGATACCGTTTCGAAAGATGTGAACCTTTATCAACAGAGTTACTCCCCAAGTTTGTAATGAAACACGTCTCCTCTAATGGTCATCCTCCTCAAACAAATACGTAAGCGCTACCGTTGGCAAGGGTTTGCTTATTTACAGAAGTTGAAATGTACAAAGTATAGACCCTATAGATTTCTTCTTAGGAAAAAAGGAAGTATTTTAATATAAACATTGTTTCATATTTACCTTTGCAGGGGGGTTTGTTTTTTTATTATTTAAAACATCTTTACAGCTAATTTCAATTGATACGTTAAATGTAGATGTTACAGGTTAGAAAAAAAAATTCAAGTCAAATAATAGAATCAATATTATATCATATATATATATATATATATATATATATATATATATATATAATATATATGTGTAATATATATATACATATATATATATATATATATATAACTTTGAGACAGATTTAATTTAACTTGAAATAAATTAATTTTCTTATTGTCAGAAGGAACCTGTAATTGAGGTAACGGTAACAATATTTAAATACATTGTTTAACACGGTTGAATTAAAATGCGAAGCTTATTATTTGTGCGTTAAATGTCAAATGTTTGTTTCTATTAACTCCCTTTACAAACGTATACACACAACACTCACATTGATTTGGCAAATGAACATTTACATGATAAGGAGTAACCATTCATAATTACCCAATCGGTGAAATTTTCAGGTTCTATTAGCTGAGAGGCTGTAAAGACTTATTGGACCAACAGGTACTTTTAACAAGCTCCTTTGCTGTCTATAATTTATTTTCTCTCAAAATGCGGTTAAAATTAACAGTCTACAGAATAGTTATGCTGATTAACTTGTTCCAGTATGATATATTGTGCCAATACATATAGCAATAAAACCTAAATCGGATTACAAATTAATTAGCCTAATAATAAAGAAGGTAGAAATGAAATAGTAAAATACCCTCTTTCTGCTTACAGTCCTAATAGGTTTCCTATAACAGGGTTAAACATTATATTCCTTTCTTTAAAATGGGATTAAAGGGTTAAAAGAGGAATTTATGCGGTTTGGTTTGGTTGAGAATTATGGTGGGTCTGGTCATTGTAGGGTTGAAGTAGCTCTGATTCCTGGTCACCGCCTAACCTGTTTGTATGAGCACAGAAGTTTCACATTTGACGGAGTGACCAGTATACAGTTTTTTTTTAAAAGTTGTGTGTAGTCAGTACTTTATGCCACCCTTTTGCAAACTTTTTAAGGAATCCCAACTCCGGCAATAGTAAAACCATTATAAACCTGTCCAGTAATATTTAACCCCATAATGATTTCAAAAATATACAAATAATGTATTGCGTATAATTGGCTTAAATTATAACAGCTTTACTGTTAAATTGAGTACTGCCATTCTACTATATATGTCTCTACCACATGGCGCTCCGCCAACTTGCTGACTCCTCGTTCCGATTCACATTTTAAAATACTGATTTTTTTTAAATTAGAGAACAGATGACGTAATATATATATATATATATATATATATATATATATATATATATATATATATATATATTAATGTATTAAATTAGGTGATATGTTTTCTTGTAATATAGTTAATAAATTAAAAATATTTCAAAAACAAGAATACTTTTAATGAATATATTTATTCAAAGCTTTTCGCTTTCATTTTATCGGCGAAAAACTTTGAATAAATATATTCATTAAAAGTATTCTTGTTTTTGAAATATTTTTAATTTATTATATATATATATATATATATATATATATATATATATATATATATATATACGTTAAAAAAAATAATAATATAATGTATATATAATTATATTATATTAATAGTATATATATTTATTTATTTATTTATATATATATATACACTTATATATATATATATATATATATATATATATATATATATATATATATATTTAAATTAACAATTCAAAACATTTAAGAAGGGGTTAACTTTAATATTAAATTCGTAATCCTCGATAATAATCACATAATTGTATAAATCATTCAAAGAAGGTTGAATTGTCGTCAATCTGTATGTCTGAACGTAAAATATACAATCGCATATTTTTTATCGAACAAAACATGGTATTGTATATTGTTTCTGAGAACAACGTTTATATATCGTCCTGCATACCCTCATAATATCGAACATATAAAATTTTTGTTGCATGAGACGACTCTATGGCTCCCTATAATTACTCATGGGAAATCAAGTAATCAAAAAGTTGATTGTTTCGAAAAGGCTTGGAATACAATTGATGATTAAAAAATACAAGGAGTGATTGTGTTGCCGACTTCAAAGATTTTTTGGTAAAGGGCTTAAAATTAGTAATGCTTCTAAAAATATTATTTTAATTTTTTTTATTTATATATTTACTTTTTTTTAATTCGGTTCTGTTATTTTTTTAAAATTTTGTATATTTTCATTTTAAAGGTATAAACTAAAAATAATGATTAGAACATCTGTTTGTCCTGCTTCATACTGGTTGATGTGTGATCCGAACCTCGGTTTGTCCTGCGTCCTAGTCATGTTAACTGGCAGCTCAGCATCAACCATTGACCAAGTTTCAAACGTGCAGAGATTTACAATTATTAAAAATCTTCATGTAAGATGCCAACCATGGTATCACCTTCTTGTCGTTAGCCTTCTTTGTTGACGAAATAATGCCTTTGGTCATGAAGTGTGTCATTGACCTCAACGCCTTTCCTCAACCTGATTAATAACCCTGATGATGTCATTTCTGGAAATTCGTCGTAATTGAACCTTGTGTTCCAATCCCTGTATGCTAGACTCGAGGCAAACTTGCGTAGCCTAAGTCATTATGCATAAGTATTCTATAATTTTGTGTGGGAGTAAATACAACATCAAGTAATAACTTGACTTAATTATAGCCTGGTAGTGTCTAACGGCTCAGCCCAATCGAACTTAACTACAGCCCCTGTCAATTGACCAAGGTCTGCAGCAGTGTCAGTTTAGTCCTTATTCTTGTGGGAAGGTTAGATGTTGGCCTGGAGTGAATCTGATCCCCTATATATTTGTTACAAAATAATATGACTTTAAAATTGACTGTTTACGGACTGTTTACAGTGCATATTTGTGTGACCCCTCGTTCTTTGAGACGTCTTGAGTAATTTAGCAAACTTACTCTCATATCGGTACCGTGTTCTTACTCAGGTGGGATAAGTTCTTTAAGAGGGTGTCGTATCCCTGCCTATTGTCTTTGATCTCAACCTGTAGGATGACTCCTTGTGGCAACCCTTATCCGTGGCTTAGCTCGTTTGTCAAGATTACGGTCATTGACCCCAAGATATTTTTAGCCCCAGGTGATCGAAGTGTTCAGCAGTGTCAAGGATGGTCAAAATGTCAATTGATCAAGCCGTGTCTAGAGATTCAACAGTTCAAAGATCAACGTGTCAACTAGTCAATGTTTCTTAATACATTTCAAAACTAGCACGATGGAGAATATTCGGTGACCTTGAGGGTACCTCTTAACCCTTGCCTTTTGGTGAGGTCAATGCCTTACGGGACGAGCACTAGTACGACATGAAATTTGTATCATTTCTGAAAAATCGTCCTAGCCTTACATCAGCCCCAACTCAGCCAAACCCCAACCCCAGCCCTAGCCCAATCTCAGTGCAACCTTTAAAAAGTCATTAACAAAGAAACGAGGACCACTTGGCAATGGAAGATACTCATATTGTAACTCTAAATGAATTTTAGACTTACATTTGCTGTGACAAACCTTGGGTAGTTGACCACTGCAGTTAACTAGGTCAATTTAAATGAAAAGGGAAAACCTTTTTTTGACACTACGGCAAAACTGATCTCGGCACCTCAACGCAATCTCTACTAATATCTCGTTTATGATAAATGAACTAAATCGTATTTTCAGTGTATTTTGGCTAATCTTATTCGAGTTATACCAAGTTATATATTGATATGGGTAGACCATCGAAAAAGCGGCTTTACCAAGCAAAATATATAAAATTTATTCTTCTTATACTTATTTGTTTCTATATTATTTTTAAATATGGTAGAATACTATATAAAATAATTGCTGTGATTGATTACTTTGCTTATTAGTTATTTTATAGTTCATAAACTATATTAAAAAAAAAATGTCACTCAAGGTTAAAATATCAGATGGATTGGGATGTAATTATAGTTGGACCACCGGTAGGGTTTCCATTTTCATTAGCAATCAAAATCACCTTGATCAGTTCAATACTTCAAAAATAATCGTGCAACAAATATTATAAAAAAATACGGGTCGTATAGCGAGCCTCCACGTTTTAAGAAGTCGGTTAAACATAAATATTTGGTAGATCTACAAAACTCTGATAAGCCTATAACATTGGTAAATAAGATTTATAACACTTGAACCAGACTTTATAAATTAATTAAAGACAAATATATTAATTAACAAAGTTACTTCCAAAAATTAACTTTGTTACGTTACCCTCGAAGCTAGCAACAGTCGTAACAATCAGTTCATAAAAAAATGGCCGCTTTATTGCACACAATTGAATTTGCTTTAATCTTCAAAAAAATCGTCAAAATATTTAAGAATACTAGCAATAGCCAATAAATAACGCCTTCTGTAATTATTTCTAATATTTGGATTTTACAAACATTTTATTGGCATTATAAAAGTAGTCTAATATGAGGTCTAATAAACTGTAATAAAATATTTTACAAGAACCGTAGGTTAAAACATTTTGTATGGCATTTTCCTAAATCTATGGGATTACCTTCGTATTGAATTGACTGAATGCAACGAGTGAACCGTGAAGGTAACTCGTAGACAATGTAAATCTCCTTGGATAAGTTGTCCGACAGCTTAGAGGGAGCATTAAGGTGGGGTCTCCAAAGTTTGCAGCTTAGCAGTTAGTTGCAGCGTTAGTTTGACGTCATTTGTATATTCCTACTTTGCCTGGCTGAAGTAGGCAAAGCAAACAAACTCCGCTAGTAAGGGCAAACATAGCAGTAAACTCCCGATTATCCGTGAATAAGTGGAACGTACGCACGAATTGCATGGGTGAGTAATGGAACCTACTAAGGGCATGGATGAATAGTGGAGTTTACTATGAGTATGTATTGCCTTCTAAGGGCATGGATGAGAAGGAAAGAATACTAAGAGCCTGTATGAGTAGTGGAGCCTATTAAGAGCATGGATGATTAGTAGAGCCTAAAATGAGTGTGGTTGAATAATGGACCATACTAAGAGCACGGAAGATTGATGAACAGTAGACTCTAAAATAGTAGGCTAACCTATAGTCTGCTGCAAATGATTGAATGCCTATAGTGTTACTCTAACACGACAGGAGGGTGCTGTAACATTATTTTAGCCAGTAAAATAATATTAATATTAAAAACAGAATTCAGAAAATAAATATGTACACTTGTTTAAAGATAAATTACCATAATTTTCAATTAGATTATTAATAATGAATGTGTAAAGGAATAATTGGTAGAGATATAAGATTTCCACAGGTCATTATATCGAATAGTGTAACATAAAATACACCAGCTGACAGAGATTCGGGAAGAAGATTGCGCATAAGGTTAAGAGTTGGTGGGCAACCCTAAGCATAGCTCTTCTCCGTAAGCCTTGGACGTAGAAGCATTCGCTACGAGTTGTATTGATTTGAAGAAATTAAGTTCTTTTTTTTAAAAAGAAAGTGATAGATAAATCCATATAATGTAGCTAGTTGAAATTTTCAACACCAAATGATAGAATAAATATATAATGTATAATGTACGAAAGAAAGTGAAATGTTAGAATATTAGTGACATTTTTTTAAAGACTTAATCAAACGTCATCTTAACACATAAAGGGAAACGAAGAGCGCGTTTTTTTAATCTCTTATTTTTATTTTCTGGTTTAAAAAGTAAAACCATTCAAGTGCTCCATCACCTAAATAATACATAAGGTTTGGAAAGTAGTATTAAAGGAAGGTTTAATGTAAGTTTCCGATTGGCGCAGAGCAGCAACACGCACCCAATAATTAATTACTAAAAGCGTCGATAGATTCAATAACTTTCCTCGACAAACCTCGCTTGAAAATGTAATTTTATTAACTGCTTGTACCAATTTTTTTTACGGTTACACTCCTGAATTCACACAATCCAAGCTTATGGAAATATATGCAACAGAAAACAAACATTGGCTTAAAACTAATCCCACAACATGAATTTATTTTTGCAAAATAATCACTAT
>JBAIZL010000002.1:337103730-337126230 GCA_036971475.1 Prosapia bicincta
TCTCAGGTATTATTACAAGCAATAGATTTTTAAAATTAGTTGTTACAATTAATACACTTGAGACTGAGGTGCTAAATCTATCCCAAGACAAGGTTATGAAAATATTGCTAATTTACACCGTTCTAACACCTAAATTTAGATCTATTAGGGGAATCAACTTTCTTTCCTATGTAGAAACATTGTTAAATAATACTAAATATAAATACATGTACGGTGTGATATGTGATTGGGAGATCAGGGTAGTAACAGGGTCTTAGAGGCAAACGTCCATTTCCATTTTGATAAACTGCAGTTCTAGAAAGAAATATTGAGTCTCGGAATCTTATTTGAAAGTTCGTTTAAGACGTCACCTTTTGTTACAGCGATTTCCTCAACTCATAAAAGATTAAAGGAAACTTTATAATCCTTCCGAGAAGGGTTATCCTACTTAACCTCTAACATTATATACATTTACTGACACCTTTCTAATAACAGGACATATTAGTCCAAAACGTCATATTTCATGGGATTTAAAACGTCTGCTGTCAGTCTCCGTCAACTGTTCGTTGAATAGGCTACACAAAATAATTTATACGCCTAAAGGTTCCATGACTAAAAATGAAGGGATTTCGTCTTGTTACAGGCTGGAATATAATTGGTGCAAACCGTTCGTCATTAGTTAGCTCATTAAAATAAACGAGGCAACTGGAGTATTAAGCTAAGCAAAACAATCATAATTGACAAAAGAGATCGAATTTAAGTGTTTTTTTTTTATAACAAAATAATAAAATCAAATTTATAACTTTTTATTAAACACAATTAATTTTTTAATTAAGGAATTTTGATTAATTACACAATATGGAGTATGACGATTTATCAATATTAGATAAGGAGGTTTTTCCCATTGATATTTTGAGAAATCAAGGTACGACAAGGAATACGTACAGTTCTGTGAATCTCACAAGTACAACCAGGCTCAAATAGTAGGCCTATTGACAATTCTATCCTAGGCCTCATGAGGCGATTATCCTTGGTAGAGAAACCTTCTAATCTTTGAACTACATACTCAATGAAACAGAGTGGTTTATTATTAAAGAAAATGGAGATTGTCAGAAAGTTTGTGAAATGATTGCTTTCTTCAAACGTAATTCGTAAGACTATCCCCAGTGACTTGTGACTTCTATTGACCGACCTTGAAGGAACATTTGTATAGAGACAGTACGTTTGGGAAATTGTATATTATTATAAAAATCTTTTGATATCGCAGGCATTCTAAGGTTTAGTTCTGCGCTTGGAGGTCAAAGTTTTGCTTCTTCAATTTGTCAAAGTTATAGTTCTGCGTGTAACCATTATGAGAAACCTTCAAATTTATTGATATATAACTTGTATATATTTTAATCTGAGGCTTCGATCTTTACCTGGAACGACGGGGTATTGAGGTACGGAAACCTAGCCTTTCAAAATGTGCTACTGGTACCGAGTAGTTCTGAAAAAAACAGCTTAACCTCAGTGTCTGGTTAGAGTTCTTCTTGTCTCAGGAGAGGGCCGGTCACCAGCCCAGGCCTAACAGCAAAGTTCCCGGTTCTTGTTTCTAGTATTGTCCCCCGTCTCGGGTCTGACGCTAATCACCCAGGCTAACCACCCATACAGTGTGAAAACCTGGTCCTCAGGTAAGGCCAATCAAGAGGGTATAAGGGTCCGATTGTAGCACCTGGCAGGAACTCATCAGAAGGGGTATCCTAGAGAAAAGGAAATCGAGTAGTTGGGGAAAACCGGTCGAAACCGTAACTACTCCCGAAACCTGCTTTCCGGGTACCAGGTGGTTCTGGCTATTAGCTACTGCTTCGAAAGGTCTTGAAGCAAAGCCCTCTCCCCGTTTTGCTACTGACGATAGTCAATCAATCTGGGATGCTGTGAGTTGAATTCGTTGTGGCAGATTTTGACATAATGAATAAAACAGACAACCTAAGTGCTTTTTCCTTCCTTCGGTTTCATCATCTTCCTTTTTCAAACCTTTTACAATCATATTTTGAACATATAATCTAAGTTTCGGGGATGCAGAGTTGTCGAAAGTGGTTTCTACAGTCGAATTTTCCTTGTACATCTACTACACGCCTGTTCATTAATATAAGAGTTAAAGATGGCTTGTTCTTACAATAAGTGAAGGCGAGAACGTAAAAAAACGTCCCAGTGATGCAACAAAATAGGTAACGTATGTTTTATATTAATTGGATTGCATCACAAAAAGTATTCATTAAAAGAAATATTGCTTTTCTAAATACATTTTCAAACACTGTTGGTAAAACTGTAAAAAGGCTCACGAAGCAGGTGGTGTGAGCAGTATCATGCAGTAAAACCCGTGCTAAAACAGCTTTGTAAATTGAAATTGAAACGGCTTTAAAAACGTTGTTTGTACACACAACATAAAATGAAGACTCGAGGGGATATTTTAAAATTTTTATTAAAAAAAACATTTGTTACTTCAATTTCTTCAGTTACTTTCATTTGTGCTATTGTTCAATGGGGAGATGAACCATATTCAAAAATAAGGTACTTCCACACTTGAAGTAGTGTTGATAGAATTAAGCAAAAATTAATTGATTTACAATTTTTATGAAAGGGAATGGAGACGACTAGATTGCAATCCCCTCACTTTTTCACAAGAATGTTAAGTTATTTGAGTTTGCACTTTTATATTTCTATAAAATATTTGTGTATGTATCTATGTATATTTTTAAAAACATCTGACCTGAATTGAAGTACAAGCTGCTGGGGTAGAGTTTATCCAATATAATGACCTTCGGGGTACTGCTGAAACTGGTAAGGGTACAGTAGTACCAAATTTATTACAAATACACTAAAAAATAATAGAGCGCAGTCTTACCCCGCCTTACCTTCTCTTTTTTATATGGCATTCTCTCATCCGGAATGTTCTGTCACCCGTTTTCAAAACAAATCAATCCCGTAACCTTCTTTATTACAACATGTGAATCAATCAGAAATACAGTACAAAACAGATGTCAATTAAACAACCTAACCAAGAAAGAGTCAAGAAAAGTAACCGTTTCATGGAATAATGCTGCAGCCGTTTTTACAAAGCTGTTAACTCTTAAAGTTTCTTGATGTAATCATCTTGAATTCACTGATTCAACTATAAATAAATGATACTGAACTTTAATAAGTGAATACGTAAGGGTTTGCTTGCTTCAACACTTCGAAACAATCGTTCCTTTTACCAAGCAAAGCTTCTACTGGCGGCAACGCGTTAGGTACAACAGATGTCGAGATGGAATTATGACTGTATTCTAAATACTACAATACATGCTCAAAGCAAACAAAAATCTACATAAACTCACTCACGAAATCATAATACTCAAAAAATACACCACAAACTACTTCACATACCAACACAAATTCTACTTACAGAAAGACGGCCTCTCTATTGGTTCCTCTATATTAGGCATCCTAGCAGAAATATTCCTGTATCACATTGAACAACAATACATTCTACAGATTAACAATCATAAACAAAAAATAATTTATTACCATAACAATGTCATAGATGACATTTTAAAATTATACAATGGCAACAAATGGCAAATCAAACAACTACTTTCAACATTAATACCATACACCGAAACCTCACATTTACCCTCGAATTAGATGAAAACAATAAAATAAACTTCCTAGACCTTACCATTACCAAACACAACACAAACACAATTTCAAAATATACAGAAAACCAACAACTACCGATATTGTCATACGTAATGCATCTTACCACTCCACACAACACAAACACGCTGCATTCAAACATATGTTACACCGCCTAATCAATATGCCTATGCTACAGAAATAATATGACAATGAACTCAATACAATAAAATAAATCGCTCAACAAAACGACTACCAACATACACTTATAGACAACATACTCAAGAAAATTAAACATAAAGATTAACAAACGGCCACGTGGACAAACGACAAAAAAAACAACAAATACATATCCCTCACCTACTATAACAAAATCACACAAAATAGCTTCCACATTCAACAACCTTCACCACGAAATATCATACAAAACAACAAACAATTTAAGACAACACATACAACCCTTTCAAAAACAAACAGACAAACTATCCGGTATTTAGAAATTAACATGGAATGATTAGCCCAGGTATTATATAGGTCAAACCGGTAGGTCATTCTGTACACGCTTCGAAGAACACATTGCCCAAAGAAACCAAATAAACCCAAATACCAGCTACGCAACACACCTGAAAACGCAACACACCTGAAAACGCAACACACACACACGTACCAATTTAAACATTCACCACATAATAAAACAAAGTAAAACACTAACAACTTTAGAAAAATACGATATATACAAACACTACGTAATAGATAAAAAACAAAATTATTCGATCAAACACATTTTGAAGCCAACACCCTTTTCCATTACATAGCACACAACCAAAATAACCCACCCCGTCTACAGTCATAAATCCCTCCCGACAATATTTATACCTAACGTGATGCCGCCAGTAGAGGCGGGCATATATATATATATATATATATATATATATATATATATATATATATATATATATATATATATTCTTGTATTAGAATAACCTTTGTTGTTTTAGATTATTAAACAAGAAAACGTATTATATATAAGTGTTATAGAATTATAATAAAATAATAAAAATATTCTGTTTGTAACATAAATTAATATGTTACAGACAAACAAACAAAAAGAAAACGTCAACAAGGTTACGTCACTCGCCTTCATAATTTGACTACCATTTACATACGATAAGAACCTAACTTCCCCGAAATGAATAACGGTAGGGATTTATTTATGTAAGTAAAAAAGATTGAATAAGTAAACAAGAGTTAACTCGAATAAATCTGTATTAAATCTTGAAAATATATATTCAATATTTATAAATTATTTGTTGAAGAACAAGAACAGATAAAACGTAAACACTATATATTACGAAATTATTGCCAATTTATCAACGCTGGATACATTGCCATGCCCTAATTCCGCCAGTGCCATGTTGACCGTATTGAATAATGGTTCTTGATAATACTTGCCCTGCTCAAGGAAAAACCTTAATGTATTAATTACACTTTAGGCTTTTTTAGCTTGCCAAAAAAACCACTACCTACCGAATTATTCAGCAGATGCGCTTCTTACTAAGTCAGCGCAATATTAAATGCTGTGAATTACTGACAAGACTTGCTTAGGTGTGTTGTGTGAGTGTGAGTCTGTATTGTATGTTTTTTCTGTGGTGTGTTATTGTTCAGAGTAGTTGTTAATTATGTGCTCAAATATAGTATTCTATTGTGAGTATGTTTATTGTTGTTTAGTACTGTGTTTGTGATTGTGAGCAAACCTGAGACAATGTAATTCACAGGATTGAATAATGTGCTGACCTAGCGCGAATCTCGTCTGCTGAATAAATCAGTAACTAATGATATGTTGCCAAGTTAATAGAAAAAAGTGTAATTTATACAAAAACTTCAAGATTTACATCACAAAAACGTAACGTAAATGTAATCAAGATTCTATAATTTTGCAATGGGTGAAAAAAATAACTGTTTAATAGTTATTCTAAGTTTTCATTTTTATTTACTTGGATTCAATCCCTAGTCGTGCCTAAAGTTATTTCTATTACTATGTCCTGGTCAATCCTATGGGGGAATTCTAGTCCTTTAGGCGTAGAGTTTGATATATTACCTTTGTTTAATCCTGTATGGCTCATAAAAGGCAGCTTTAATGATATTAAGAATATCCTAGTTATAAAATGAATTGTTATTATCAAAATTGTATAATTGTTCTAATTAATTTGGTGTTTTATGGGGTAAATAACAGCTTGTGGTTATTTTAGTATTTGGAGGTGCAGGTGGATTAGCAAACCTTAATGGATCTTTCTGGTCGCGTGGACAAGGAGAAGACATTGTAACCGTAATCCCTACATGTTTATTTTTTGTACAAATCTGACACTATTTAAGCTGCAGCAGGAGCAAGGGAGGGTTCAAGAATATTTAGTAAAACGTTGGGTGAAGTTGCTATTGGTTCTTAATTACCTACATACAAGTCTTATCTACATAGTATTAGCATCTACGTTCGACCAAGGAGCTTCCTTGTACGGAACTGTTTCTAACAGATAAAGTATAACCTCCAAAAACACTTCTGTTAAAGAATAAAACAGATTGAATCTGGAGAAATGAATGAGAAAGGGAAATGTCAGAACATTGCTGGTACCTCAAGGAATTGCAAAGGGAAGGACACCTTCTTAAAGGTTACATAACACGAGTATATGATGAATGAGATATTTCATCTGTTTCACTGCTCAAGTATTATTTATAATTTCCTTTCTAACGCGATTTGTTAACGAATTCTTTCAAAAATTCGGAAAAGTTAAATGGTAACCATGCACTCTAAAAGTAACAGGACACAAAAAAATCTCGGCAAGGTTAATAAAAGCAAAAGCGATATCATAAAAGAGCCGCGAAATTACAATTTAATAGGGTGGCTAAAGGGAAATATTTTACGTTCCACCCCTGTACTTTGAAACGAATTTCCACCCGTAATTCGATCACTTTACGATCGCCCCCCCCCAGCAGTAAAGTCGGTATATATATATATATATATATATATATATATATATATAATATCAAATGTGTTTTCCTGTTATTATAGATCAAATAATATACACAAATACAGGAATATTTAATTTATTGAATAATAAACTCAAAGCTTTTCGTTGGTTTACATTACCAACATCCTCAGGAGTTACAATACTAAGAATGAGAGTACTAAGATTCTTAGTATTGTAACTCCTGAGGATGTTGGTAATGTAAACCAACGAAAAGCTTTGAGTTTATTATTCAATAAATTAAATATTCCTGTATTTGTGTATATTATTTGATCTTAAATATATATATATATATCTTCACTTTTAAACGTTCAACATATTTTGGTTCCAGTAATGAATAATTTCATAATTTTCAACAGGTTTTGTTTACCCTTTTCATATCCCTTTATACATTTACATGTATGCTGATACATACACATGTTCCCTTGATCCCGTCACATTTCCTCTGATCTTCCGCATATCCCTTGATACTGCCACACTTCCCCTAGTTCCTTTATCCCTTCCCCGATGGCTTCACTTGACCCTGGATATGTTTACAATTCACCAAAACCCTTCACATAAATGTTTCTTGATGTTCACGCAATTTTCGGTGACGATTTATTCTGGTCGGAAGTGTTAAATTCTCATTAACGGTTTTTACCGTTCACATGCTCATTACTGTGTGGATCACTTATAAATGTCCACACGCATGGTAATTGGTGGATGGACTGATTCTACAGACAACTCACATGCTCAATGATGAGTAGGCCTGTTCTACGTGCTTACTCACAGGTTCTTTGATGAGTGGACTTGGTCTACGTGCCTACTCACAAGTTCTTTAATGAGTAGAGGTATGCTACAGGCCTCTTCACAGACTCATTGATTAGTGAGACTGTTTTACTGGGCTGCTCTTATGCTCATTGTTGGGTAAACTGATTGTACAGTCTTCTTGGATGCTTAGGCTGGTTCTACGGGCTCACTCACAAGATCATTGATGACTAGACCGGTTCTACAGGGTTACGTACAGGGTAGTTGTTGTGTTGTCGAGTTCTTCATGCCCATTCACTGACTAATTGTTGACTGGACCGGTCCTACAGGGTTACGTACAGGGTAGTTGTTGTATTGTCGAGTTCTTAATGCCCATTCTCATACTCATTGATGACTGGACCGGTTCTACAGGGTTACTTACAGGGTAATCGTTGTTTTGATGTCGATTTCTTCATGCCCATTCACAGACTCGTTGATGAGTAAACCTTTTCTACAGGCTCAGACACAGACTCATTGATAAGACAACCTGGCCTATATGCCCATTCACAGGCCTATCAAAAGAGCATAGTTACTGCAGGCATACTGATTGGTGCATCGATTTGAATACCTGATCTTAAGGTTTTCTCACACTTTTTCTATAAACCTACTTACACCTTCATTGTTGCGTGGACTTTGCTGCAGGTACATTGTTGGGTGGATCGGTTTTACAGGCCACTTACAAATTATTAATTTGTAAACTGGTTCTAGAAGCTTGCTTACAGGGCTATTGATAAATAGATCAGTTGTACAGCCTCACTGATTGGTAGATATAGGAAAAAGATGCCTTTCGGTGTGACGTTTAATATTATATACACCGTTTCAAAGCATTTAGTACTAACCAAATGGTACCTAGACATATGTTAACTAATATTTTTGAAAAAGTTGCAATACATCAATTTCTGAATATTGAGTAATACAAAAACTATAACTATGTAAAATAAACAAAATGTTTAAGCGTAAAAATTTGACATTTCATTTTACGAGTAATACGTTAAGATTAGATTAAGAGATAATTTACTAAAGAACTTTTTTTTAATTAATTTCATTAGTAAATGAATGGCCGGCACACTATCAGCAGAGGTTAGGTTGATAAATGTCAGCTTCTACTTAATTTCCTCCCACCCACTCCGCTTCCTAGTAACAGGTGAGGTTTTAAACGCAGTCTTTTGTTTCCCCAGCGGTTTTAAATGGTGCTATTTTTCATCGAATTGTTCCTCTTCTTTTGTAAAAAGTAAAACAATTTTCAATTCATTTATTTGAAGGGTAATAGAAAGACATTTGGAATGTATCGCGGGTCAACTTTCTTTTCCTTTTGTATTGGCACTTGTTACGTCTAGGAGTTAATGTAAGAGTTACTGCGGTGAAACTATATTAGTAGAAGCCTAGAGTTCCAAAAGTCAATTTCTTGAGTAAACTAATACCGGATGTGCATTCTCATTAAATATTATCCTACTTGGAAGCGCACTGAGTAGATGCAGACCACTGAGATACACATCAGGCATCGCTTTATTAAACATATTAGGCCCTCTGCTTTGAGCTTAGTATTCTTCGCTAAATATAGTTGATAAACACAGAATTTACGTTTTATATTTAAATAATACGCTTGTGCTTTAAATAATTGAACAACTCAACGCCCAAGGAATGATGACGCAATTCAAATTTAGCATACATTATATTACATACGATAAGAAAAAAGATAGTCACGATGGCAAAAGATTTTTGTAAATTAAGCAAAATACAACATTTAAATTTGTTGGATAAATTGTCTATATATGATGAATTCGCTGAATGGATGATAAATCGTAAAAAACATGATTTTAGATCAAGACCCTTTCTAAATTATCCTAATATCGGCGACAAAAGTCTAACTATTTAAGAAATGTTTGAAACAATATTCTTACTACTAACTAGGCAACTCCCGGACTTGGCCTATTCCTTCTGCTGTGACCCTATTTAAGTTCAGGCGGTTTGCGTCCATGACTTCTGCTTCACACAACCGACCGCGAACCTGTTGAGTAAACCAATATGCTGCAAGGAGATCATCCCGGTGCCGGTTTGCGTCCATGACATCGGCTTCACACAACGGTCAAAGAACTTGTTGAGTAAACCAATGTGCTGCAAGATCATGCTATATGCTTCGCTAATATGATTCGATTCTCCCCTTTGTTTGCCAGTAGGAGTTTGAGTCTCTGCTATCATTTATTCATTTTTCATGGTAGTTTTGACTAAATAAAACGCCGGAGGCCGTAAAAATACAATTAAAGTAGTTTTTAAAAAATCTTTAGCAAATTACCGTTTCCGGTTATCTTTTGGTATTGAAAAGTACAATCTAAGCACTTGTCTTGTGTGAAGGACTATGAAAAGTCAGGGCTCAAGTAGAGATGATTGTGGATCGTGTATATAGTACAGTGTAACGTTTATATAATAATTATTGTTATTTAGTTTTAATTTTAGTTTTAAGTTCTAGCTTACAGTTCAGGCGTAATAATAACCGTCTGTCTGTAACGCTCTTCAAAACTTGAAGGTAGAACTCCGTTACATTAAAATACTTTAAATTACAAAGTTAAATCATTTAAACTAGCAGAGTCTCATTAAATTAATTTTTAAGGCTTATTAACTTGAAATGCATGGAATTGTGTGCTGGTTAAATAATTACTCTTTTAAATTCAATTAAAGCAAATTACACTCATTTTATTTAACAAAAGAAAATAACAAATTATAATCATGATACAAATTTCTAGACATTGCTTCAGTTATGGATTATTGAACATTTAATATTTGACTTATGAATTTTTACGTATCGCAATCTATCAATAAATCAATCAATGGCTGAAAATGGATCTGTACTCGAGTTTACTTGCTTTTTTTCATAATAGAATTTTATAATTCAAGGTGAACACAAGTGCACCAAATGATGCGTAAATTATATTTATATATATAGGTTGAAACGTTCAAGGTTCATTAATTTGAGTTAAACTGTCTAACATTTTAAATTTTGTAATAAATCTCTAAAGTTGTAAATCGTCCACTTAACTGTATTCCCATGTCGTAGCCTCGCATCCTTCTAGTGGAAAAGTCTCAGGAAATATCATCGGTAACTTCAGCGTCCCATCTTTGTACTTGGTTACGTACGCTGTCTTCTACACCATGATTATAACGTGTTTAAGAAAAAGAAGATTACATTAAATTTTGAAAAATAAATAAAATTTCCTCGCTCTCGGATAGGTTCGTGCCCTTTCACATTTTGGCTAAAAGAGAACTTAAACTATCGTTGGAAGCTACCTTCTCCGCTACCGCGCATCGCATGTGCGCAGACGTACTTTAATTTACTTGTTTTTAAACTCTCCGACAGATGTCACTATCAACCAGAGATCTCATTAAAAATATTTCTAATACATCTCAATTTTTTATATAGTTGTATATTGTTACAATTTTTGAATACATTCTCGTTTGTTTTCTGAAATTGCCAATTTAATATGTAAAACCATCTAAAGTGTGTTACAACAGCATCCCTATCGGGGTTGTAGAGAGGTGCCTATTCTCAGAGTGGAGATATAAGTATTCGAGGCTAGTTATAGAGAAATCATTCACTCTGTGTCATCACCATTCACACTCACGCTGTCTGTGCCTCAGGGAATCGCTACAAAGCATCCAGGTAAGTTTGAGACAAATCATCCTCTCCATGACGTCACCGTCCATACCCACACTCATTGCCTCAAGGAAGGGATAAAGATTTTCCAGGGTTGTTTCAGACAAACCATCCACTCTGTACCGTCACCATTTTTGTCAACCTTATCCATGACTCAAGGAGGTGTAGAGATATGTGAGATATGTTGCAGCGAAATCATCTAATCTGTGACGTCAACATTCATACTCACGCAGCCTCTGCCTCAGGGAGGTGATACAGGTATTCGAGATAAAGTGTAGATACTTCATCCCCTCTGTGGCGTCACCATTCAAACTCACACTGCCTGTGCCTCAGGGAGGTGATAGAGGTATTCGAAATAAAGTGTGTAGATACGTCATCCCCTATGTGCCGCCACCATTCACACCCAAGTTTCAATCAGATTTATCACCTTAAAATGTTTAATACAGTCAATATATTATGTTTGATTATATGACGTCTTGAACATGATAGCGGCGTTTTTATTGAGCACTAGCAGTCAGCCTTTATATTGTACAACACAACCTTTTATAATTAGAGGACTTTTGCTTCGAAATGATGTATGAGCTTAGAGATATACTGCGGTGTAAGATTTATTATTACTTTTAATTGCTGGCTCTCTTCTTCACTTACATTTACAGCTCCCTCAAGTGACGTCACCGGCTACTCTTCTCGTAAAAATATAACATTAATTTGCTCCACGCTATATTCAGCCTTTGCATCCAAATCTCACAGTACTAGGTCCACACAGCAGTTGGAATATAGCTACAGTACTTTATCAAACAAAACACTTTCCTTTCCTTTTTACCCACGAACGTGAGCGAAAACATTTTTTCAAAAATCATAATCAAAGTGTTCTACATAAGTTTTAAATGTGGCAAATATTCGTGGTTGACAAGTGAAAATCATTCCCATAAAGATACAGGAACTGGCATACATGAATTTTATGAACAAGCATGTCAAGTGAACAATAAGCTTTAAGATACTTTCGACAATTAGACATTTAAATTTTTCCTCGTAGAACAATATTTTAATGCATTAGGAAAATAAACATTACAGAAAAAATATAAAAGCATAATTTTTAAAAAAATTATAAAATTTTAAAACTTTTATAATGAAAGATCTTGGACTTTAAATGACGTTTAGAAAATGCAAACCATAAGAATGTGATAAATGAATGAAAGGACAATTACGTCACTCGAGAATAATGAACACGGGTGATAAGGGATACAGCTGCTCAATACAAACAGCTGCACGGACAACGTTCCCCGCTAGACATTACGCTCGGGTGAACCTGTAACGTAAGGTTAGCAATACCAACACAAACATAACTTCTAAAGACAAATAAGGCCTAAATGTAGATATGGATTTGGTAACACCTCCGTGCGGGTGATTACTGTTACGGATGCTAGAAGTTCCTGCCAAAACATTGCTTGTTATTCTCAACATCTCATATTGCAATCCACATTGTTCTAACAACCCTCTGAGGTTGTTGAACCACTTCCATCTCTCCTGACTCACTGAAATCATTTATATTCGTAGACATACATAGATCAACATCGTTTGCTGAGGGGAGTGATATATTAATATAATAAATTTTCTACGCCGAGCCTAAATCAAAGTGGATTTCATATCAGAAAATAACATTTTATTACAATAATAAAAGGAGCAACTTGGATAGTTCCTTATTTGGATACAACTAAAGAAGCTTCGTAATTATTAATTCATACAATATTGCCAAAAATCTCACAAAGTACGAAATAGGTCTGGCTTTATAAATCTCTTGTAGATTTTGTTGCCTTTGCCGATTGGGAAACGGCTGAACTTAGCAACTTAACGACTTGGCAAACTTATGATAGTTACAAATTACAACTTATACAATTATAAATTCTGGAAGTCATTAAGTTCAAACGTATTGATTTAAAATGTACTGGATTTAAAGAATTATAAGATAAAATGAGGAGATTGGTAAAATATATAAATTTTGACATTTAATATACAAAGATGTTTTATTCTGCCAAAATATGTTTATTTAATATTTTATATTAAAATTTATTAAAAATTGAAAGGAATAACTTCTAAGCTTCAAATTGCAAATTAAATAGCCTTATTTTAAAACGTTAGTATGTAATAATAATAAACAAGCAAAAGATTACCTAAGATACCTGTATACCTAAGATTTCTAATATCTGTTATTTGTTATCATTTACACACTTTAAGAAACAGAAGGAGAGAGTAAGGTACCTTCCGTTGTTCTTCTTCAACACTTTCACAAACACACTCCCGCTATTTCATTTCCGATTTTAAATTATCTATTAGGAAATATTTATTGAGATTATAACCAAGTTGTGTCAATGCAATTATTTACATAACGATTTGAGTAAGGATTATATTAAGCTCCTTGATTTAGATAATGGGTTAGCGGCAGTCAGGGAGAATATACCTCTAGGTGAGAGTGCCCACAACAGCTGGTGAAGAGTTGCCGGGGAAGAGTTGCATGGATCTTAGTAGTGATCATGTTTAACAAATTTTGCTGCGTTGCATTTACAAGCAATATGGCGAAGAACTCTTAAACTTTATTTATAGAACTAAATAGATTGTAAGTTTAACAATCCAGAGACGGTCACGTTTTGTAATTTACAGGGCTTTGTTCGCCTTTGGAGGGTTGCACAAATATTGCGCAAATCTTGAGCAAGAAATAGGCGCCCACGACCCTCGCTGAAACACTTAGTTCTATCTCAATGAAATTTATTATCTCTTCAATATGCTACAAGTCCTACGTTTGGAAAGTTTCCAAAAACAAGACTTTATAATTTGGAGGCAGAGTGGGTTATTCTAGAAAGGCAATGAGAAGTATTGACGCCATGATCGCGGTGCGTCTGCCACTGCCTTCTAGTTCACATGATTCGCATGTGCTCTCGACTGTAGAGTTGCACTAGCACCGCTAAATTCTTTATATAAATTATGTAGCTGTTATAAAGTAAATGGTTTGACTAGAGTGACAATTCCACCCTCAAAATCTATCTCAATAAATAGTTATAAATATATATATATATATATATATATATATATATATATATATATATATATTGTAAAATTTTTAATCGTTAATAAAATACATTTTTATTCAACCAATTACGTTCAAATACATTTTTTTACCTGTCTGTAGGGGATAAGGCATCCTAGCAGAAATATTCCTGTATCACATTGAACAACAATACATTCTACAGATTAACAATCATAATCAAAAAATAATTTATTACCATAACAATGTCATAGATGACATTTTAAAATTATACAATGGCAACAAATGGCAAATCAAACAACTACTTTCAACATTAATACCATACACCGAAACCTCACATTTACCCTCGAATTAGATGAAAACAATAAAATAAACTTCCTAGACCTTACCATTACCAAACACAACACAAAAACAATTTCAAAATATACAGAAAACCAACAACTACCGATATTGTCATACGTAATGCATCTTACCACTCCACACAACACAAACACGCTGCATTCAAACATATGTTACACCGCCTAATCAATATGCCTATGCTACAGAAATGATAAGACAATGAACTCAATACAATAAAATACGCATGTGCTCTCGACTAAAGAGATGCACTTGCACCACTAAATTCTTTATATAAATTATGTAGCTGTTATAAAGTAAATGGTTTGATTAGGGTGACAATTCTACCCTCAATATCTATCTCAATAAGTAATTCTAAATTTATATAGATAAATGTGTATATATACATATATATATATATATATATATATATATATATATATATATATATATATATATATATATATATATATAAATATATATATATATATAAATTTTTAATCGTTAATAAAATACATTTTTATTCAACCAATTACATTCAATTACATTTTTTTACCTGTCTGTAGGGGATAACAATTGATGCTAATACAGCTCTATTCACGTATATATTCAATATTTAAGTTATAAATATTTGGGGGTCTAGGCCGGATTCAAACTGAGTATCTTCAGGTATAAAGTCTAAGGCGTTGGCACTGTCAACTTTCCCGTAGCTAGAGGTATATTTCTCAAAGAGGTATATGAATTTTTCTTTTTCCTCAACTGGTTGTCGTCGTAAACTCCATTATAAAACCTTAAATTGTTGACATGGCTATAACACAATATCGTAAATAATGCTCTAGAATTAAAAATGAATAAAAAGAATAAAATAAACAAACAAACTGGACTAACGTTATCGAACCTTGGTTCACAATCGGACAATGGGAAAGGAAAGTGAAAAAAACTACAATATAATGCAAGCGACGAAAAAATAGAAAGCATGTAAATAGTTACAAAAAAAAAAATAGTCCAACACTATGCATAGAAAGGAAAATGACAAATTGAATGGAAATTCGTTTTCTATTTTGTCACCTAATATTGTTAATCTGACATGTGTTTATACATATTTATATTAGTTGTGATTATAATATAAATAGAAACTAAAATGAAATTTTCTTTGTCAACTTGAGTAGGAATTTACTTTAAAAATATTTCTTACATTACTTATTTTTTATTTATTTGTATCTTTTTTAATGAAACACAATTATTAAATTTCCAATACTATTTATTGATATACAACTGCTCCATTACACTGTATTGTTTATTATCATTGGCGTCACTACTGGTAGAGATAAGGATGACGCTGAAGTAACCTCGGGGGACGTAGTATTACGTTACTGAAAACCCCTTTCCTAATCTCATTGTTAATTCAGAGCTATCCATTAACATTAATAATTTACCATCAATATACTTGCATTTATTTTACGTATTCTATAACAATGCATTCGTTAGAGATTCTTCCCTTGACAAAGGAACCGTTGAACTTGTGCTCTCTGGTATCGCTCAGTCTCCTTGTATACCCCCTCTATTCCTTTCAACCTTGTCATACTGTCTCCCGTTGTCTTTTTTTTACACAGTTCTTCCTGGTGCAAGTCTCTAGTATCATTGTCTATTGCCCGTATCTTTAACCTATTTTCTAGAAGCTCAAAGACGATAGTTTAGCCGCCATAAGGTTCTAGTTTCACTATATACTAGTTTCTTTAATCATAAACAAACACATTACTATGCCAACCTAACACTGATGTATGTAGCTCATTGCCCACTTCTATTAATTACTCTTGCTTTATTAAAGATCGTTCTAAAGGATAATTAATTATATTGTGAGTGGATGGCAGGAAGCAACACTATTGCTGATGACAATTTATAACAATCAGCAGTTCTTTAATTTTATCCCGGACTCTAGCAGCAGAGGTTTAACACTCCGTGTTTTATGTCCCCGTTGATTTTTAAGTGGTACTATTTCTCACCTACTTGTGCCTCTTGTTTGTAAAATTTTAAAAATTTAAACACTTAGCGCTATCAATCAAACGATTTTGAAAATGATATTCATATTTTGAATTAACTTCAGTAAACTTAGACAACTCTGAAAATGAATATTTCAGTCCTCAAACCTGGAAATGGAAAATTCAAAATCTATTTCATCGTGGAACAAAATCGGTGTAAGTGACAGCGTGAAATGATATAACTTGGGTTAAGTAACTTTGACATACTGAAATTATTGGCTTTTATTTCAACCCAACAGATGATTGCAATGGGTGAACAGATTTTGTAACACAAGAACATTCAACAAAGTCGAGCCAAAAGCACAAAGGTGAAAAAATCTTATGTAACGATTGTGTTTATATTAAGTTAACATGATTTTCAGGCGAACGCTTATCTTTCAAAATCATTGAGCTACATAAATGAGTTTACCTCTGAGCTAAACGTAGGTGTCACTTCGTTTCACGGGACTATAGATCCTTTAAAACTTTATCTATTAAACGTGATTTTCATCACACTTTTCCAGGCTTTAGACTGGCAAAATGATAGAAATGGCGTGTTTAAAATCAGCTTGTAGCATTAGTAATTTTGTAGTTGTTTTATATATTCAATTAAAAATTATTTTGTTTCATTTTACAGAATGTTTTTTTTTATTTTAATCTATATTACAACTTGACCAATATATTTGATTTTACCATCTGATTTCTTGGATAATCTAATCCATTTTTTGGATTTAGGAAAGAGATCTTAAGCAAGACATTAGGTTCCTGTTTCTAGAGTTTTTTGTAGTTTTTTTCGTCCGATTTAATATACTTTCTTTTTTTTTCTTTCCTCTAGTCTCATGTGCATAGGAGTCGATGATTCAGCCTCTTTTGATAAGTCTCTTTCGATTAAATGGAGCTTACCACCTCGACAGTTGAAAGCAAAGTGACCACTGACAATGTGGACACCCTTTTATGACCCATTTTGACTGAGAGAATCCAAAACCTTGAAAGTTATTAGCAAATAGTTTAAGGGTAGATGACCTGGATTGACAAATGGAATTTGTATTATATGCTATTGTCAAAGTTACGACTTACCATCGTCAATTGGTATTATTTCCTCTTGTACGTATATTTCGATGTACGCATCTTTCGCTGTATTCATTTTTCGTGCTACCCTCTCAAAAAGATTGAACAGGAGTGTCGACTTTCTACTCAGACGTGTTTAATAATCCCTGTCGAAATATTTTAATATACGTTCAACCAGAAGAAACGTATAAGGTCTATACTTTGTACGTTTTATCTTCTGTTATTAAGCAAACCTTTGCCTACGGTAGGATAACTATAAGACATAGCTTTGAGACATTAATGAAATATAAACCGAAGGAAAAAGATTTCTTGAAAGGTAAATAGCGAAACCCTGGCTAAAGGGGACAGCGAATTCACCAATACAGCGTTCAAAAAGGGATAGGACAACAGTTTTAAATTACTATAATGCTTAACTACTATAACTTTCATCGCAAATGGACTATATATAACACAAAACCTTAGATTAAAGAATAGAAGGTCAAGCTGTTATTTTTATTGTAATCACTAGTGCCATTAGTTAGATCTTCATGTAACTTGTACTCAAAAAGTGACATTTAATGTTATACACCTCACAAGTATGAATTACAACAATTATATTTCAAAGGGTTTTTGCTTTATCAGAAAGCCAAATGCAAAACTGAACAGGTGCGTAAAACCAACAATTCCCACGATGCAATTAGCTTTTAATTACACGATTCACTTTAATTTGGATTGCTGCTGCCCTTATTAGATTTTTACCACATTTATTATGATTTTTTAGATTAGGTTGAAATTTTTAATATAATCATCTTTGTTACTGATAGGACTATTGGTATACATTTGAGATTCCTCTTCTGCTTTTCCTAACATTAAAACATCGTTCTTTATTGATGCGTTTCGGAATATCTCCTTTTTCAAAACTGTAACTGTATTCTTACAACTGTATTGCTCATTCTAGTCTTGAGCTATTTCTATTATATTTTAGCACTGCCACTCCACCTCTCATATAAGAACGAGCCCAAGACTTGAGAGAGCAGTTGTACGAATACAGTTAAAGTTTTAAAAATGGAGACATTACTAAACGCGTCAACAGAGACCAGTGTTTTAATGTTAGAAAAGACCAAGAGGGATCCTAAGTGTATAGAAAAGTGTGTAATTACGTGACAATAAAGAAGCCTTCTTATCTCAGTTTGAATTTCGGATTTTTAAGGCTGCATTTAGAAAAGGACCTTTTCTCTTTATGCCTGGGTCTTTTGCACCTGGCCTCTTTGAGTTAATACTTTGTTTGTGGACCTTTCCATTTTGTCTCTCTGGATCTGAACGTCTGTCTTTTTCTCTGAATTGCAAATTGTCTCTGCAAATTGTGCACTTTATTTCCGAGACATTTGCAATCTGTCTATGAAAACTTTCCACTTGATTTGTGGCATCTTTGCACTTTGTCAGAGTAAAGCATACAATTTGACCCTGGATCCCATTCACAGTGCCACTGAGACCAAGGTCTTTGTTGTTGAGATGTATACATTTTACATCTGGGACCTTCGTAAGTCTTCTATGAAACCGTAAAACATTGTTTGTACACATTGCGACTTTTGAACTTTCTCAATGTAAATGACGGTTTCAGCTTTGAATTTACGATTCCATGATTATATTATTCATATAAAAAATGAGGTTTTCTAAGGAATCCCTTAAGGGGGGGATTAATTACCTGTCCTAAACAAAAGACAAGCGTTCCACGCGGCTCATCATCAAACTGTAATATTACATTAGGTTTCATATTTTTTTATTTTTTAAGGGCAATTATTCTAAATATTTTGGATTAGATAAAGTGTGCAGAATAGCGTAAACTGTGTCCATCAACAACCACTAAATTTACTTTTGTTTTGAAGTTATTTTTGGTTAATAAACTGTTTATGTAACAAAAAGTAACCTAAAAACGGGCTTCTAAGAAGCCAAATTACTCCATAAGCTAGATCGTTGATAACTTTATGTCCTTGATTATTCCACACGTATCTGCTAAAACGATTTCTTGTAAAGCTTAAAGTAAATTAGGCGCTTTGTATTCAAGACATGTCTGTAATGGAAATAGACCGGCATCGTATTCATCCTTGCAGATCGCCGTCCTCACTAATTAAGCTACAAATTAAGTCTGAGAGGTTTCTGCGCTCGGAATTGAGTGTTTTTATTGAATCTCTGGCATTGTATCCTTCACGGTTTACGGTGATAGCGAGAAATGGCTTTATGGAGAACGTGAAGGAAATATTTGTAGTCGCAAAATTCAACTTGAGTACTACACTACATATTTTAGCACTTGATTAAAAGTAAACATCTGCCTATAGTAAACTTTACTTTTTGCTTAAATGAGGATACCGTTTCGAAATATGTGCCCTTTAACAACTGAATTACTCCCCAAGTTTGTAATGAAACACGTCTCCTCTAATGGTCATCCTCCTCAAACAAATACGCAAGCGCTACAGTTGGCAAGGGTTTGCTTATTTACAAAAGTTAAAAAGTACAAAGTATAGACCCTATAGGATTCTTCTTAGGAAAAAAGGAAGTATTTTAAAATAAACATTGTTACATATTTCTTTTTGCAGGAGGGTTTGTTTTATTTAATTATTTAAAACATCTTTACTGCTAATTTAAATTGATACGTTAAATGTAGATATTACAGGTTAGAATACAAAATTCAATTCAAATAATAGAACCAATATATTATCATATATATAACTTTGAGACAGATTTATATTTAAATTGGAATAAATTAATTTTCTTATTGTCAGAAGGAACCTCTAATTGTGGGTAACGGTAATTATATTTAAGTAAATTGTTTAACAAGGTTAAATTAAAATGTAAGGGTCAATATTTGTGTGTTAAATGTCAAATGTTTGTTTCTATTAACTCCCCTTACAAAAGACTACACACAACACCCACATTGATTTGGCAAATGAACAATTACTGGATTAGGAGGAACCATTTATAATTACCCAATCAGTGAAAATTTCAGGTTCTATTAGCTGAGAGACTGTAAAGACTTATTGGAGCAACAGGTACTTTTAACAAGCTCCTTTTCTCCCTAGAATTTATTTTCTCTCAAAATGCGGTTACAATTAACAGACTACAGAATATTTGTGTTGATTAACTGTCCAGTATACATGTGTTGGACAATATATGAGGAGTACTTGAACCTCAATCGGATTACAAATTAATTAGCCCAATAATAAAAAAGGTAGAAATGAAATAGTAAAATACCCTCTTTCTCCTTACAGTCGTAATAACTTTCCTATAACTGTACTAAACAGTATATTCCTTTCTTAAAAACGGCATTAAGGGGATAAAAAGAGGAATTGATGTGGTTCGGATTGATTGAGAATTACGACGGGCCTGGTCATCGTTGGGTTGAAGTAGCTGTGATTCCTGCTCACCGCCTAACCTGTTTGTATGAGTACAGAAGTGTCACACTTGTACCCATAAACACCCAAAACAGAATAAAATGAGCATGTCCTACATCTTTCTAACAGTTTAACTAATTTTTTTTAAAAGTTGTGTATAGTCAGTACTTTATGCCACCCTTTTGCCCCGTTTTTAATGAATCTTAACTCCGCCCACAATAAAAACTATATAAACCTTTCCGGTATTATTTAACTCCATAAAGATTCCCAAAAAATACAAATAATGTATTGCGTATATGTGACTTTGATTAGGCAGATTTACTGTTTAATTGAATACTGACATTCTGCTCTATGGTATTCAAAAATATTCAATACGTTACAACTGAACCCACAACTTCGTGATTCAGATTCAGTCAACACAGGACATTTCTAACTCATCCTCGTTCTATGGAAGATTTATCGCGTTTGATTCCTACCTTAGGACTCCTCACACAGACGTAATAAAAGCCTTGAATCCAACGGTCTGGACTTACGCTAGTATTTGTACTCCTATAATCACTATTCTAAATAACTTATACTTGCCAATAAATAACGGGTGTATTAAATAGAATCACCATATAAGTCAGGATTCAACCGCATACGTAATGCTTGGAACATGATTATGCCATATCAGCAAATTTATCACGGACCATTAACCTGTTTAAATAAACCGATAGCCTCTACAAAACCGATTTGTCTCTACCACATGGCGCTCCGCCAGCTCAACTTGCTGACTCCTCGTACCGATTCACATTTTAAAATATTGATTTTTTTTTTTAAATTGGAGAACAGATGACGTGATTATGGTTTGAATGATTAACAACACTGTTGGCTATTTACAAACGTTCGTGTTACGAGACCAATTTATTTATTTAGAAACCACTTCTGGACGTACTCTGAGAATTAAAGTTTTAAAAATATGTCTAGGTCAGGTTTTAAGCCGTATTTGATCTTACAAGTGTCCTTTAATAAAGTCCTTCACAAGGATCTCGGAGCCCCTGGAAGCGGCTGCATGTAGTGAGCACATGAGGCAGTGAATGCTAGAGGAAACATTGGTTGGACTTTATCTCGTAATGAACTTTATTTAATTAGTAAATTATAATTATCAACAACGACATATATAAACAAATTATAAATATCAACAGATAAATTCATTAAATACAACTTTACTCTAGAGTGTAATATATCAATGTTCACTCTGTTTTTAGTAGAGGTAGTAGATAGAGAACATGTACGTACATGTTCTTTCTATCTATCTATGTATGTTTGTCATACTCCTTGTTTTGCATTTAATATGTTTTATATTCAATAATAGATGTATATGTGTGTATGTATGTGTATGTGTGTGTGTGTGTGTGTGTGTGTGTGTTCTGTGTGTGTGTGTATGTGAGTGGAGGTGTGTGTGTGTGTGTGTGTGTTTGTGTGTGTTTGTGTGTATGTGTGTGTGTGTGTGTGTGTGGTGTGTATGTGTGTGGGGGGGTGTATGTGTGTGTGTGTGTGTGTGTGTGTGGGGGGGGGGTGTATGTGTGTGTGTGACTGTTTG
>JBAIZL010000002.1:337131230-337213730 GCA_036971475.1 Prosapia bicincta
TAATTATTATTCATGTGCGAGGGATAGATGCTGACCTGGAATGAGTCTCATTACCTATGTTTTTGTTACAAAAAAAATTGGATTTAAAACTGACCGTGTAAGGATACGTACAGTGCATATTTGCGCGACACTTCTTTCTTTGAGACGTCTTGAGTAGTTTAACAAACTTACTCTCATATCGGTACCGTATTCGTACTCAGGTGGGATGAGTTCTTTCCGAGGGTGTCGTATCCCTGCCTACTGTCTTTGATTTCAACCTGTAGGATGACTCCTTATGATAACCCTTCCCGTGGCTTAGCTCGTTTCTCGAAATAACAGTTAGTGACGACAAGGTTTTTAGCCCCAGCTGACCGAAGTGTTCAGCAGTGTCAAGGATGATCAAGATCTCAATTGATCAAGTCGTGTCAAGATATTCAACAGCTCAAAAGAACAGTATCAACTAGTCGAGGTTTCTTAATCCATTTCAAATCTATCCCGTGTGTAGTCAATGATTTGAATTTTGTATCATTTCTGAAAATTGATCTCAACCTGTAGAATGAGTCCTTGTGGTAACGCTTATCCGTGGCTTAGCTCGTTTGTCGAGATTAAGGTCATTGACCCCAACATCTTTTTAGCCCCAGGTGCCCGAAATTTCAGCAGTGTCAAGGATGGTCAAAATGTCAATTGATCAAGCCGTGTCTAGAGATTCAACAGTTCGAAATATCAAGGTGTCAATGTTTCTTAATACATTTCAAAACTAGCACGATGGAGAATATTCGGTGACCTTGAGGGTACTTCTTAACCCTTGCCTTTTGGTGTGGTCAATGCCTTACGGGACGAGCACTAGTACGACATGAATTTTGTATCATTTCTGAAAAATCGTCCTAGCCTTACATCAGCCCCAGCTTAGCCAAACCCCAACCCCAGCCCTTGCCCAATCTCACTTCAACCTTTATAAAGTCATTAACAAAGAAACGAGGGCCACTTGGCAATGGAAGATACTCAATATTGTAACTCTAATTGAATTTTAGACTTACATTTGCTGTGACAAACCTTGGGTAGTTGACCACTGCAGTTAACTAAGTCAATTTAAATGAAAAGGGAAAGCCTTTTTTGACACTACGGCAAAACTGATCTCGCCATCTCAGCGCAATCTCTACTAATATCTCGTTTATGGTAAATAAACTAAACCATATTTTCAGTGTATTTTGGCTAATCTTATTCGAGTTATACCAAGTTATATATCGATATGGGTAGACCATCGAAAAAGCGGCTTTACCAAGCAAAATATATAAAATGTATTCTTCTTATACTTATTTGTTTCTATATTATTTTTAAATATGGTAGAATACTATATAAAATAATTGCTGTGATTGATTACTTTGCTTATTAGTATTTTATAGTTCATAAACCATATTTTAAAAACATTTCACTCAAGGTTAAAATATCAGATGGATTGGCATGTAATTATAGTTGAACCACCGGGAGGGTTTCCCTGTTTATTAGCAATCAAAATCACTTTGATCGTTTCAATACTTCAAAAATAATCGTGGAACAAATAATATAAAAACATACGGGTCGAATAGCGAGCCTCCCCGTTTATGAAGTCGGTTAAGAATAAATATTTTGTAGATCTACAAAACTCTGATAACCCTATTATATTGGTAAATAAGATTTATAACACTTGACCAGAGTTTATAAATTAATTAAAGACAAATATATTAATTAACAAATAACTTCCAAAAATTCCCTTTAGTACGTTACCCTCAAAGCTAGCAACAGTCGTAACAATTAGTTCATAAAAAAATGGGCGCTTTATTGCACAAAATTGAATTTGCTTTAATCTTCAAAAAACTCGTCAAAATATTTAAGAATACTAACTATGGCCAATAAATAACGCCTTCTGTAATTATTTCTAATATTTGGATTTTACAAACATTTTATTGGCATTTTGAAAGTAGCCTAGAAATATGAGGTCTAATAAACTGTAATAAAATATTTTGCAAGAACCGTGGATTAAAAGATTTTGTATGGCATTTTCCTAAATCTATGGGATTACCTTCGTATTGCATTAACTGAATGCAACAAGTGAACCGTGAAGCTAACTCGAAGACAATGCAAATCTCCTTGGATAAGTTGTCCGACAGCTTAGCGGGAGCATTAAGGTGGGGTCTCCAAAGTTTGCAGCTTAGCAGTTAGTTGCAGCTTTAGTTTGACTTCATTTGTATATTCCTGCTTTGCCTGGGGGAAGTAGGCAAAGAAAACAAACTCCGCTAATGACGTCAAACATTGCTGTAAACTCCCGATTATCCGTGAACAAGTTGAACGTACGTACGAATCGTTTCCCTTCCGAGATTAAATTCTCTTGTGAATCTAGCTTCTACGGGGTGATACCTGCATTAGTAACCTACAGCAATTTTTAGCTCATTTCATTTCATGCTAAAATACTTTGACCAGTCTTTTAGACCACGGCCACACACAGAGTTTGTCGCTGTTATAAAAACGCAACGAATTAATGTATAAACCTTTGAATGATTTCTAATAACCTGAGAAACCTGGATGAGAAATGGAACCTACTAAGAGTATAAGTGAGTAGGAAACCATTCTAAGAGCACGGATGAGAAATGGAAACTACTAAGAGTATAATTGAGTAGGAAACCCTTCTAAGAGCATGGATGAGTAATGGAAACTACTAAGAGTATAAGTGAGTAGGAAACCCTTCTAAGAGTATGGAAGAGTAGTAGATTCTTGTAAGAGCACTAATGAATAGAGAAGGATGCTAACAGCGTGTATGAACATTGGAGCCTACCAAGAGAATGTATGCGTAGGAAAGCCTTTTAAGAGCATGTTTCATGTATGAGATGAGCCTACTAAGAGCATGCCTATGCTCTTATGTTTTACCTATTTGTCTCTTTAAATTAGTTTTTATTGTTTATTATATTTCCTGTCTTCCCGATTATATTATATAATTATAATATATAGCCTTCCCGATTATATAATTTTCCTGATTAGTTTATTTTGTCCTGTTTATTATATATCCAGTTTCTTGAATATCACATCCATTGTCTTTGTTTAGGAATTTGGTACAGTAAATTCTTTTATTGGGCTCCTTGTATTTGAAGATAATCCATTTTTATTTCTTGTTCACTTTTTTAATTTTATTTTCTAATTTATGAATATTCATATTGTATCCAGGTTTTAGACCATTTGTCAGGACTTTATGATCTTTTTGTATTGTTTCCCTTTATTCATTAGTGGCATTTTATACAGCCTATATAAAGTGAGTTGTAAGTAGTCAATTTGTTTTCTGGGGCACAATTATTGATGTATAGTGTTGTGGTTACATTTACATTAACACACAAACGCGTACGCACGTACTATTTTTCTTTGTGACCTTCGTAGTTACTAACTTCAATTTTGGTTTCTCAGCATATGCAAAGTTGTCAGAACTTGCTCTAATATTATTTAACAAGAGACACGCGCCCCTCATTAAAGTTCATGCTGCAATATGGAGAAAATTGACGCATGCTGTCATTGTTGGTTGTTTTCACAACATTGTTAAACTTCTCAGTGGAACAAGCATGTTGCGTATTTCTAGTAATTAGTTTAGTTGAAGCTATCTCCGACAGGCACCACTACATGTTGAAGATTAATGTTTGCAGCGGGGTCGAGTTGAGAGTGCTTAGGCTAAGTAATAAGGTGGACTGTGACATCTGGTCTAGGTCTCGCCACGTTAATCATTAATCGTAACTAGCGCTGCCCCCCTCCGGATGTCCCCAGGGCAAAGCCAGAATTATCAAGTATCGGCAGTCTTATTCAGGGGGAGTTAACTTTTATCCAAAAGAAATATATATTTTTCTAATTTTTTTATATTCTATAATTTATTTTAAATTAGCGCAAGTTTGGTATAAAAAATTCATATTCATTTCAAATTTCATAAAAAAATTAAAATACTTTTCGTTTGAAACGAGTCTACAGTATACCGAGAGCTGTTAGTAAATATGGGAGTAAAATGTAGAATATGAATGCGTTGGAGGACATATAGAATGTATAATATACATGCACGGACATGTAGAATGTAGAATATATATGCACGAACATGTAGAATGTACTTTCCCGGATATGCACGATAGACATATACGGACTTGCAGACATGTAAAATATACTTGTACGGACTTGCAGAGTGTATGATATACTGGCACAGACATAAAGCATATATCTGCACGGACACGTAGAATATAGAATATACCTGCACGGACATGTAGAATGTACAATCACGGAGATGTAGAATATACTTGTACGGACTTGCAGAATGTATGATGTACTGGCACAGACATGAAGACTATATCTGCAAGGACATGTAGAATATTGAATATACCTGCACGGACATGTATAATATAGAATATACTTGCACGGACATGTAGAATATACACGCACAGCCATATATAACGTATGATATACTTGCACGGACATGTAGAATATAGAATATACATGCACGGACATGTAGAATGTAGAATATATATGCACGAACATGTAGAATGTACTTTCCCGGATATGCACGATATACATATACGGACTTGCAGACATGTAAAATATACTTGTACGGACTTGCAGAGTGTATGATATACTGGCACAGACATAAAGCATATATCTGCACGGACACGTAGAATATAGAATATACCTGCACGGACATGTATAATATAGAATATACTTGCACGGACATGTAGAATATACACGCACAGCCATATATAACGTATGATATACTTGCACGGACATGTAGAATATAGAATATACATGCACGGACATGTAGAATGTAGAATATATATGCACGAACATGTAGAATGTACTTTCCCGGATATGCACGATATACATATACGGTCTTGCAGACATGTAAAATATACTTGTACGGACTTGCAGAGTGTATGATATACTGGCACAGACATAAAGCATATATCTGCACGGACACGTAGAATATAGAATATACCTGCACGGACATGTAGAATGTACAATCACGGAGATGTAGAATATACTTGTACGGACTTGCAGAATGTATGATGTACTGGCACAGACATGAAGAATATATCTGCAAGGACATGTAGAATATTGAATATACCTGCATGGGCATGTATAATATACTCGTAGAATATACTTGCACGGACATGTAGAATATACACGCACGGCCATATATAACGTATGATATACTTGCACGGACATGTAGAATATAGAATATACCTGGAAGGACATGTAGAATATACTAGCATGGCCATGTATAATCTATGATATACTTGCATAGACATGTAGAATGTAGGATATATCTGAATACACATGTAGAATGTAGAATATACCTGCACGGGCATGTAGAACATACACCCACGGCTGCATATAGCGTATAATATACTTGCACGGACATGTAGAATGTAGAATATATCTGCAAGCACATGTAGAATGTAGAATACACCTGCACGGACATGTAGAACATACACCCACGGCCATGTACTGTATAATGTAAGCCTTAATAGCACGGACATGTAGAATATACATGCACAGAAATGGAGATTGTAGAATATACACTCACAGCCATGTAGAATTGTTGATATACATGGACTACCATGTATAATATAGAATATACATGCAAGGACATTTAAAATACAGAATGTACATAACACGGACATATAGAATGTATAATATACACACCCATTTAACCTTTAACATAGGATAACGTTCTTATTGAACATTTTTAGAACCTTCGGGAGACTCAATTGTTCTTTGTAATATTGTAGTTTGTTAAAAAGAAAACTTGTTTCCTTTTATTTCTTTGCAAGTTTCCAACGTGATTCAGTTAATAGATATCAGCCTGTACACTTTCCTCTTTAAATGTTTAGACTCTTTCATTTGAAAAGAAATTTAATTTACTCACTTTCTTAACTTGAGTCTTATATTTGAAACGTTATAATTGCTTAAATGACACTTAATTATTTAAATTCCGTCTTTAGGGTACAAATTAGCCCTAAATCCAAAAGGAAGAATTTCTGGTTGTACTATCTCAGGTATTATTATAACAAGCAACAGATTTTTAAAATTAGTTGTTACTATTATTAAACTTGGTATTATTATTTAATTATTTTTTTACATAGGTTTTATAAAGAACACATTTTAAACTTTGCCTTAGCATCTTCTCAAGCGAGATTAAGAACTGTTAAGGCAACACGAGAAAGTTCTAACGAAGTAACATACGCTTCTCATCTCGAATAGTTTTGCAAAATTAAATTAAAGAGTAACTCAGCCAGAAATCTTCACGGAGAAGGGTGAATGTAATGACATTTCAGGGAGACTGGAATGCTAAATCAATCTCAAGACAAAGTTTTGAAAATATTTTCTATTTTGCACCATTCTAACACTTAAAATTAGTTCTATTAGGGACATCAACTTTCTTTCCTATTTAGAAACATTGTTAAAGTATACTAAATATAAATACATGTACGGTGTGATATGTGATTGGGAGATCAGGGTAGTAACAGGGTCTTAGAGGCAAACTTCAATTACCATTTTTAAAACTACAGTTCTAGAAAGAAATATTGAATCTCCGAAACTTATTTGAAAGTTCATTTAAGACGTCACCTTCTGTTACAGCGATTTCCTCAACCCATAAAAGATTAAAGGAAACTTTATAATCCTTCCGAGAAGGGTTAACCTACTTAACCTCTAACATTATATACATTTACTTAGACCCTTCTAATAACAGGACATATTAGTCCAAAACGTCATATTTCACAGGATTTAAAACCTCTGCTGGCAGTCTCCGTCAGCTGTTCGTTGAATAGGCTACACAAAGTAACTTATGAGCCTAAAGGTTCAATGACTAAAAATGAAGGGATTTCGTCTTGTTGCAGGCTGGAATATAATTGGTGCCAACCGTTCGTCATTAGTTAGCCCATTAAAATAAAAGAGGCAACTGAAGTATTACGTTAAACAAAACAATCATATTTGGCAAAAAAGATCGAATTTAAGTGGTTTTTTTTCATAACAAATAATAAAAACCAATTTATAATTTTTTTTTTTAAAGCGTTTATTTTTTTTTAATGAATTTTGACGAAGTACACAATGTGGAATATGTAGATTTATCAATAGAAGATAAGGAGATTTTTCACATTGATAATAATTTGAGAAATCAAGAAATATGTACGAAAAGGAATACGTACAGTTCTGTGAATCTCGCAAGTACAACAAGGCTGAAATAGTAGGCCTATTGTCTATGTAATGCTTGTTTTCATGATCCATTTATCCCAGGTAAAGAAACCTTCTTTGAACTACATACTCAATGAATAAATAACAATAACCCTTGCTACATATATTTAAACACCCATGATGTACATTTCGCCAATGCAGTTAGCATCATCAGAAGATGTTGTTATTTATTCGTCATAATTAAGCTACTGTGCTCTGTATAAAATTTCAAAAAATTTTACATACTCAATGTAAAAGAGTGGTTTGTTATTAAAGAAAATTTAGATTGTCAGAAAATTTGTGAAACGATTGCTTTCTTTAAACGTAATTCGTTAAATCGTAAAGAGTATTCCCAGTAGCTTGAGACCTCTATTGTCCGGACTTGAGGAACATTTGTACGGAGACAGTACGTTTGGGGAAATTTATATTCTTATAAAAATCATGGGATATCACAGGCATTCTAAGGTTTAGTTTTGCGCTTGGAGGAAGTTTAATTTCTGAGTCTGGTAGGAGTTTCAGTTCTGCGTCTGGAGTGAGTTTTAGTTCTGAACTAGGTCAAAGTTTTAGTTCTTCAATTTATCAAAGTTATAGTTGTGCGTGTATTCCAGAAAACCTCTTTATGCGTAGTCATTATGAGAAACCTTAAAATTTATATATATATATTTTATAATCTGAGGGTTCGGCCCATTAGGAAAGGCCCACCTAGAGTGTATAACAGTCATAATACACTACCTGGACCGACAAGGTATTAAGGTAAGGAAACCTAGCCGTGCAGGAGGTTCTACTGATCCCGAGTACTTCTGAAAAAGGTGCTTAACCTCAGTGTCTGGTTAGAGTTCTTCTCGTCCCAGGGTCACTAGCCCAGGCTTAACAGCAAGGTTTCAGGTTTTTGCTTCTGGGTATCAAGTCACCCATCTCGGGTCTAACGCTAGTCACCCAGGCGGGAGGTACGAGTTTGAGACTCAATCCGTAGGGTCGAGGTTTCAATGTCTAGATTTTACGTGTTCTTTGACAAGGAGGTAAAGTTGAAAGATAGGTAATCCTTGCCACCATTATTTTTGTACCATATATATACCCATTTTTGTACCTCTTCTAAACTTTTTGCTTAACACACTGCCACATGTCTATTAGGGTAATGCTGTCAAAAATTAGTAGCCCAGTTATACTATCTAAGCCTTGTATAAGCCCTAGTCTCCAGTGTGAAAGCTTGGTCCTTAGGTAAGGAAAACCGGGCCCCAGGTAGTTGTGGAAAAGCTGACGAAACAGTAAACTATAGTTGGACGACTTCTTCCTCCAGAACCAGTCCAGGTACCAGGTGGTTCTGGCTATTAGCTACTCCTTCGAATGGTTTTGAAGCAAACCCCTCCCTCCATTTTGTTACTGGCGATACTCAATCAATCTGGGATGCTTTGAGTTTGAAAGTTGAATTCGTTGGGGCAGAGTTTGACTAAATGAATAAAACAGACAACCTTTGTGCTCTTTTCAATCCTTCGGTTGTATCATCTTACTTTTTCAAACCTTTTACAATCATATTTTGAATATATAATCTAGGTTTCTAGGATGCAGATTTGTCGAAAGTGTTTTCTACACTCGAATTTTCCCTGCAGATCTACTACACACATGTTCATTAATGTATGAATTATAGATGGCTTATTCTTACAATAACTGCCGCCGAAAACGAAAACCATGTGTTCCAGTATGTAAAAAATAGGTTACGTAGGTTTTATATTAATTGCGTTGCGTCATAAAAGTTATTCATTAAAAGAAATATTGCTAAACTAAATAAATTTTCTAAGACGGTTGGTAAAACTGTAAAAAAGCTCCCGAAGCAGGTGGTGTGAGATGTATCGTGCAGTAAAACCCGTGCTAAAACCATTTTGTAAATTGGAATCAGCTTTAAAAACGTTGTTTGCACACACGACATTAAATGAAGACTCGAGGGGATATTTTAAAATTTGTATTCAAAAAAACATTTTTATTTCTATTTCTTAAGTTACTTTCATTTGTGCTATAATGTTCAATGAGGAGATAAACCGTATTCAAATGTACGGTACTTCCACAATGAAACAGTTTTGAAAGATGTATACGAAAATTAACTGATTTACAATTTTTTATGAAAAAGAACGGAGACGACAAGATTGAAATCCACTCACTTTTTTCACAAGAATGTTAGGTTATTTAGGTTTAAACTTTTGTATTGCTATAAAATGTTTGTGTATGTATGTCTAGAGTAGAAAACAATTATTTGCCTGAATTAAAGTACAAGCTGCTGGGGTAGTGTCTATCCAATATAATGACCTTCGGGGTACTGCTGAAACTGGTAAGGGTACAGTAGTAGTAAAGTTATTAAAAATATACGAAATAATATTAGTGGGCAGTCTTACACAACGCGTAGTCTTACCCCGCCTTACCTTCTATCTTTTATATCAATCTATCAATCAGGAATGTTGTGTTACAGAATTGATTGGTTTTCAAAAAAAAAATACATCCAGTAACCTTTTTTATTGTTACAAGATGTGACTTAATCGGAAATACAGTACAAAACAGATCTCAATTAACCAATCTAACCAAGAAATAGTTCAAAAAAAGTAAACGTTTCATGGAATAATACTGCTACCGTTTTTACAAAATTTTAAACTTTTAAGGTTTCTTGATGTAATCATCTTGAATTTACTGACTAAACTATAATTAAAAGTTACATAACAAAGTGAATACGTAAGGGCTTACTTGCTGACGCGTTTCGTAAAAATCGTTCCTTTTACGAAGTAAAGCCTCTACTGGCGGCATCGCGTTAGGTACAAAGGTTGTCGGGATGGATTTATGACTGTATACTACAAAACATGCTCACAGCAAACAAACTCTACATAAACTTACTCACGAAATCATAACACTCGCCAAACTCATCACATCACAAAACTACTTCTAAACACAGAAGTAGTTCTGTTCCACTTAATCACATACCAACACAAACTCTACACACAGAAAGACCATCAGAAAGATCCCCCATCTTAGGCGTCCTAGCAAAAATATTTCTACATCACATTGAACAACAGTACATTCTACAGAGCAACAATTGTACAAAAAAAGTAATTTATTACCATTGATATGTAGACGACATTTGAATACTATACAACGGCAACAAACGACAAATCAAACAACTACACAAATACATTATTACCATACACCTAAACCTCATATTTACCATCGAGTTAGAAGGAAACAATAAATTAAACTTCCTAGACCTTACCATCACCAAACACAATTTCAAAATATACAGAAAACCAACAACTACCGATACTGTCATAGATAATATATCTAACCACCCCACACAACACAAACACGCTGCATTTAAACATATGTTACACCGCCTATTCAATAACTTATGCTACAGAAAGACTAAGACGAAGAACAATACAATAAAATACATCGCTCAACAAAACGGATACCAACATACACTCATAGACATGCCCATTAAAATTAAACTTAAACATCATCAAACGGCCACGCAGAAATACCCGACAAAAAACAACAAATACATATCCCTCACCTACCACAACAAACATACACACACACACACACACACACACACACAACACACACACACACACACACACACCACACATACACACTCACAAAATAGCCTCCACATTCAAAAAAACTTCACTACCAAATATTTTACAAAACAACAGACACTTTAAAACAACACATACAAGCATTGATGCCCTGTTCAAGGAAAAACGTAAATGTATTAATTACACTTGTTTGTTTTAACTTGCCAAAAATAACCACTACCTACTGATTTATTCAGCACAAGTCAGCGCAATATTCAATGCTGTGAATTACTGACAAGACTTGCTCAGGTGTGTTGTGTTAGTGTGAGTCTGTATTGTATATTTTTACTGTGGTGTGTTATTGTTCAGAGCAGTTGTTAATTATGTGCTCAAATATAGTATTCGATTGTGAGTATGTTTATTATTGTTTAGTATTCTGTTTGTGATTGTGAGCAAACCTGAGCTAAAGTCTTGGCAGTAACTCACAGCATTGAATAATGTACTGACCTAGCGCGAAACTCGTCTGCTGAATAAATCAGCAGGTAGTGGTATTTTGCCAAGTTGATAGAAAAAAGTGTAACTTATACAAAAAAATCAAGATTTACAATACAAAAACTGCACGTAAATGTAATCAAGATTCTATACCTTTTTAATTGGTGAACAAAATAATTCTTTTAATAGTTATACTAAGGAAAAGTTTACATTTTGGATTCAATCCCTAGTCATGCCAAAACTTATTTCTATTACTATGCCCTGGTCAATCCTAAGGGGGGATTCCGGTCCTTTAAGCGTACAGTTTGATACATTACCTTTGTTTAATCCTGTATGGCTCATAAAATGCAGCTTTAATGATATTAAGAATATCCTAATTATAAAATGAATTGTTATTATCAATATTGTCTAATTGTTCTAATTAATTTGGTGTTTTATGGAGTAAAGAACAACTTGTGGTTGTTTTAGTATTTGGATGTGCAGGTGGTTTAGCAAACCATAATGGATCTTTCTGGTTGCGTGGACAAGGAGAAGACATTTTAACCGTCATCCACACATGTTTATTTTTTTGTACAAATCTGACACTATTTAAGCTGCAGCAGGAGCAGGGGAAGGTTCTTGCTAGAGGTGGGCGCACGGTTCATGAACGGTTCAATTGAAGCGCTTCATTTGAAAGACTCAGTGAACCACGGTTCTTTTAAAAAGAATTGCCTTTCACCGGTTCTTTTCTGAAGCGCTTCAGTAAGACTCAGTGAACCACGGATCTATGAGAACCTTTCATCGGTTCTTTCGGTTCTGAAGCGCTTCAATTGAAGCGCTTCAGTGAGAAACAAAGAAAGGAATGAACCTATGGTTCAGTCAGTCAGTGAGTCAGTCTTCTTTTGTGGTTCGTCACGCCAATATACAAAACAAACCATACAATTCGTAGAGTCTTAATTCGACATATATTTTACTGCAGTTTATTATTTATTTAGTGTTATTCAGTGTTAGTGACTTTTGTATTTAATTAGATATCCATTTTGCAAGTAATTATTATATAGAGTATTAGCATCGTTTAAGTGCTAGTGAATTTTGTTTTTCAGTGTAAACATTAATAATTAATATTTGTAATCCATTAGTTTATAGTAGTTATATAGGATATTGACTTTGTTTTCAAATATTACATAAAATATTAACATTGCTTTTAACATGTCTTCACAAAGATCAGCAAGTCATATTTGGTACCATTTTACAAAAAAAGAGGACAAAACCGCTTTATGTCGCTATTGCAAAGCTAAATTATCACTGTCTGGATCAACTGGAAATCTTTCTAGACATCTCAAACAAAAACACCCAACAATTGGACTTAAACGCACTGAATCTCTGTTTTCTGGAGTTCGAAATCGACCATGTTCTCCTATTAATAATAATAATGATGTTAGATCTGAAAATGACTTGCAAGCGAATAGAATTTTTAGTGGCCCCTCATCTCATGACTCTCATTGTTCATCATCATCACTGCCAGAACTTTCAACCAAGAACGTTATGCCACAGCTAACAGTACCGCTAAAGTCATTACAGATGAGCGATTTTATTGATGTGGCAAAACCGCTTTCATTAAGTAAAAGTAGAACAATAGATATTCAGCTCCTTAAAATGATTTGTAAGGAATATCATCCATTCTCAATTGTAGAAGATAAAGAGTTTATAAACTTTGTAAAACTTCTTAACCCTGCATACATTCTACCAAGCAGAAAGACACTTTCAAATGGTTTGCTGGAATCAGTATTTGTAGAAGTCCATAGTAAAGTATTGAATTGTATGAGGACAGCAACAGCTGTTTGTTTAACTTGCGATGGGTGGACAAGCATAAATAATATTAGTTTTTATTCAGTAACTGCTCATCATATAGATGAGAAAAGTGTGTTGCAGTCCAATTTATTACAATGTTCAGAATTTTCTGAGAAACACACTAGTGCAAATTTATCAACCTGGCTAAATAATGTGACTCAGAAATTTGACATTAATAATAAAATTTCAGCCGTTGTAACTGATAATGCTGCAAATATAAAAGGAGCTGTTGTCCACAGAAACTTTAGGCACATATCTTGTTTTGCGCATTGTTTGAATTTAATTGTTCAAGGAGCTTTGTCTAACAGCATAAAGGAGACAGTTAATAAAGTGAAATCAATTGTTCAATATTTCAAACAAAGTAGCTATGCTCTAAATAAATTGAAAGAGATGCAAATAAATTTAAATCAGACTATTTTAAAATTGAAGCAAGATGTGCCAACTAGGTGGAACTCTACTTACGTAATGTTAGAAAGATTTGTTTTAAACAAGGAACCTCTTGTTTCAGCATTGGCAATTCTAGATTTTAAAAATATACTCTCATCTGATGAATGGGTTATAATTGAACATGCCATAAAGATACTTAGTATTTTCAATGATGTGACAAATGAGATTTCATCAGAGAAAAATGTGTCTTTGTCAAAAACTTGTCTTTTGTCCCGACTTTTGTCGAGAAAACTCAACAGTTTTATGAAAAATCAATCACTTCCAAGTTCAATTCAATTGTTGGGAAAAGGATTGTTAGATGGACTGACTAAACGTTTTGGAGGAAGAGAAGGTGTAGATTTAGTTGCTCAATGCATATTTTTGGACCCTAGATTCAAAAAGCAAGGCTTCAGCGGAGAAATCCAATTTCAAGCAGCATATCAAGCAGTTGTAGGAAAAATAAAAAGCACAGCATCTCTTCAACAGGATAAACCGCCTGTACTTGAAACTATACCAATTTCCACTGTAGCTTCATCAAATATTTGGGAGGAGTTTGACGAGACAGTTTCTCAGTTAACTGTCAAACATGATCCTACTTCTGCAGCAATTGTTGAAGTAGACAAATATTTAGCTGAACCACTCCTACATAGGACATCGGATCCATTAATTTGGTGGGGGTCAAGGAAAACAGTATATCCTAACTTGTACCAATTGATGACCAAAAGACTGTGTATTCCAGCTACTTCTGTTCCATGTGAACGAGTTTTTTCAAAAGCTGGACAAATTTGCAATGAAAAACGAAGTCGTTTAACATCAGGAAAAGTGGCAAAAATTTTATTTATAAATGCCAATATGACTTAAATTTAGAGACTATTTTTTGTGCATATTATTAATTTTTTGTATATTATTAATTTTTGTGTTAACTTACTACATGCTACTGACGTAAGATAAATATGTATTAATAATATATTTAATCTCCATGTTAATAATTTATTTTTGATTCATTAGTCAATTAGGGGTTGGGAGCATTCTATTGCACTTGGCAACTGCACAAGAGTAACATCAATTAAAAATTAAAAGTAGGCGACACTGTGAAAGCATATAGGTTAAAACTTTACTATCCCAAAACTATCAAATTTGTGAATATTAAAAAAATGCCATAAAATAAAAATTTATTATGTTTGGCCAGAAAATAACCTGCTCTGGGTAAACCATAAATATTTACTATAAAATAAATATATAATATTATATATAATAAAATAAATAAATTATCATTTCTTGTTGAAATTCACAACTACTTTTCCAATAGGTTGAAATTAGATGGAAAAAATCATAATTTAAAACATTTTAATACAATTACTGTACTATTCGTAATGATTGTAAATGATGAATTTAACATGTAGAAAAATAATTAATAGTATTTCATTATAGTGTTTTTTAATAGTAAGATTCATTGTGTATTTATATATCTGTAAAATAAAATATTAACAAACATTGATTTTACATACTCTTTTTAATTACTATGCTAGCATATATCTGTTACACTTTATTATTAAAATATTGATTTGTCTACAAAAACCTTGTTTAGAAAACTGATAGTTCAGAAAAGAAAAGTAAACAAAATCAATTTTAAAAAATGAAAAATTATTTCCTGCCTATTTTCAATCAACTCATTAAAGTGTTGCTATTTGGAAGTGTCTTAAACAAAAGCACTAACAATTATTTGTTAATTTTTTTCTAAAAGAAATTCTCACGTTAAAAATAATTTTGTAAATTTTTTAACATTGACAGTAATTCTAGGTATAGTAATATGTTAAAAGGTTTAATAATTTCATATGCAATGTGCTTCTTTTAAATAATATCAGGGTTAGATGAAAATTTTATAACTATATTTTAATAACAGAAAGTGTTAAAGTTTTATTATTTCAACACAAAATAGATGTTGCTAATGTTACCAATATCCTCTACAGATTAAGAATTTTGTTCTATAGATTTATTATAATATGATCATTAATATTATAACCATCCCAATACCGACATTCTTTTATAGTAAATTAAAATTTGTGAGTATGTGTAATCACAAGCATACTCAATTATAAGAATATAAACAGTACTGAAATAAACACAAAATGTATTTCAAACTGCCTAGCAATATGTTTTAACGCAGGTATATTTAATTTTTATTTCAGAACTATTTACTATAGTATTATGTTGGTAAATAATACTATAAGTGTGGTTATGTTTATAATGCCACATTTTGTCAATATTTACGTTTTATTCATCTATTTTTGTTCATAATGTATTATTGAATACATTTATTTATTTTTTGAAAATGTTAGTTGAGCCCCATTTGGTCAAGTATTACTCACTATCTTATTTTAACAAAATGGTCAGTTTGTAGTCCTATTTATATTGGTACATTGAGGTTATCATTAACATAACCTTAAAAGCTAAGCTCAAACAATAGTATGTACGTAAATTCGTTGAACTAACAGCAGATTAATATAGGCTATACAACACAATAATTATAATGCAAAAATGTATAATATTGCTTATAATATACATGTTTGTATATTGTAAGTGTTGTACTTTAATAACAAATGCTACTGCATCGCATGCTTACTACAATGGGAATGGGCACAACAAATGAACCGATGAACCGGTCAAATGAAGCGCTTCATTTTAGTGAACCGTCCGATTCTGAACCGTTCTTCTAAATGAATCGGTTCGCCCACCTCTAGTTCTTGCGCAGTGAGTTTCCCGCGTTGTGCCGTGACGTCACAGCCTTTGTGTTATTCTTAACGTGTGTGCGACAACGACGTTAAGGAGAACGGTGCAAAAGTTTGCCGCGCCACTTCAGAATCTCTGAATTCTAGTTGATTGTCTTCGATGTGACAGTGATTTCTACAAATATCTCCCACATCTAGTAAACGATTTCAAAGAAGTTTTTTGAAATCTTTTTAGTTCTTAGTGTTCAATTTAACTTAAATCAGTGAGTTTCATGCAACTACCTATTTAAAAATTATATTAGAGTTAGTTATAAACAAGCGACAGTTCGCATAGTGTAAGTGTGTTAAGTGTTTTCTCGGTGTACAGCCCTCCCCCCATTTTCATAAACTGCGACAGTTCGCTTCCCTTAGATAATTTACATTTTATGTTCTTTTAAACTGTTTCAATAATTAATTGTAATCAAATGTCTGAAAATTCAGACATGGAAGTTCCGCCCGACCTTAATGGCTGGTCGATTCAGGTCAACTCACTTTTCTGATTCCGCATCAGTTTCTGTAACTAACACCGGGTACAAACGTCCCAGATCTAAATTATCCACCATCGATTCTGCTACCGAGGATGAGTCCTCTGACCACGAATCAGTTACTTCAAATCGTCCATCTGAAATTCCAGGCAATTCTCAAGCCACGTCAGAGGCGTCACAGAAAATTCCACCGTTGGTTTTTAAAATCCCAACTGCAAACTGGTTGACTACAGCCAGGCACCTCTAAGCACTAGTTACATTTGGATGTCAAATGCCAGGGGACGCTCATGAAAATTTTCCCCGCCACAGTCGCGGAGTTCAGAATACTGCAGAAAGGTCTACGTGACCTAAACATCGAATTCCATACGTTTAGTCTTCCAGAAGATCGTGAGCTGAAAGTGGTAATAAGGGGAATCCCTTACTCCACAGATGTCTCCGAGATTAAATCGGAACTAGAATCACACGGTTATCAAGTCAACCACGTCACCCCTTTACTTACAAAGGACAAACGCCCGGTTAACGTCTTCCTTGTCAAACTTAGACGCGAAGGTAACTTCAATGACATCTACAAAGTAACCTCTATGTTCTACCTAAGAATTCAAGTAGAACCATTCAACTCGCGTCCGGGTATCCCACAGTGCTTTGCTTGTCAGCGTTATGGGCACAGCTCCTTAAACTGTTACTTGTCTCCTCGTTGCGTTAAGTGCGGTTTATACCATGAGATAGGTCAATGCCAGAAACAGCCGTTGGACGCCCCCAAATGCTGCAACTGTGGTGGGGACCACACTGCAAATTACAGGGGCTGCTCCCACTACAAGGTACTCCTTCAGCGTCAACGTCAACGCAGACAGGCTCCAGCCCAGCGCCAGGACACCAGGCCCACCGAAAACAGATCCAGGACTTCTACAACTCCAGCAGCAAGACCAGCGACAGGGGCTTCCTCCAGCTTCAGACCAGCACCGCCCCCAAAACCACTAGTCCAGTTATTTGCAACCGTAGCATCCACCAACTCATCTCACTCCTCCAACTCTCGACAATCAATCGAGGCGACAGCCTCTCACTCAGTCAATCCATCAACCTCATCCTCCACTGCCCCCGCAGCAGACCTTCCTCAACCACCAACCCCCGCTCAACTCACCAATTCAAATCCCGACCCATACCCCACCGATCCAGCCCCCTCACAGCAACCCTCGCCCAACGCATCACCCTTACTCTCAAACGCCGTCCTCACTAAGTTTATACAGGACCTCATTCCAAAACTCCTTCAAGCCCGAGACGTCCAATCCCTTCTCACCATCATCCTGATTTCCGTTACTACTGTTCTCCTCGGTCATGGCCAGTGAATTTCGTGTCTTGGCATGGAACGCCTGTGGTCTTGGCCGTAGGAGAACAGAACTCCAAAGCTTCCTGACAGAATACAACATCGACATCGCCCTCGTTTCCGAAACCCACCTAAACCCCTCCCTTCGCTTTTCCTTGCCGTCCTATGCTGTCCACAGGACTGATAGGCCGCTTACCACAGGAGCGCATTCATCTGGCGGAACTGCGGTCCTCGTGCATCGTCGGATCTCGCGCCAACGTGTAGCTGTTCTCACCTCAATCATTGAGAACACGGCGGTTGAGGTTTCGATCAACAACGTCACCACCACCATCGCTACCACATACAAACCTCCTAACTCCAACCTTCTCTCTGCCGACCTTGCCAGTCTCCTTCTCACCCCAAACCAGGTCCTCATAGCTGGGGACCTAAACTGCAAGCATCCCTCCTGGAATAGCAAATCCTCCAACACCTCCGGGAAAAACTCTTCCGGTTCGCCTCGTCGCATCCCTCCATAGCCATCCTAGGACCAACTGATCCTACCCTCATTCCTTCAAACCCCAACCACCCCCCAGACGTCCTCAACATCGCCATCATAAATAACTTTCACTCCCAAGTAACGGTCTCCTCTATCAATGCCCTATCTTCCGATCACAACCCTATCCTCATTTCCATTTCAAATTCCACTACCCTCTCCTTACCCTCACCGCTGAGGCGAGTAAATTGGAGAGATTTCCACGAGGATGTCTCTCGGTTACTCCCTCCGGACCTCAAAACCATCTCCTCTACCGACGATCTCGACAACCTCTCTCGCCTGGTCGAAGTCACACTATCCTCCGCCATCTCAAAAAACTCCTCCCTCACCCCTACTCCTTCTCGGAGGTCTTCCCTTCCAGAGCACATCCTGGTCGAAATCTCTAAAAAACGCCGCCTAAGACGCTCATGGCAGTACACGCGATGTCCGACGGTCAAGAGGCAACTAAACTCGCAGATCCGCCTGGTCAAGGCGCTGCTGGAATGTCATTCCACCGACACATGGCAGGCCTACTTGGATACTTTGGACATCACGGATGGATCAGTCTGGAAGGCAACCCGCCAGCTACTCCGGGAAAAGAGGTCTAGCCACCCGCTCCTAAACGGGAGTGACCTGCTATACTCTCCGTCCGACAAGGCCGAGGTCTTTGCTGACTCCCTGGAGCTGCAGTTCTCTCCTCATCCGGGAAACGTCGACCGCTCTCACTCCATCATGGTGAACAACTTTCTCCAAGATTACTTCGGTAGTGAGCCGGAGTTGGAGAAACTAGAGTTCACCATGCAGGACGTCTGTTCCGCCATCCAGAAACTCAAACCCAAGAAAGCTCCTGGCATCGACTCCATCAACTCCACTGCCCTGAAAAACTCACCTCCAATCCTCACCTCCTATCTCCAACTAATCTTCAACTCTTCTATTCGACTCCACCATTTCCCCTCCTGCTGGAAATCAGCAAAAGTTATCCTCAATCTCAAACCTCATAAACCTCGCAATCAACCCGACAGTTACCGCCCTATCTCCCTTCTCCCAATCATATCCAAGTTATTTGAACGACTACTCCATTCTCACATCTTCCCCATTCTGGACGGAGTTATCAGACAGAAGCAATTCGGTTTCCGGAGAGAGCACTAAAACTACACAGCAACTGATGCGAGTGACGAATGCTGTAGTGGATGCCTTCAATAAGAGAAAGTCCACCACCGCAGTCTTCCTTGATGTCAGCAAGGCTTTCGACCGCGTCTGGCACCCCGGACTCCTATATAAATTGGCCACCAGTCCCCTTCCTCCTCCCATCGTCTTCCTCCTCAGATTCTACCTCTCCGGCAGGAACTTTACGGTTTCTGTCGAAGGCTGTCTTTCCTCCTTTAGGCCGATCTCTGCTGGAGTGCCACAGGGATCTGTCTTAGGTCCTCTCCTTTACCTCCTGTACACTAACGACATTCCTCTCCTTCCAGACGTATCCCTATCACTGTACGCTGATGACGCCATGTTCTTTACTAGTTCCTGGAGCATTCCTAAAACATGCAAGACCATCCAAATGCAACTAGACCTCCTGTCGCCCTGGCTTCGAAAATGGAAAACAGCGATCAACACTGACAAGTCTGAAGCTATATGCTTCACCCGTAAACGTACCCACAGACTCATTGATTAGTGAGACTGTTTTACAGGGCTGCTCTTATGCTCATTGTTGGGTAAACTGATTGTACAGTCTTCTTGGATGCTTAGGCTAGTTCTACGGGCTCACACACAAGATCATTGATGACTAGACCGGTTCTACAGGGTTACTTAAAGGGTCATTGATGAGTGGACTTGTTCTACGTGCCTATTAACAGGTTCTTTGATGTGTATATATATGCTACAGGCCTCCTCACAGGCTCATTGATTAGTGAAGCGGTTTTACAGGCCTGCTTACATGCTCATTGTTGGGTGAACTGATTTTACAGTATTCTTGGATGCTTAGGTTGGTTCTATGGGACCACACACAAGATCATTGATGACTAGACCGATTCTACAGGGTTACTTACAGGGTAGTTGTTCTGTTGTCGAGCTCTTCATACCCATTCACATACTCTGATGAGTAAACCTTTTCTACAGGCTCAAACACAGACTCAGTTCCAGACACAGACTCATTGATACGAGAACCTGTCCTATATAACCATTCACAGTCTTATTAAAGAGGATAGTTACCTCAAGCCTACTGATAGGTGCATTGATTTGTATACCTTATCATAAGGTTCTCTCACAACATCAATGATGAATACACCTTTTCTATAGAGCCACTCACACCTTCATTTATTGGTGGACTTTGCTGTAGGTATCTTGTTGAGTGGATCGGTTTTTATAGGCTCACTTACAAGTCATTGATGTGTAAACCGGTTTTAGGAGCTCGCTTACAGGGTTATTGATAAATGGATCAGTTGCATAGGCCAACTGATTGGTAGACGTAGGAAAAATATGCTTTTTGGTCCGACGTTTACTATTATATACACCGTTTCAAAAGAATTTAGTATTGACCAAATTAAATTAAACTTAGACATCTGTTGACTAATATTTTTTTTAATATTTTATAAAATGTGTTGCAAAACATCAATTTCTGAATACTGAGTAATAATAAAAATCCTTAACTATTGTAAAATATACCAAATGTTTAGGCGTAATCATTTTACATTTCATTTTACGATTTAAACGTTAAAATTGGATTAAGAAATAATTTACTAAAGACCTTTTTTTTAAATTGATTAATTTCATTAGTGAATGAATGGCCAGGCACACTATCAGCGAGGTTAGGTTGATAAATGTCAGCTTCAACTTAATTTCCTCCGACCCACACTGCTTCCTAGTAACAGGTGAGGTTTTAAACGCTGTCCTTTGTTTCCCCGGTGGTTTTAAATGGTGCTATTTTTCATCTAATTGTTCCTCTTCTTTTGTAAAAAGTAAAACAATTTTCAATTCATTCATCTAAAGTGCAATAAAAAGACATTTGGAATGTATTCCGGGTCAACTTTCTTTTGCTTTTGTATTGGCACCTGTTACGTCTAGGAGTTAATGTAAAAGTTACTGCGGTGAAACTATATTAGTAGAAGCCTAGAGTTCCAAAAGTCAATTTCTTAAGTAAACTAATACTGGATGTTCATCCTCAGTAATATTAACCTATTTGGAAGCGCACTGAGTAGATGCAGGCCAATGAGATGCACATCAGGCATCGTTATATTAAACATATTAGGCTTGTGAACACTCTGAATCCGTTCAGTTCAGTCCGCTCAGCTCAGTCGCTTCCGCCAAAATTCGGAAACAATATAATCTAATGTTGAACAGCACACAGCATCCGTTCCATCAGTTCAATTCAGTCCAGTACGTCCAACTCATCCAATTTTCGGTTAGCGAGCGATTTTTGTGGACTGAGAAGTCGCACATGTGAAGAGTACAGAAAGTCAAATGTGTTGTTCAACTGAACTCGGGCGGTCTGACACATGTTCGAAGTCCTGTGATTATTGGATTGTTGATTTATTTATTTTTAAGATGAGTTTTGATGAATGACTTATTTCAGCAGTACAGCCATATCCAATGTTGTAGGACCTGCCACACAAGGATTACTATATTATTACAATGAAGGAGGATACTCTCCTCACGTCAATAATACTATCCCATGCGGCATTAATACTGTGCACCCAAATCTTTCTTTTTTCCTTATACTTGATCACCCTCTTCTGCAGCTAGTGTCAATGCTATTACGACAATGTCTTCGTCACTACTGCTAGAACTCATATTCGCACAAACGGAAAAGCCGACACAAAAATCTAACTACTTAAGTAATGTTTGAAACAATATTCTTACTACTAACCAGGCAACTCCCAGACTTGGCATTTCTTCCTCTTTAAGGAACTTGACTCCTATTTAAGTTCAGGCGGTTTGCGTTCTTGAAATCTGCTTCACACAACGGACAAAGAACCAATTGAGTACACCAATGTGCTGCAATAAGATCGTGCCGGTGGCATTTTGCGTCCATGAAATCTGCTTCACAAAACTGACAACGAACCTGTTGAGTAAACCAATGTGCTGCAATAAGATCGTGCCATGGCGGTTTGCATCCATGGCATCTGCTTCACAAAACTGACAACGAACCTGTTGAGTAAACCAATGTGCTGCAATAAGATCGTGCCGGTGGCGGTTTGCATCCATGGCATCTGCTTCACAAAACTGACAACGAACCTGTTGAGTAAACCAATGTGCTGCAATAAGATCGTGCCATGGCGGTTTGCATCCATGGCATCTGCTTCACAAAACTGACAACGAACCTGTTGAGTAAACCAATGTGCTGCAAGATCGTGCCGGTAGTGGTTGTGAAATCTGCCACGGTCGAGTATCTAGACAGATGTTGAGACATATATTCGCTTAGCTAAACAAGCTCGTTTCTCCCCTTTTTTTGCAAAGAGTTTCCACTATCGTTTATACATTTTTCATGGTAGTTTTGACTAAATGAAATGATGGAGGCCGTAAAAATACAACAAAATTAGTTTTTTATAAAATCTTATACAAATTACCGTTTCCGGTTATCTTTTGGTAAGCATTTGTCTTGTGTGAAGGACTATGAATAGTATGGACTTTAATACAGATGAACGTGGATCGTTTATATAGTACAGCATCCCTATCAGGGTTGTAAAGAGGTGTATATTCTCTGCACCTCTGTATTGAAGAGGGATGCTGTACAGATTACTAACAGCCTATTTAAATATATTATTATAGATAATTAACCAAAACACTTGTTCTCTGGAGAGATTAGGGTTGGCAAGGGGTTATCATGATACGCGTAGTCAGTATGGCTTAGGAAATACGTTTTGAGTTGTACGTACGGTGTAAAATTTATATAAATAGTAAATCCTTAAATATCAACTTTTTAAATTATACTCCAAATGAAATAAGAGAGTCTGCATTAACGATATCTTCCTTCTGTGCAGTTTGGCTTAGCAGGATGAAAGGTGAAACAAAATTAATAGTCCTTATTAAAGGGTTATGTAGCAAGGCCTTTAGTAGCTTCTCGTTCACTCTCTTGCTTCACCTGAAAGGAACGTTCACCTTTACAAACGGCGGTTGGCGAGAGGTGCGCAGGGAAATCTGTGTGAACAGTAATTTACCTTTTAATAAAACGCATTGAAAGGCGATTGAATAGGAGCTTTGTCCTTTAGAATAGGATGTGAGATGGGAAAGATAGTCAAAGGTAGGGTCGGATGTAGTGAGTTGGTGATGTATAGTGTAGGGGGGGGGGGGCTTTAAAACGAACACAGGTCCTATGTCTCAATCTTTACGGTGTAAGACGGTGCTTTTATGTCAGTGCCTGACTCGCTTGGGTTAAGCAGTATAATCTCAGATAGGCAATGGAGATATTCGACTCAAGTTGTATAGAAAACATCCACTCATTCACCCACGCTGTCTTCGTCTCAAACAATCGATATAACTATTCCAAGGAAATTGCAAAAGCGTTAGTATTTATACCCACGCTGTCTGTGACTCAGAGTGGCGATATAAGTATAAGAAGCAAGTTGTATAGAAAACATCCACTTATTCACCCACGCTGTCTGCGTCTCTAACAATCGATATAACTATTCCAAGGAAATTTCAAAAGCGTTACCATTTATACCCACGCTGTCTGTGACTCAGAGTGACGATATAAGTATCCGAGTCTAGTTATAGAGACATCATTCACTCTGTGCCATCACCATTCACACTCACACTGTCTGTGCCTCAGGGAATCGCTACAAATCTTCGAGGTAAGTTTGAGACAAATCATTCTCTCTATGACGTCACTGTTCATACCCACGCTCTTTGCCTCAAGTAGGTGATAATGATTTTCTAGGGTTGTTTCAGACAAACCATCCACTCTCTGCCGTCACCATTTATGTCAACCCTATCCATGATTCAACTAGGTGATAAAGTTATTTGAGATATGTTGCAGCGAAATCATCTAATTCGTGACGTCACCATTCATACTCACGCTGCCTGTGCCTCAGGGAGGTGATAGAGGTATTCGAAATCAGTTGTAGATAAGTCATCCCCTCTGTGGCGTCACCATTGATACTTACACTGTCTGTGCCTCAGGGAGGTGATAGAGGTACTCAAGATAAGTGGTAGATACGTCATCCCCTATGTGAAGCCACCATTCACATCCAAGTTTCAATCAGATTTATCACCTTAAAATGTTTAATACGGTCAATACATTATGTTTGATTATAAGACGTCTTAAATATGAAGAGGGCGTTTTTATTCAGTACTAGCACTCAGCCCTTATATTGTAGAACAGAACGTTTTATAATTAGAGTACTTTTGCTTCGAGATGATGTATGACTTTAAAGATATACTGCGGTGTAAGATTTAATATTACTTTAAATGGTTGGGTTCTCTTCTTCACTTACATTTACAGCTCCCTCGAGTGACGTCACCGGCTACGCTTCTCGTAAAAATATAACATTAATTTGCTCCACGCTATATTCAGCCTTTGCATCCAAATCTCCAAGGCCTAGGTCCGCACAGCACTTGGAATATAGCTACAGTACTTTACCAAACAAAACACTTTCCTTTCCTTTTTACCAACCAACGTGAGCGAAAAGGTTTTATCAAAAATCATAATCAAAGTGTTCTATAAAAGTTTTAAATGTGGCAAATATTCGTGATTGACAAGTGAAAATCATTCCCATAAAGATACATGAATTTTATGAACAAGAATGTCAAGTGAACAATAAGCTTTAAGATACTTTCGTCCATTACACATTTAAATTTTTCCTGGTAGAACAATATTTAAATGCATTAGGAAAATAAACATTACAGAAAAAATATAAAAGCATAATTTTTAAAAATTATAAAATTTTAAAACTTTTATAAAGAAAGATCATGGACTTTAAATGACGTTTAGAAAATGCAAACCATAAGAATGTAAGAAATGAATGAAAGGACAATTACGTAATTCGAGAATAATCAACACGGGTGATAAGGGATACAGCTGCTCAATACAAACAGCTGCACGGACAACGTTCCCCGCTAGACATTACGCTCGGGTGAACCTGTAACGTAAGGCTAGCAATACTAACACAAACATATCGTCTAAAGACAAATAAGGCTTAAATGTAGATATAGAGTTGGTAACACTTTCGTGCGGGCTATAACTATTATGGATGCTATAAGATCGTGTGTATTTTCGTTTCTATTTTGTGTTTATATACACGTTTTTCAAACTTGTATATTTTCGTAAACACGTTATACTTCTATCCACACTGCCAACACAGCAACACAGTTATGAGATGTTATTCTCAACATCTCATATTGCAATCCACATTGTTCTAACAACCCACGGAGGTTTTCAAACCACTTCCATCTCTAGAGACTCAATGAAATCATTCTAATTCGTAGAGATACATGGATCAACATCTTTTGCTAAGGGAAGCTGAAATTTTAAAAAATTAAGTGAGTGTCATATCAGAAAATAACATTTTTTTACAATAATAAAAGGAGAAATTTCGATAATTAATTATTTGAAGACAACTAAAGAAGCTTCGTAATTATTAATTCATACAATATTGCCAAAAATCTCACAAAGTGAGAAATCTTTATAAATCTCTCGTAGATTTTGTTGCCTTGACGATCGGGAAACGGCTGAACTTAGCAACTTAACGACTTGGCAAACTTATGATAGTTACAAATTACAACTTATACAATTATAAGTTCTGGAAGTTGTTAAGTTCAAACGTATTGATTTAAAATGTGCTGGATTTAAAGAATTATAAGATAATATCAGGAGATTGGTAAAATATATAAGTTTTCACATTTATTATACAAAGCTGTTTATTCTGCCAAAATATTTATATTTAATATTTTTTATTAAAATTGATTGAAAATTCAAAGGAATAACTTCTAAGCATCAAATTGCAAAATAAATAGCCTTATTTTAAAACGTTAGTAGGTAATAATAATAAACAAGGAAAATGTATACATAAGATTTCTAATATCGGTTATTTGTTATCATTGGACGCAGGGATAGAAGATTCAGGTCCAGACAACCCCTGTTCTTTTCTTTTCAGCCATTAGAGACTGCGCCTTCCAGTAACGCCCGGAGAGGTCTACAAGGACACCGAAAAGCCCTGAACAAAATGTAGGTAGTGTTTCTCCCGAAGATTGCTTTTGTCGCTGCCAGCAGATGTTTGTCATATTCAGATGTTAGCATTACCAAGGGTGCACCTTGAGGAGACCCACTAACTTTACACACTTTAAGGAACAGAAGGAGAGAGTAAGGTACCTTCCGTTGTTCTTCTTCAACACTTTCACAAACACACTCCCGCTATTTCATTTTCCCATTTTAAATTATCTATTAAGAAATATTTATTGAGATTATAACCAAGTTGTGTCAATGGAATTATTTACATAACGATTTGAGTAAGTATTATATTAAGCTCCTTGATTTAGATAGTGGGTTAATAATGGGCAGTCAGGGAGAATATACCTTTAGGAACACCGTTTTGTGTCGAGTGCCCACAACAGCTGGTGAAGAGTTGCCTGGATCTTAGTAGTGATCATGTTTGACAAATGTTCTGTATTTATTACATTTACAAGCAATATGGCGAAGAATGCTAAAACTTTATTTATAGAAGTAAATAGAATGTAAGTTTAATAATACACCGACGGTCACGTTTTGTAATTTACAGAGCTTTGTTCGTCTTTGGAGGGTTGCACAAATATTGCGCAAATCTTGAGCAAGAAATCAGCGCCCACTACCCTCGCTGAAACAATTAGGTCTACCTCAATGAAATTTATTAACTCTTCAATATGCTACAAGTCCTACGTTGGGAAAGTTTCCAAAAATAAGACTTTATAATTTGGAGACGGAGTAGGTTACTCTAGAAAGGCAATGGGAATTATTGATGCCAACATTGCGGTGCGTCTGCCACTGCCTTCTAGTTCACATGATACGCATGTGCTCTCGACTACAGAGTTGCACTTGCACCGCTAAATTCTTTATATAAATTATGTAGCAGTTATAAAGTAAATGGTTTGATAAGGGTGACAATTCTACACTCGATATCTATCTCGATAAATAAAGTCGGCGCCGCTTATTGTGATCACGGTTAATGTTATCATTCGGTTATTGTTATCGTTTCATTGAAAAACAAACACGGACGTATATTAATACATTGTAATTAGGCCGCTTATTGTAATCATCTGTTCGCTTATTATTATCATTTAATTTGCCATTCAAAATCATATGCGTGAACGTATACTAGCATGGACCAAGTAAAAATGTCTACAAAGTAGTGTAAACAGCACGTGCAACACACAATGACGCCCAATTCATAGAATGTTTATTTTTAGAATGACAGAAATACTTTATAACGGTTTCAGCACTAAGCACAGTTCTCAGAATGTCTCCCTTACTCTTTGTTTACGCAAACACCCTAGCCTCGCTTGAGTCGTCTTTAGTTGTTTGTTAACATTAGTTGATGTTACTACTGAGCCATTTACAGTACAGTCCTACTGTATTTTTTAACAGTGAATTTTTATGAACGTTTATTACAGTATTTCAGTGTGATATTACATAACTTAATTTTTAAAGATCTTTTTCGTTTGTTTGTAGAGTTTAGTGTCACTTGAAGATTCAAAGGACAGTATAGCAAGATGTCCGAATCTCAAAAGAAACGACGCGATCTAAGTCTTAAACAAAAACTTGATATTCTAGATAGGTACAGTAAATTACCAAAAATGAGTCAAAGAAACGCTGTTTCTCAACTTGGCGTTTCTCAACCTCTCTTATGTAAAATATTGAACAACAAAGAAAAAATCTTGTCATTATCAAAGTGTAATGCAAATGTTGACAACAAAAGACATCGTTCTGGGAAGGATCCGCAAGTGGAATCAGCTTTGAAATTGTGGTTTAAAAATGTTCGCGAAAAAGATGCTCGAGTTTGAAGGCCCACTAATCCGTCTAAAAGCTGAGGATCTTGCCAAAAAAATAGGAAAACAGGATTTTAAAGCCACAGATGGATGGTTCAATCGATGGAAGAAAAGGGAAAACATTGTTTACAAGAAAACGTGTGGTGAAAAAAGAAATGCTGATTTTGTTGGAGCTGAGGACTGGTTACAATACGAATGGCCAAAGATTTTGGCCGAGTATTCTCCTAGCTGCATATACAATGCAGATGAAACAGGACTTTATTATCGTGCTTTACCCGAACATACTTACTTATTTAAAAATGAAATTGCTAACGGCTGTAAAATATGTAAACAAAGAATAACTGTTTTGTGTTGTGTTAACATGGTTGGTCATAAAGAAAAACTCTTAATTATCGGTAAATCTAAAAATCCACGTTGTTTTCAAGGTATCAAAAAGCTACCGGTTAAATATCATTCAAACTCCAATGCTTGGATGACATCAAAAATTTTCAATGAATGGCTGACTAATTGGGATATCCGCCTCAAACGCAACATTGTCCTTCTACTAGACAACTGCACTGCACATAATGACATAAGCACTACGCTAAAACACATCAAAGTGATTTACCTTCCGGCCAATACTACATCAATTATTCAGCCATGTGACCAAGGCATAATTAAAAATCTCAAATTTTTTATCGACGAGAGATGCGTGCTAGAATTATAGAAAATATGGATGAATTTCAAACCCTTACCTCAAATGAATTGGCTAAAAAAACTTCTTTACTCGATGCTATTCATCTGATAGCAAAATCTTGGAATGAAGTTTCTGAAAAAACTGTGAAAAATTGCTTTAGAAAAGGTGGTTTTTTTGTTGAAGAAAATCGAGAGCAAGCTACATCTGAGGAAGACTCTGAAGAGAACTTGAAGCCTTTCGATTTGTCCTTAAAAGAATATACTGAGTGGATGGAAGTTGACGATAGTATTGAAACAGCAGCGGAAATGACTGAAGACGATATTTGTGAGGTAGTTGCTTCAACATCAAAAGTTACTGAAGAAGAAGAAGGCACCGATGATGACGAAAATGATAAATGTGTACCGGAAAGATCTAAGCAGGAAGTTCACCAAGCTCTTGAGATTCTAAGACAGTTTGTTCAATAAAAAGCAGAAAATGTCAACAAACATTATGAATATGAACAATTTATAAACAATATTTTACGAGAAGACTACAGACGGTCACATATAGAGAAATTCTTGGAGAAAAAATAAATGTAAATTTGAAGTGTAAATAAGATTGAAGTGTTTAATAATGAAGTTTTATGTGTTAAAATGTTTTGATCAAGTGTTTTACGTAGTTCTATATACTGTATTTTTTCAATTATGCTAGATTCAGTGTTTAAAAAAAAATCTACAGTCGAATAAAATAAACTGACATGAAATATGCCCACTAATTTTAACAAGTAGAAAACTAAATTACAGAAATTCTACTACTGTACATAAAACTGTCCGGAATAGCATCAAAATTTGGTAAGTACAGTTTAATTATAGTGTTACATAATTAGAATTACTTAATGTAATGATAGGCTTACATATCGATCAGAACAAACAGTTGTGGCAATAATACAGTGAGTTCAATGCAGTACGGCTGTAGACTACATCGTGATTAAGCGTTCGGTTATTGTTATCAAATATGCTTCTGACAAATATGATCACAATAAGCGGCGCCGACTTTAATTATACATATATATATATATATATATATATATATATATATATATATATATATATATATATATATATAGAGAGAGAGAGAGAGAGAGAGAGAGAGAGAGAAGGAGAGAGAGAGAGAGAGAGAGAGATAAATGTGTATATATACATACAATTATATGTATATATATATATATATTGTAAAATTCCTAATCGTTATTAACATACATTTTTATTCAACCAATTACGTTCAAATACATTTTTTTACCTGTCTGTAGGGAATAACAATTGATGATAATATAGTTTTATTCAAATATTTCTTCAATAATTAAATTATAAATATTTGGCTGGGTCTAGACTGGATTCGAACTGAGTATCTTCGAGTATAAAATTTTGGGCTTTGGCACTCAGTCAACTTTCCCGTAGCTAGATGTATATTTCTCAAAGAGGTGTATGAATTTTTCTTTTCCCTCATCTGGTTGTCTTCGAAACCTCCATTGTAAAACCTTAAATTGTTGACATGGCTATAACACAATATCATAAATAATGCTCTAGAATTAAAAATGAATGAAAAGAATAAAATAAACAAACAAACTGGACTAACGTTATCGAACCTTGCTTCACAATTGGACAATGGGAAAGGAAAGCGAAAAAACTACAATATAATGCAAGCGACGAAAAAATAGAAAGCGTGCAAATAGTAACAAACAAAAATAATAGTCCAACACTATGCATAGAAAGGAAAATGGAAAATTGAATGGAAATTCGTTTTCTATTTTGTCACTTAATATTGTTAATCTGACATGTGTTTATACATATTTATATTACTTGTGATTATAATATAAATAGAAACTAAAATGAAATTTTCTTTGTCGACCTGAGTAGGAATTTACTTTAAAAATATTTTTTATATTACTTTTTTTATTTATTTGTATGTATTTTAATAAAACATAATTATTAAATTTCTAATACTATTTATTGATATACAACTGCTCCATTACACTGTATTGTTTATGCTCATTGGCGTCACTACTGGTAGAGATAAGGATGACGCTGAAGTAACCTCGGAGGACGTAGTATGACGTTACTGAAAACCCCTTTCCTAGTCTCATTGTTAACTCAAGGTTATCCATTATCATTAATAATTTACTATCAATATACTTGCATTTATGTTGCCTATTCTATAACAATGCATTCGTTAGAGATTCTTCCCTTGAAAAACGAACCATTGAACTTGTACTCTCTGGTATCGCTCAGTCTCCTTGTATACCCCCTCTATTAATTTCAACCTTGTCATACTATCTCCTGTCGTCTTTTTTTACTGAGTTCTTCCTGGTGCAAGTCTCTAGTATTATTGTCTATTGCACGTATCTTTAACCTTTTTTCTAGAAGCTCAAAGACGTTAGTATATCCGCCATAGGATTCTACCTTCACTATATACTAGTTTTTTTAATCATAAACAAACACATTACTATGCAAACATAACACTGATGTATGTAGCTCATTACCCACTTCTATTAATTACTCTTGCTTTATTAAAGATCGTTCTAAAGCATAATTAATTAAATTGGTGAGTGGATGGTAGGAAGCAACACTATTGCTGATGACAGTTTATTACAATCAGCTGTTATTTAATTTTATCCCGGCCTCTAGCAGCAGAGGTTTAAAACTCCGTGTTTTAAGTCCCCGTTGATTTTTAAGTGGTGCTATTTCTCACCTACTTGTGCCTCTTGTTTTTAAAATTTAAAAAATTTAAACACGTAGCGCTATCAATCAAACTATTTTGAAAATGATATTCATATTTTGAATTAACTTCAGTAAACTTAGACAACTCTGAAAATTAATATTTCAATCCTCACACATTGAAATAGAAAATTCAAAATCTATTTCATCGTGGAACAAAATCGGTGTAAGTGACAGCGTGAAATGATATAACTTGGGTTAAGTAACTTTGACATACTGAAATTATTGGCTTTTATTTAGTAACGGACAAACCAACAGATGATTGCAATGGGTGAACAGATTTTGTAACACAAGAACATTCAACAAAGTCGAGCCAAAAGCACAAAGGTGAAAAGACCTTATGTAACGATTGTGTTTATATTAGGATAACATGATTTTTAGGCGAACACTGATTTTTTAAAATCTTTGAGCTACATAAATGAGTTTACCTTTGAGCTAAACGTAGGTGTCGCTTCGTTTCTCGGGACTGGAGATCCTTTTAAAACTTTATCTATTAAACGTAATTTCCATCACACTTTTCCAGACGTTAGACTGGCAAAATGATAGAGATGGCGTGTTTAAAGTCAGCTTGTAGCATTAGTAATTTTGTAGTTGTTTTATATATTCAATTAAAACCTTTTTTCATTTTACAGAATGGTTTTTATTTTAATCTATATTACAACTTGACCGATGTATTTGATTTTACCATCTAAATTCTTGGATAATCTAATCCATTTTTTTTATTTAGGAAAGAGATCTTAAACAATACATTAGTTTCCAGTTTCTAGGTATTTTTGTAGTTTTTTTTTGTCCGATTTAATATATTTTGTTTTTTTCCTTTCCTCTAGTCTCATGTGCATAGGAGTCGATGTTTCAGCCTCTTTTGATAAGTCTCTTTCGATTAAATGGAGCTTATCACCTCGACAGTTGAAAGCAAAGTGACCACTGACAATGTGGACACATTTGTTTGACCCATTTTGACTGGGAGGATCCAAAACCTTGAAAGTTATTAGCAAATAGTTTAGGGGAAGATGACCTGGATTGAAAAATGGAATTTGTATTGTATGCTATTGTCAAAGTTACGACTTACCATCGTCAATTGGTATTTTTTCCTCTTGTACGTATATTTCGATGTACGCATCTTTTGCTGTATTTATTTTTCGTGCCACCGTCTCAAAAAGATTGAACTGGAGTGTCGACTTTATACTCAGAAGTATTTAATAATCCCTGTCGAAATATTTTAATATACGTTCAACCAGAAGAAACTTATAGGGTCTATACTTTGTACGTTTTATCTTCTGTTATTAAGCAAACCTTTGCCTACGGTAGGATAACTATAAGACATAGCTTTGAGACATTAATGAAATATAAACCGAAGGTGAAAAGAATTCTTGAAAGGTAAATAACGAAACCCTGGCTAAAGGGGACAGCGCATTCACCAATACAGCGTTTAAAAAGGGATAGGACAAGAGTTTTAAATGACTATAATGCTTAACTACTATAACTTTCATCGCAAGTGGACTATATATAACACAAAACCATAGATTAAAGAATAGAAGGTCAAGCTATTATTATTATCGTAATCACTAGGGATGTGCCATAGGTTAGATCTTCATGTAACTTGTACTCAAAAAGTGGCATTTAATTTCGTATTCACCTCGCCAGCATGAATTACAGCAATTATATGTCAAAGGGCTTTTGCTTAATCAAAAAGCCAAAAGCAAAACTGAACAGGTGCGTAAAACCAACAATTCCCACGATGCAATTAGCTTTTCATTAATTACACGTTTGACTGTGTAATTTGGATGGTTGCTGCCCTTATTAGATTTTTACCAAAAAAATCTTTAAAAAATTATGTTGAAATTTTTAATATAATCATCTTTGTTACAGATAGCACTATTGGTATACGTTTGAGATGACTACTCTGCTTTTCCTAACATTAAAACATCGTTCTTTATTGATGCGTTTCGGAATATCTCCATTTTCAAAACTTTAACTATATTCTTACAACTGTATTGTTCATTCTAGTTTTGAGCTATTTCTATTATATTTTAGCACTACCAATCCCCCACTCATATAAGAACGAGCTCTAGACTTGAGAGAACACTTGTAAAAATACAGTTAAAGTTTTAAAAATGGAGATATTAATAAACGCGTCAACAAAGAACAATGTTTTAATATTAGAAAAGGCAAAAGAGATATCTCAAGTTTATGGAAAAGTGTGTAATTACGAGATGGTAAAGAAGCCTTCTTACCTCAGTTTGAATTTGGGATTTTTAAGACTGCATTGAGAAAAAGACGTTTCATTTAATGCCTGTGTCTTTTGCACCTTGCCTCTGGGACTTAATACTTTGTGGATCTTTAACCTTTGTCTCTCTGGATTCTAACGTTTTGTCTCTGAAATGCAATTTGTTTCTGCACATTGTGCACTTTATCTCCGAGACATTTGCCCTCTGTCTATGAAAGCTTTCCACTTAATTTGAGGCATCTTTGCACTTTGTCAATGTAAAGCATACACTTGGTCTCTGGATCCCATTCACAATACCACTGGGACCAAGCTCTTTGTCATTGGGATGTATGCATTTTACATCTGGGACCTTCGTACGATTGCTATGGGACCTTCACACATTGTCTGTACACATTGATACCTTTGCACTTTCTCAATGTAAATGACGGTTTTCAGCTTTTAAATTACGCTTCAATGATTACATTATTCATATTTAAAAAGTTGTTTTCGACGGAACCCCTTGGGGGGAATTATTTACCTGTCCCAAACATAAGAGGCACATTCCACGCTGCTCATCATCAAAATGTAATATTACATTTAGTTTCATATTTTTTATTTTTAAGTGCAATTTTTTTAAATATTTTAGATTAGTTCAAGTGGGCGTTGCAGAATAACGTAAACTGTGTGAGGCAACAACCACTTAATTTACTTTTATTTTTGGTTAATTAACTGTTTATGTCTTTTAAAGTGCATAACTAAAAGTAACCTAAAAACTGATTTCTAAGGAGTCAAATTACTCCATAAGCTAGATCGTTGATGATTATTCCACACGTATCTGCTAAAACGACTTCTTGTAAAGCTTAAAGTAAATTAGGCGCTTTGTATTCAAGACATGTCTGTAATGGAAACAGACCAGCATCGTATTCATCCTTGCAGATCGCCGTCCTCACTAATTAAGCTACAAATTAAGTCTGAGAGGTTTCTGCGCTCGGAATTGAGTGTTTTTATTGAATCTCTGGCATTGTATCCTTCACGGTTTACGGTGATAGCGAGAAATGGCTTTATGGAGAACGTGAAGGAAATATTTGTAGTCGCAAAATTCAACTTGAGTACTACACTAGATATTTTAATACATAAAAAGTAAACATCTGCCTACAGTAAACTTTACTTGGTTTAAATGAGGATACCTTTTCGGAAGATGTGCCCCATTATCAACTGAGTTACTCCCCAAGTTTGTTATGAGGTTTGTCTCCTCTAAAGATCATCTTCCTCAAACTAATACGTAAGCGCTACTGTTGGCAAGGGTTTGCTTATTAACAGAAGTTAAAATTTAATAGTATAGACCCTATAGGTTTCTTCTGGTTGAACATATATTAAGAAACTTTAGTAAACACTTCTGAGTAGAAAGTCGACCCCCCTGTTTAATCTGTTTGAGAGTAGGTCTATTGTAAACGACCCCACGTGATACTACCCTTCCTTACTCACGGTACCCTCGATAGTAATGTCCTTCCCTTAGTCCACTCTGCCTCCAGTTATCCTTACAATGAAGTTTAACTGGGATGAACTATAACAGTCCTAAACACTTGGGAATGTATAATGGTTTAAATTTTGAAATTTAAATATTTCCGTTATGAAGTTTATTTTAATAGCTTTAAATTTTAACATAAAACTTAAAGAAAGTAAAAGTCATTTTGGGATAGACGTGAATTTAGTTGCCCGTGAAGAAAGTCCGGTATTGTTGAAAGCCAATTTTAGCGTAGAAAAACCAAGAGTTCAATTTAATCAACGGAAGAACTCTTAGATAATCGCAAGAATAGAAAAATTCGATTAAGACCATGAAAGGAAAGTTAGAAGCATTAAAATGAAGATCGATAATTTGTCCATTGATAAGAAGAGATAGGAGGAAATACGTTACAGAGCACCTGCAATCTTATCTTCTAGAAAAGTGCCGAGTATGCGAAAAGTCAAAAACCAAGAGCTAAAGACGAGAGTCTGGAACCAAACTAGAGAACATCGAGATGTCTGGGTCGAAATTCATTAACAGTAAATATCTACTAAGCCAATGCGCGGCTAATGCTCAAGTGTTGACGTCCACATGTAATTCAAGATTTCCCGAATTACATCATGTAAGAGTGATTTTTAAGACTTACTCGCTCCCTGTGTATGATTAGCTATCTGATTATTTTTAAATATATCTATACATATTTAAATATATCTTAGTATATTAAATTAAATCTATGTATATTCATGTATATTTGTGTATATTTAAGCATATCTGAGTAGCCTATATTTAAATTATTGATGAATCGACTCCAAAATTTTGCCGATTTCGATTCAAGAAATCGATTCCCGGTTTTGGATTCCTATTACTACAATTACCAACCAAATAGAAATGGGAAAATGTAAATTTTGTATGATATTTTAAGAGATAACGTTGCAACAGTATTTATTATGATGATAGATGTTGAATATTGCAGTTATCTGTTACATAATTAATAGTTGACCTGTAATTGGATTAATAAGTAGTGTGTTTCAAGAGACACTTTTTAGGTAAATCAATAATTTATTATTTATGAGTTCAAAATATAAACAAAACTTCAACAAAAGAAAATTATGTACAAATTACACTCGTTTTAAAATATTAAAACTCTTTGATTACGAATTTAACCAATTTGAACAATCGTACATTAAATGTATTATGGGCCTACATATTATGAATCTAAAATTTGGTATTTATAGAATTTTAAACACCACATGGCGTAATCACTTTTTTATAATACTCGGTAGTAGCACAAAATTTGAGATTTTCAAAATTTGATCGGCCTAAACTTTTAACTGCATTAAACTTTATTTACATGAATTCAGTTTTGCAGGGAAAGTTTGTACGAAATTATTTTACTACTTAGCTAGAAAACGTATGTAGAGTTAATCGTTTCTGTTTGATCTTTCCGCAATGATCCTCTTTAAATTGGCCTGGATGTAGCATCGTGAGATGTAATTAATTACACAATATCAAGAGCACAGTGGTACAATATATTACAATAAAAATATTGAAAAGAACCCCAATACCACAAAAATAATCAAAAATAACAAATAAAACAAGTTACTTAAGATTAAACCCTTATGTACATTTCGATGACCATGTCATCATCATCAGAGGGTCTTGTTACTAAATACAATCTAGCATACAAGAAATTACATTCTAGTTATCATTCTAGTTTGTAACTTCTTGTGTGCTAGATTGTATTTTGTAACAAGACCCTCTGATGATGATGACATGGTCATCGAAATGTACATAAGGGTTTAATCTTAAGTAACTTGTTTTATTTGTTATTTTTGATTATTTTTTTTGGTATTGGGGTTCTTTTTAATATTTTTATTGTAATTAATTAGATTATTTAGAGCAAAAAATAAAATATCATTTTAAGAGCTCATTTTAAATAATTTACATCAAATTATTTAACTAAACATTGCTTCTGTTTTAAAAGAAACCTTTATGGATCATATTTCCCTAATCCCCTCTCCCTTGAATTTAATGCATTTTGAAAATAAACCTCTCTCTCAAAAAGCTTAAGGTTGCGTGGGTCGATAAATATAGTCACACGGTAACTATAAACCTTACCCGCACCTTTCTTCGCATCTCTTCTAGGACACCTTGATACATTTATCATGGCTTGTAAAAATCTGATGTTTTTACCATTTTTTACATGTATTATTAATTAACAAATTCACAATTGTTTTTATTTTTATTTATTGTTATTCTTTTGCCCAATGTGTAGACGCGACAATATGTTATAAACAGCGATGGATATTCTTTCGCCCGATGTGTAAACCCTACATTATCTTAGGTGGCGACATATATATACAGCCCAATGTGAAAACGCTGGCCGCGCTAGAATTGAGATATTTGGATTCGACTTTTGCGATCGATTCCCGATTCCGATTGTAGTGTCCAGAATCGATAGAATCGCCTTTTGGAATCGAGAATCGACACATCACTAATTTAGTTATATCGGTGTATATTTACGTATATACATGTATATTTCAGTATATCTGTGTATATTTAAGTATATGTAAGTATATCTTAGTATATTTAGGTATATCTGAGTATATTTGAGTATATGTTTGTATATTTAAGTATATCTGAGTACATTTAAGTCTATATTTGTATATTTAGGTATATCTGTGTATATTTACGTCTATTTGAGTATATGTAAGTATATCTTAGTATATTTAGGTATATCTGAGTATATTTGAATATATGTTTGTATATTTAAGTATATCTGAGTACATTTAAGTCTATATTTGTATATTTAGGTATATCTTTGTATATTTAAGTATATTTACGTTTTAGATAATAATGAAGAAAATGTATTTTAATGTTAACTAAGTTAAAGAATTTTCAATTGATAAACGGTTAACACATGAACGGTAGAAATTGTCCTTTGAATATTCATTTCTAAAAATTTAATTGAAAAAACGTAAGTTACTATCTTGTCGATATAAATATAATTTTAAAGGTTAATAAGTAATTAAAATGTATGGAATAACTAGCAGCAATTAAAAGTAAATTACTCGACACATTGCTGTCTTTTGTTCTTTTGTAATTTGTCACTGATTAATAAGTTCTATGACTTTGTATTTTAAAAATTTAAATTCTTATTTCACAAGTAAACTAGAACGTAACAAACTTTCAATTTTCATTTCAAGTAACCTAGTTTTATCTTTCGAAGATATCAGAAGATCGTTTACAGAAAGACATTATTATGCCTGGCTGAAAACGGAAAACTAGGAGCCCCTGGTAAGTAAGGTTAATTAATTTGTTAATTAGTAATTAACACACATTTTTAACTAAGTCCCAAGATAAATACTTACCCCGAGAAAAAAAGGCTCAAACCGTTACACCTTGTATATTTAGGTATATTTGAGTATATGTAAGTATATCTTAGCATAATTTGGTATATCTGAATATATGTTTGTATATTTACGTATATCTGAGTACATTTCGGTCTATATTTGTATATTTAGGCATATCTGTGTATATTTAAGTATATTTGAGTATATTTAAGTATGTCTTAGTATATTTATATATATATACATATATATATATATATATATATATATATATATATATATGAGTATATTTGAGTAAATGTTTGTATATTTAAGTATATCTGAGTACATTTAAGTCTATATTTGTATATTTAGGTATATCTTTGTATATTTAAGTATATTTGAGTATATTTGAGTATATTTAAGTATACCTTAGTATATTTAGGTATATCTGTGTATATTTAAGAATATTTGAGTATATGTAAGTATATCTTAGTATATTTAGGTATATCTGAGTATATTTGAGTATATGTCTGTATATTTAAGTATATCTGAGTACATTTAAGTCTATAATTGTATATTTAGGTATATCTGTGTATATTTAAGTATATTTGATTATATGTAAGTATATTTTAGTATATTTAGGTATATCTGAGTATATTTGAGTATATGTTTTCTATATTTAAGTATATCTGAGTACATTTAAGTTTAAATTTGTATATTTAGGTATATCTGTGTATATTCAAGTATATTTGAGTATATGTATGTATATCTTAGTTTATTTAAGTATATCTGAGCACATTTAAGTCTATATTTGTATATTTAGGTACATAATTGTATATTTAAGTATATTTAAGTATATGTAAGTATATCTTAGTATATTTAGGTTTATCTGAGTATATTTGAGTATATGTCTGTATATTTAAGTATATCTGAGTACATTTAAGTCTATAATTGTATATTTAGGTATATCTGTGTATATTTAAGTATATTTGATTATATGTAAGTATATTTTAGTATATTTAGGTATATCTGAGTATATTTGAGTATATGTTTTCTATATTTAAGTATATCTGAGTACATTTAAGTTTATATTTGTATATTTAGGTATATCTGTGTATATTCAAGTATATTTGAGTATATGTATGTATATCTTAGTTTATTTAAGTATATCTGAGCACATTTAAGTCTATATTTGTATATTTAGGTACATAATTGTATATTTAAGTATATTTGAGTATATGTAAGTATATCTTAGTATATTTAGGTATATCTGAATATATGTTTGTATATCTGAGTACATTTCGGTCTATATTTGTATATTTAGGCATATCTGTGTATATTTAAGTATATTTGAGTATACTTAAGTATATCTTAGTATATATATATATATATATATATATATATATATCTGAGTATATTTGAGTAAATGTTTGTATATTTAAGTATATCTGAGTACATTTAATTCTATATTTGTATATTTAGGTATATCTTTGTATATTTAAGTATATTTGAGTATATTTGAGTATATTTAAGTATACCTTAGTATATTTAGGTATATCTGTGTATATTTAAGTATATTTGAGTATATGTAAGTATATCTTAGTATATTTAGGTATATCTGAGTATATTTGAGTATATGTCTGTATATTTAAGTATATCTGAGTACATTTTAGTCTATAATTGTATATTTAGGTATATCTGTGTATATTTAAGTATATTTGATTATATGTAAGTATATTTTAGTATATTTAGGTATATCTGAGTATATTTGAGTATATGTTTTCTATATTTAAGTATATCTGAGTACATTTAAGTTTATATTTGTATATTTAGGTATATCTGTGTATATTCAAGTATATTTGAGTATATGTATGTATATCTTAGTTTATTTAAGTATATCTGAGCACATTTAAGTCTATATTTGTATATTTAGGTACATAATTGTATATTTAAGTATATTTGAGTATATGTAAGTATATCTTAGTATATTTAGGTATATCTGAGTATATTTGAGTATATGTCTGTATATTTAAGTATATCTGAGTACATTTAAGTCTATAATTGTATATTTAGGTATATCTGTGTATATTTAAGTATATTTGATTATATGTAAGTATATTTTAGTATATTTAGGTATATCTGAGTATATTTGAGTATATGTTTTCTATATTTAAGTATATCTGAGTACATTTAAGTTTATATTTGTATATTTAGGTATATCTGTGTATATTCAAGTATATTTGAGTATATGTATGTATATCTTAGTTTATTTAAGTATATCTGAGCACATTTAAGTCTATATTTGTATATATAGGTACATAATTGTATATTTAAGTATATTTGAGTATATGTAAGTATATCTTAGTATATTTAGGTATATCTGAGTATATGTTTGTATAATTAAGTATATCTGAGTACATTTCGGTCTATATTTGTATATTTAGGTATATCTGTGTATATTTAAGTATATTTGAGTATATTTAAGTATATCTTAGTATATTTATATATATATATATATATATATATATATATATATATATATCTGAGTATATTTGAGTAAATGTTTGTATATTTAAGTATATCTGAGTACATTTAAGTCTATATTTGTATATTTAGGTATATCTTTGTATATTTAAGTATATTTGAGTATATTTAAGTATACCTTAGTATATTTAGGTATATCTGTGTATATTTAAGTATATTTGCGTATATGTAAGTATATTTTAGTATATTTAGGTATATCTGAGTATATTTGAGTATATGCCTGTACATTTAAGTATATCTGAGTACATTTAAGTCTATATTTGTATATTTAGGTATATCTGTGTATATTTAAGTATATTTGATTATATGTAAGTATATTTTAGTATATTTAGGTATATCTGAGTATATTTGAGTATATGTTTGTATATTTAAGTATATCTGAGTACATTTAAGTTTATATTTGTATATTTAGGTATATCTGTGTATATTCAAGTATATTTGAGTATATGTATGTATATCTTAGTTTATTTAAGTATATCTGAGCACATTTAAGTCTATATTTGTATATTTAGGTACATAATTGTATATTTAAGTATATTTGAGTATATGTAAGTATATCTTAGTATATTTAGGTATATCTGAATATATGTTTGTATATCTGAGTACATTTCGGTCTATATTTGTATATTTAGGCATATCTGTGTATATTTAAGTATATTTGAGTATACTTAAGTATATCTTAGTATATATATATATATATATATATATATATATATATATATATATATCTGAGTATATTTGAGTAAATGTTTGTATATTTAAGTATATCTGAGTACATTTAATTCTATATTTGTATATTTAGGTATATCTTTGTATATTTAAGTATATTTGAGTATATTTGAGTATATTTAAGTATACCTTAGTATATTTAGGTATATCTGTGTATATTTAAGTATATTTGAGTATATGTAAGTATATCTTAGTATATTTAGGTATATCTGAGTATATTTGAGTATATGTCTGTATATTTAAGTATATCTGAGTACATTTTAGTCTATAATTGTATATTTAGGTATATCTGTGTATATTTAAGTATATTTGATTATATGTAAGTATATTTTAGTATATTTAGGTATATCTGAGTATATTTGAGTATATGTTTTCTATATTTAAGTATATCTGAGTACATTTAAGTTTATATTTGTATATTTAGGTATATCTGTGTATATTCAAGTATATTTGAGTATATGTATGTATATCTTAGTTTATTTAAGTATATCTGAGCACATTTAAGTCTATATTTGTATATTTAGGTACATAATTGTATATTTAAGTATATTTGAGTATATGTAAGTATATCTTAGTATATTTAGGTATATCTGAGTATATTTGAGTATATGTCTGTATATTTAAGTATATCTGAGTACATTTAAGTCTATAATTGTATATTTAGGTATATCTGTGTATATTTAAGTATATTTGATTATATGTAAGTATATTTTAGTATATTTAGGTATATCTGAGTATATTTGAGTATATGTTTTCTATATTTAAGTATATCTGAGTACATTTAAGTTTATATTTGTATATTTAGGTATATCTGTGTATATTCAAGTATATTTGAGTATATGTATGTATATCTTAGTTTATTTAAGTATATCTGAGCACATTTAAGTCTATATTTGTATATATAGGTACATAATTGTATATTTAAGTATATTTGAGTATATGTAAGTATATCTTAGTATATTTAGGTATATCTGAGTATATGTTTGTATATTTAAGTATATCTGAGTACATTTCGGTCTATATTTGTATATTTAGGTATATCTGTGTATATTTAAGTATATTTGAGTATATTTAAGTATATCTTAGTATATTATATATATATATATATATATATATATATATATATATATATATATATATATATATATCTGAGTATATTTGAGTAAATGTTTGTATATTTAAGTATATCTGAGTACATTTAAGTCTATATTTGTATATTTAGGTATATCTTTGTATATTTAAGTATATTTGAGTATATTTAAGTATACCTTAGTATATTTAGGTATATCTGTGTATATTTAAGTATATTTGCGTATATGTAAGTATATTTTAGTATATTTAGGTATATCTGAGTATATTTGAGTATATGTCTGTACATTTAAGTATATCTGAGTACATTTAAGTCTATATTTGTATATTTAGGTATATCTGTGTATATTTAAGTATATTTGATTATATGTAAGTATATTTTAGTATATTTAGGTATATCTGAGTATATTTGAGTATATGTTTGTATATTTAAGTATATCTGAGTACATTTAAGTTTATATTTGTATATTTAGGTATATCTGTGTATATTCAAGTATATTTGAGTATATGTATGTATATCTTAGTTTATTTAAGTATACCTGAACACATTTAAGTCTATATTTGTATATTTAGGTACATAATTGTATATTTAAGTATATTTGAGTATATGTAAGTATATCTTAGTATATTTAGGTATATCTGAGTATATGTTTGTATATTTAAGTATATCTGAGTACATTTCGGTTTATATTTGTATAATTAGGTATATCTGTGTATATTTAAGTATATTTGAGTATATTTAAGTATATCTTAGTATATTTATATATATATATATATATATATATATATATATATATATATATATATATATATATATCTGAGTATATTTGAGTAAATGTTTGTATATTTAAGTATATCTGAGTACATTTAAGTCTATATTTGTATATTTAGGTATATCTTTGTATATTTAAGTATATTTGAGTATATTTAAGTATACCTTAGTATATTTAGGTATATCTGTGTATATTTAAGTATATTTGTGTATATGTAAGTATATGTTTGTATATTTAAGTATATCTGAGTACATTTAAGTTTATATTTGTATATTTAGGTATATCTGTATATTAAAGTATATTTGAGTATATGTATGTATATCTTAGTTTATTTAAGTATATCTGAGTACATTTAAGTCTATATTTGTATATTTAGGTACATCCTTGTATATTTAAGTATATTTGAGTATATGTAAGTATATCTTAGTATATTTAGGTATATCTGAGTATATGTTTGTATATTTAAGTATATCTGAATACATTTAGGTCTATATTTGTATATTTAGGTATATCTGTGTATATTTAAGTATATTTGAGTATATTTAAGTATATCTTAGTATATTTATATCAGATATAGTATATATATATCTGGGTATATTTGAGTAAATGTTTGTATATTTAAGTATATCTGAGTACATTTAGGTCTATATTTGTATATTTAGGTATATCTGTGTATATTTCAGTATATCTGTGTATATTTAAGTATATTTGAGTATATTTAGGTATATCTTAGTATATTTAGGTATATCTGAGTATATTTGAGTATATGTTTGTATATTTAAGTATATCTGATTACATTTAAGTCTATATTTGTATATTTAGGTATATCTGTGTATATTTAAGTATATATGTGTATATTTAACAATTATTTAAGTATATCTTTGTATATTTAAATATTTCTCTGTATATTTAGGTGTATCTGAGTATATTTAAATATATCTGAGTGTATTTAATTATTTATCTGTATATGTAAGTTTGGATCCAGCAGAAAGCCGACTGATGGATTCTACATGAGCCGGGTAACGTAGACTGTCACAGTACCTACACAGAATACACCTACTTCAGATACGCCACCATTCTACTGACAGGGCTAATGGTGTGAAACACTAATCTCAATGTGCATTGATCTAAGATAGACTGTAATGTATAGACTGAGTATATGTAAGTATATCTTAGTATATTTAGGCATATCTGAGTATATTTGAGTATATGTTTGTATATTTACGTATACCTGAGTACATTTAAGTCTATATTTGTATATTTAGGTATATCTGTGTATATTTAAGTATATTTGCGTATATGTAAGTATATCTTAGTATATTTAGGTATATCAGAGTATATTTGAGTATATGTTTGTATATTTAAGTATATCTGAGTACATTTAAGTCTATATTTGTATATTTAGGTATATCTTTGTATATTTAAGTATATTTACGCTTTAGATAATAATAAAGAAAATGTATTTTAATGTTAACTAAGTTGAAGAATTTTCAATTGATAAACGGTTAACACATGAACGGTAGAAATTGTCCTTTGAATATTCATTTCTAAAAATTTAATTGAAAAAACTTAAGTTACTATCTTGTCGATATAAATATAATTTTAAAGGTTAATAAGTAATTAAAATATATGTAATAACTAGCAGTAATTAAAAGTTAATTACTCGACACATTGCTGTCTTTTGTTCTTTTGTAATTTGTCACTGATTTATAAGTTGTATGACTTTGTATTTTAAAAATTTAAATTCTTATTTCACAAGTAAACTAGAACGTAACAAACTTTCAATTTTCATTTCAAGTAACCTAGTTTTATCTTTCGAAGATATCAGAAGATCGTTTACAGAAAGACATTATTATGCCTGGCTGAAAACGGAAAACTAGGAGCCCCTGATAAGTAAGGTTGATTAATTTGTTAATTAGTAATTAACACAAATTTTTAATTAAGTCCCAAGATAAATACTTACCCCGGGGAAAAAGGCTCAAACCGTTACATCTGCGCCACTCTGCTTGAATTTAAATTACTGCTAATTTAAATTACTGCTGTTTTTTGTTGTTTTCTAAAATGTAAGTCTCATACTCTGCTAGTTTTCGAAAAATGTATTAATTAAAAAATTGAATGATAATTACTGCTAACGAATTCTAAAGATTAATGCCATTCATGTGTTAATTAAGTAAGATGTGCAGCCCTCCTTAAAAATACTCGTCAGGGTGTAGTAAAGTTATTTTCAAATAAATAAAATGTCTAGCGATTTAAAAATATATAAGTTGGTAAAAGACGAGTTAATTTTCGAACTAAAAATTATAAATGTAAAGTTTAGAATGGACAGTACAGTATATGTAATAAGAGAAATAGCCAAAGATAAAAATTGTAAAGCCGATCCTGTTAATTTAATGTATTTGATAAATTAGAGTTTTTCAGAGAAATTCAAAGTAAATGTTTAAAAATTATGTTAAGTTAAAAATGAAACAAAAATTGTTTTATTACCTACAACAAACATTGAATTAAGTAGTAAATTAAATTGTAATATTTTATTGGACACTGGAGGTTCAATAAATATAATGAAAGAAGAATTGTTTTTAAAGGTTGTCAAAATTAAAGTTAAAAAAAAATATTTTTTTCATGTGGCAAGTAATGTTTTTAATGGCAGAATGTTTAGATTTTAAAATGTCAGACGACCTAAATGATTTTTTTAAAAAGGATAAACAAATTTTAAAGAAGATTTAATAATAATAATTTGAATAAAGTCTTTTTTTGTTATGAACAATTAGCTGTATGTAATTCTTGAATTAAAGTATGGGATTTAATTTAAGAATAAAGTTAGTGGATTTTCAAAGAATGGGATTTGAAATTCAAAAAGGGTTAAGATGTACTGAAGATGTATAAGATAACAAAGAAGTTATAAGAAAATGGTACAGGCTTAAAATTTTGCCAAGTAAGATTAAACGTTGTATAGACAATAGTGTCGTGAAACAATGAACTCAGGGGCAAATATGGTATTTAGGTGGCTTACAAGAAGTGAGCAGGTTTATACAGCTAGATGAGAGGTTAGGATTGTTCACATAATATGAGACAATTTCAAATTAGATTTAAGTAAAAGATATTTCAAAGAACTCTTGTCATTTTAATTTTAAACAAAATGTAAAGTAGCATTAAATAGTATAAAAGGTTGTATGTTTAATAATTTAAATTCAAATGTAATTTTCACAGTAAATTGGCTATAAAATATGAAGGTCCATATAAAATATTGTAAATTTTTAAAATCATGTGTCTGTACTGTTCCAACAAGGTAATAACTTTAATAATATAAGAAGAGCTCATATAAATCGATTAAAATTGAAACAGGGACATTCTGAAAGGGGTAGATAATTTATTAGAAGAATAAAAGAGTATTAAAAGTTAATGTTTGAAGAAATTCAAGCTATTGTTTAATTTTTAAAAGGGGAATTGTTTAATAAAGAAGATGGGATGTGCCTTGATATGCAGTTTTACAAAATCATGACGACACATTTACATAATTGCGTGTCGAAAGGGCCCAATGACGTGCAATTACACTATACACGAGATAGACGACAAAAATCTCAAAATACACAATACTACACAAAGAGACTAAAATACTTGACCAAAAAATTGTATATGAAAGTACAATCCTAGTTTCTGTTTAATTTAATTCGTATTTTATAAATGCAAGAGTTTATTCAAAATTTAAAATCAAAATTGTTGTAGTAATGTTTGAAGATAATTATAACAATAAGGAATTGAATAAAGTGCTTCTTGAGTCAACAACTAGCTGTATGGTTTTTAAATTAAAGTATGGGATTTGATTTAAGAAGAAGGTATTTGGATTCAAAATATGGGTTTTGAAATCCAGGGTTTTTTGTATAAGATGTACGAAGGTTGTAAAAATAACAGAGAAGTTATAAAGCAATGGTACATTCTTAGTGGTAAATAGAGAGAAAGAGAATTTTTGAAAACCTGTAGCGTCGTTTAAATGTGGTAATTTGTGGCTTACAGGGAGTAAGCAGTTTTGCAGATTCCAGGAAGTGGACTGTGATAAATACAGCTAGTAGGTTATGTTTGTTGACACAAAAAGAGAAACTTTCGAAGAAAATTGAATTAATAAATGATTTGAAGGATTTTTTTAATAAAGAAATAATTTGATTGAAAATTAATAAGGAATTGAAAGAGTAAAGAATTTAAAAATTGAAAAGATATAAATTTGTATTAGTAAAAGTTTGTGAAACAAAATGTTGACAAGAAGTCAGATTTTAATAAAAATAATTGAAGTGTGTGATATTTTAAAAGTTTTAAAATGTGAAATGTGTAGAATGTCTTTGCAATAGAACGCTGTGAAACTGGTAGTTTTATAAAAGAGCCTATGTGTGAGAAAGCGGATACGCTTCCGTTGTAGTACCTTCTATAGTAAGAGGCAAGCATTCCTTAGTGGAGACAGTTAGTAAACCAAAACATCCGTTGGCCAGTCAATGTTTATACTTTTACTATAGTACGTATAAAGTTTGTTCAATTGTAAAAGGGGACTGCACACACACTCATGTATAAAATGTTGAAGTAGAAATAATATGTAATGTCGAACAAAAATTTTCTTTTCAGGTCGACAAGAGAAAATGTAACACTCTTAAAAATAAGGGGTTACATAAAAATTCATTTATATATTTGATTTTTATTTAATAATTATATCGGGCCAATATAAAAGAAAATTTTTGTTTTCTTGGTGCACTTTGTCAAGCTAGCATAGATAGTAGCACCCCTAGCGGGTAAAAATGTAAAATATCGTACGAGGTAGTAACTCAGGGTAATTAACTGACATCACCCGATGTGACGTAAGCATGGCCTGATATCGCCTGATCTGACGGACCAATCAGAATATTCAAAATGATAAGTAATGGTGGGAAAATCCCGTTGGCGTGTCCTTACAACGACCCCACTTGTCCAGAGGTCCTTGAACAGAACAGACGTGATGGCATTTTCGGACGTAACCTAGAAATTTACAAGCTTCCAGTATTCCAAATATTAAGACGTCAAGGCCGGTACCAAATTTATTTAACTCAGCAAAAGAAGAAGTCAGAAGCGATTATTTATGTATTTCAAATGAGTAAAAGTTAACATCATTTTTGTTTAAGTGCGCTGATTTGCAAGAGCGATGTGTTAAGTGATTAGTGATTCCAAAAGCCATGAGCAATGTTTAAAATGTGTTAAAGTGTTTTAAAAATAAGTAATGTGCACAAGCAGGTACGTTTTAGATAATAATGAAGAAAATGTATTTTAATGTTAACTAAGTTGAAGAATTTTCAATTGATAAACGGTTAACACATGAACGGTAGAAATTGTCCTTTGAATATTCATTTCTAAAGTTTAATTGAAAAAACTTAAGTTACTATCTTGTCGATATAATTATAATTTTAAAGGTTAATAAGTAATTAAAATGTATGGAATAACTAGCAGTAATTAAAAGTAAATTACTCGACACATTGCTGTCTTTTGTTCTTTTGTAATTTGTCACTGATTAATAAGTTGTATGACTTTGTATTTTAAAAATTTAAATTCTTATTTCACAAGTAAACTAGAACGTAACAAACTTTCAATTTTCATTTCAAGTAACGTAGTTTTATCTTCCGAAGATATCAGAAGATCGTTTACAGAAAGACATTATTATGCCTGGCTGAAAACGGAAAACTAGGAGCCCCTGGTAAGTAAGGTTAATTAATTTGTTAATTAGTAATTAACACACATTTTTAATTAAGTCCCAAGATAAATACTTACCCCGATAAAAAAAGGCTCAAACCGTTACACCTTGTATATTTAGGTATATTTGAGTATATGTAAGTATATCTTAGTATATTTAGCTATATCTGAGTATATGTTTGTATATTTAAGTATATCTGAGTACATTTCGGTCTATATTTGTATATTTAGGTATATCTGTGTATATTTAAGTATATTTGAGTATATTTAAGTTTATATTTGTATATTTAAGTATATCTGTGTATATTCAAGTATATTTGAGTATATGTATGTATATCTTAGTTTATTTAAGTATATCTGAGTACATTTAAGTCTATATTTGTATATTTAGGTATATCTTTGTATATTTAAGTATATTTGAGTATATGTATGTATATCTTAGTTTATTTAAGTATATCTGAGTACATTTAGGTCTATAATTGTATATTTAGGTATATCTTTGTATATTTAAGTATATTTGAGTATATTTAAGTATACCTTAGTATATTTAGGTATATCTGTGTATATTTGAGTATATGTCTGTATATTTAAGTATATCTGAGTACATTTAAGTCTATATTTGTATATTTAGGTATATCTGTGTATATTTAAGTATATTTGATTATATGTAAGTATATTTTAGTATATTTAGGTATATCTGAGTATATTTGAGTATATGTTTGTATATTTAAGTATATCTGAGTACATTTAAGTTTATATTTGTATATTTAGGTATATCTGTGTATATTCAAGTATATTTGAGTATATGTATGTATATCTTAGTTTATTTAAGTATATCTGAGTACATTTAGGTCTATATTTGTATATTTAGGTACATCCTTGTATATTTAAGAATATTTGAGTATATGTAAGTATATCTTAGTATATTTAGGTATATCTGAGTATATGTTTGTATATTTAAGTATATCTGAATACATTTAGGTCTATATTTATATATTTAGGTATATCTGTGTATATTTGAGTATATTTAAGTATATCTTAGTATATTTATATATATATATATATATATATATATATATATATATATATATATATATATATATATATATATATATATATCTGAGTATATTTGAGTAAATGTTTGTATATTTAAGTATATCTGAGTACATTTAGGTCTATATTTGTATATTTAGATATATCTGTGTATATTTCAGTATATCTGTGTATATTTAAGTATATTTGAGTATATTTAAGTATATCTTAGTATATTTAGGTATATCTGAGTATATTTGAGTATATGTTTGTATATTTAAGTATATCTGATTACATTTAAGTCTATATTTGTATATTTAGGTATATCTGTGTATATATATGTGTATATTTTACAATTATTTAAGTATATCTTTGTATATTTAAATATTTCTCTGTATATTTAGGTGTATCTGAGTATATTTAAGTATATCTGAGTGTATTTACATATTTATCTGTATATGTAAGTTTGGATCCAGAAGAAAACCGACTGATGGATTCTACATGAGCCGGGTAACGTAGACTGTCACAGTACCTACACAGAATACACCTACTTCAGATACGCCAACATTCTACTGACAGGGTTAATGGTGTGAAACACTAATCTCAATGTGCATTGATCTAAGATAGACTGTAATGGAGAGCAAGAGAGAACAAATGGCTTCCGTCAAATAACTCTAACTTCTGTTACTCATGAGAGTCCAAAGAATCCTGTAATTTTGGGTAAAGGTAACAAATATTTAAGTAAAATGATTAACACGGTTAAATTAAAATGTAGGGTTAATATTTGTGTTTTAAATGTCAAATGTTTGTATCTATCAACCCCTCTTATAAACATCTACACACAACACCCACATTGCTTTGGCAAACGAACATTTACTAGATTAGGACGAACCGTTTATAATATGCAATCAGTGACAACTGCAGGTCGAAGAATATTGTAGTTCTATTACATAAAAAACTGTAAAGGCTTATTGGAGCAACAGGTACATTCAAGAAGATCCTTTTCTCCTGGAACTTTTTTCTCTCAATTTCCAAAATGAGCCTAAAATTAACAGTCTACATAATAGTTGTGTTAATTAACTTGTTACAGTGTATATATATATATGTATGTATATATAGCTCGCATAAATACCAAGTAAATTCTTGTTTAAGTACATAAGTGAAAGTGATAAGTGTATACAAGAAAACAGTGTTGCATAACTACAAATATATATATATATATATATATATATATATATATATATATTTCTATTTATATCATATCAAAACCAACATACAAAGAAATGCTAGTTTCGATTTCTCCAGTTATACAAACTGAAACGACTATTACTGAAGTTATATTGTATTTGTTAACTAAACTTCACATTTGTAATTTTAAATAAATTATTACATTTTTCCGACATGTTTGTCATACAGAATTTTTAAAACACCATATGACCACATCAAATATTTTTGGATTATCTTTGTGGTAGGCACAAGAATCTACTAAATACAGTTTTAAGTAAAGTGCATGACAACGGAGATAAATATTTAGGAGTTTGATTTCCTTACATCCAGCTTGAACGGCGGTAAAACGACCTGTCATTGTAGCGACCTCATTAAGGAAACAGACCCATTCTAGGCCCATATCCTTTTAGCACATTGCAAAATCAATTTAAAATAGTTTCTAAATCTATTTTTCAACCTAACTTGATCACTCCACTAAAACACTCAATCGTTTCTTCATTAAATATTGTAGCTATCCACAGCTATTTTGTAGTGTTACCGTGTCCTAGGAGTTTCATCCCCTACTGCCATTTGGTCGTGTCATCGTGTGCCAGGGGAATCATCCCCCACTTCCATTTGGTCGTGTCACCGTGTGCCAAGAGATTCACCTCCCACTGCTATTTGGTCGTGTCACCGTGTCCTAGGAGTTTCATCACCCACTGCCATTTGGTCGTGTCACCGTGTGCCAAGAGATTCACCTCCCACTGCTATTTGGTCGTGTCACCGTGTCCTAGGAGTTTCATCACCCACTGCTATTTGGTCGTGTCACCGTGTGCCAAGAGATTCACCTCCCACTGCTATTTGGTCGTGTCACCGTGTCCTAGGAGTTTCATCACCCACTGCTATTTGGTCGTGTCACCGTGTCCTAGGAGTTTTATCACCCACTGCTATTTGGTCGTGTAACCGTGTCCTAGGACTTTCATCACCCACTGCTATTTGGTCGTGTCACCGTGTGCCAAGAGATTCACTTCCCACTGCTATTTGGTCGTGTCACCGTGTCCTAGGACTTTCACCACCCACTGCTATTTGGTCGTGTCACCGTGTCCTAGGAGTTTCATCACCCACTGCTATTTGGTCGTGTCACCGTGTCCTAGGAGTTTCATCACCCATTGCTATTTGGTCGTGTAACCGTGTCCTATGAGTTTCATCATCCACTGCCATTTGCTCGTGTCACCGTGTGCCAAGAGATTCCCCTCCCACTGCCATTTGGTCGTGTCACCATGTCCTAGGAGTTTCATCACCCACTGCCATTTGGTCGTGTCACCGTGTGCCAGGAGATTCATCACCAACTCCCATTTGGTCGTGTCACAGTATCCCAGGAGTTTCATCTTTTACTCCCATTTGGTCTGTCACTGTGTATCAGGAGATTTATCACCAACTGCCATTTGGTCGTGGTACTGTGTGCCAGGAAATTCATCTTTGACTGCCATTGTTTCGTGTCTCCGTCTGCCAGGAGATTCACCCCTACAGCTATTGGGTTGTGTCACCTTGTATAGAAGTTTTATCACTTGTACAATAATGTCGCGAGGCTTTTAATTAGAAACGAATATGTACAAATATTCTTCGTTTATAATAGTTAATCTTCCTTCTCCTTGGGCCTCTGGGTTTCAACTCACATGCATTCTCTCGGGCGTGCAGGGGACCACTCCGACTACCCTGTCCCATGGCTTCCCAAGTACTTATATTTATGTCTGTATGTTTACATAATTATTCCTAATACTATATTTTGTTGATAATAATTGCTTTCGAATAACCAAAATTATTTTACATGTCCATTTGTGAGAAGATTAACTGATTCTGTTTTTCGAACGTCCAATATGCACAAAGGGTTCTATGAATATGTTCTTTATGGTGATTGTACATGGGACATAGCCAAAGTAGTAACAAACATATGTGTACATTATTATTAGTAAGAGAGTTGGGCTGTACAAAGAAAGACAGAAGAAAGTAACTGAAAACTTTCAAAACAGTAAATAATTATATTTGATACAGTTCTAAACTCAGATACATTACAGCATTTGTGTGAGTGTGTGTGTGTGTGTGTGTGTGTGTGTGTGTGTGAGTGTGTGTGTGTGTGTGTGTGTGTGTAGGTCTACACACACACACACACACACAACACACACACACACACACACACACACACACTCACACACACACACACACACACACAAACACACACACAAACACACATACAAACATACACACACACACACACACATATACAATTGTATATTAGACAAATAAATCAACAAATCAATAACACTGAATGACTGAAAATTTTATTTCTTGTTACAATAGTATTGACGGGTTACTACCACATGACACTGTAATTTTTACGTGCTGCTTAGCTTGAACCTTACTGTAATTTTTACGTGCTGCTTAGCTTGAACCTTACTGTAATTTTTACGTGCTGCTTAGCTTGAACCTTACTGTAATTTTTACGTGCTGCTTTCCTTGAACCTTACTGTAATTTTTACATGCTGCTTTGCTTGAACCGTACTGTAATTTTTACGTACTGCTTTGCTTGAAACTTACTGTAATTTCTACTTCTGTCTTGCTTGAATCTTACTGTAATTTTGACTGCTTACTGGAATTTTTCACCTTGTCGGCACTTTTTTTACTTTTCGGCCTTTTTTCTAGTTATTCTTTACTAAAATTTCGTTTCACTCTTGTTCCCTCCATCTTCTTCCGTACACCCCGGGCGGATATCTTTCCATCCATGTTTTAAATCAGGTACAGACTATAAATTTATTGCAGGTTAGTTTTGTAAATGCTGTTAAACTTCAGTAGCCTCAGGTCTGTTCTATTTAGTTTGCTAACATGTTCAATTACGTTTTGTTACAAACCCATTTTGCAAACGGCGTAGTTCCGTTCCCCGGGATGTACGTGTGCGTGCACGGACGCGGGTTGGTTACATCCCATAAATTTTGATGAAATGGCCGAAAATTTGCCGATCCTAGGCCGGCGGTTAAAGCAAGCAGAATTTGAATGGCTCTGGTGGCAGCTAAATCAAAATAAACAATTGTAATATAATTTTCTGCCATTACATTTATTCTAACTTATACTAAACAGAAATTTATCACAATCTAAATACCTTTACAATCATACTACTTTCTTTTTTTAATTTTTGTATACGTTAATTTTTACATACTTCTCTATAGCTACTGTATCGCCTAAACCGATACTAAATTGTATTAGGCACTTGAAATGTTTCCGTGTATCAAAGTAAATAAAATCAAAAGTACAATGTGATCCAGTTGCATGGTGAAGTGAAAAACACCAAACTAAAACACGTGTTGAGTTCTCTTTTCTAATGTTCAACTGGAGGTCGTGGTTGGGCCTTCGGTGTAAAAAGTATTTGGTTTACGCTACAGCTCCGACACAGATGGCGAAAAAATCAAATCGTTTATTTGTACTGTAAGTGTGTCATTTTCGAATTGTTTTACTCTAAATTAGCTAAGAAAGTTTCTTTCATTTTGCGGCGCTCATGAGGCGCAAATGGGGAAGAGGAAGATCACGACTCAGCACCAGATAATTAGCCTACCACTGCTAGACTTATTCCTGAGGACGGTCCTAAAGTAGGAAATGAGGGGAATATAGTCTTACTTCTATGTTGTGTTGGCTCTGATATCTCCTCTAAGGTTGTATATTTGTATTTCCCATTTTAATTTATTATTCTGTAAAGTTTCTTAAGCCATACGCTTTTTAAATGTTTTGAAAATATTTTCTCACGAACGGAGATTATCCAAAATATTTTCTATAGAGTTTTCATAATGACAATCTCAATTAAAAATTTGAATGATGAGTTTCGTAATTGACCTTAAAACATATATATATATATATATATATATATATATATATATATATATATACACCCCAATGTATATATGCAGCTTATGGACGCTTATACCGCTGAAAAGAAGGTAGTGGGATTTGCAGAACTTGCTTAACATATTCTCAGGATGGTTCATGTGTAGATCCATCCACAGGATTTAGCCGCAGAGGCAGTTTAGGATGCTTCAAACACCCATGTAAGTATGTATGTGTATGTATGTATGCATATATCTTATGAAGGCCTAAACTGCTGAAAAGAAGTTAATGAAATTTGGAGGGATTGTTTAACATTTTCTCAGGTTGGTTAGAGTGAAAGTTGGTGCAGATCTAAACCCACGATTTCTCCCCAGAGGCCTTGGATTGTTCAGGGTACAACTTTCCATAAGTCTAATGTTAAAATATATATTTGCATAGCCTACTAGCGTTACTCAATTAATTTCCAAACTTATAAAAGTTATATAAAAATAAAAATTCATTGTTTTAAATTGCAAAATTCTATGTACAGTTATAAATATGTTTGATTTGTTTTCCTTATTGGAAAATAATTAATAATTTTTTTATTTTCCATTATAAAATTATGATTTCGGGCGCTGCAACGCGCGCCGGGTAGTGCTAGTATAGTATAAAGCGAACTTATAAACACATTTCGTGGACAGTTGAGGACGTTAGTAGAAAGTACAAAATAGATAAAGACATTCTAAAGTTTCTGTCTTCGCCGCGAGCTACAGGATTTGTCGGGTAACTTCAAGTGATAATACAAGATTGGGGTATTATGCTCCATATTCGAAAAATCTTTTTTCAATCCTTTCATATACTATGAGCTTTTGTTTTTTTGAGGCAATGCAATAATAAATTGAAATAAAAATAGTATCACATACAATTTACAAAAATTGATGTCTCACCTAGGTGGCACATACCTCCTAGGGAGGAACAATAGTTTTGCAGGTACTCTACAGGCAAGCCTAGGTTCTAATACAGACTCAATGACCCCTTTCTATTCTTTATGATTTTATGTAATAGGTTATGTTGTTCGATCAATAACTTGTTTTGGCACATAATGATAAACTATCATAAATATACCATCTGCTTAAAATAATTTATAATCATTTAGAGATTAAATTAAAATAATATATAACTGGCAAAAACATAACTAAATTTATTGTTGTATTTTATTGAATGATTTTGGCAGTTCCTTACCTGAAATGACCCTGTTCTTCAGAAGATTTGGATAAGGTTGTGTCGAAAAGTGAAATTTGGAAGATTGGTCAAGACGAAGAACTTGAAGGCGGGAAGACTTTCATTTCAGCAACCTGTGAAAGGAAATAATTCTTTAAAATACATTTTAATATGATTTATCAGTTTTTTTATACATCAATTTTCTTTTTATAATGTTTTTAACCGAAAAGGAGGAGGTTTTGAATTCGATCCGTAAGTTTTTTACTCGATAACTTGGGAAGTATTTAACCGATCAAAGTGATTTTGCTTACACATGAAAGAGGAAACCTTCCCTGTGGTTCCATTATAGTTACATGCAAATCCGTCTGATTTGGGAACAATAATTCGCCATTTCAAATGTAAAAGAAAAACATGTTATTATTTTTTTTTTAAATAACGATTATACATGTTTATGTATATATATATATATATATATATATATATAATTTTTTATAATAAAATGATCGTCTCGATGATTTTTTTTAATGTAAAACAGGATTTAGTAAAACATAATAACAGTATTTACTAAAAAAAGTAAATGCAAAAGCTAAACTTTATGTTTGTAAACAATTGACGCACAAAGTATAAGTGTTTTCATTCTCAATACGCTGTAGTAGGTAGTTCTTATCACCATTATACATTTAAAGCACAAGCAAGGTGAAATTTTAGTTCGACTACTCACTGAACTGAACAAATTAGACAACTCACTGAACTAATAAGTTTAGACGACTCACTCAACTGATCTTGTCAGACCACTCACTTAACTAATTAGATTAGACGACACATTGAACTGATCAGTTAAGTCGGCTCACTGAAGTAATCAGTTTAGACGACTCGCTCAACTGAACAGTTTAGACGACACACAAAACTAATCAGTTTAGATAAACCCATCAGTAATACTCAGTCATGATGAAGAATTTCTTATTGAAACTTGTTTGAGGAAGAAATTATCGAATACGAGTTGCTGTTCGTTGTTTTTAATTACCGGTTCTCACAATTTTTGTATATTTTTGTATAATATGAGCGATAACCGCTAGAAGCTCAGGGAAACCGTACACCGACGGTAAGGTATTGCTTATGTTCGCTCTTCTGGTGTGAACAATGCATCAAGCCAAGGAATTCCTTGCAGCAAGAGGACAGATCCACCTGTGTTGATTAAAGAACGTACTCTGCAAAGATCAGTTGTACACGCTATTCAGCTGAATTTTTTCTCTGTTAGATAACCACAGGATGTTATACGCTAAGTCACTGTACACTATACATGGGTGTATCAGACTATGAAAGTTTTGTCTTTTGTAAGGAGTGGAGTAACGAGATTCCCCTTGACTGAATTTCCTTGTGAATGAGTTCAGAATTGGTTGCTGGCAAAACAATCATAGCTTTAGGTTCTGTCCCTTACAATAACTAACTTACACAATCTGTTGCACACACTAAGTAACTGAACGCTATACATGGATGTACGAACTATCATGGATGGGCAAGAAGAAACACTAACGAGAATAGTTTCGCGCAGATACGGAAGTGCAACATACAGTAATTATACTAACAACAAATTATTGCAAAATATTAGTTTATTTTTTCAACACAGTACTTTCAAAAACTTACAAAGAGTAAATTGCCGAATGAATTCAACGTAACCATACAGCTAAGCGTAGATAAGAAAAGTTCAAACACTACGGACCCAACGCTTTCCCTAGCAAAGAATTGATAACAAGGCACATGGCATTGGATGGATAAGCTCAAAACTCAACATAACTGCTACGACTGACAAATCTACCGCACTCTAGCAACGCTAAAACAGAACTGAAGATTATATTTACTTAGAGTATATATTGAATTTGTGCTTACCTCCACCAGAAGCCGTTCCAAACCTCGAAGCCAGGACCTGGTTTCTGAAAAAAAGAAAATAGAAACTGTCTTAAACATTGATCGTAGCGTAATCAATTGAAAACGAAATCCAGATAAATCCATAAATCCGTTTTATTTTTACAGTCTAAATAATAATTTACATAGAATTTATAAAAAATAATCCATTAATATATTTTTCAGAAATTAAATGCATTTATACGTTACTGATTTATAGATCAGTAGATTTATATCTAGATAAATATATGGTCGATTAGATAGTCAACTACATATATAGGCCTATATACAAAGAGAGAGGGAGTTAAAGTTAATTATTTTGAAGTGATTATCTCTTGCAAAATTAAAGTTCATTTGTGTTGAATCTATTAAGATTTAAAAAACTGAATAATGCACACAAATTAAGCCCTATTTAGAGGTTGGGTTATCCACTCTCAGGCCAAGGAGAGGAAAATGGTAACCCATCGCTACAAAATTTTGTCGTTCTTTTCAAATAACTGTAATTCCTTTTTAATTTATACTAACTGTAGGCTATCTTGTAATTCAGAAAGGACTTATAAATAACAATTGACTTATGTAAACAATATAAACACAAATTTTCTTCATAGAACAACATGAAGAATTTAAAGAAACGATCAGGATGATAAATAAACATGGGAAGCTGTCCTGCTACACTAATATATATAACGATATTAAGGGCGAACAAAAAATACTTACAAAAGGACAGAGTCCTGCGTAAAACAGGAGCTCGTAATTTTGGTGGGAAGAGTGCAACATCACTTGCAGACAATAATTTGGATGTGTGTGTGACGCTGTCCCGTCTCTCCTCCTCCTCCTCCTCCTCTTCTTCCTCGGGAATTGCGTCAAGAATAGGTGTGTACATTAAACTGGGGTGTCCAAAATCATACAACCTTTCCAAATGTAAGATGTAGCTCAAGTAACTTTCATTGTGAGTCTCTGAAATGGGCAACAAATTAAATAATCCTATGCAATAAATCTACATTTAAAAAACATTATTCTGAGAAATACAATTTATAATGTAAATAACTCTAATCTTTTGGCATGGGATACAAGTTTAACAAACAGTGTAGCCATAAACCTGTCCATCATGATAGTAATATTTATAGAGGCTATGTAACCATTGTGACAGGCTGTGGGGTTATAAGGGTTGCCAAAAAATGTAATATGTGGACTTTCGAAAAGACTTTTAACCCTTAACTGACATCATACGTCTCAGAGACGATCGCGAATTTTGAAACCCGTGTATCTTCCGCCTACGAATTTTTTGTGCGTCCCCAACCCGTCTACCTTTCAGGTGAGAGGTATAGTTTGTGTAGTGAAGATCCTGTTTGTTTTTGTCTGCGTTTGCCTTTTCCAAAGCCATTTTAGTGTAGTGCGTCCCATTCTCCCGTCTCTCAGACGTATCGTGTCTGTTAAGTAACATTATTCGTTCATTCCAAACTTTGTATATAGTGTTTTTAGTGTAAGTGTGTGCTTTTTTACGTTTCTTTTTTAATAAATATGGATTATCAAAACCCTGATAAACCTGGTCCATCACATGGAAGACCAGTTATGAACTTAGTAACTGTGAATAGTGATGGGTTCAATAACGATCTTGAGAATTTGGTGTATGATATTTTGGAAGGACCTTCAGAACCTGATGCATACGACAGCGATAGAGATCCAGATTATCAATATGATAGCGAACACGATTCCTAATCAGAACAGGAGGGCGTAGAAAATGATGATGTGTACCAAGAGTCGTCTAACGAGCATCCAGGTGTGATAGATTCTTCCAGTATTGACCCCCTGCTTCTAGAAGATGGTTTTTTCTATGGAAAAAAAATACGTAACAACACAATTTAAATGGAATAAAGTGCACCAGCCTCTAAATGTTATGTGGACAAACAAAATGATTACTTCGATCAGGAGTAATTTTTCAAAACCTCAATCTTACTCATCTTATTTGTATATGATAGAGTTGAAAGGTTTCATCGGACTTTTGATATATACGGCTATTTTCAAATGTAGCAACGAGTCAATTGACAGTTTTTATTATACTGATGGAACAGGTCGAGACATATTTCGTTGTGCAATGTCCAGAAATAGATTTTTATTTTTATTGTTGGCATTACGATTTGACAACCCTGTTGATCGTGAGGGAAGGAAAGATGAGGATCCTACAGCTGCAGTTTCCAAAATATTTAATAAATTTTCTGAGAACTCCCGACTCCTGGTCCAACGATGTGCGTTGATGAAATGCTGGTCTCTACGACATTGAAATAGCTTTACATTATCACAAATTACGATGTTTAGATTACAAAAAAAATATTTTAAAGAAAAAACAATTTTTCCGGTAAAGAAAATTTTTTTGTTAGTAATATTAAATTATTTTTAATCGATTTTAAGCATCACTTTGTAAAACGCCCTAATATATTAAGATTATGTCATTAAAATATGTTTTTAAAAGTGTTTAATGATTACTAATTCCAAAATACATAATGGTGTCTGTCAGACGTATGGTGTTTGTTAAGTAATGTTTTAACATGGTGTTAGTTAAGGGTTAACCATGTCGCAATGACGTTATATATATATGTATATGTATATATACTGTTTTTGCGATAATTTTTAAAATACTGGTGAATAAAGTTTTGTTTACCAAATCTTTAAATTCTTCTTTTTAATGTATTTCTTAATGGCGACATTTTAGGTAATGCATTCAGTCTAACTTCACTGTCTTTTACAATCGGTAACTTTTAGGAAAAAACTGGGAAGGGGAGAGAGAGGGAGGGAGAGAGAGAGAGAGAATGAAGGACGCGAGACGCTATAGTTAAAAATAATACAAATGCTCAAATATCAAAATATGCATTTATTAAAAATTATCTATTTTTCTAGTGTTAAAAAATATATAAAAATGTTAGTAGGCCTAATAAACAAGATTTCTCATTTTATTCAATCTCCTGTACCTTTCACGCGTATTGCCAAGTCTTATTACATATATTACAATCTCAATAAAACAAAGGTGCAGATTTGTTACTTTAAGTGATCTTATAAAAGTGCACTTTTTAAATCTGTCAAATTATATTTTCATTTTTTGCAAAAAAATGCATGGGTTTTTGTTTTTAAAATAATGTTGCTGTGAAAAATGGGTTTGTTAAAACTATTTTTTATATAATCAACAAGACTAGGTAACAAAATCCATCGACTAACAAAATGGTGTCATTTTACACAGATTCCTTTTTAATGTTTATACAGTATCGTGCATCCGTGAATCGGCGGTTCTAAAACTCTTAAACTCTGAGAGTTTCGTGACCAATATCACCCAGCGATGAAACGCGGCCACAATTAGCCATCATAAAGTTTGGGGAAAGACAGAATTTTAATACTTTTGTCTTACTAATTATATATTATTTTAATACTTTCTAAAAATTTAACAATTTGCATCAACAAAATACTGAAAATAAATGCAATATCATAAACAATTACTTTTTATAATTACATATGTCTCCAAATAAAGGAAGTAAATAGTTAGGTAATTTTTTGTTGTGTTTCTTATGTAAAAGTTGAAGTTGTGAAAATTTTCATTTCAAACAAGAAAATGCATGAGAAAATGTAAATGGTAAGCTCATATAAACCCCATAAAATAAATTTTATAATAAAGAACCAGTTCTTAAAACATGACTGGTGGTCCAAATTATCAAGGAGGCTTTGAATTAAGAGGGAGTCATCTCCAAATAACTTTATTTTGTGGCTTTGACAAAACCTTTTTACACAAATAACAAAATACACATAACTTAGTACGTACATGTATTTAATTATGCGCTGTAATCAAAATCTATTATTGTAGTCTAATAATTCCTCTCAAAAGTTAACTAAGAGAGGAGAATGAAAGATTATGAATCATATACCCGTATATTTAAGTTAGGGAAAGAATTAGGAACTCTTAAAACACCTTTTAATCCTATGGTCACTAAATTTAACTAATATCTTGAGATAATTTGTGAAATTAGTTCTGTTGAGTACAGCTGCTTTCAAATAATTAAATAATATGTTTAAATCAATCTCTTTTATTTAAATTAGGATGTTTCAGTTTTCGAAGAAATTATAAGGTAATAGGTGTATGTAGATAACAATTATCTAAAACTCATATCAAAGTAATTCCTGTGATAACCAAAATAAAAATTATTCTACAATTTTTCTAACTAGAAATGAGAAAATAATCATGTAACATTATTAAATTTATTTAATTAAATTTCTATATTCAATAATACAAATGGTTTTCTGTCAAAGAAAAGGGTTGCAAAGATTAAAAAAAGTTATACCCCAGAGTATAAATATAAATAAATAAGCTGCAGATTAACTTGGTCGTGTTTACATAAATATCAAGGATTTGTTCCACTGGAAGATACTTTTGAACACACCACAGGAATTGGAAAAATTAGGTTTGAATTAATTTTAACCAGGCCAGACTTGAACCTTCCAAGCAATTATCAATTGTCATCAGTCCTCCAAAGTCTGATTAATTATGTTACCAAACTCCTCGAGTAGCTGGTTTCTGATAGGGTCTAGGTATGTATAAGACACACCATCACAACATACCCAATACACAGACGTTTTATATAAAATATTATTAAACGTTAGAGGGGTCGAAATAAAGTTGGAGGTGGTTGGGTGACTGCAGGAGGCTGTAAGGAGGGGCAGTGTCAGTGTGTATGTGCGTGTGTGTGTGTGCGTGTGTGTGTGTGTGTGTGTGTGTGTGTGTGTGTGTGTGTGTGTGTGTGTGTGTGTGTGTGTGTGTGTGTGTGTGTGTGTGTGTGTGTGTGTGTGTGTGTGATTCAGGGTAAAATCGAAATCATGGATCATAAAAATTAGCTGAAGAAAAAAAGGACAGCCAGTTTTTTGAGAAACCATTTTAGTTTAAGTATTTTAGAAATTTACATTTAATACGACATAGGAAGAAACAAGAAACCAGTAGAACAGGAGGAAAGCAGATCTGGTAAATGTTTCTCTAATAATATATATTATATCTCAGATGTGTATCGTAAACATGCATATTTAAAAGTGTAATCTAAGAAGAAACTAATCTCATAATAACTACAATGCTATTGAAAAAATAACAATGGATAATACCAAGACAGTGAATAAATATTTTCATTCTGAAGTAAAAGTTACTAAAGAAAAGGTGTAAGAGTATGGATCAGGCCCAAAATTATATGGAGATGGCAAACTATATTCGAAATGAAATGGTAATGCGTTATCATATTACATTAGAAAGAGGGGGTGATGGATTTTATACCAATGCCGAGAAACTCATTTCTGTGACTAATATCAATTTAGCAGAGTAGCTTATGAAGCGTAATTATATATGATTGAGGTTTGGTAATCTACTTACCGTAGTATCGGATGTGAGGTCCTGGTGTAGCGTCAGTGTGTGTAGCAACATCTGGTGTAGGAACGTCGTGTTCGTCAAAGTCAACTTCCTTCACTAAAACATGTTAACCATTTTAATTATATTTCTTTAGACACGTTATGCTTCAAATAGGTCCAATGTGTGTTACGAATACATAATAACCTAACTTTTATTTCCCAGAGGTAAACGTCTTTTTAGAGTTGATTTGTAGACACAATTTATTAAATTCAAAGATCCAACACAAATAAGACCATATATAAATGTAGACCTACAGTATTTTAAAATTAGTATGCATGCTTTGGTTCTGATTTTTCGTTTAATTTTATTTATTTTATACATCGAAATAAAAGTACAGGGAGATCGACCTGCAAGAATTTCGGAATGGCTAGGAACTATTGAAAAGGCGGCCTAAATGTTGGAAATGTTTTCACAAGAACAAGACGTGAAAAGGACGTATATAGCCTCTGAACACGCTTTAAAACTATATAATTGAAAACTTATGCTTTAGTACAAATACTAGAATAGTTAAGTTCAAGATAAAAGTTTAAGAGCCTTACCTTCTTCTTCCTTCTTCTTGGCGCAGAAGCAGCACGTGACTGTAACAACAAGAGAAGGAATTATTATAATAAAGCTGCAACTTTACAAGTTATACAATATCAGCTGTCAGTTAAACAATATCAGCTGTCAGTTAAACAATGGTTGCATGGATTGTATTTATATTTTGCTCAATTTTACGTTACTAACAGAAACATTACAGAGACAAAGAAGGGAAAACCAGGGAGATATTGAATACTCTCTTTGCACTGCTTTGTTCTTACTTCATTGATAGTTTACAGATATAACCGTAATTGTTTATGATAAATTTCTATTAGTTTGCTGGCGTTATAGTCAAGGTATGTATATACAAGTTCTGTCACGAAAACTTTCTTCTGTAGCCGATCGTATCCGAACAGAATGTTACAAACATTCAAAATAATCTCCCCCCTCTTTTACTTTAAAGCTTAAGGACATTTCTAAGGCGTTTGGCCTAAGACGAATTCCATTTTGTACAAAAATAAGAGAATGATTTGGAACTCATTGAAAAAAGTAACACAAATTAAATATTACTTTAATTTGTACTAAAGAACAAATTACTTTAGTAATTAATATACCTACTTATTACTAAAGTAGTACTACAATAATTAAACTCAGAAGAAGAAACATAAAAGGAAATAATAAAATGACAATATATATATATATATATAGAGAGAGAGAGAGAGAGAGAAAGAGAGAGAGAGGAGGGAGATGAGAGAGATTAAATACTATTAAGCATATCTGAAGAAAATAGAATATTTATCATTAACTTAACAATAAAATAGTTATTTGAACTATAACGTAACATTTACAAGATTATACCAAACCTCCTAATTCCTAACAAAACCCGACTCTAATAGGCTTTTGTATGTTAGGTAAGAGGGAGTGAAGACTATTTGTAAGGTTATATACAGGGTTATCATAAAAGAATGGTGCTGTTTCGAACATGATTTAAAGAAAACCCTAATTACTTACAGTTACTGTTGTTTAATCATCTAATTTGTCGTCTCAAACAGTTGTTTTTACATAACTAATAAATTTCAATATGTGCGCGTTTAGTCTCTCAACCAATGCTCAAACGATACTTAACTTCTCTCCAAACATTCGTTAACATTTCTTCGGTTATGGTTGTCATTGCTTTAGTAATCCTGTTTTTAAGTGGTTCAGGATTCAAGGAATTCTTCGTGAATAAACAACGCTTTTGATGTGCCCCCACAAGAAAAAAATCACAAGGTTTCTGATTTGGGCTCCTTGGAGGTCACAGTATAGGTTCTTGCCGGCCCATCCATCGATCTCCAAATTCTTCGTTCAAACCGTCCGCGACCAATGAACTGAAGTGTGGGGAAGCACCATCTTGTTGGAAATGAAGTTGATGAATGTTTTTGAGTTCATCTAACTAAGGAAATCAATATTCCCTACAATCTTCCTATGAATTACTGACCGCACCATTCTTTTATGGTAATCCCGTCTTAAAGTCACGCACAACTCTTTACAAGGCAGCATGTAACCAGCTGAGGGCAAGCACTGCTTACAAAACTTGGCGTTTCGAATGTTAGTAGTCTTTTTTATATATTTATGTGTACAGGGATATTTTTGGGTTTATTATTATTATACGTAAATAAATATATTAAAGAATACTTACAAAGTTTCAAAAAACTTCTTAGATTCATATTTTTGCTTCCAATCGAAAAATATTTCAAGCAAAAGTGTCTTTATGAAACTATGGTAATGTTTCAGTTTATTGTAATTGTTGTTAGTTTCTAAGATAATTGTTGCCAACAGTTTATATTTGGAAAAATAAATACATATGCAATTTTGTTTTACATAAAATATAATATCAATGGCTATCCTTATAGATAATAGGATGTAGCCTATGGCTATTGCACATGGGGATAGACGAAACTTTAACGTTATTATTACGCTAACAAAGTTAAGTAATTTTAAATAATTTATCCGGTGCAACAGGAACGTTTTTTTTTTGTGTCAACAAGTTTTTTATGATTTCACTTAAATTACAACTTTGAAAGTCGTTAACTAGTGTAATAAATAAGGTTGACTGCGTCTATATTATATAAATTTGACCACTAATGTTTATTTAAATATAAACAGTGGTTTAATGTAACATGTATTTGAAAGCAGTAATCACGAATCCATGAGATTGTATTCTCATGGAATAGATCTTACATTGTTCCGTTCGATATTTCGTATAAAGATACATTATTTTGTACATTACAAGGTACATTAAAGTGGTAACTTGAGAGTATGAAAAAATGTTTGTAGCTCTACAAGTTTAATTTGATATGACCAACGTCTTATATTCTAATTATTGTAATGCAGCCGGTAAAGCCAAAATAAAGTATTTATCTGGTTCTTATTGGGCCAAATGTATAGTCCAGATAGTGGGACCAATTCTTGCGGGGCTATTTATATACAAATATGTGGTTGGAATTACTCTAAACTAAATATTTATAGACAGGTAAACTTCTATTCCAGTGAATCGTTAGTCCCAAAGGCAGACGTTCTGCCATCTAGATGCCACTTTCAATACAGGAGGTGCAGCTATCGAGGTGGCCCTCTTAAGGTAGGAGGTGCTCCCGTCTAAGTGCCACTCTTAAGACCGGAGGTGCATACATCGGAGTGGCCCTCTTACGACATGAGGTGAAGTCATCTAGGTACCATTCTCAAGACAGAATTTGCAGCCATCGAGGTGGCCCTCTCAAGGCAGGAGGTGCTGCATCTAAGTGCTACTTTCAAAACAGAAGGTGCATCTATTGTGATGGTACTTTTAAGTCAGGAGATGCTCCAATCTAAGTACCACTCTTAAGATAAGAAATCCAACCCCCGAGATGGCCCTTTTAAGCCAGGAAGACCCTTTTAAGGACCTTTCCGTTTTTGTCTTGACTTAAAATTGCTCCTATCGCATAATTGCTTGCGTCTGTTGTTAGAATGAATTTTTTTTCGAAGTCTGGGTATTGCAAAAGTGGTTTGTTAGTCAATATATGTTTGCATGTTTCAAAACAGTCCATTAAATTGGGGTTATTAATATCAATTTTTGAATTTTTCTTTAAACAGTTTTTATTGAATTTTCGGTAATATCCTAATAGTCCTAAAAATCCTTTAATTTGTTTGGTAGTCTTGATTGCTATTATTTTTTCGAGATTGGGTTTTACTCCATTCGGCGTAACTATGTATCCTGAATAAGCAAATTCCTTTCTCAAAAGTTCCGTTTGCTCCAGCTGTACTTTAAAGTTGGCTTTTCGTAATCTGTCAAACACTTCTCTAAGTTTTTCTATATGTTCTTGAAGGCTAGTTGAATAAATTTTAATGTCGTTTAAATAAACTAGACACGTTTCATTTTGAATTCCTCTCAGAATATTATTCATAATCCATTGAAACGTAGTGTTGCTATTTTTTAGGCCAATTGGCATTCTTAAAAATTCATAATGTCCTGTTTCCGTTGAAAATGCTGTTTTTTCTATGTTGCTTTCGTCCATCCCCACCTGATAAAATCCTGAGGCTCGGTCTAAAGTTGTGAAATACTGAGATCGTCCTAATTTGTCATTTATGTTCGGCTAGGGAAATTTGTCATCAATTGTTTTTTTGTTTAAGCCTCTAAAATCTATCACTAATCGAAAACTCCTTTTACCAGAAGCGTCCTGTTTTTTTGGTACAATCCAGACAGGAGAGTTCCATGGAGAATTAGAAGGTTTAATGATTCCCTGTTTAAGCACGTCTTCAGTTTGTTTATTAATTTCATGTTTGTAAATTTCTGGATATCTATAATTTCTAGAATATACGGGAATTTCGTCTGTAGTCCTAATAACATGTTTTATTTGATTGGTGAAAGTCAAATCATTTCGGTCAATATGAAATATATCTGCATATTCTTCTATTGAATTTGTTATGGACGTTTTTTCTTTTAAATTCATGTGTCCTACTCTTAACTTTGATAAGTCTAAATTTTTCCTCTTGATTTTTTTTTTGTTTATAAACTAACATATTTAAATTAGTGTTGGTTTGAATTGCATTAGGCTCAAGAACATTGTAATCTTTTAAACGTTTTAATTCTAGTTATTTATTGCATTTATTGTTATTTTTATATTTTCTTCCGTGTTGTTTACAATATGGCAATAGGCTTCACCCTTATGTACTGAAACTATGCATTGTGGTTTTTTAACCCATTAAAGTGCTTGTATGAAGGAGTCCTTCTATATTATTAATATTTTGTACACTATTTGGCTAGTGCAGGCTTGTATAATATAACTCAATTGTTCTTGTTTTACTGACGTGCTGTCTGTTTTATCACATTTTCCTTTTTCTGTATTAAAATACTGAATAGGGATTTCTTCACCACAAAATAGTAAGTTATTGTTTACAAAGTCTAAACTTATTCCTAAATCTTTTATATTATCCAGACCCAGGAATAGGTCGAAACTCTGATGAAAATCAAATAAGTAAAATTTATTTGCCTTTTTTGAAAACAGGGGTATTTTACATCAAAAATCTTCGTTTGAAGTGCCGTGTGAAGTGGTAACTTCAAAAGGCCCTTTTCTTACCAATGTTTTAAACTTTTTCCAACCTAGCGATATTCGTATAAACGATCGAGTACTATCTGTTTCAATTAATATTCTTAATTAGTATTTGCGTCATATATGAAAGGCGATTCATTATTTTCACTCTGCAAATTCATTATGGAAAATTAGTTCCGAGGCTTGTACAACCTAAACAATTATTTTGATCGGTTTGAATGGTCTCTTCATTTTCTTCATAGTCTTCAGGTAAGTTTTGGAGCTCAGGGAAATACTCGTCCTTTTCTGAATTTTCGTCAGAAGCGAACGTTTCGTGTCCGTTAATTTGGTACATTGAATATTCGCCGTTTTCAGCTCCTTGTCTGGTCATTTGATAAAGATTAGTATTTTGTGTAGAAGGCCTGTCTGTCTGTCTAGTGGATATGCTGATAGGGGTAGGTTGCTAACTCGTATTCCGTTGAGGGTAATGAGGTTTACTACTATTGGTTAATCGTTGTCTTTGAGATTGGCCATGGCAAAAGATGGTTTATAGGATGGATTTGGCTGTTGGTAAGTTTGTTTAGGTATTTGGTGTTAGTTAATCTCTAGGTGTATTGGTTCTCTTACGTTATAATTTTGAACTTTCTAAAAAACTGATTGTTTGTTCGGTTGTGTAAACATTTTATTATTTTTTAATGGAAAATCGTTAGTTACCACATGTAAAGCTTCTGCGAGTGTTGTGGGGTTTTTAGTTCTCATTAAAGACCCTAGTGGTTCTTGAAGACCTCTTAACAAAACTCTTAATGCTAATATTTGAACATATCCACACATTGTATTAATAGTTTTAACTGGTTCTTTATTAATAAAATATGCTATTTGCAAATTTAATAACTTGTGTATCCTTTCCTAAAATTTAAAAGGAGATTCACTTACTAGTTGTTTTAGCTCTGTCATTTAAAGATATATTGTAAAACAATCTCTTTTATCTAGGAAACTAGTTAAAAGAATTTTTCTAACATCTAACCAGTTATAACTGTTTGAGCTTACAACTAACTCTAAAGTTTGTCCTTTTAGTTTTGCTAAGATTGAGGACATCAAATATTCATTGTGAAAGTCATCAGGATTATTATCAACAAAGAATTTACTTACTATTTTATCACAAATTGTGACAAATCTATGTAGCATTATAGGCTCTCCAGAAAATTCTGGTATCATATGTAAGAATTTCTTTTTTAAAATTGGAGTAGCCATTTTTATTTTATATTATTATTTCAAAAATAATAAAAATTAAAATCAATAATATATTAAAAGTATAACACTTTTCTTAATAATATTTTCTAGGATCTATTTACAGTAAAATCCAAAATACTTTGCTCATTTGTTACAGTGGGAACACAACGCGTATTGACACTGAACAATTAGCACTTTCACTCTAAGTTATTCTTTCTTCTGTCACGATGTTCTCACGTGTTCGTAATAGATATGCACTCTATTAAGTTTTCCCGATATCGTTACAGATATGCACTCTGCAATTTTATCGGGGTTGCAGTATCTCGGTTAACGATTATTATCGAAAAAAATTATAACCACTGATTTTCCCAAGATTGCGCCAGCTACCTGTTTTATTAAGCTTGAAAGGTTTTTAAAAATAATTTTATTGTTATAAACCTTTTATTAATTAACAAACATTTAATTTAGGAAACTGTTACATTAATTTTGCTCAATAAATACAGTTACAAATACAACTGATGTTCATTCAGTTGGAGTGGAGACGACTCTCTTGTACAGGAGTTGTTACACACTAAACTTAAGCTCACCAGCTGCACAATGGAAAATCTGCGTAAGCAGGATTTTATTCTAGTACGCATTTTATTTAGTCATGTTCACAATATTCCTTCACACACACACACACACACACATATATATATATATATATATATATATATATATATATATATATATATATATATATATATAAAGAAATAAGACAATTCCCAAATACAAGAATAATTTACTCTGATTACGTGAAAGGTTTCATTACACTTTAGTAGAACTCATAACTTTTGAAAAACCAAACTGAATTCAAAAAAGACAATATATTAAAAAAAGTAAAATATGCAGTTATAGCATATAATAATAGCATACACTCAGTTACTAAGTTAACGCCGTATGAAGTTTTGTTTGGACACATAAACTCGAATACACTACTGGATGTAGATGTAGAAACCCAGTTTGCAAACGACTACGTTTTAGGCCATAGAGAGAAAACATAAGCACTGTATGAATACATTAGAAATGCTAACCATTAAAGAAAACATTTTGGACTAAAGAAATATAAACAAGAAATATAAACATTAATGTTTGTTTTCTCATTCTTCTTCGGGTAATTAATTTTCTTCTCTTTTCGTGTTATTTTCTTTTGTTCTCTTAAAAAGGATGGTATCGTTAGCGGGGGCAGCGGAATGACTTTTCAGCCATCAGTTAATGAAAAACTTCTACTATAACCGTAATTAAAAAAAAACTATAAATAAGTAGACCTTATATTTTTTCAACCTTTATACAACTTAGAATAAACGACAAAGAGAAATTTTTGACCCACATCATTTCATCGACTTATCTTTATCAGCTTATATATCCAGAAAACCTATTATGCCAATATCTACAAATTCCAAGCTAAACCTTTAACTACCGTCATCGTGCCTGACCATCAGCGACGGGTTATCCGAAGCAGACAGTGATTCAGGTGCTGTATCTAATGACCAACTTTTAGAAGGCATCAACGAGAATAGGGGAATTGTGCAACAGAGTAAAGAAGTAATTGAGCAAAAGATCATGATACCGAATCGCAATGAAGTGCATCAGACGATGAAGATGATTTCGAAAAACTGCAACCTCCAGAAATTTACAAATTTTTTCATTTGTATAGATACATTGTTATAAACAATGTAGAATTTGTCCAGCAACAAAAAATAGAAAGACTAGTTGCACTTTGTAAGCTGTCTTTGTACAGCCAGTATGTCTAGAATGTTCTGAGCCGCTTAAAATCTGTACCTAAATGACATCTGTGCAAGTGTTGTCAGTTTATATTACGATATCAGGCTGTCTGGTGTAAACAAACATAGGTCCAAGCCACATAAAGATAAAGGCTCGAACTCGACAAGTACTCTCGTGGACGAAGGCCCGGAAAACTGACTTTCTGCATTCTATCTTTTCCACCCTATCTCTCATTTACATACGGCGTAAACGTAAATAACTTATGGTATCTTCCCATCGCCAAAATGGTCGTATAAAGACGGAAACATTTGTTTCTATCCTCGACTTTAGCCGCTGGTAGTCTATATTTTATTTTATTAATAAGTTTATTGAATACATTGGTATTAACCTTTAGTGAATATATATGGCGTAGGCCATATTAAGTGTTACATCTATTAATACATGTGTTGCAGACTAGTGTTACCATGTTTGCAATGTTACCAAATTGTAAGAATATACAGCAAATAATAGTCACTTTTAGATTTTTAAAATCTGATAGAGATGCAATTAATTTGAAAAGCAAGTTAAGTTAAAAAATAAATACTTTATCGATCCTATAGTATCTAAGAGCACCAAGGGAAAAGAACGAGATGCATTGACCGGAACATTAAGATAAGTTTGGTCATCAAGTAAACAAACGCGTCAGAATGGCTTTCGGAGTGTCGGCTGTTTATGTTTCCATATCAGAAATGTGTCTGTAAATACATAGCATAGTTCTCTCTAAGATAAGGTCGCGAATCCACAGCTGTATGTCCTAAAATAGCATATTTACAAATTCCTGAAGTACTTACATCGAGGACTCTAATGAAACACTTGGCAACAATAACTCAACTTTTCCAAATGAATGACCAAGGTATTAAAGAGCTAGCGTTATTTATAGGCCATACAACATCATTTTTATCAGTAATAACATTATATATATTTTTTTCATCCAAATACTCAAAAATAGTTTGAAAGATATAAATAATGTAGATAAGAAAGAACACGTGGATATATACACACATTCTATGACCATAAGGGCAAAACATTTTAAGTACTTATTTAAGGATACATGTATCATAGGTGTTAATATGCCAATTAAACTAGAGAGCAGTTCAGTCGGTTTAAGCAATGGTAAATATTTAAAATTCTTTATTTCTACATCTCTGAAGATTATATGTTAGGATATAGTTCTTCCCAATGTATATTGCAGTGTAGCTAGGAATCAAAACGTTTTCGGTAAGCAATGTAATAAATCTATTATGTTTATCCTCGATATTCTAGTCCCAAGAGTAACTTTAATATCTATGGGATTTTCACTCACTTTAGAGTTGCATGAAAAACTGTTTCAAGTATGGTGATCATTGGTACGGAAACAAATACAGTAGTACATGGATAATTAGAGGTAGATGGCACCGAGACACCGTCGGATTACCGAAAACTTGGATTACACGGAAATAGCTTCCTGTACACTAGAAAAAAAAACAGGAGTTCTAATGAAACCTAATACTATAATTAAGAATGTACAAAATACGTATGTAGAACTTTATTGATTACAGTACATACATAAATTAATGTTGCTTGGCTCTCCAAGACTACTGTACTGAATCTTGCTTGCGGGGATACATTACAATATGAATACCATACAAGTATCGGCAATTATAGCTAAAAAAAAAGCCGATGCCCGTTGTAATCTTTATCAGGACGCCCAATGTTTTGATCGTAGATAGTCCTTTGGTTCGCCTACCATAAAAATAAAACGAGATTATCAGTAAAATATCAGTAAATCTGAAGTTTAGTGAAAAATTACCGTGATCATCGGTAGTAAATATTTATGATTATCAACGTCTAAAGATTGATTACAAAACGTTTTATAAGTTCTTGGTTAGGGTTGCTTAACTGAAGTAATTTTCTATCAACGAAGAATAGAGAATATTCAAATTGAAATATTAAGTTTGTAATTAGGAGTTATTTATTAACTGGTATTGCTAGTGGCAGGATTCGTAAAATATATAACAAAGGAGACAGTTTTGAGAAGTGATTGAGTATTAGCAGACTTTGTCTTGAGATCAGACACAGCCGAACCAACTAAAATCATTCTGATACTAACTATAAAAATGTATGTAACATGTCAACCGAAGAACGGAGAGATTTTTCAAAGTGAAAAAAATCTACAAAATAGTCATTATCTTTTACGTCTTGTTTTTTTAACAAGAAATACCATCATAGTGACTAATTTCATTCTGTCACTCTGTATAACGCTATTTTACAGCTAGTTTTTGAAGACTGGTTCCTCAGCTATATTCGCCAAAATATTTGTAAATTGCTTCAGCATAATAATAATAATAAATCAAATTGTAGATATGCGAGCCAGGAGGGATACGGTTAAAGATAGAATTAAAGAAGAAGATTAAAATATATTTAAATCTTATCAGATATATTTTCAGGTGCATTCAACGTGTCTTGATAAAAGTAACATCACAATCAAGGTGAAATCTCATCCTTTCGGAAAATATCTAAGGGAGGAATTAAATAAATTTTTTAACCTGCCAACAACGACTACCAGGAAAATTTAATGAATGTAGTTAAAGAAGAACTTTTAGAAAATATAGGTCTTTACTCAAACACAATTGTACCTATAACAACCTATGACAAATCAAATATGGTGGATAAATAAAATAGATGTATTACATTGCTTACCGAAATCGTTTTTCACCATGATGCCTACAATGCATTACACATTGGGAAGAACTATATCCTTACATACATTCTTTAGAGATGTAGAATTAAAGAAGTTTAAATATTTACCATTGCTTAAACCGCCTGAACTGCTCTCTAGTTTTATTGGCAGAAAACCACCTATGATACATGAATCCTTATATAAATACTTAAAATGTTTTGCCCTTATCTTGATAAAATATTATATCTTCGTGAAAATTTTACTCCTTGTTAGAATACTATATGCACCCTTATAAAGCATATGCTCACAGAAAAATAAAACAGTTTTTTGGTTACATTTGGCTGTCGTAAGTACAGAAATACTATTATTTCAATGTTTATTTTTTTACCCGAAAATGGTAATTTGTGCTCGTTAGAACCTATAAAATATAGACGTGTTCGATGGGCCTACGTGAACAAGAAATTAACATTAGATGAGATTCGACCAAATAAAAGCCTTCTTTTATTTACAATGTACAATATAGGTAGATTTTCAGGTTACCTACCTGAGGTAAAGGTGATACAATATTTGTTGTTTTTCTACTATAGGCCTAACTTTAAAAACTTACTGTAAATAAACCTTATGCCAACCCTTTATTATTTTTTTAAAAGCAGTAAAAACTTAAAATTGAAATTTTCATTTTTTAATTCACTGAAGAAGAAATGTTGAAGAAAATTCGATGTATTAGTCTAAAAATTCTGCAAAATCGTTCTTAAACTGCAAAAATTTTTAAAAGATTGTAACACGAAAGATGAAACCGTTCATTTAGTTGCAGATCTATTGAGGGTATTGAAAACATGTAACCAATCCAGAGGATCGATGTATACCGGTCTACACCTAACCTGCTGATTCACAATACAATCGTCTAATTGCACTCCTGTATTTTTGTTACTATGACACTATGTTTACTGATAGAACTGGAGAACTATTCCTAATATTCGACAGAGCACTGAACACCTTCAATGGGGCGGAAAAATTTTAAAATAGCAACCTAGCGGCGGTGGTTTTGTTATTTTTAATTTTTTCCAATGACCTGGAAGAAACCGACACGAGGAACGCGACCCGTAAAGCATAGGTTTAGCAAGTGCCTCCTTTTTTTATCAAAACATACATCAAAGAGAGTAATACCTTTTATAAGACAGTGGCGTGTGTACTAGCCTAAATAAAGAAAAGAATTAAATTGAGGGTTTAAATTTATTTGTGGATATTTGTTTTTATTACAAACAATAAAATTGTTAAGTTTCATTTCGTTAATTCATATTAAAAATAACGAATATTAGAATTTTAACAATCAGTGTGACAATTTCTAAGACAACTTAAGACAACTATGTACTATTGTAGCCGAAACGAAACTGATTGTAAACAAACGTCCCGTGTGGTTGTATGTTGAAAGTAGAGGGAGAAATGGCGGTATAAATTTCACATTGTAACACGTGACCAAGTAGCGCCTGGGATCGAACCCGTCATGTACATGTTTGTGTAATGTTTATTTTCGATCTCTGAAAGGATGACCACATCATTCAGTATTATCAGTTTTAATCTTGTGATAGGGACCATTATAGTTACTTCATGATAGTATCTGTTTACTTCAGCTAGTTCATCCCCTCCAAAAGATAAAAATACCAAAATAAAATTTTATTTGGTTGAATGTTTCACTTTACAAGTCATAATATTCTACCTCTATTTTACCTTCCCTTCTCACAATTAGGTCTATACTCCAATTCATCATTTGCTACTCCCATAGAGGATCACCCGTATATCCCCATTGACGATCGATAACGGTAAAAGGCTCAGCACCATTAAAACTCCCCGAGTGATCATTATATATATATATATATATATATATATATATATATATATATATATATATATATATATATATATATATATATATACAGTCGGCACCGCTTATTGTGGGCACGGTTAATGTTATCATTCGGTTATTGTTATCGTTTCATTGAAAAACAAACACGGACGTATATTAATACATTGTAATTAGGCCGCTTATTGTAATCATCTGTTCCCTTATTATTATCATTTAATTTGCCATTCAAAATCATATGCGTCAACGTATACTAGCATAGACCAAGTAAAAATGTCTACAAAGTAGTGTAAACAGCACGTGCAACACAAAATGACGCCCAATTCATAGAATGTTTATTTTTAGAATGACAGAAATACTTTATAACGGTTTCAGCACTTAGCACAGTTCTCAGAATGTCTCCCTTACTCTTTGTTTACGCAAACACCCTAGCCTCGCTTAGTCGAATTTAGTTGTTTGTTAAATTAGTTGATGTTACTACTGAACCATTTACAGTACAGTCCTACTGTATTTTTTAACAGTGATTTTTTATGAACGTTTATTACAGTATTTCAGTGTGACTTTACATAATTTAATTTTTAAAGATCTTTTTCGTTTGTTTTGTAGAGTTTAGTGTCACTTGAAGTTTCAAAGGACAGTATAGCAAGATGTCCGAATCTCAAAAGAAACGACGCGATTTAAGTCTTAAACAAAAACTTGATATTCTAGATAGGTATAGTAAATTACCAAAAATGAGTCAAAGAAACGCTGATTCTCAATTTGGCGTTTCTCAACCTCTCTTACGTAAAATATTGAACAACAAAGAAAAAATCTTGTCATTATCAAAGTGTAATGCAAATGTTGACAACAAAAGACATCGTTCTGGGAAGGATCCGCAAGTGGAATTACCTTTGAAATTGTGGTTTAAAAATGTTCGCGAAAAAGATGCTCGAGTTGACGGCCCACTAATGCGTCTAAAAGCTGAGGATCTTGCCAAAAAAATAGGAAAACAGGATTTTAAAGCCTCAAGGTATCAAAAAGCTACCGGTTGAATATCATTCAAACTCCAATTCTTGGATGACATTAAAAATTTTTAATGAATGGTTGACTAATTGGGATACCAGCCTCAAACGCAACATTGCCCTTCTACTAGACAATTGCACTACACATAATAACATAAGCACTATGCTAAAACACATCAAAGTGATTTATCTTCCGGCCAATACTACATCAATTATTCAGCCATGTGACCAAGGCATAATTAAAATCTCAAAAGTTTTTATTGACGAGAGATGCGTGCTAGAATTATAGAAAATATCGATGAATTTCAAACCCTTAACTCAAATGAATTGGCTAAAAAAACTTCTTTACTCGATGCAATTCATCTGATAGCAAAATCTTGGAATGAAGTTTCTGAAAAAACTGTGAAAAATTGCTTTAGAAAAGGTGGTTTTTTTGTTGAAGAAAATCGAGAGCAAGCTACATCTGAGGAAGACTCTGAAGAGAACTTGAAGCCTTTCGATTTGTCCTTAAGAGAATTTACTGAGTGGATAGAAGTTGATGATAGTATTGAAACAGCAGCGGAAATGACTGAGGACGATATTTGTGAGGTAGTTGCTTCAACATAAAAAGTTACTGAAGAAGAAGAAGGCACCGATGATGACGAAAATGATAAATGTGTACCGCAAAGATCTAAGCAGGAAGTTCACCAAGCTCTTGAGATTCTAAGGCAGTTTGTTCAACAAAAAGCAGAAAATTTCAACAAACGTTATGAATATGAACAATTTATAAACAATATTTTACGAGAAGACTACAGACAGTCTCATATAGAGGAATTCTTCGAGAAAAAGTAAATGTAAATTTGAAGGGTAAATAAGATTGAAGTGTTTTATAATGAAGTTTTATGTGTTAAAATGTTTTAATCAAGTGTTTTACGTAGTTCTATATACTGTATTTTTTTCAATTATGCTAGATTCAGTGTTTAAAAGAAATCTACAGTGGAATAAAATAAACTGACATGAAATATGCCTACTAATTTTAACAAGTAGAAAACTAAATTACAGAAATTCTACTACTGTACATAAAACTGTCCGGAATAGCATCAAAATTTGGTAAGTACAGTTTAATTATAGTGTTACAGAATTAGAATTACTTGATGTAATGATAGGCTTAAAGGTAGGATCGTTCAGAACAAACAGTTGTGGCAATAACACAGTAAGTTCAATTCAGTACGGCTGTAGACTACATCTTGATTAGGCGTTCGGTTATTGTTATCGTTCGGTTATTGTTATAAAATATGCTTCTGACAAATATGATCACAATAAGCGGCGCCTTCTGATATATTGCCTTCACAATATATATAGCCGTCTGACAATTTTACCCCAATTTAGCAATTTTCTACTCTCGTAGAGCATCACCCGAGCATCCCTGTTTAATAATGTAGACAGTATTGGACTCAGCACCCTCCAAAACACTACGATTGATCATTTTCTAGTTTTTTTTGCCTTCTCACAATTATACCCCCAATTCATCATTTGCTACTCTCATAGAGGGTCACCCGTGTATCCTCATTGACGTTCGATTATGGTAAACGACTCAGCACCATTAAAGTCCACCCGAATGATCATTTTCAATTGTTTTTTTGCCTTCTGATAATTTTACCCCAATTTATCCCTTTTCTACTCCCGTAGAGCCACACCAGTGCATTCCCGATTAATATGGAAGACGGTATTGGACTCACCAACCTAAAAAACACTACGTTTGATCATACTCTAGCATTGTCTTGCCTTCTCAGATTTATACTCCAATTCATCATTTGCTACTCCCATAGAGGATCACCCGTGTATCCCCATTGACTTTCGATAACGGTAAAATTCTCAGCACCTTTAAAACACCCGAGTGATCATTTTCCATTGTTTGTTTGCCTTCTGAAAATTTTACCCCAATTCATCCCCTTTCTACTCCCGTAGAGCCATCCCATTATAATATTGAAGGCGGTATTCTACTCAGCACCCTCCAAAACACTACGATGTATCATATTCTAGCTTTGTTGTGCCATGTCACAATTAATTATACTCCATTTCATCATTTGCTACTCCTATAGAGGATCACACGTGCATCTACATTGACGTTCGATAACGGCACAAAACACAGCACACTCCAAAACCTCCCGAGTGATCATGTAAAATTTGTTTTTCCCTTCTGACAATTTTACCCCAATTTACCAATTTCCTACTCTCGTAGAGCAACAACCGAGCATCCCCGTTTAATATTGTATGCGGTATTGGACTCAGCACACTCCAAAACACTACGTTTGATTATTTTCTCGTTGTGTTTTTGCTTTCTAACAATTATAACCCAATTTATCATTTGCTACTCCCATAGAGGATCACCCGCGTATCCCCATTGACGTTCGATAACGGTGAAAGACTCAGCACCATTAAAACCAACCTGAATGATCATTTTCAATTGTTTTTTTGTCTTCTGACAATTGTACCCCAATTCACCCCTTTTCTACTCCCGTAGAGCCACATCCGTGCATTCCCGATTAATATGGAAGACGGTATTGGACTCAGCTACCTCCAAAACACTAAGATTGATCATATTCTAGCTTTGTTTTGCCTTCTCACATTTATACTCCAATTCATCATTTGCTACTCCCATCGAGGGACCTGTGTATCCCCATTACGTTCGATAACGGTAAAAGACTCAGCACCATTAAAACCCTCCGACTGATCATTTTCTAGTTTTTTTTTCCTTCTGTCATTTTGACCCCAAGTCACTCCTTAATACTCCTATAGAGCCCCACCCGTTCATCCCCGTTTAATTTTGATCACAGTAGTGAACTCAGCATCCTTAAAAACATCCCAGTTGATTATTTCCTACCTTTTTTTTGTTCCGATATTTTACCCTAATTGATCCTTTTGCTACTCCTGTAGAGGCACACTCTTGTATCCCCGTCAGCTTTCGATAGTTGTACACGTTTATGAAAACTAACAACTAAGACTTATGTGAGTTGAGTAAATAATTGGCCAGCTGAAACGAAGAAGGGCCATACTAATGTTTGTGTTTTTTCCGTGATTACACACACGTGTCTTAGAGTCTAAACATTTGACTAGTCAGATAGTCGCACCATAGTGGCAACACTGTTGGTTCTCGTATCGTTAGTAGTGTGGGAATAATATACACACCGGCTGCCATATAGTTATTAGACTGAACGAAAATATACACTGGCTGCCATATTGATGCCTAAATGAAATGCTGTCGTATTGATAGTACTTCAGTCAATTGTGTATTTTTAAGATTTTATAAAATTAAAGTACATGGAGTAGTATCATGTTTATTAGAAATAAATTATACACGACGAAAAACATATATACTTCACTCTTTCAAGTGGCTGCCATATGGTTGCAAAATGAAATGCTGCCATATTGATAGCGGGATGTATATATATATATATATATATATATATATATATATATATATATATATATATATATATATATATATATGAAGTTAATATATTACTATTGTAAGTAATTTTATCCACCATTAAGTGCAATAATTTATTGCACTTAATGGTGGATAAAATTACTTACAATAGTAATATATTAACTTCATAAAGTCAGTGCAACGGAAAAACAATGGATAACGTTAAATATCAAGAATATATATATATATATATATATATATATATATATATATATATATATATATATAGGGTCAATACCAACAGTACTAAAAGGTCAATCAGATTTCGAATTAAAAAGGTAGAAATGAAATAGTAAAATACACTCTTTACCGTTTTAATAGCTTTCCTATAACGAGATTAAACAATACATTCCTTTCCTAAAAATGGGATTAAAGGGTTAAAAGGAGGAATCTATGTGGTTTGAATTGGTTGAGAATTATGACGGGCCTGGTTGGTGTTGGGTTGAATACAAGTAGTTCCGATTCCTGGTCACCGCCTATCCTGTTTGTATGAGTACAGAAGTCCAACACTTGACGGAGTGACCAGTACACATCGAAAACAGAATAAAATGAACACGTCCTACATCTTTCTAACAGTTTAACTCGTTTTTTAAAAGTTGTATGTAGTCAGTACTTTATGCCACCCTTTTGCCCACTTTTTGATGAATCCCAAGTCCACCCACAATAAAACCAATATAAACCTTTCCGGTACTATTTAACCCCATAATGATTTCAAAAAAATACAAATAATGTATTGCGCATATGTGACTTTCATTATGCAGCTTTACTGTTAAATTGAACACTGCCATTCTACTCTATGGTATTCAAACATTTTCAATACGTTACAACTGAACCCACAACTTCGTGATTCAGATTCAGTCAACACAGAACATTTCTAACTCATTATTCGTCCTGATACAACCTATGGAGGATTTATCGCGTTTGATACGTATTCG
>JBAIZL010000002.1:337218730-337248730 GCA_036971475.1 Prosapia bicincta
CATGGATGAGTAGTGGGGCTTACTGAGATCATGGATGAGTAGTGGGGCCTACTAAGAGTATGGGTGAGTAGTGGAGCCTATTAGGATCATGTATAAGTAGTGGAGCTTACTAAGAACATGGATGAGTAGTGGAGTTTACTAAGATCATGGATGAGTAGTGGGGCCTACTAAGAGCAGCATTGATGAATAGTAGACTCTAATAGTAGTACGCTAACCTATAGTCTGCTATAAATGATTGAATACCTATAGTGTTACTCTAACACGACAGGAGGGTGCTGTAACATTGTTTTAGCCAGTAAAATAATATTAATATCAAAAACAGAATTCAGAAAACAAATATGTACACTTGTTTAAAGATAAATGAACATTATTTTGAATTAGATTATTAATAATGAATGTGTAAAGGATTAATTATTAGAGGTATAAGATTTCCACAGGTCATTATATCGAATAGTGTAACATAAAATACACCAGCTGACAGAGATGCGGGAAGAGGATTGCGCATAAGGTTAAGAGTTGGTGGGCAACCCTAAGCGAAGCCCTTCTCCGTAAGCTTTGGACGTAGAAGCATTCGCTACGAGTCGTATTGATTCGATGGAATTAAGTTCTTCTTTTTTTTAAAGAAGTAGTTCATAAGAAATTGTTTTTATTATGTTTTGTCTTTAAATTATTCAATTAATAACATCTCACCATGCTACGCATAGCTCTGTCCAAATGAAAGATTAGCAAGCGACATCCAGGTGTCACGTATTACTACATACGCTTTCTTCAGCTAAATGATTACCTATTTATACAATATCTGATGTCAAAATTTTATTTTTCTAAACACAACTAGGCCCGGTAAAATAGGGCTAGTTTCGGAATTTGAGTCGATAGGAAAGATAGATAAATCCATATAATGTAGCTAATTGAAATTTTCAACACCAAATGTTTTTTTTTTTTTTTTTTTTTTTTTTAACTTGGGAGCGGGTTTGAATTGCCCGAAGCACTGCTACCTTAAGGTATATTGTACTTACCTCCCTGATCTAGTCAAATAACCCCTTCCCTCTTACCAGGTTTAGGAGTTTCCTGACTAGAGTTTTACCTTCAGCATCCACCAAAGCCGTTCCATCACCAAAGAGGTTGAAGCGCCTCTCAGCAAGTACTCCACATCTGTAAATAATGTGTGTGGCAGTCTCCTGTTCCTGCCCGCACAATCTGCACACTGGTTCATCCTTGTAGATACCCATTTTATGCAAATGTTTCCTTAGTCCACAGTGTCCCGTGAGTAGTCCTGTGGCTATCCTTAATTCCTGCCTAGACAGATAGATGAGACTCTTCTGCAGCCCCAAGGAAGGTCTCCTAAGGGTTAGCTTACTGTGCCTCATCCCTTCGGCCCTGATCCAGTGCTCACAGTGTCTTTCAGCCATCCACCTTCGCACTGTCATCCTGACCATGGATTTGGAAATACCCACCGCAGGTTCCGGTCCAATCAGGGGAGTCGAGGACCCCTCCCTGGCCAGCGCATCTGCGGCTTCATTTCCAAGTATTCCCCTATGCCCTGGCACCCAACCAATCTTGACTTGATTGTGCCTTGCCAGAGCTTGTAGGTTAATTAGGCACTCCCTGACTATGGCCGAGGTGACCACGTGTCCGTTTAGTGCCTTAATTGCTGCCTGACTGTCGGAGAAAATAGCAATCCGGGCCCCATGTGTTTCCCTTCTCGCTATCTCTCCCAGACAGGCATTTATAGCATATACTTCGGCCTGAAAGACAGAGGTATGCCTCCCCAAGGAAAAAACTAGTTCTACCCTTGGGTTTTTACAATACACCCCCGCTCCAGTGCCGAAGTCCATCTTGGAGCCATCTGTGTACCAGATCTGAGCTCCCGATGTTAATGTCCCTGACCATTCCATCACAGTTTGGTGGACCTGGTCAGGTGCAAACATTCGAGTAATGTGGTCGCTGCCCATTTCCAAGACGGGTTCTTTGACCACGCACTCGATACTCATATGTCCCGAGACATCTGGGAGGTTAGCCCAGTTGCTCGAGTTGCGCAATCTCCATGCCGCTAGCCTCGCCTCTCCCCTAAGGACAAGCTCAAGGGGAGGGAGGTTAAGCATTACTTCCATTGCTGCACCTGGTGTAGTTGACATCGCTCCCAGTGTGCACAGACAGGCCAATCTCTGGATAGAGCTCAGTTTAGCTCTTGTCTGTGCCTGGTTGGCCTTTGTCCACCACACCAGAGCTCCATAGGTAATCATAGGTCTTATCACCCTCAGATACATCCAGTGCATCATTGATGGCTTCAGTCCCCATTTCTTACCCACCATTCTTCTCACAGTCATCAGTGCCCTTTTGGCCCTGTTAACTGTCCTCTCAAGATGTGGATTCCAGGTGAGTTTCCTGTCCAGAGTAACTCCCAGGTACTTCACCTCCCCCACAAACTCAAGGTATTCACCAAACAAGCGGGGCATCCTGGTCGTCAGATCTTTTCGCTGTCTGGTGAAGTTAATGAGAGCAGTCTTTTTTGGATTTACCCTAAGGTTCTCCTTTTTACACCACTCTTCAATCAGTCGTAGAGGATTTCTGATTACCTCAAGGACTGTATCAGGGAATCTGCCCAGGATCAGGACAACTATGTCGTCCGCATATCCTAGACAGAAGTACCCCTGTTCATTCAGGAGTTCAATAAGGTTGTCAACCACTAGGCACCACAACAGAGGAGAGAGAACCCCCCCCCCTGTGCACAGCCCGGACTTGTCTCCGCCCTTCTGACCTCCCCTGCCACCTCTACAGAAATGCTTCTGTTTGTTAACATGGAACTTATCCAACCACACGTGGTCGCATCCACTCCATGACGTCTTGCACCACTTACCATCGTCTCCACTGAGGGGTTATTGAAAGCCCCTTCAATGTCGAGGAAGGCACCTATGGCACAACCTTTCTTAGCGATCATTTGCTCAATCCTACCAACCACTTGATGGAGAGCTCCCTCGCAAGATTTCCCCGGTTGGTAAGCATACTGGTTCCAATGCAGCGGTTTGATAGCCAAAGCACCCCCCCTAATATGCCTATCAACCAGTTTTTCAAGTCCCTTGAGAACAAAGGACATGAGTGTGATAGGTCTGTATCCTTTCCCTTCCGATTGGTTACCGGTGGGCTTAGGTATAAAGACCACCTTACTAGATTTCCAGGCTGCCGGCACATGCCCTAGAGCAATGCTTAGCCTGTATAATTTAGTAAGTACCAGCACCAGCATATCCATTCCCTGCTGCAGCAGCACAGGATAGATCCCATCTGGACCTGGAGATTTGTAGGGTTTAAAAGTGCCAATAGCCCATCTTACCCTTTGTGGAGTTACTATCCTCCTTGCCACTTCCCAGTCCTCCCTCTTACCACGTCTTGTGGAGAGTTTGGTAACCGGTTCAGTGTCTGCTCCCCCAAGTTTCCTCAGGGTACTGGAAGGGAAATGTGTCCTGATTAATTCTTCCACAGTTTCCCCTGCCGTTTTTGTTATATTTCCCAGTGGAGTTCTTAGCATCCCCACCGGGTTCACTGGGTCCTTAGAGAGCACTTTATACAGTCGTGCCCCTTCCCGAGTTTTGTCAATCTCATGACAAAACTCCTTCCAGGACTTCCTGCGCGCTTCTCTAATTGCCCTGTTGTATTCGGTTAGTGTTTTCCTATACAGGTCCCACTCCCCGTTCTTTTTTGCTCTATTAAAGAGTCTCCTGGTGGTCTTCCGAAGTTTGGCTAGCTTCTTGTTCCACCATGACGGATCCCCTACTTTCCTCCCCTCACTGAGAGGGCAGTTATCGGTAAAGGATTCTATTATAGCCTCGCCAACCAATGTGGCAGAGTCTTCTAGCTCTCTCCTCCCACCATACTCCAATCCAGCCTCCTCAATCCGAACACCCAGGTCCCTCCTGTAGGAGTCCCAGTCTGTTCTTCTTGGATCCCTGGTTGGACGAAGCATGGCTGGATTTAGAGAGATATCATACCTAATATGTCTGTGATCAGAAGAAGATGGTTCATCCGACACATGCCAATTTAGTACATACCTAGCCATCTGGTTCGATGCCACCGTAATGTCCAGGACCTCCTGTCTGGCCCTAGTGACAAACGTCGGCTCTTCCCCCTGATTTAGGACTAGTAGATTCTTAGAGCTAAGATAAGCTAAAAGTTCCTCACCTCTAGTGTTTGTACCTGTACTACCCCACGAAGTGTGATGGGAGTTAGCATCCATACCCACCAGCAGCTCCTCATCCACAGCCTCGCAGTGCTCGACCAGGCTCCTCAGCTCTTGTGTTGGCAGAGCCCCCGCGCAGTCAAAGGGGAGATATGCCGTGGCCAGGTTCAGCCTCTTCATCCCCCCCTCCGCCCGCAGCTCCACCGTCACTGCTAACAAATCCCTGCAACAGAAGTTCGTTAGTACAAAAGCACACAACCCCCTCCTAACCAGGATACACGTCCTGGGAACACCGGAGTCCTTATCATACAACAACTTACCTCCAGATGTCGCCAGCCCGCATATTTTTCCTCCAGAAATCCATGATTCCTGGATGAGCACCAAGTCCACCTCTCCCCTGTCCAGCATCCTACACACGACAGCACTCGCCGCCCTGCTATGCTGTAGGTTCACTTGGAGGATCTTGATCATTTTTTCTGCTTAATTTGCAGTCGCCTGGGTCCGCAGAGCAGCCCCAGGACTGGACATTGAGCTCAACTCTACAGCCACTTCACCGGTTTCTGCAGTCGGCAGCTTGACAGCCGCCCCCGCACCCCCAGTGATGGTTGCCGTTGACACATCTGCTACAGACTCACGGTTTGCCGTCTCATTGGCTCCCACTGTCTGTGCAGTCTCGAAATTAATTCTTATACTTACTTGGTCCATTAAAGTCCCACGAGTATGGGGGAAATAACGGTCGACCAGAGCAGAGCCCCCACTGCCCTGGCAAGACAACATACAATGAGGTTTTGTCTGGTTCCTCAAGGGGATCGTTTGGGACTGCATTTTATACCCTGCAGCCATTCATCCTTCGGCACGATGCCTTCCACCTTGGATTGGGTATTCAGTCACTGACCTTGAAGCACACCCCAAGTTCAGGACATTATTAACTGCTCAGATGAACAGCCTGCTTTACTCTCTTTTTTACAACTGTGTCGTTTGGGCAGTTTCCCGCCCCTACTTCACTGTCGCATTGCCCTTGGTTCACCCGGGAGGTGAGAGTAGCATTGTGAGGACTTAATTCCCAACTACCCCAGTCTCCCCGGTCAGAGCACTCGGTTATTTCTACCAAGCCCAACCGGTTGACTGACGAGGAGGGATAATTCCTCACCTTTGAACCATAGCCTTGGTCCAGGCCTGCATATTCAGAAACCTTCCGGAATCCTTATTCACAGGTAACCTACATTTCTGTAGGCCGTCCCACTATCCGCCACCTGTGGACCCGCCCGGTTGCTCAGGCCAGCTTGCCGGGTTCACACCAAATGTTAGAATCAATATATAATGTATAATGTACGAAAGAAAGTGAAATGTTAGAATATTAGTGACATTTTTTTAAGGACTTAATCAAGCGTCATCTTAACACATAAAGGGAAGCGAAGAGAGCGTTTTTTTTTAATCTCTTATTTTTAATTTCTGGTTTAAAAGGTAAAAATATTCACGTTCTCCATAACCTCAATAATACATCAGGTTTGGAAAGGAATATTAAAGGAAGGTAGAATGTAAGTTTCCGATTGGCGCAGAGCAGCAACACGCACCCAATAATTAATTACTAAAAGCGTCGATAGATTCAATAACTTTCCTCGCCAAACCTCGCTTGAAAATGTAATTTTATTAACTGTTTGTAACAATTTGTTTTACGGTTATACTCCTGAATTCACACAATCCAAACTTATGAAAACATATGCAACAGAAAACAAACATTGGCTTAAAACTAATCCCTCAACATAGAAGAACATATTTTTGGAAAATAATCACTATCAAACTGTTTCCATGTTGCTGAGATTACTTAAAATTAATTATTATTACTTTATACAATCGGATACATGAATACAAATTTTTCATAAATTGAACATTTACATATTAAAATTATTATAACTTGTAAAATTAGACAGCATTTAAATACATTCCTCCATCAGTTTATTTAGTAAACTAAAAAAACTCAAATAGAATTTTTTCAAATATCATTTATTACTTGCAATTGTTGAGTTACACAGTTTGAGATTTTTAACAATTCCTTGATTATCTTACCTTAATAAAAAAAGTCTCTGTTATTTCGTCTTGGTCAGTGAGTTGTTCATTGCTGCTCTACAAATTAATACAGGGCTGTATGTATCACTAGAATAGTTTCAATACAGAACAAATAGTGAAACCATCCACACATTTTCATAAGTCGTTACTTTAATCTCACCATAACTATGTAATTAAAGTTTAGTTATTTAGAATATTATAAAACATTAAGTCTTAATACTAAAGAAAAAGCCACTTACAGAAGACACATTAGATAAACAGACTATATTTCAAACGGTTCTATCTAGATATTTTTTCTTGATTTTATATATTCAGTAGAGTCTCGATATTCCGAGTCCTGATATTTCGAGCTTTCGTTAAATTCGAACCTATTTTATCATTTTGAAAGAAAATCATGAGTCCGGCTTCCATGAAATGTTTATAGCCATACGTTATGCAAAAAAATGAGTCGGGGTTCATTACACTCGGGGTATATCTACACACACACACACACACATTCACAGATATATATATATATATATATATATATATATATATATATATATATATATATATATATATATATATATATATAAAGAACATAAGTCAAAATACAAATACAAGAATTATAATTGAATTTACAATTAGAATTGTAAATTCAATTATAATTCTTGTATTTGTATTTTGACTTATGTTCTTTATTAATACACAAGAATACATATTACGATATATATATATATATATATATATATATATATATATATATATATAAATATATATATATACATATATATATATATATATATATATATATATATATATAACCATCATAATCATTAATTTTACTTAAGTTTAAATCTTTCTTGATTTTACTGAGAGCTGAGACGACGTTAGGAAGGCGAGTCTTGTATTCAAGTGGAGTAGTAGGGAGGCATAGAACAGACAATTTATGCAAGTAGGGGTAGATCTATTGGATCCTATTATAAAGGATAAGTGTTGTAAGTTATGTTTTTACTGCATTTTCAGGTTTTTTAGGATTACGTTTGTTTATTAAACTAAATACGTTATTATTAAATTCCTTATATATGGAGAAAATTGACGTATGCTGTCATTGTTGGTTGTTTTCACAACGTTGTCAAACTTCTCAGTGGAACAAGCATGTTGCGTATTTCTAGTATTTAGTTTAGTTGCAGCTATCTCCGACAGGCACCACTACATGTTGAAGATTAATGTTTGCAGCGGGGTCGAGTTGAGAGTGCTTAGGCTAAGTAATAAGGTGGACTGTGACATCTGGTTTAGGTCTCGCCACGTTAATCATTAACCGTAACTAGAGCTGCCCCCTCCCCCTGGGTAAAGCCGGCGTTATCAATTATCGGCAAACAGTCTTATTCATTGGGAGTTAACCTCCATCCAAAAGAAATATATAGTTTCTTCTATAATTTTTATTTTCTATAATTTATTTTAAATTAGCAAGTTTGGTATAAAAAATTGTATATTCATTTCAAACTTTCATAATAAAATTCATAAGATAGTTTTCATTTAAAACGAGTTAACAGTATACCAAGGCCTGTTAGTAAATATGCGAGAAAAATGTAGAGTATGGATGCGTTGGAGGCCATATAGAATGTATAATATACATGCACAGACATGTAGAATGTACATTCTCGGATATGAACAATATACATATACGGACTTGCAGAATGTACGATTTGCATGAACGGACATGTAGAATGAGAATATACATTTATGAACTTGCAGAATATATTATATATATATATCCACGAATATGTAGAATATACATTCATGAACATGTAGAATATACTTGTATGGACTTACAGAGTGTGTGATATTCTGCACAGACATGTAGAATGTAGAATACATTTGCACGAACATGTAGAATATACATGCACGGATATGTAGAATATACAATCACGGACATGCAGAATACACATGTATGGACTTTCTAAATGTATGATATATATGCAAGAACATGTAGAATATACTTGTAAGGACTTGCAGAATGTATGATATACTAGCACAGATATGTAGCATATTTCTGCACGGACATGTAAGTAATAGAAAATACCTGCACGGACATGTAGAATATACACCCACGGCCATGCTTGTAGAATGTACATGCACAGAAATGTAGATTGTAGATTATACATTCACGGTCATGTTGAATGTAAGATATAAATGGACAACCATGTAGAATATAGAGTATACATGCACGGATATTAAAATACAGAATGTACATAACACGGACATGTAGAATGTATAATATACACGCCCATTTAATCTTTAACAGAGGATAGCGTTCTTAATGAACATTTTTAGAACCCTCGAAAGACTCAATACTTCTTTGTAAAATTGTAGTTTGTTAAAAAGAAAACTTGCTTCCTTTTATTTCTTTGCAAGTTTCCAACGTGATTCAATAAATAAATAGCAGCCTGTACACTTTCATAATGCAATATTCGTTGAGTCCTCTTTAAATATATAGTCTCTTTCCTTTGAAAAGAAATTTAATTTACTCACTTTGTTAACTTGAGTCTTATATTTGAAGCGTTATAATTGCTTAAATGACACTTAATTATCTAAATTTCGTCTTTGGGGTACAAGTTAGCGTTTAATCCTAAGGGAAGGATTCCTGGCTGTACCTCCTCAGGTATATTAAAACAAGCAATAGATTTTTAAAATTAGTTGCTACTATTATTAAATTTGGTATTATTATTATTAATTACTAATTTTAAAATAGGTTTTATGAAGAACACATTTTAAACTTTGCCTTAGCATCTTCTCAAGCGAGACTAAGAACTGTTAAGGCAACACGAGAAAGTTCTAACGAAGTAACACACGCTTCTCATTTCAAATAGTTTTGCAAAATACATTAAAGAGTAACTCAGCCAGAAATCTTCACGGAGAAGGGTGAATGTAATGACATTTCAGGGAGACTGGATTGCTAAATCAATCTCAAGACAAAGTTTTGAAAATATTTTCTGTTTTGCACCATTCTAACACTTAAAATTAGTTCTACTAGGGACATAAGCTTTCTTTCCTATTTAGAAACATTGTTAAAGAATACTAAATATAAATACAGGTACGGTGTGATATGTGATTGGGAGATCAGGGTAGTAACAGGGTCTTAGAGGCAAACTTCAATTCCCATTTTTAAAAACTACAGTTCTTGAAAGAAATATTGAATCTCGGAGACTTATTTGAAAGTTCATTTAAGATGTCACCTTCTGTTACAGAGATTTCCTCAACCCATAAAAGATTAAAGGAAACTTTATAATCCTTCTGAGATTGGTTAACCTACTTAACCTCCGCTCCGTCCCTGTTACGTTATATAGGCCTACATTTACTGAGACCCTTCTAATAACAGGACATATTAGTTCAAAACGTCATAATTCACGGGATTTAAAACCTCTGCTGGCAGTCTCCGTCAGCTGTTCGTTGAATAGGCTAAGGCGGAGAGAAACACAAAGCAATTTATCACCCAATAGGTTCCATGACCAAAAATGAAGGGATTTCGTCTTGTTACAGGCTAGAATATAATTGGTGCCAACCGTTCGTCATTAGTTAGCTCATTAAAATAAAAGAGACAACTGAAGTATTACTCTAAACAAACCAATCATAATTGGCAAAAAAGATCTAATTCAAACTTTTTTTTATATAATAAAATATTTAAAACAAATGTATAAACTTTTTGCGAATAATTTTTTTTAATGATTTTTGACGAAGTACACAATATGGAATATGACGAGTTATCAATAGAAGATAAGGAGGTTTTTCCTATTGATAATTTGAGAAATCAAGTTACGAAAAGGAATACGTACAGTTCTGTGAATCTCGCAAGTACAACAAGGCTCATACAGTAGGTCTATTTCTAATATAAATCGTGGGATATCACAGGCATTCTAAAATTTAGTTCTGCGCCTGGAGGAAGTTTAATTTCTGAATCTGGTAGAAGATCCATTTCTGTGTCTGGAGTGAGTTTTAGTTTTGAACTAGGTCAAAGTTTTAGTTCTTCAATTTGTCAAAGTTATAGTTCTGCGAATATTTCAGAATCATTATGAGAAACTTTCAAATTTATGTAATTTTTTTTCTGAGGGTTCGACACATTAGGAAAGGACCACCTTTGCCCTTTGACAATGTTATGCTTGTTTTCATGATCTGAAACCTTCTAATCCTTGAACTACATACTCAATGTTAAAGACTTGTTTATTATTAAAGAAAATGTTGATTACCAGGACGTTTGTATAAATATTGCTTTCTTTTAAAGTAATTCATAAGAGTAACTCAAGGGGCTTGAGACCGCCGGACTTGAGGAACATTTGTACGGAGACAGTACGTTTGAGAAAATGGATATTCCTATAAAAATCGTGGGGTATCTCAGGCATTCTATGGTTTAGTTCTGCACCTGGAGAAAGTTAAATTTCTGAGTCTGGTAGAAGTTTCGGTTCTACGTCTGAAGTGAGTTTTAAATCTAAGGAAATTAAATGTCTGAGTCTGGTAGAAGTATCAGTTCTGCGTCTGGAGTGTGTTTTAGTTTTTGTTAGGTCAAAGTTTTAGTTCTTCAATTTGTCAAAGTTATAATTCTGAGTGTATTCCAGAAAGCCTCTTTATGCGTAATAATTATGAAAAACCTTTAAATTTATATATATATATTTTTATCTGAGAGTTCCGAGGAAAGGCCCACCTAGAGTAGATAAAAGTCCTAATACGGGGTATTGAGGTAGGGAAACCTAGCCGTTCAGAAGGTTCTACTGGTCCCGAGTAGTTCTGAAAAAGCGGATAACCTCATTGTCTGGTTGGAGTTTGTCTCGTCCCAAGGGCGGGCCGGTCACCAGCCCAGGCCTAACAGCAAGGTTGCAGGTTCTTGCTACTGGTACCAAGTTACCCGTCTCAGGTCTGACGCTAGTCACCCAGGCGCGAGGTACGAGTTTAAGATTGGACCCGTGGGGTCGAGGTTTCAATGTCTAGATCATACGTGGAGATATTTCTACGTAAGGATCTATCTTCCTGTTCTTTGACAAGGAGGTAAAGTTGGAAGATAGGTAATCCTTGCCACCATTCTTTTTTTACCATATTTCTATCCTCTTCTACACGCTTTGCTTAACACACTGCCGCATGTCTATTAGGGTAATGCTGTCAAAAATGAGTTGTCCTGTTAAACTATCTAAACCTTGTATAAATCCAAGTCTCCGGTGTGAAAGCTTGGTCCTTAGGTAAAGCCAATCAAAAGGGCATAATGGTCCGATTGCAGCACCTGGACCAAACTAATAAGAAGGGGTATCTTAGAGTAAAGGAAATCCGGGACCCAAATAGTTGTAGAAAAACCGCAACTACTCCCGAAACTTGCCTGTCCGAGTACCAGGTGGTTCTGGCTATTAGCTACTGCTTCGAAAGGTCTTGAAGCAAAGCCCTACCCCCGTTTTGCTACTGACGCTAGTCAATCGATCTGGGATGCTGCGAGTTTCAAAGCTGAATTCGTGTAGGCAGCGTTTGACATAACTAATAAGACAGACAACCTTTGTGCTTTTTTCCATTCTTCGATTTTATCATCTTACTTTTTCAAACCTTTTACAATAACATTTTGAATGTATAATCTGAGTTTCGGGGATGCAAATTTGTTGAAAATGTTTTCTACACTCGAATTTTCCTTGTAAATCTACTACACACATGTTCAATAATGTAAGACTTAAAGATGGCTTGTTCTTACAATAACTGACGCCGTAAAAGAAAGAAATGTGTTCCAGTATGCAAAATATATGTTATCATAGGATTTATAATAATTGCGTTGCGCCGTAAAAGGTATTCATTAAAAGAAATACTGCTATACTAAATAAATTTTCAAACACTGTTGGTAAATCTGTAAAAAGGCTCCGAAGCAGGTGGTGTGAGCAGTATCGTGCAGTAAAACCAGTGCTAAAACAATTCTGTATATGGGGATCGGCTTTAAAAACGTTGTTTGGACACACAACATAAAATGGAGTCTCGAGGGGATATTTAAAAATTTGTATTAAAAAAAAACATTTGTTACTTCAATTTCTTCCGCTACTTTCATTTATGCTATAATTATCAATGATGAGATTCAAAATTGAGATTCAATGAGGTACCATATTAAAAAATACGTACTTCCACACTTGAAGTAGTGTTGATAGAATTATATAAAAAGTAATTGATTTACAATTTTTATGAAAGGGAATGGAGACGACTAGATTGCAATCCCCTCACTTTTTCACAAGAATGTTAGGTTATTTAGGTTTACACTTTTATATTTCTATAAAATGTTTGTGTATGTATCTATGTATATTGTAAAACAATTCTGAGCTGAATTGAAGTACAAGCTGCTGGGGTAGAGTCTATCCAATATAATGACCTTCGGGGTACTGCTGAAACTGGTAAGGGTACAGTAGTACCAAATTTATTACAAATATATTAAACAAATAATAGTCTTACCCCGCCTTACCTTCTCTCTCTTCATCCGGAATGATCTGTCACCCGGCACGTTTTCAAAACAAATCAATCCAATACCTTCTTTATTGTTACAAGTTGTGACTCAGTCGGAAATACAGTACAAAACTGATGTAAAATAAACAAACTAACAAAGAAATGGTTCAAAAAAAAGTAAACGTTTCATGGAATAATTCTGTAGTCGTTTTTACATAGCTGTTAGCTTTTAAACTTTCTCAATACAATAAAATACATTGCTCAACAAAACTACTACAAACATACACTCATACACAACATACTCATGAAAATTAAACATCATCAAACGGCAACGCAGAAAATCTCACAAAAACCAACAAATACATATCCCTCACCTACCACATCAAACACACACAAAAAAGCTTCCACATTCAAAAAACTTCACTACCAAAACTCTTACGACACTTTAAGACAGTGCATACAACCTTTTCAAAAACAAACCGACAAAATATCCGGTATTTACAAATTAACATGTAATGACCTATTATATCGGCCAAACCGTTAGGTCACTCTATACACGCTTCAAAGAACACATTGCCCAAAGAAGCCAAATAAACCAAAAAACCAGCTACGCAACACACCTAAAAAACACGCAACACACACACACACGGACATACATACTAATTTAAACATACTCCACATAATATAACAAAGTAAAAAACTAACAACTTTAGGAAAATACGAGATATACAAACACTACTCAACAGACAAAGAAAAGATATTTATTCATCACGCACATTTTTAAGCCCTTTTCCATTACAACCAAAATAACCCACCTCTACCACAATCATAAATCCATCCCGACAACCTTTGTATCTAACGCGATGCCGCCAGTAGAGGTTTGGCTTCGTAAAAGAAATGATTGCTTCGAAATGCTTCAGCAAGTAGGCCCTTACGTATTCACTTAGTTATGTATCTTTTAATTATAGCGTTAACGTTTGATGAAGGTGAGAAATGCTACTCAGCCCAGGTAGTTCTGCAACTACATATGCTTGAGCTGAGTAGCATTTGTGCATCCTTGATTAATATAAAAATCGTTAAAACAATATAAAATAATTAGACTTTGTATATTTAAATATACTAGTGAATCTTTTATTTTGACGTTGTATGTACGAAAAAGGATATATATATATATATATATATATATATATATATATATTCTTGTATTTGAATAACCTATGTTGTTTTAGATTATTAAACAAGAAAACGTATTATATATATATATATATGAGTGTTATAGAATTATAATAAAATAATAATAATATTCTGTTTGTAACATAAATTAAAATGTTACAGACAAACAAACAAAAAGAAAACTTCGGTTACGTCACTCGGCTCCATAATTTGACTACCATTTACATTCGAAAAATACCTAACTTCTTTGATATGAATAACGGTAGGGATTTGTTTATCTAAGTAAATAAGATTGAATAAGTAAATAAGAGTTAATTCGAATAAATATATATGAAATCTTGCAAATATTAAAACAATATTTATAAATTAATTGTTGAAGAACAAGAACAGATAAAACGTAAACACGATATATTATGAAGTGATTGCCACTTTATCAACACCGGCTACATCGCCATGACCTAATTCCGCCAGTGCCTTGTTGACCGAATTGAATAATTGTTCCTGATAATACTTGCCTTGTTCAAGGGGAAATTTAAATGTATTGATTACACTTGTTTTTATTAAATTGGCAAAAAACACTACTTAGTGATTTATTCAGCAGACGCCTTTCAAACTAGGTCAGCGCATTATTCAAATGCTGTGAATTATTGACAAGACTGTTGCTCAGGTGTGTTGTGTTGGTGTGAGTCTGTGGTATATTTCTGTTCTTTGGTGTGTTATTGTTCATAGAGTAGTTGTTAATTATGTGCTCAAATATAGTATTTGATTGTGAGTTTGTTTACTATTGTTTAGTACTGTGATTGTGATTGTGAGCAATCCTGAGCAACGCAATGAGCAACAGTCTTGTCAGTAATTCACAGCATTGAATAATGCGCTGACCAAGCGTGAACACGTCTACTGAATAAATCAGTCAGTAGTGGTTTTTGTCAAGTTAATACAAAAAAGTGAAATTTATACAAAAACTTCAAGATCTACAACACTAAAACTGCACGTAAATTTAATTAGGTTTTTTTTAATTTCTACTACCTCACTAATGTTTTAAATAGCTACACTATGGAGAAACTTCTCATTTTTATTTCGGGCTTAATTGTCTTGGATTCGATCCCTAGTCGCGCAAAAATTATTCGTACTTCTTATGCTCTGGTCAATCCTAGGGTAATACGGGTTGTTTAGGCGTAGAGTTGAATGCATTGTCTTTGATTAATCCTATTAGGCTTAAAAAAAGGCAGTTTTATTGATAATAAGAATATCGTAATCATAAAATGAGATATACACAATATCAAGAGCAGAATGGTACAATATATTACAATGAAAATATTGGAAAAATCCCAATACCACAAAAATAATAAAAGATAACAAATAAAATAAGTTACTTAACATTAAACCCTTATGTACATTTCAATGACCATGTCATCATCATCAGAGGGTCTTATTACAAAATTACAATCTAGCAAACAAGAAGTTACAATCTAGAGTGATCTTCTTTGACGTATTAGCATCTACGTTGGACCAAGGAGCTTCCTTGTACGGAACTGTTTCTAACAGATTAAGTATAACCTCCGAAGAAACTTCTAGTAGGTAATAGAAACAGATTAAATTTTTAGTAATAAATAAGAAAGAAGAATGTCAGAACATTGCTAGTCCTTCAAGGAATCGCAAAAGGTAGGACAACTTCTTGAAGGTTACATAACACGAGTATATGATGAATGAGATATTTTACCTGTTTCACTGCTCAAGTTTTATTTATAATTTCCTTTCTTACCCGATTTGTTAACGAATTATACCACAAATTCAGAAAAGTTGAATGGTAAACATTTACTCTAAAAATAACAGGATTAAACAAGGTAAATAAAAGCAAAAACGATAACATAAACAACCCGCGAAAGTACAATTTAATAGGGTGGGTAAAGAAGTAAATATTTTACGTCCCACCCCTGTACTTTGCAACGAATTTCCACCCGTAATTCCATCACTTTACGACCGCCATTCAGCAGTAAAGTCGATATATATTCACTTGGAAACATTCAACATATTTTGGTTGCAGTAATGAATAATTTCATAATTTTTAACACGATTTTATAACCATCTCATATTCCCTTATATATTTACATGTATGCTGATAAATTCTCATGTTCCCTTGATCTCTTCACATTTCCCCTGTTCTTTCACATATTTCTAGATACGGCCACATTTCCCCTCATTCCTTTATCCCTTCACCGATGGCTTGACTTGATCCTGGATATGTTTACAATTCACTAAAAGCATTCACATTGATGTTCAGCCAATTTACGGTGACGATTAATTCTGTTCGGAAGTGTTAAATGCTCTTTGATGCTTTTACAGACCCGTTCACATGCTCATTGCTCGGTGGACCGGTTTTAAATGCCCACTCACATGGCAATTAGTGGATGGACTGATTCTACAGGCCAACTCACAAGCTCATTGATGAATAGGCCTGTTCTACGTGCTACTCACAGGTTCTTTAATGAGTAGAGGTAAGCTACACGCCTCCTCACAGACTCATTGATTAGTGAAGCTGTTTTACAGGATAGGTTACATGCTCATTGTTGCGTGAACTGATTTTACGGTCTTCTTGGATGCTTAGGCTGGTTCTACGGGACCACAGTCGACTATACCAGGTCTAAAGGGTTACGTACAAGGCAGTTGTGTTGTTGAGTTCTTCATGCCCATTCACAGACTCATTGATGAGTAGACCTTTTCTACAGACTCAGACCCAGACTCATTGATACGAGAACCTGTCCTACAGCCCATTCACAAACTTATCAAAGGGGGATGGTTACTACAAGCGCATTGATAGGTGCATTGATTTGTATACCTGATCTTAAGGTTTTTTAACAATCTCAATGAGATTAATACACTTTTTCTATAAACCTACTCACGCCTTCATTGATTGGTGGACTTTTCTGCAGGTACATTGTTGGGTGGATCGATTTTACAGGCTCACTTACATGTCATTGATGTGTAAACCGGTTCTAGAAGCTTGCTTATAGGGTTATTGATAAATAGATCAGTTGTGCAGGCGTACTGATTGCACCAAACAACCACGTGCTATATTTAAATGTAAAAGACCTCACAGAATCCTATAAAGCAATCATCCAACAAATCACACTGAAAACTATTATAAAGTCAGGAAAATCAATTTAAACTGCTGTAAATGAGATATTTCAGAAACGGCACATCATAGGAGCGAGACTGAGAGCTCCGTCCAACAAACAAGCCTACTAATTAGTAGACGTAGGAAAAAGATGTTTTTCGGTCCGACGTTCAACATTATATAGACCGTTTCAAAAACATTTAGTATTAACCAAATGATACCGAGTCATCTATTAACTAATAATTTTGAAAATGTTTTACAATTTGTTGAAATACATCAATTTCTGAATAATGAGTAATAAAAAAAATCTGTAACTATGTAAAATAAACAAAATATTTATTGAAATACATCAATTTCTGAATAATGAGTAATAAAAAAAATCTGTAACTATGTAAAATAAACAAAATATTTAAGCGTAAAAGTTTGACATTTCATTTTACGAATAAAATATTAAGATTAGATTAAGAGATAATTTACTAAAGACCTTTTTTTAAAATTAATTAATTTCATTAGTGAATGAATGGCCGGGCACACTATCAGCGAGGTTAGGTTGATAGATGTCAGCTTCTACTTAATTTCCTCCCTCCCACTCCGCTTCCTAGTAACAGGTGAGGTTTTAAACGCTGCCTTTTGTTTCCCCAGCGGTTTTAAATGGGGCTATTTCTCATCTAATTGTTCCTCTTCTTTTGTAAAAAGTAAAACAATTTTCGATTCATTCATTTAAAATGCAATAAAAAGACATTTGGAATGTATCCCGGGTCAACTTTCTTTTGCTTTTGTATTGGCATCTGTTACGTCTAAGAGTTAATGTAAGAGTTACTGCGGTGAAACTATATTAGTAGAAGCCTAGAATTCCAAAAGTCAATTTCTTGAGTAAACTAATACCGGATGTGTATTCTCATTTTAATATTAGCCTACTAGGAAGCGCACTGAGTAGATGCAGAGCACTGAGATGCACATCTCTTTATTGAACATATTAGGCGTTTTGCTTTGCGTTTAGTATTCCTCGCTAAATATATTTGATAAATACAAATATGTGATATGCATTATATCACATTCGATAAGAAAAAAACGATAGTCACGATGGCAGAAAATGTTGTAAATTAAGTAAAATACAACACCTACATTTTTAGGATAAATATTCTATCTGTGATAGATGCGCATAAATGGCGGATAAAACGTCAAAAGCATGATTTTAGATGAAGACCATTTCTATATTTTCCTAATATCAGCTATATAAATCTAACTATGTGAGAAATGTTAGAAACAATATTCTTACTAATAACAACTCCCGGACTTGACATTTCTCAATTCCGCTGTGACTCATATTTAAGTTTAGGTGGTTCGCGTCCACGAAATCTGCTTCACACAACTGACAACGAACCTGTTGAGTAAACCAATGTGCTGCAAGTAGATCGTGCCGGTGGCGGTTTGCTTCCCTGACATCTGCTTCACACTACGGACAACGAACCTGTAGAGTAAACCAATGTGCTGCAAGTAGATCGTGCCGGTGGCGGTTTGCATCCTTCACATCTGCTTCACACAACCGACAACGAACCTGTTGAGTAAACCAATGTGCTGCAAGGAGATCGTACCGGTGGCGGTTTGCGTCCATGACATCTGTCTCACACTACGGACAACGAACCTGTAGAGTAAACCAATGTGCTGCAAGGAGATCGTACCGGTGGCGGTTTGCGTCCATGACATCTGTCTCACACTACGGACAACGAACCTGTAGAGTAAACCAATGTGCTGCAAGGAGATCGTACCGGTGGCGGTTTGCGTCCATGACATCTGTCTCACACTACGGACAACGAACCTGTAGAGTAAACCAATGTGCTGCAAGGAGATCGTACCGGTGGCGGTTTGCGTCCATGACATCTGTCTCACACTACGGACAACGAACCTGTAGAGTAAACCAATGTGCTGCAAGGAGATCGTACCGGTGGCGGTTTGCGTCCATGACATCTGTCTCACACTACGGACAACGAACCTGTTGAGTAAACCAATGTGCTGCAAGGAGATCGTACCGGTGGCGGTTTGCGTCCATGACATCTGTCTCACACTACGGACAACGAACCTGTAGAGTAAACCAATGTGCTGCAAGGAGATCGTACCGGTGGCGGTTTGCGTCCATGACATCTGTCTCACACTACGGACAACGAACCTGTAGAGTAAACCAATGTGCTGCAAAGTAGATCGTGCCGGTGGCGGTTTGCGTCCATGACATCTGTCTCACACTACGGACAACGAACCTGTTGAGTAAACCAATGTGCTGCAAGGAGATCGTGCCGGTGGCGGTTTGCGTCCATGACATCTGTCTCACACTACGGACAACGAACCTGTAGAGTAAACCAATGTGCTGCAAGGAGATCGTACCGGTGGCGGTTTGCGTCCATGACATCTGTCTCACACTACGGACAACGAACCTGTAGAGTAAACCAATGTGCTGCAAAGTAGATCGTGCCGGTGGCGGTTTGCGTCCATGACATCTGTCTCACACTACGGACAACGAACCTGTAGAGTAAACCAATGTGCTGCAAGGAGATCGTACCGGTGGCGGTTTGCGTCCATGACATCTGTCTCACACTACGGACAACGAACCTGTAGAGTAAACCAATGTGCTGCAAAGTAGATCGTGCCGGTGGCGGTTTGCGTCCATGACATCTGTCTCACACAACCGACAACGAACCTGTTGAGTAAACCAATGTGCTGCAAGGAGATCGTACCGGTGGCGGTTTGCGTCCATGACATCTGTCTCACACTACGGACAACGAACCTGTTGAGTAAACCAATGTGCTGCAAGGAGATCGTGCCGGTGGCGGTTTGCGTCCATGACATCTGTCTCACACTACGGACAACGAACCTGTAGAGTAAACCAATGTGCTGCAAGGAGATCGTACCGGTGGCGGTTTGCGTCCATGACATCTGTCTCACACTACGGACAACGAACCTGTAGAGTAAACCAATGTGCTGCAAAGTAGATCGTGCCGGTGGCGGTTTGCGTCCATGACATCTGTCTCACACTACGGACAACGAACCTGTAGAGTAAACCAATGTGCTGCAAGGAGATCGTACCGGTGGCTGTTTGCGTCCATGACATCTGTCTCACACTACGGACAACGAACCTGTAGAGTAAACCAATGTGCTGCAAAGTAGATCGTGCCGGTGGCGGTTTGCGTCAATTACATCTGCTTCACACTAAGGACAAAGAACCTGTTGAGTAAAACAATGTGCTGCAAGGAGATCGTGCCGGTGGCGGTTTGCGTCCATGACATCTGTCTCACACTACGGACAACGAACCTGTAGAGTAAACCAATGTGCTGCAAAGTAGATCGTGCCGGTGGCGGTTTGCGTCAATTACATCTGCTTCACACTAAGGACAAAGAACCTGTTGAGTAAAACAATGTGCTGCAAGGAGATCGTGCCGGTGGCGGTTTGCTTCCCTGACATCTGCTTCATACTACGGTCAAAGAACCTGTTGAGTAAACCATTGTGCTGCCAGGTAATCGCGCCGTTGTTGGTTTGCGTTCATGACATCTGCTTCACACAACGGTCAAAGAACCTGTTGAGTAAAACAATGTGCTGCAAAGAGATCGTACCGGTGGCGGTTTGCGTCCATGACATCTGCTTCACAAAACGGACAACGAACATGTTAAGTAAACCAATGTGCTGCAAGGAGATCGTACCGCTGCGGTTTGCGTCCATGACATCTGCTTCACACAACCGACAAGGAACCTGTTGAGTAAACCAATGTGGTGCAAAGAGATCGTACCCGTGGCGGTTTGCGTCCATGACATCTGCTTAATTTTTCAAAATTTTATACAAATTACCGTTTTTTTGTTATCTTTTTGTATTGAAAAGCACATTGCAAGCATTTGTCTTGTGTGAATTGCTATGAATAGTCAGGACCTAATAACAGATGGACGTGGATCATGTATATAGTACAGCATCCCTATCGGGGTTGTAGAGAGGTGTCTGTTCTCTGCACCTCTGTTTTGAAGAGGGATGCTGTACAGATTGCTAACAATCTATTGAAATATTATATTATACAAAATATATCAAAACAGTTGTTCTCTGGAGAGATTAGGAGTGGCAAGGGGTTATCATGACTCGCGTGGTCAGCATGGCATGTGAAATACCTTTTGAGTTGCATACTACGGTGTAATATTTGTATAAATGGTAAATACTAAAATACTGACATTTTAAATTAGGCTCCAAATGAAATAAGAGAGTCTGCATTAACAATATCTTCCTCCTGTGCAGTTTGGCTTAGCAGGATGAAAGGTGAAACAAAATAAATAGTTTTTATTAAAGGGATATGTAGCAAGGCCTTTTATCGCTTCACGTTCACTCTTTTGCTTCACCTGAAAGGAACGTTCACCTTTACAAACAGCGGTTGGCGAGAGGGGCGCAAGGAAAACTGAGTAAACAGTAATTTACCGTTTAATAAAACGTATTGGAAGGCGACTGAATAGGAAGTTCGTCCTTTAGAATAAAATGTGCGATGGAAAAGATAGTCAATGGTAGGGTCGGATGTAGTGAGCTAGTGATGTATAGTGTGTGGGGGGTTTATAACAGCTTTACGGGCATAATCATTACGGTGTACGACGGTGTTTTAATGTCAGTGCCTGACTCTTTTGGGTTAAACTGTATAATTATTAATCGCTTTCTTGCATGAGTGAACAAAAAATTAAACATATATCCGAACCTCAAAAAGGCAATAGGGATATTCGAGGCAAGTTGTATAGAAAACATCCACTCATTCACCCACGCTGTCTATGCCTCAGGGAATCGCTACAAATTTTCCAGGTAAGTTTGAGACAAATCATTCACTCTGTGACGTCTCCATTCATATCCACGCTCTTTGCCTCAAGGTGGGGATAACGATTTTCCAGGGTTGTTTCAGATAAACCATCCACTCTGTTCCGTCACCATTTATGTCAACCCTATCCAAGACTCAAAGAGGTGATAGAGATATTTAAGATATGTTGCAGCGAAATCATCTAATCTGTGACGTTACCATTCATACTCACTCTGCCTATGCCTCAGGGAGGTGATAGAGGTTTTCGAGATAAAGTGTAGATACTTCATCACCTCTGTGGCGTCACCATTCATACTCACACTGTCTGTGCCTCAGGGAGTTGATAGAGGTATTCAAGATAAGTGGTAGATACGTCATCCCTTATGTGCCGTCACCATTCACACACATGTTTCAATCAGATTTATCACCTTAAAATCTTTAATACGGTCAATATATTATGTTTGATTATAAGACGTCGTGAATATGAAGGCGGCATTTTTATTCAGCACTAGCAGTCAGCCCTTATATTGTAGAGCACAATTTTTTATAATTAGAGCACTTTTGCTTCGAGATGATGTATGACCTTAAAGATATACTGCGGTGTAAGATTTAATATTACTATAAATGACTGGCCTCTCTTCTTCACTTACATTTACAACTCTCTCGAGTGACGTCACCGTCTACGCTTCTCGTAAAAATATTAATTTAATTTGCTCCACGCTATATTCAGCCTTTGCATCCAAATCTCCCAGTCCTAGGTCCGCACAGCTATTGGAATATAGTTACAGTACTTTACCAAACAAAACACTTACCTTTCCTTTCTACCCACGAACGAGAGCGAAAAGGGTTTTTTCAAAAATCATAATCAAAGTGTTCTATAAAAGTTTTAAATTGTGGCAAATATTCGTGATTGACAAGTGAAAATCATTCCCATAAAGACACAATAACTGGCTTACAATATCTATTTCAAAATGAATTTCATGAGCGAGCATGTCAAGTGAATAATAAGCTTTAAGATACATTCGAAAAATAAACATTTAAATTATTTCTGGTAGAACAATATTTAAATGAATTAAGAAAACTTTTATAAAGAAAGATCATGGACTTTAAATAACGTTTAGAAAATGCAAAACATAAGAATGTAAGAAATGAATGGACAATTAAGTCATTCAAGAATAATCAACGCGGGTGATAAGGAAATCAGCTGCTCAATACAAACTGCACGGACAAAGTTCCCCGCTAGACATTCCCCGGTGAACCTCTAACGTAAGGATAGCAATAGCAACACAAACATATCGTCTAAAGACAAGGCTTATATGTAGATATAGAGTTGGTAACACTTTCGTGCGGGCGATAACTATTATGGATGCTAGAAGTTGTATATTTCCGGAAACGCGTTATTATTCTATCCACGCTGCCAAAACACCACACGTTAATCTCCGAGCCGAAAATCAATGAACCAAAAATTAGGTAGTCTTTTTCCCGAAGATTGCTTTTGTCGCTGCCTATAGGCAGATGTTAGCATTACCAAGTTTGCACCTTGAAGAGGCCCACTAACTTTACACACTTTAAGGAATAGAAGGAGAGAGTAAGGTACCTTCCGTTGTTCTTCTCCAACACCTTCACAAACACATTGACGCTATTTCATTTTCCGATTTTAAATTATATTATTTAGAAATATTTAATGAGATTATAACCAGGTTGTGTCTATGGAATTATTTACATTACGATTTGAGTAAGGATTATATTAAGCTCCTTGATTTAGATAATGAGTTAGAGGCAGTCAGGGAGAATTTACATCTAGGAACACCGTTTGGTGATGCGTGCCCACAACAGCCGGGGAAGAGTTGCTTGGATCTTAGTAGGGAACGTGTTTGGCAAATTTTGATGTATTTATTACATTAACAAGCAATATGGCGAAGAACGCAAAACCTTTTTTATAGAAGTAAATATAATGTAAGTTTAACAATCCAGCGACGGTCACGTTTTGTAATATACAGGGCTTTGTTTGCCTTCGGAGGGTTGCACAAATATTGCGCAAACCTTTGAGCAAGAAATTAGCACCTACGACACTCGCTGTAACAAATAGGTCTATTTCAACAAAATTTATTAACTCTTCAATATGCTACAAGTCCTGCTTTTGGAACGTTTCCAAAAACAAGACTTGAAAATTTGGAGACGAAGTGGGTTACTCTTGAAAGGGAATGGGAAGTACTGACGCCAACATCGCGGTGCGTCTGCCACTGCCTTCTAGTTCACATGCTCGACTACAGAGTTGCTCTTGCACCGCTAGATTCTTTATATAATATATGTTGCTGTTCTAAAGTAAATGGTTTGATTAGGGCGACAATTCTACCCTCAATAGGGCCTATCTATCTTAATAAATAATTATTATTAGATTTACCATAAATTCAGAAAAACATATATACACAAACACAAACACACACACACACACAAATATATATATATATATATATATATATATATATATATATATATATATATATATATAAATCTTGTACGAATTTTTAATCGTTAATAAAATTCATTTTTATTCAACCAATCACGTTCAAATACATTTTCTTATCATGTCTGTAGGGGATGACAAATGATGCTGATACAGTTTTATTTTCAAATATTTATTCAATAATTAAATTATAAAAATTTGGTGGTCTAGGCCTGATTCGAACTAATCTTCAAGTTCAAAGTCTAGGGCTTTGGTACTCATTCAGCTTTCCAGTACGTAGAAGTATATTTCTCGTAGAGGTATATGAAGTTTTCCTTTCTCCTCATCTGGTTGTCGTCAAAACCTCCATTGTAAAACCATAAATTGTTGCCATGGCTATCACACAATAGCTCTCCTTAGCCCTCGTGTATGTAGTTCATTGCCCACTTCTATTAATTACTCTTGCTTTATTAAAGATCGTTCCAAAGGATAATTAATTATATTAATGAGGGGATGGCTGGAAGCAACACTATTGCTGATGATAGTTTCATTACAAGCTGTTATTTAATTTTATCCCGGCCTCTAGCAACAGAGGTATAACACTCCGTGTTTTGTGTCACCGTTGATTTTTAAGTGGTGCTATTTCTCACATAATTGTGCCTCTTGTTTTTAAAAGTGTACAATTTAATTTATTGTAACAAAATTTAAATAATGTGACACATTATACTCTAATTAATTAATGGCAAAAGATATCCGTGTTCTTGATGTGCTTTGGCAGTTTGAAATAGGTTGCGACGACAATTTGTTCCGCTAGTAATTCCAATGTTAAATGTCAATCATTGTAAATTAACGTGGAGATATCGCCTCATTGAAAACACTGGAGTGACGTCTTACGCATCGTCCTTCTACTCGACAACGGATTAACTATCTACACAACACTCCAAAATTAAATTACTTTAAAATACCGTTTTTAGATCTCTTCAATTGTATTTTAGTTTCTTTATAAGAAGTGGAAAACAGAATATTCTAAGACAGATCAATAATGTCTCAATGTTTAAAGTCCAAATATAGAGATTTCTGTCTCTAAAAGTTTAAATTTATAATTACAAACTCTGAAATATCGCTGCCATCAGTTATTGACTTAAACCTTAAACCTGACGTTTATAATGATGTTGTGCTCTAATTACTCATACAGAGTAATACGTAACAGGGACGCCATCAACTCCGATTGGTTTTTGTTGTTTTTCATTCAATTTGTTCTTTAAAATACATTCTAAACAAGAAAAAATCTGTTATAAATGTCGCAAAACGTAAATAGCGGTTAAAATTTCAAAACCCAACTTTTAATTTACAAACACACTCGAAACTGTATAGACTTAATGTAACAAACTATAATAATTGTATTATGCCACATTACTATATAATTTCCTAATATATATATATATATATATATATATATATATATATATATATATATATATATATATCTTGTCAAGAGAGGTTTAGTAAATACAGTTTACTAACGTAAAGTAATTACGTACCACTCCTAGCAAGTGTATAATCGCTTCTCCAATCGGTTATTTACAGTTAGGGATTTTATTTTTCATAATCAAATCTCTCCAAACTGGATAATTTGTGACTATGATTTATTAAACATGTGCAGTATGTAATGGACATATTGAGATAATCCCTGAAGAATTGTTTATCAGAGGAATATTTTGTAAAATGAGGTTAATTTGCCTGACAATAATTAATGCGTGTTTTAACCATTAGTTATAGTGTCCGATATTCGAATTAATTTCATATTGTTTATTTATAATGTATATTTATGTAAACACGAAACAAATTGGAGTTAATCCGGTATTTGTCAAGTACTACACGCACACAATATTATATTTTTGTTCCCCCGTATATTTACTTCCCACTATCATAAAATGTAAAACCTTTTTAATGTTCTATTGAATTTAATTTAGTTTCTTCATATAAAGCTGCCAGAAAAATTACATTCAGAAAGTTTCTCCGCATATACTATAATATAGCTGTCTCAATTTTCAGCTTCGAAACACATTTTCCGCTTATATACCTTTATATTAAGTGTTAGGAATGCATTCCCTATCAGTAAATATAAATAGTTCAATTATAAATATGTTCTTGGAAACAAGTTTAGGTTTCCTCTTCGAATGCGCTTTGACGATTTGGTTTTGATTATTGATCGATTTCTTAATAAAACCTTTTCGACATCCGTCTCACGATAGTGTTGTGCAAGCAAAGTAAGTAGTAGGAAGGACGGTATGACTACGCCCAAATTTGTTCCTTGAAAGCAGTTCATTACTGCATATGTCCCCGACACGATCAGTAATATCGTCGCATCGTAGCAGAGCGTTGCTACAATCACTTCAAAACCATTGCATTTACTGTTTCCATGGTAACATTACAATGCAAACATATCTAAATGTAAATCTTCCAACACTGTCACACAAACAGATAAACTCTGATTCACTGTCGTACTGTTGACGCTAGTTTTGTCGTGCATGTATTGAACTTGAGCTGCAATTATGGTTAGTATTTGGTTCCTACGCATGTTAACGTTGACCACGCCTTACGTTATTTCATCTATATAGACTAATTACGAGCGGATTAGTAACAAACTTAAGATTGAAATAAAAAGTTTTAAATTCGTAATTGTTTTGGTGATTGTATAACGTAAAAAGTTTTATTTCCATTAAAAGACATTTACTTAAAGTAAAATACTTGGATAAATAACTATTATACATAAACGACCATCGGATTAAACTCTAGTCTTTTAGAGCATTAGTTCTTTTAACATCACTAGTATTTCTAGTGATGAATAAATGCGTTAGTACTATTTTTCAGGCTGAGTAAGAGTGGATGTTGTCTAGGAAATTTACCTCTACGTTCGAAGAACGGGATTCCTCAGCAAGGATCACCCATGAAGTATTCAAATACACTTTGCTACGCTTAAATTGATTATATATATATTATAGTTGCCGGTGTGTCCCCATTGGCAGTCCGTAGATCACTAATTTAACGTGGGTTGAAGTGGATAAGAGCCAATATACACGTCGGGCCTATGAGCCTTTTTTTTACAATTCCTTGTTATGGCTGCGAGTCCCAGGTATACAGCTTCATTGGCAAACAATACCGTTAATTTCACAGATGGCACCTCTTTTTGTCTTTCTTGTGGGAAATTCGAACTGAAAGATTTCAGCTCGTTTTATTTTCCCTGACTGGCTGGATGGAATCTGAACAGTGATGTTCTACAGGACTTGCTCCAGCAAATCCTGTAGCTAGAAAATTTGTTGCAAATGATCTCTAAAAATCTCTACTTCTTCTTTCTAACACAAGGCTGTCACTAGTTTTTTATAGCACCCATTTGTCTTTTGCCACTCTCCACGGCTTTCTTATTTATTGTTAATTCGTTATGATGTTTCTTTTATGTTTGATATTACAGTTGTTTCATATCTTGTTTCGGTTGTTTAGAATAGTGTTGCTCAGTTGTATCTCTATGAGCTGTCATTGTGAATTGCTTTCTATAGAGGAGGGTTTCTAACTGCATCAGGAAAATTGATTGAATTGGCCCCAAACGTCATCCCATGATGGGCTTGAAAAGTACGTCGTCTGCATATGTTGTCTGTTGGTTCAATAAATTGTAGTGTATGTTTATATAGATGTGTTATTTTTCTAGTGAGTTTAGTTCTACTGTGTTATCATTTATTTCAAGCATGGTTAGGTTATTTTCGTAACTTGTTATTTCATGTTCAATGAGATGTTAGGTGTTCTGCTACTTTTGAAGTTTTTTTTATTTTTAGTTTTGAATGCTCTGTAATAATCTACAAATCCTATTTTAAATGACATGCTTGTTTTTCCTATGTAGAATGCGTTGTAGTTGTTAAATGAAATTTTGTAGATTCCAGATAGTTTATGTTTTTCTGTATTTGTTTTGTGGTTTTTGTTGTATTAAGATATTTTATTATTTTGTTGTTTGGTTTGTATGTTGGAACGTAGTGTTCTTTATTGTGTATATTTGTTATTTTTTCTGTCAAAACTTTCTATTTTGAAACCACGGTTATGCTTGCTACACTACCTGCAGAATAGCCTATCAAATTAGGCCTTACACGTCCCTAATGCAAGCCTTAGTAGCTCTGCTACGTAGAAGCGCCGAGTAATTACAGTGGGCAAGCAATCGACCAAGGAAACGGGGTATAAAGGTGCCCTTTAAGTGAGAGTATGAAAGGGATAACATCTAGACGTCTGCAGCCCTCGACAATTACTAGCTTCGCTCAAGTTGTTTATTACCCGCAGTTGTTAGGTTAAATGCAACTTACTATCGCCTACATACGATTCCTTGATTAATCGATACTATTAACTACCATCGAGTAATGGATATCTCGAAAATTAAATAGATCCATCTACAGTCGTGTAATTAAAGTGCATTTAGACACTCCGTGAGGGCGGTGTATTGCCTAAAGGCTGTAAATTTACAAATTGGTTATTTGTAGTGTTGGCGTTGAACTAAAATAAGCTAACTCACATTTATTTGAATACTCGAGATAAATACAGAATAAATGATAAAAGTGTTGAATATCGACAGTGTCAATTTTTTTTTTAAATCGTTTCGACAACTAGTTTGTTGCCCTTTTCAAACTACTTGAAAAGGACAGCAAACGTTTGAAAATGCCAGCAATTTATTTGCCGAAATGTTGCACTAATTAAATAAACTTGGTTTGACCGTTTTAACATTTATTCTATGAAATAAACTAAATTGAAATGTCGTCAAAAACGTGACGAAATTTCATCCACATTTTTATGTTGCATACATATTATTACACGCTTTTAGTATCAAATGTACTTACAGAGAATATGAGTGTAGATGTTTCTCTCTCCCCTCTCATTCTTTAACACACACACACACAAAAGCGCGCGCGCGCGAGGAAATTTGTGCTAACTATAGCCTATTATCGTAAGTTTACACGAACCTCACTATGTTCCATGAAGCTACATGAGGTCACACGAATATACACAAGATCAATCCGGGTTCCTATCTTACACGAAGCTAGACGATGCTGCCGGAGGCAACACTATTACTTGTTTCACATGAAACACACAAAACCACCCGTGGATGCACGAGGCCGCAAGGGGCCTAGTGAAACTACAAAAAGCCTTACAAAGTCACATGACGGTATATGTCGACAAACGAGACTACTCGAAGCTACACGAGGCCACATGAGGTCACACGAAGCCACATGACATTACACATACTACAAGAGGCAACTCTATTCTCTAGAAGACATTCTGAGACCTCACAGTGTCGCAAATGGCTAGTGAGGCTACACATGGCCACTTGAAGCTACTTGATGCCTCATCATGGTGTAAGAGACATTACGAAATTACGTTATGAGTCCCACATAGGTCCCACTACGTTACACAGAAAACCATTATCCCCTTAAGAGAGAATATTTCCGAACGTTTTGAGCTATGAGTTTTGGAACCTGTAATCGAATCTAGATCGTAGTTATATATTTTTAAGTCTTTAATAATGTAATTTCCTTCAACAACGTAGCTTATGATTTGGTGAGTAAAAAATAAAAGTGTTTTACAATATTAAATGCTAAAGGGGGGAAATAAGATATTTTTACCCCAGAATGACGTGATGTTACAAAGAGTCAGACAACGGGGTGTATATTCGATGGCCCGATAGAATTACGGTTCCAAATCAAGTTTTGTTAGAAATGGCGTATTTGGAAATACAAACACCGGATCTGAAAAGACTG